>CM022401.1:36731445-37979247 GCA_011833715.1 Carcinoscorpius rotundicauda
TTCGGAGTGAGAGGGAATGTAGTTGTAAGTGAGGACTTGTCACTTCCACTCATCTAATCTCTAACGTGACTTGCTAGTAACTTAGGACAGCACGTTTGTAGACAATATACGTTACATGGTCCAATACATGATATACACATACTATTTCAGCCCTCGAACTCTGACAAATAATAACTTCAAAAAGGAAGGCCACAACTCAAATTTCAAAGACCTGGGTTTATTATGGTAAGCTTGTAAAGGCTAGGGTTTGGAGTACAGATTGTCATCTGTTGAAATTTCGATGAACTCCAAAGGAGTTTATCAAAAACCATACTTTACTCACTATAACTAGATATTCAGACAGGTAAAAAACACACACTAATTTCTTAAGTAACAAGGAGTATAATAATTACGGAGAATATGAGCAATGTAACAGATTTTGTATTAAACAAACATATCAAAGCGATCATCAGAAGGTTTTGTTGAGTTTTCTCTCTCCGAGTTTTATGGCTGGTCTTCTCCACAAGATTAACACCCATACATATATAGCTAAAGCGTCACATTTGACAAGAAGCAATCTATTAAGACGTATTGTACGTGTACTCATTACTGAACACTATCAAAATCATAGTGAAACAAAATATACTATTGTAAACGTATACACAATGCTTAACACTAAAGCCAGTGTTTAAAGTACACTGCATATGTTGAAGTCGAATATTATCACAAGTATGATTAAACTAAATAATACTTAAAAACTTAAAACCTGTACTTATCTTAACCTCGACATGTATTCAACACTGAAAGTCATTATAAAGGTACTTAAGGTCAATAGTACGTTAACTTAGTGCTATATAAATCACAGAAGTCTTAAAATAACTATACATATACTTAATACTAAATATGAAAAAAGTGTAGCTAAAATAAATTCATCACTGAATGTCATAAAATCTATTATTTAACACATGCAGAAGAAGCATAGGTTACCTGTAGGATTGTAATATATACAAAAGATGAAAATGCTAATTCTACATGGATCAAGGGGTGTGGTCCCCAGAAAATGTGACATTGACATTCTTCAAATAGAGGAATTCGTAAAGTTCAGTTTAAAAGTAACTATTATCCTCTGGGTATTAAATTCATTTAAAATATTTCTTAATCGATTGATTTACCCAAATTTCTTTGGTGAGTAACATCTTCTTAATATAAATCCATTTTTTTAAATATTTTATTTATTGTTTAATATATCCAGTTTCTTTTGTAGTGTAAAAACTGACTGCTTTCTCTACCCATACCAGCCGATTTTACATATATAATTTACTTTACATTGTGAAACCTTTAAATTACACAACTTACCTTCATAAGATTGTCCTAAATATTTTGGTTACATCATTTTATATTCACTCATATTTACCCTGGCTTCCTTTAAATTATTTTTACGTTTTCTTTATAAAGTTATTTAACTTTACTTTGTTAGCTCCTTCGCTTTCTTTTCTTAATATATCTCACCTGCTGTTCCTTTTTTTCTTCTTAATTTAAATTTATCTTCCTTTCCCGGGTAGTTTCCTTTTACGTTGTAAGATTATCCTTTTCTTGTCTTCGTTAAATGATTCAAATTTCATTCTAAAGGTTGTCCCTTTATTTAAAATTACCTAATTTTCCTCTGAAAACGATTTAAGAGAGTATTTAATGATTTTCTCTCAAGATTACTTAGTATTCCTGTAAAACAATCTACTCATGTTGATTTTGCTTTGAATTTTAATGTCCAGCTTATCGGCACATGGAGATTAATGATTAATATTTCATCTATGTTTCTTGTGGTTAAAATCTAAAATTATATGACACTGAATTATGTGTCTTGCAATAGTGAAAGACTAAAATTTATTCATTTTTTTATAATGCAGTCTCTTACGCATATATAGTCCAGTCACATAACTTTTAACTGCCCATTATAAACATGACAACATTTACGATAATTTTTGGGGTTAATAATTCAAGTGTTATTCAACAGTCGTGTTAATTTCACGCCTACCTTAAAGATTGTCAACATCATTAGTTTAACTGCTAATACTAGTTGAACAAGATGAACATTTCAAACAGTCTAAAAAATATTATTGCTTGGTATATTAATTGCTCGTATTTCTTGTGTATTGCTATAGTTTCGAAAAGTATTTAAAACGTTGGTTAATAAAATACACAAAATTGTTGAATTGGATTGGAAGACTGAAGAAAATTTAAAAATACTCTTTATTTGATTAACCTAAATATTACTAGATGAGGACTTGAAAATACTGGTTATTGATATACACTGAATATTGCTGTATGATTGATGAAGACACGAAAATGCTAGTTATTTGTTGAACACTGAAAATTTGAATGTTTCTGGGTGATTTTTGAAGGTTTAATTTTTAACTGGTGTTTAGTAAATACTAAATGATAATGGATATCATGGTTAAGCTGAATATTACTGGATGTTTAATAGAGAATAAATATAACCCAACGTTAGGTAAAGGCGTAGTGTATTAATTTCTCAGATATTAAATTTAATTACTACAGTAGAAGTTAATTAATTGAATAAAACGAATTACTGTATTAATGTTGTAGCCCTGAACTACCAAGTACCCCAGGTCTCCGCATTTGATAAATATTTGTTTTTGTGTTTTTCTTATATCAAAGCCACAAAGGGCTATCTGCTCAGCCCACCGAGGAGAATCGAACCCCTGATTTTGGCGTTCTAAATCCGGAGACATACCACTGTACTAGCGTGGGACCTGATAAATATCTGGTGAAGATTGTTGTGTTTTTTGGACAAGACTAAATATTGCTGTAAATTTGGTGAAGATTGTTGTGATTTTTGGACAAGACTAAATATTGCTGTAAATCTGGCGAACACTAAATAATACAATATATTTGGTGACAGCTGATTGCTGTTGCACATAAAAAATAAATAAATTTCATTAAAAAAAAGCTTAATATTACATTGTGGAGAATGAATATCATTATGTATTTAGAATACTGCAAACATTCTTATGAAAATTTAATGTTATTTTAAATGCACTGTACGTTTGGTAAAAAGTAAATATTATGATAAACGTTAGCTGTGCATTGCTATATATTCGGTATATAAACACCAGATGGTACTATATATATATGAGGGGTATTTGAGAATGTTTATTAAAATTATATTTACGTTTCAACTTTCACTTTACAGTTTTCTGAGCTCAGTGGTTTAACTGTGAACTCCATTGAAGGATATCAAGTATTCATCTGTTTTTCTTCTTCCCTATGTCAATGACCTGAAAGGCTTTCTTTAAATCCCTTCCCTTTAGTTCAATTTTCCGGGGGTTAACTAAGGCCTTAATACAGATAAATTAAGAGACTACTGTTTGTGTATAATTTTCGGTTGGGAGCACCAAGAGTAACGTGGACTTGACTGTGAATAGATTCACTGCACACACAGAGAACCATCAAACTTGGCCACATGGATGACTTAACTGTATTTGGTCGTGGACACAACCAACCGGGAAGTAATCAACGCTGCCATACCACGCACTAAGCATCGCATACAAAACGGTTTCTGGCCAATCCAATCAATGGCGACGATTTACCAACGTTAGGCCTAGTGATAAATTTCGAGATTAAGTCAACACTGCACACCTAGCGCCTGAAGAAATAAATTCTTCCGGTTGAGCAACGCGAAGTTATTCTTCTTCGGTACTTTTATCACGATAGTTGAGATTTTCTTTAAAAAGAATTAAAACTATTGATTTTTCGTCAAAAATACGTTTTAAATAAATCGTTCTACTCTTTCAGAGATAAAAGGTTAGATTACATTTTGAAAATGCTATAGGTTATAAAAAAGTATAAACATAACATTTTTTGTCTAAATCATAATTTGTAGTCATTTTAGTACACTCTACATGTTTAATTGCAATGTTAACTTGGAATGTAATTTAACATTTATTTGTTCGGTATATTTTATGAAAAATTCACTTGTTTACGTTTGTTAAGCGTTTTATACAATTTATACGTGTAGGTTTTAAAAAAGAAAAAACCTCACAATAAAAACTGAAAATAGTATCACGGTCGAGTTTCAAAATATTTATTACAGAATCTAAAACAAATTCTTCTGAAAATTTGTAAGTATAAGAAATATCTGATTTATTTTAGAAAATTTTGCTTCCGAAAATTGGTTGGTGTTATAAGGAAGAAGTCAATTACACTTTACTAAGTTCATCTACACTGAGTACAAACGTTATGAAAGTTCTTTATTTAAGTAAAGACATACTGATAAAACATTATCCAGTATTCAACATAAAGGGCTCAACAAGTAAAAGTTTTCGTTGGGTTAAGTTCAGCTTAAATAGACCATCTTATTCTCTTAAATTCTCCTATAATTGCATTTGTGTCAGAAAACTAGTGCAACAAACTCAGTATAACTAACGGGTCGTCAAAAGGAGCCCAAGATCCCTAATCAAGTTCTCTGAACGTGTTTACTTGTTTGTCAGGCTCACTATGTTTACAGCTCTATCTACTAACTCCCTGATTCCCAACTGTTCCAAACCTTTTATTGGAAAAAAACTGAAAGCAACATACGCATCAATGATTTAGAAGACTGGTAGAAACATGGATAAGTACAGAGAAGTAGGAGTAGCTAGTCCTAATATAGCGGAAAGATATACAAATGTTATCAGGAATTACAAGAGAGATAATATGTACAAAACAAAATGAAAGCAAACAAAAAAATGTGTCAGTTTTACAGCGTACATAAGTGCACAATGAAAAAAAGAGGCGCAAACGTTTGTTAGGAATACGCTTGTTTCACAGCATACGTAAGTTAATAAAAAACAGGATAAAATGGACAAATTGTTGCAGAAATTGTGGTTTCAGAGTATACTTAACTCAACAATAAAGATAAAAATTCAGATGATTTGATGGTTTGTTATAAGGAGAAAAGAAGAGTACGTGTTTTTAAGCACAAAACTACACAAAGGTGTGCTATGCCCGCAACGGGTATCGAAACTCTGTTTCTATTAAGATTACCATGAGGTTTTAAAATTCACAACACAGACGAAAGAATTATTGTTACTGATACGTATGGTCAGGCATCGTCTTGTGGCTAGTATACTAGAGTGTGAACTTTTGGGTCTATGGTTCTCATCTCGTTGATACAAAATCGCGCTCTCCATTTTGAGGAAGTGGGTACATCAAATGAGCGACAGTGAAATCCAACTATTCGAATTTGGGAGCCCAAGAGCTGACTTTGAATAATGCGAACTATTTTTGCTGTTTTGTCTATCAATTAAAAATTAAAGACTCCTAGTGTTGCTTTTCTCGAATATCTGAAACATACAGATAAACTAACAAGAGAGAATCCTCAAAAGCCACGGCAATGAAATTCTTTTAAGCAGGATTAGAGTAAATTAATCTCTGAGAGTTTTTTTTTTTTCATTTTAGTAGCTATATTTTTGAGTGCCAGCAGTACCAAGAGTGGTACGCACGTACACCCGATTCAATTTTTTTACTCATCAGGATCTCAACCAAGCTACCTTAAACTGAATTATTTTATGCACGGTCAAAGCAAATTAACTTATGAAACCTTGGGCGTAGTCAAATACGCCATTCGAGAAAGTTTGAATCTAAAACTGTAATCAGATCTCGAATTGGTCAAGAGATGACAGAGTTTTGAACTAAAGGTTTGTAATGGGAAAAACCCATAAAGAAAGAGTATTTTCTTACAAAAAGATTTGTTTAACAGCGTAAATACGTTCATAGTATACACTATATAACAAAGACTTGTTTAATAGCGTAAATACGTTCACAGTATAGATAATATAACAAAAGCTTGTTACAGAAGTGTTTCGTGTGTTCATAACTCCATAACAAAGATAGAATAAATATCAGTTCACCAAAGTACATAACTTTACAACAAATATGAAAATATTATTTGTTACTGAAATGCCAGTTTCCAGTATACATGAGGATATAATAAAGACGGAAATTAGATTTTTTGTCTCAGAAATGTATGTTTTAGAGTGTACACAAGCCTACAAGGAAGTTATAAAACCGAACAATTTCGACAGATGTAGTTAGCATCAAAGACAGAAGAACGAGAACTGTTTGATAGTGGAACGTTGAATTTTACAGTGTTCATAAATCCATAATAGAGAAAGAAGAACTGGAGCTGTTTGTTACTAGAATACCAGGTTCAGAGAGTTTAATAAGTATTGGTGATCAATAACTGAACATGTTTTAAATTGTATCTGTGCGACGTTGAAACATTTTGTCATAACGACACAATAATCACGTCATTGAATAATAATTGAAAGCACACATTTGTAGCAATGAACGGTCTGTGATAAGAAGAGAGTAGCCACATAGACTAACCGTATTTCAAACCATACATTTTTATCACTGAACAATTTGTAATAAGGAGACAATAACCATGTAATCTAACATTATTTGAAACCATACATTTCTAGGACTGAACAATCTGTTATAAGGAGACAATAATCATGTAATCTAACAATATTTGAAACCATATGTTTGTCGCACTAAAAGGTTTTATCATGATCAATTAGTACTTCTTAAATAACGTGAAAATGCTTGGTATAAGCCCTGCATATTTTTCATTAAATGTTAGAAACAAATGGCAACAATTCAAAAAATTGATTTCCGGAATCAACGATACATTCATCTTATTATACGTGATATTGAAAAAATATACAAATAGATAGAGGTACTCTACGAAGTAGATGCCTGTAAATTTTGAAACATATATAAAAGTCCGTATATGTGTGTGTGTGTGATGCCCATTTAAAGGTAATTTAAAATAAGCATTTGTGAAAATGACAGACTTATTTGAAGTGGTTGGTAAAAGCATAAGTAACTCTAATGTATTAACTTACCAAAGTTTGTATCATAGACAGACAAAACTGTGTAACCTAACAGTGTGTTAAGCCATGCACATTTCACAATGACCCAATTGTATCATATATTTCAAAGTACTAAACTGACATAAAAACGTAATCACAATTTTTTAGGATTATCTATTTCACTTTCACACTGAATATATCTCAAATAGATACACCATTATACATACAATCTGTCAGTGGCTCAGCTCGAAAGGTAATAATTCTAATATTCAGGATTCAATATCTGTGGTAGACACAGCGTAAATAGTACACCGTGCTAGTACACCCTTCACTTAAATAAAAACAAATTATTTATGTATCACATTGAAAGGATTGACTTTTACATAAATTTCAGGAATATAAGAAACTATTTTATTCCTCTAACAATACTTTAGAACTTTGAAAGGTTATATCACACTCATACAGTAGGATAATGTTTCACACTATTCACGTATCACATTGAAACGCTATACCACAGTCATTTATGTTGAAATAATCATATTAAACAGTTGTTTAATATAAGCTGATTTAATAATGAAACATTATAACAATGAAACCTTTCATATTATTAGGTTTTATCATGATCAGAGAGTAACTATGTTTTACACACATGTAATGAAAACGATATATTACATTATATTATTGGGTCATTATTTCATTAATATAGGTAGCTTGTTCCAGAAACGAATGATACCGTGATCTGAAAATACTTGAAACCATACATGTGTTAGTTTAAAAGGAGTTAACAATATGTAAGTGTAGTAAATGTGATAGACTGCAAAAATATGTATGCATATCTATGTAAAACATGGTTATCGTTCTGAGATTAGCGTTTTATGTGTCACATAAAGAGAAATTACTATAATCATGGAAAAACTACATAAAAATACTTCACTTGACAAGACAGTTAAATGCTGTTTTGTCATAATTAAATAGGATGTTCGTTCACACTGTTGACAAGATAGTAACTCAAAATGGAATGTGATATAATTTTCTTTTTCCAAACAAAACCTGAGTACGTATGCTCTAAAGAAAACGCTACTTCTGACTCATTCCTTATGACGCTAATCCAAAACAAAACTAGATAATACAGCAAGCTTGCTTCACTATATAAAGATTTAAAAGTAAGAATAATATTTATCATGTCATGTAAGAGAAGCATTTCTTCAAATAATAACTGTTAGCCAAACAACTGAAATAAATAATGAAAATGTAATAGACAATCTGGAGACACGACACTGAGTTTAAAATTATTGGTCTTCATTCCAGTATGGCCTTTGACTTTTAATGAACACAACCGACCAATTATACTCTTGGACAGTTGCCACGAACGAAAGTCTTCTAAAAGCCAAGCTATCTTGATTGCAGAGAAAGAAGACATAATATATTTGAAAAGAAAGAATAAAAATCTAGCAAAAAACATGATCATACGATGTCTTTCATCATTAGTAAAGTGTTTCTATGAATGGTCATTCGATGGCTTCATACGTTCAAGAAATCATTTGTTAACGAACTGTGTAAAAGTTATTGATCCCTGAATATTAATGACCAGCTGGTTACTATTGTGTTTTATATTATGACGGTTATATCGTTCAGATAGCATAAATGGACAGAAAGACAAATATTAAAAACAAATTAGGTTCAAAACCAGTTAAATCCAGTAATTAGTTCTTATAACCCAAGAAGAACTAGATCTACATTCATAAAATGTATGAAAATGTTACGGCATCAACAGATAGCTAAATCTAGATCCAGGTCCAAAATATTTAAAACTAACCAATAAAATCAAGATGCAAAAAAAAAAAAAACGAACGTTGTAAACAGAATAAAAAATGTCTAAAGCAGATCTAGAAGCCTGCAAACATATGTTGTAGTTCAGACAGGAAACTAGACCCAGAACCAGAAAACCTAAAAACAAATGTTTCAGCCTGGATGAACAAAGAAACTCTGATCTAAAGAGCTTACAAACAAGTATTCTATTCCAAACAAAGAAATAAACCCAGATACGAAGAACCTAAATGTTGTAGCCCAGACAGATATATATATACATATAGATTCAGAGAACTGAAATGTTGTAGCCAAGAATGATAAATAGATTCAGATACAAAAAATCTATAGACTAATGTTTATATCCTGAATAAATATAATATATCCTGAAAAAAAACAAATAGACTCAGATCCGGAGAGCAAAAACGTTGTAGCCAAGAAATGGCAAATAGACCCAGTTCCAGATTACGCAAGTGTTGTTAGCTCAGAAAAACAAAACGACAAACTACAGCTCCAGAAAATAGGTGAATAAAGATAATATCCAAAACATACAGTTAAATACTGCCCTAGAAAAGAGGTACATTAAGGACAAAAGCCAGAACAAACAACTAATTACAGTCCTAGAAAATAACTGTATAAAGGATAATAGCCAACACATATAGTTAAATACTACCCTGGAATAGGGGTGTATAAAGTTGAAACAAACAGTTAAATATTCTCAGAAAAAAAACAATATGAAGGATAACAGCCAGTATAGACACTTAAGTACTGACTTTGAATTCAGGTGCATAGTTATATTCAGTTCCATAAAAATAAAAGAAATAAAAGTTTTCGTTTATTCCTTCAAAAAATAATATACACAATGAAAATAGACTTACTTATTAGAGTTTATTTACAGTTGACGTAAAGCAAGCTGTTCAAATCTTGGCAAAGGACACTTGGCTTGTCCATATTTTTATTTCAAAAATCAGAGCTTCTAAGGTTTCGACACAGTGCCCTTGTTCAAGTATTTGTAGTTATGTAATATAATTACGTCATGTGCCATGACTATCCCATGAATTAATACATGTGTCCAGTAAAAAGCAGTTCTTAAAACTTTAAGGTAGTCACGTAATATCAGTATAATTGTATGTAAAGTAAACAACAGGACAATAAAAGTCAATCCTATATACATGAGGAACACCAAGAAATACTAATTGATAAAATACCGATATATCGTACATAAAACAGACGGGCTGTGCATTTCCTTATATGATAGGTTGTAGTGTTTCAGCTAAAGGCACGTTATTAGTGATGACGAGAAACCCACTTGAAGTAAAAATGTATTCTCAAAACAGCTGATATGGGTATTAAAACTTTAATTAAAATAAAGTATAGACAACGTGTCGACCTTCTTATGTGATCTTTTGGTTGACAAAGACAGATGTCTCAAAAACTCAAGAATCGAAACATCAGTTAGACTTCTTATGTGTCTTTTCACGTTTATTTGTTTAACATTTTCGAGCAAAGCTAGACAAAGGCCACTTGCTCACCCTGATTTTGAACTGCAATTGTCTAATCGAATATAATAATTTGACCGTCAAATCCTAAAGAATCTCTTTTTTTGCAGGAAAGGGGAGCAAGCCACTTCACAGTCTGGGACGCTTAAACATTAGGTTACACGCCAATCTTTCGTACATTCAACAAACATTTCATAACTAAGGATTTTTCTTGGGCATGAAAAAACAAGTGATCCAAGATCCAATCAGTAAAACAACATTTACAAGATATAAAAGTTAAAACTTATAATACATAATAAAAAGCACTGATCATTCTTAAGTTGCCTTTCATGTCAATTTGACTTATACCCCTCCCTGTTCCCTCTGAAAGAAAAAAACTCTTCCTGTTGTCAATCTACACTAGAAATCGGTACAATCATTACAACAAAATTCCAAAAGTATGTGTTCGCCAGAGATATAGAGGTAAGTTTGCGGACTTTCAAATAAAATACGGGGTTTTATTGTCCTTGGTAGATACAGCAGATAGCCCAACGTGTCCTTGTTTAAAAAACATAACAAAAAAAATATGCTGAGTTATTTGTCATAAATCTCTGCTGTTAGTTGGATACCCAGCCGTGAGGGCGTTATAATGTGACTGTCAATCCCACTATTCGTTAGTAAAAGCGTAGACCAAGAGTTGGCGGTGGGTGGTGATGACTAGCTGCCTCCTCTCTAGTCTTACACAACTAAATTAGAGACGACTAGCATAGATAGCACTCGAGTTGCTTTGGACGAAATTCAAAAACAACAACAACAAGAGTATCTATAGATATATTTCCAATTCATCCTTTAGTACATAAAGGAAATTAAAGAATGACTTCCCATCTGACAAAAATATTTCTGTATGGTAATATATCATTCTGCTGATGAGAACATCTTAAGATGCGAGATATTAAATTTCTTTTGTTGTTGTTTTTTGTGAAACGCTGTATAACTTAATCACTGAATTCTCAATATTTACAAATAAACAACTCTCTCAAATCATTTATTGTTAAAGAATAAAACAAAGATAATTTTATTTAAAATATATCCTAAACATATTGCTATATATATCAGAATTATTAACAGTGGAGAGTAAAATACTTTCCCATCTTTTGTTTTTCATTGTATTCCTTGTAAATTTAACTGTTTCGCTTATGCCAAATTTCGGCTAGAAAACTGATTGTTCAATAGGCCTAAAGTAGTTAGAATAAAATAGTTTATTTTATTCCTTGAATTTATGTGCATGAAATACTTAACTAACACACACACAATACTAGTCCCAACTTTTGTTAATTAATACATAAAGTGGTATTACTCGGGAACTTTTATACTTTAAAGTAATCATTGAAAATTGCAAGCACAATAATACCCGTAAAGAATAAATAAAGGAGCTAAACAAAGAATTTTTGGTATTTTTCTAAAAGTAAAGTAAGAAGTAAAATATATTATCATTAAATTCGGTCTTCAAATAACTATTTTCTTGCAACGCGAGCAACGACTACAATTGATGTCATTGTGATTAAGGTTAGCCAGAAATAATTTTAAATTACTTGAATTACTATATATGATATTTGTATTTAAAAATCATCATAAAATTCAATGTCGCGTCTTCTACTGAGAGTGTTTTTAAATTAATAATTATAATTGACATTTTAATTCAAATAATAATGTTCAGTTAAACAATATCTTTAGTAAACTTATATTCTAATTGAGATAATATTACTTATAATGTATTTAAAAACTTAATAAGTATTTTGTTCAGACATAACATAATTTAATTAGATATTTACGAATTAAGAGAGATTTGATAAAAAAGATATCCTAACTAACTAGAGTTTATTATCAATGCTGTTATCGACAGTGATTATATATTACTGTTTTTCTAAGGATTTATGTGCTGACACACCAATTACATAACATCCAAGTTAGTCAAACTTTAACAAAAATACTTACTTTTATGCATTTGTTTTATGAAATTTTTACAACAATTGAAGATTTATGTGAACATTTCAGCATAAAAGATAAAATATTTTTGGCGCTGACTTAATTTTCTCAATTGTTATACGAATAAAACCCTACAGCATTTTTCAAGCGCAGGATAAAGGATAGACACGAGTTTATCTTTTTGTAAAAGATCCTTTACTATCTTGGCTGGTATTAACTAGTGGGCAGACTGCCAGCCGTATGTAACAACTATAAACAAACTACCTTTAGATCATCTACATGTTCAATATCATATTCAATACCATGAACTGTAATAAAAAGCTATGAAACAACTGTTCAGGTTCTAGCTTAGAAGTACAAATCTTGTCTTAATATGATATTTTATACTTCTAGACGTTGTACCGTAACTGTAAACACATCGTGACTCAAAATGTTAACCAAGACGAGGTCACACACCAACCATGTGATCATTTTTCACTCCGTACAACCAACAACATAAGGATGTAGTAGTGAAGTCAATGTCCCTCTTTTGAACACAGTCCAAGTACAGCAAAAGTTCCCGAGTAATACCACTTTATGTATTAATTAACAAAAGTTGGGACTAGTATTGTGTGTGTGTTAGTTAAGTATTTCATGCACATACATTCAAGGAATGTAACAAGCATTCGAAATATCAAAGTATTTTCTAAATCTAACCTCAATTTTGTTCACTTTATTCCAATTCAATTATGCTGAGTTTACAGCATGATTATCTAACAGAATACCGTAAACGTAGAGAATACAAGTTTTTGCTCTTGTTGCTGCGTGTGTGTATATGTAGATTGTATACGTATATTATGCTTGTATAACTATTAGTATGTACTGTTGTGCATATATTAAGTCTTTACATTTCCACAGTTATTACTTTCTTAAAAAGTTTCATTAATTTTTAAGTGAAAAAATTAAAAATTGATCAGCAACACTTGAGGAGTTTTATTGAATGTTAGTCGGGAAAAAATTAGATAATTTCTGAAACAAAAGTATGGTTGCGTATGGACATACATATGTATGTTCTATATATCTGACTTTTAAATCAATTATCATATAAGATTCATTACAGACAACACAATAAGAGCAGTATTGCAATAAAACCGCTATCCCAGTAGCTCAGCGGTATGTCTGCGGACTTACAACGATAAAAAGCGAGTTTCGATACCCGTGATGGGCAGAGCACAGATAGCCCATTGTGTAGCTTTGTGCTTAATTCAAAACAACAACAACAGTAAAACCTGTACAAGCCGGAAATATCAAAATTTTGCAGCTTTTTCTTATAAAAGGACCTCTGTATGGCAGAACCTGCGTGACACTGACGGAAAACTATCTTTCACCTACCTCATCTCTCAACAAGTAGGATTAAAACCTGAGTAAGGCGGAAAAAGTTTTCGATTAAATATTAATTTCTTTAAATGTTAATAAATTCTTGTTTAAATATTAATAAATTCTCGGGCATTTTGTTACAGTAAGTATTGGTAAAATATATTTTGTTCTTTTTTTTCTGTCGTCATTATTTTTGCAGTTAAATTAGATTCATGACTTGTATAAACTAACTTTAAAATTTAGGGAAAATTTACTCAATACCCTCATTCTTTAAAAGTTGTTTGTTATGACGATTCTAGTGAAATTCAAACCCTGATTGAAAAGATTGATGCAGATGATTCTGTGAACGCGGAAAGTTTTGTGAATGTTGACAAGAATGTTTTGACAGAAACTGATGAAATTGATTTAAAATTTGTAAAAGAATCGCAAGATGGTAACAGTGTGAGAAATTCAGAAGATGAACAAAATGGAAAAGATAGTGAGGAAATAGAAACTCCTACTTTATCGCAAGTTATTATATTAACGCTATAAATAGTATGCAAAAATGAACTTTATGAAAAGGCTGTAGAATTGGCGTTCTCTTTCAACCGTATGAGAAAGCCCATTGAAAAAACAAAAAACTGAAATTGGAAACTTTCTTCAAATAAACTTGATTAAGATTTTGTGTACTTATGAATATTTTGAATGTCTATTTTTGTTCTTATTCTAATAAATATAGCGTAACTAGTATAATAATTTTATTCACAAACGTGTTACTTCCCTTAAGTAAAGCAAGTGCAACGTTCCGCTCAAAAATTATATATATTTAAGGAAATGCATGTTCACTCTCTCAGCCGGAAATTTTACTCTATCCCGTGCGATTCCGCCTTAGACAGGTTTTACTGTAGAAGATACCGATAGGATATGAGGTTTTACCCGAGCTTATAAAACATCGCAATTGTGTAAACCCTGTTTACTAGAAATGTAAACTATTTAGTATTTCATTTGTGGTGTGGTAACATCATTTATTATTTTATCTCTGTGAAAAGTAGGTTAACAAGTAGGGAAATAATTGGCACTAAGCATCATCTTTTCACAGTTAGAGAAATAAGCCCAAAGGAAGTAGTAAGCACTGCGGTTAAGTATTCTAATAACTATATTTGAAGTAGAAACCTGATTTCTGATTGTCGTACATCATGATGCACACAAAAAAATGTAGGTTTTTTTGAACTGGTTAAACATCATCTCATTAATGCGTCTAGAGAAATGAGTCTCTTTGAGCTAGAAAAAAAACGGTGTTAGTCATCATCTTATTAATGTGTATAGAGAAGTGAGTCTGGTTAAGTTTACTATTAACCAGGATTAACCATTATTTCATTGACATGTAAAAATGCCTACTTGAGCTGGTACAAAAAATGTGTTAAGGCGTGCACTCGTAATCCGAGGGTCGCGGGTTCGCGCCCGCGTCGCGCTAAACATGCTCGCCCTCCCAGCCGTGGGGGTGTATAATGTGACGGTCAATCCCACTATTCGTTGGTAAAAGAGCAGCCCAAGAGTTGGCGGTGGGTGGTGATGACTAGCTGCCTTCCCTCTAGTCTTACACTGCAAAATTAGGGACGGCTAGCACAGATAGCCCTCGAGTAGCTTTGTGCGAATTTCCAAAACAAACAAACAAACAAACAAAAAATGTGTACTGCGAAGTACGTCTATTTGAACTGATAACATCTATAGTGAAATAAATATTCTTGAAGTAATAGGCATCCGGTGCTAGTAGCAGAAATTTGAAAAGAACGTGACTCTGATACTGTAAACAATTGACGTTAATTATGATAATTTAAAGAAAATGTAGAAAAATACGAGAATCTAAGGTAAAATAACAACTGTCAATTACTATCTTTATTTCATACGTTAAAAAGTGTTTACTTCTTTTACGCGTAAAGCTAAATAATGGATTATCTCCTCTGACAACGGATCTTACAGGAACTTGAAGTTATAGGTAACCAGTGTTAATTACAATAAAAATACCTAGTGAGTAATCCTTATTAATCATTATAACAACTGGAGAAGAAGAAAGTCAACTAGCGTTAATCATCATATTATTAACTAGTAGTAGTATATCTGATGTTAACCATTATACTATTAACATATAGTATACGACTTGCGTTTATCGTTATATTATTAATATATAGTATATGATTGGTGATAACCGTTATACAATTAACACAGATAATGTAACGACTATTATTGACCAGAATGTTAATATGTTACTTTCTACTATGGGAAAAACTGTGTTTTTTCTAAATGTAATATTATGATGTCTAACAATTCTGTCTGAAAGTGAAAAAGATTAATATACTAACGAAGAGATTATTATTGTAAAGGTAAAATAAGTGTGGTTATTAATGTCCAGTAGCTGGAAACATGAAGAGCAATTATTTAACATTTTCTTAAATGTCTGCTATTATTCAGTTAATTACTTAAACATAAGAAATTGTTTTGTTATTTGCAAGTGTTCGCTCTTCGACTTCCTCTTCAGCATATAACTATCGAATAAATTACAGCACAAATGGTAGAAGTAAAAAAGAGGAATTAAAATAAGTCTTTTTGTCATAGAATTTGTCGAACGTTATCAAATATCGATATTTATTTATTAAAGAAAAATATATTGTAATTTTATTGCCATGTACTTAGGAAACTTAATTGTCTACTTCATTGTTTAGAAATAAGTAAACAAACCCAAATAAAATTCAGTTTTCTATATTTTTTTAGTTTTTGAAGACTTACCTCAAAAATTTCTTGACAATAAACTTCTGCCAGGTAGGGATTGCTGTTCAGTCTCAGTTCTTGCAACGCCCCCTTCAGTGCAATTAAAAATAATAATGAGTATGTGAGGCGTAAACCTAAACTTGTGGCTGCAGGCGTCCCTTGTAAAATACTCTGAACTAGACGCATGGCACCAGAAGTGTTGGCAAAAGTTTAAATAAACCTCAGGTGATAGTTTCAGGCTATGTTGTTTGTATCTTACGTGACCAGTTTTTCGTTAGTTATTCTCAACTAGAGTTGCTGATAGCATAACGCCAGACGATATTTTCCGGAGCACTTGTCAAGATGTCTTTTCTTTGCAAAAAAAAAAAAAAAAATTCGACAGGCAACTCTGTTCTGCAGAGGTTGCTAAAATCCACTTGTTTCTCGAAAATGTATAGTAATTCACCGCTGATACTTTACACAGGTAACAGAGATTTTGAGAGGACGAGCTAAAAAAATCCCTAAAAGTAGGAATCGTCAGACGATATTGAACAGAAAAAAAAACAATCAAAAACATCCTTTTAACTGTATACTTGATTGCTTGTATGGACAATTTTGTAATAAAAGTTACGTTCATAGAGTAAGTATAATAAACCATGTTTGAACTTCCTAACAAGACCTTGAAGGAAGTTAAAATAACAAATATGATTGTTGAATAAAGACGAAAATAATTATAGAGAACTTCATGACTCATTCTTATGAATTGATGTGAAAAACAACTGAGCTTGCTTAACAACGTGTGACAAGGCTTTAAAAAACGTCATAGAGTCTATAAAATTAACATTATAAAAAGTTTTACAAAGAAATAATGTAGAATACCTTTGAATTTTTATAAATGATTAACAAAGATTAAAAACAAATCAGAAATAAGTATTTTAGAAAACTGAAAATATCAATATAAATTTTAAAAAGATATATATTTCCAATGTAATTTTATCATCTTATAGAAATTTATATATTTTCATTATCAAACATCTAAAAACGCTTACAACATTTCAGGGTGACTTATGAATCATACTTAAACACAATGCATATAAGAATTAAATTAACGATGTAAAATATCCATAAAAAATTTTTAAAACGTTAGTGACTGTGATAATTGCACAACAACTTTCCTTGCATATTAGTAGTGAAGATAAGAATCAACAATACAAAGCGTCTAAACTTTGAACCAACAGCTTTATATTTTTAAAGCTATATAACAAAAACATTAAAAGATTAACAACCCATAGCAATCTAGTGTGAAACGCCTATAAGAATTAAATTAGTGCATTGTTAAATTAATAATTAAACATTTTTAAGCCTTTAAAAATAAAGTTATGAGCTGATAACGTAAAAATTAAGTAAATGCGAAATGAATAGTGCAAAAGTATATAAAACTTATTAAACAATTAATCAAATGTTTCAGGAAGTTTTTCGATTAATATACAAATATTTAAAGTAATCTACACTAATTAAAATTAGAAACTATGTTGATCTGGAATGTGTCAATTGTTAGTTTTAAAAATACATGTAATGGAGGATTTTATGCAGAATCAGTCAATATGAAAACCTGTTACTGTTGATGGTGGTGAAGAAGTGATAAACATCGCAAGGACTTCGCAGTAAGTTCAAACTATAAAAAGATAAATAAGTAAACTAAAGTTAATGATAATTAATAATTCAGAATAAGATATTTAACTTTGGAAAATGGCTTAAGGTTGTGAATTATGTGTCACTAAATAACATGAAAACAATAATTGTTACAGTTTATTTAAACTACACGAAAGGAGACGGAAGGAAACAACAGTTCTATAGCTTCCAGTTCTACCTAAACTGCTGTTTACAAAGTTAATGACAAAGTCTTGCCTTTTATTTTTACACTGAAATTCACAAGCTTTTGAGGGATACAAAAGCAAAAAGTGCGAGTGATTCCAGTGATAAATTAAAAGTGCATATTGAAATAACGCTGAACACAAAGTACAATCTGGTCAAAACTGAATTAGCAGCAAAGCGAATGGAACGTAATTATGAAAAAAAAATTGTACGAAACAAATAAATAATACACACTATCCAGATATTTATAGCAGTCGCCCATTAAAAATGAAACATTACTTTACCACAGCGTTTTATGTTCCCCAGTCAGACACGTTAGTCATAACCCAGGAGGTGAGAAGTGTCTGAAGTTTCGCGGGCAAGCACGCTGAAGACTCGAAAAGTAACTTTCTCACTACGCCTTGAGATACGCGTGCTCTTGTGCTGAAGCCTATTTTGTGAGATCACCTCACGAGGCGCTCAAAAGATGGTTAGACCAGTTGTAACCGCCCACCTAAATGTTGGGCAGGGACATTCTTTGTAGAACCAACCAACAGTTAGAAGCCGACTGCTTCGTGTTACTCTGTAACGTGAAATGTTTTCCCTCGAAATATTTACGTATTACAAACATCAGCTTAAACGGAAAATATGTAAACAAAATCAAGAAAAAATTCATAACGTTGTGAAAGATCATATTTCACTAAAGCAATGTTACGCATCAATTAAATAGCGAAAACAATTTAAAAAAACGTGGAAAAAATTACAAAAAATTACTTTTTCATGGCCTAGATAATTTTTATTCAAACGATGCTGAGGATCAACTCTATTACTAGAGATATAGTTAAACTTATTAAACAGAATACAGAACATGTAAGACAAATTCACTTTACTACTTGGATCTAAAGCTTTATTTATGTCTTATATGTGAATTTATTATATATCAATGTTTCCTTGAATGGAATTTCAACGATAAGTAATAAACTTTTATTTTCTAGAGCTCATGGTCTCTAACCTTTGAGCATTTTTGTTTAAAAACACCCAATCTACTTTAGAGGGTTGAGTACTTTATCTTAAAACGATTTTCAATATAGAATCAGCAATTCACATATCAACCACAGCCAGTTTAAAGTCAAGGTGAAATAGAATGTATGAAACTATATTTTGCCATTTTATAAATAGTGGTATGTTACTGAAAAGTCGTCGCTTTTGAGAAAGGTATGTAACAGCCATTCAGATCCAAAATATTTCTACATTCAGATTAGAGAGATCTGTTCAGATTGGGAAAATAAAAAAAAATGTGAATTAACAACCAAAAAGGGACCTGAAACAAGCCGTACTTTAGTCACAGTAAGTAAGGCGTGGTTTGACGTTTTGTAACAGATGAGAATCCACGAAGACAAAGGTTAGTGGAAAAACCATTCACGTATCAAAGACAACAGTGTGCAAGATAATTATGAAGTTTCTTCGAATAAAAAAGTGATAAAAGTTATAAATACATATGTTGCTGCTATGGCACGTCAGTTTGACCGTTGCATACCTCATATCGATGGAAAGTTAAACGATTAATCATGCAATTCCATACGAAAACATACCGAACCTATGGATTCATATGCGATCCGACTGTTGAAACGAACACTGGAAAACCTTGTCCTCATACACTAGATAGATTATGGAAATCTATCAGTGAGGAGAGGTGTATTCTGAACATGAAATCCCTAAGACAGAGACTACGCAACTTGGCTATTGTCAAGATTTATTGATAGTCAGATATTGCACGACTTGAAAATGTTGAAGCATGGCCCGGCATGGCCAAGCGCGTTAAGGCATGCGACTCGTAATCTGAGGGTCGCGAGTTTGCATCCGCGTCGCGCCAAACATGCTCGCCCTCTCAGCCGTGAGGGCATTGTAATGTTATAGTCAATCCCACTATTCTTTGGTAAAAGAGTAGCCCAAGAGTTGGCGGTGGGTGGTGATGACTAGCTGTCTTCCCTCTCATCTTACACTGCTAAATTAGGGACGGCTAGCACAGATAGCCCTCGAGTAGCTTTGTGCGAAATTCCAAAACAAACAAACAAACAAATATGTTAAGGCTCTAAAATTATTAAATATAATTATTATGTAATTATATAGGACTACAATGTTTAAATGCATGTGAATAATTACGAAACTGTATATAATGATTACATTAAGTCAAATGTTTACACGTGAAAACACTTTAATATTAATATGTTAATAGTAATCGTGATAAGCATATATCCAAGGTCATTCGGATACAGTACGTAAATGCTTTCATTTATTCCTACAACAGTGATGTTTATAGTGTTGTGTATATATACTACACTGCTTAAACTATCATACTTAGAGTCCTTGTGATGATTTCCTTGGTTTGTTCTTGAAATTCGCGCAAAACTACTCGAGAGCTATCTACAATAGCCGTCCATAATTTAGCAGTGTAAGACTAGAGAGAGGGCAGCCAGTTATTACCACCCACCGCCAACTCTTGGGCTACACTTTTACCATCGAATAGTGGGATTGATCGTGTAATTATAACGCCTCCACGGCTGAAAGGGCGAGCATTTTTGGTGCGATAAGGATTCGAACCAGTGACCTCAGATTACGAGTCGAGAGCCTTAACCACCTGGTCATGCCGGGCCCATTGTCTTTGGATTCAATATTTACTGATATTCCTCGAGGCAGCGGTTGTTTAAAAAGCGTTACGAGGTTATCTATGATATATATTTGTATACCAACACTCAAAAGTCCTCGTTTTCGAGGAGAACATGTTGCATAATACACCTTACAGATAGTTCTCCTTTATATGTGACTGCATTGTATGCAGAAAAGTAACTGCAGATTTGTTACAAAGATGATGCCCGACACTTTTACAGTCCTATAAGAACTAAATATTTGTCACGTTAGATTGCCTTACCAATTAGCCTACTGTTCAAGTTCCAGATACTGCAAAAGGTTCTCAACGGTATATGATCTATTATTGAGACTTTTAGAAGTAGTAATTTTACTAGCTTTTAGATAACATCTACTCTGTCGAACCTTAATAACGTATGTAACTGGAGAGTCACTGTCTTAAATTCATTAAATTCCCTTTTAGAGTATATTAAGCGAACATTATTATGTCAATGCGAGTATAAAAAACTTAATTAAAACGTTAAAAGTCTAAACTGTTCCAGATCTAAAGCTATTAATAAATTTGCATTCCATTTCGATTATGTTCATATACCTGTGCGAACGTTTTAATAAAATCTAGGATGACTAAGTTAATGCAATTTACATAATATAAAGTTAAATATATGTTCCTAATTCGAATAATGTGGTACAGCACAAAGCTTCCATTCCATTTTTATGCTGTTAAAAACAATAGACAGAAATATAAACAGATGAGCTTCTTCCATTATATTGCTGATACTTGAAAAAATGGATATATGATAACAAATTGACATAGCGCTGATGATGGTAGTTTGTTTTTTATAATTTACACGATAAATTGCATACAAATTAGTTAGGCAAAACATCAAATAGCTTTATTAAATACTGAACTCCGGCTCTCAATATAGAAACTTCTCATGCCACTTAGTTCTTCTAGTGAACCTTTAATAACCATCATATATTATATCTAAGATATGACACATGCAACCAAGACTGAGTTACATTAATATAAAAAACAGAAGACATCAGACAACTGTTTCATAAAATAATTATCTAATGTTCAATGAACCCAGTTGATGAAGCACAAATTTAATAAGATAACATCCCACCCACATAAAATTTCTTTTTTGATCTTGAACTGTACTTAAGCCACCCCCGACATCTCGCCATTTCAATAATAATACGCTTCAGCAATAATACGTCATCGTGCTTCTGCCGATTTCACAAGAGATCGTTACACTGCTTTTATGTGATACTGTATTATATTTTTAAAGTAATTTACTGTTAATCGCAAAGACATATGTCCTCATACACTGTGCAAAAACCCATCTTAGTGCCGTCCCTATTGGCTGCTGTTTCGCTCGCTAGCTATAGACAGGGACAGTAGGAATTTCGTTAATCCTTTCATGCGCGTCACTAATTAGACGACAATGCATGGCTACCTTAAGGTAGTCGTAGTACAAACATATGTGCTATGCCTATTACAGGGATCATATCTCTAATTTTACTATTATAAGCTCCGAAACGTGCTGAGGAAGGAGTGCATTTTAAAAATAATTATTCTTAGATTCGTCACGAATTTTAAAGCAAGGACAATTTAATGTTATTTCGTTCTTAAGTATTTTTCTTTGTAAAAATCCAACAAGCATACTTTATAACGAAACTCGTATTAAATTACATTAAGTAAGTTGTCGTGTAAACTAAATATCAATAGATTATAACTGGCGAAAATATATGTGCTGTTGTGTGCGCGTGGTGTAGGAGGATGTCACGTGCAGGACATATGTATTCTCAAATATATTTCTGCACACTCATAATTAGTGTAAAATGTGCCATATGTCCAAAAGCTTTTGGAATCACTGGTTTGAGCTATACGGTTCACAGCCGATTTATGTAGCTGGACATAAATAAAATGGCAGGTGTGGAAACAACAGCTGTGTAGTTATAGTACTAAATGCTAGCTACTGAACTACAGTATTCTTTAAAACAACAACTATGTAGTTATTGTATTAAGTACCATCTGTCGAACTATAGTTTTCTTCAAAACAACAACTAGTAAGTTATGGCACTTAGTGCCGCTTGTCAAATGCAGCATTCTTTAAAACAACAGTTAGGGAGTTGTAGTACCAAATACCATCTTTGGAGCTGTTATATTATTTAAAATCCAAAACTGTCGAGTCGTCGTATCCTTTAAAACAGCAACTACTAATATTCAGTAGATTTCTGAACATCAACCATCAATCATCAAGATATAATTAAAAATGAAATTTATTGACTTAACGAAAGTCGCCACAGCACAAATCTGTGAACATGGAACTACTGTGCAATGCCCTCCCCACCACTTCCACGAAAAAGCCTGTAGTAACCATAGGGTCAGTAATATAAAAAGTGAGTTCTCAAAGTATCTTTTTCAATCTTGAACGGTAGTCAAAAATCACAAATTTCTGTAAAATATACAAGTGGAGATGGAGCACTGAGTAATATACTATTTCTCGAACTATAACCCTCAATAAATAAAATCACGACTGTTCAGTTTATATTCTAATTCGTAGTAGGCAAAGCAACATTGTCATCAAAAAAAAAAGAGAGAAAGAAACGAAACCGTAATTTACCACTTCCTTTCTTTTTTTTCATTCTTCCCTATAACGAGGTATGATCTTGCGTTAAAGATGACACAAAGTAAGAAACCAAACCATCCAACTTCTACACACTTATTTCCATTAACTATAAATGTAGCTTTATCTATGGACCACACGTGTTTGCGTTTAAACAAGAAAATAAAACAGACGACGGAGCCCTGCTAAAGGTTAGTAAATAATTCAAAGAGGCCCTCTATAAACCAGTTTGACTAGATCCTGAGTATTTAGAACTTTGAAACTTTACGGATGTCGGACTAAACTTACCTAACGAGAAAATCTATACGTGTGTCACTCTCAAAAACGATCAAGTTTGATTACAGCCGTTCACACGAAGTCTGATAATATAATAGTTCTTGAAGACCTACATTATGTAGGCACAGTTAGGCCTCACACATTATTCAAAAAGCAAACAAAGTAGTTTTTTTTTACTAGTTGGATAAAATGCATATGTTGTTTTAATAGAACGACGTTGAACGTATGCGTATAAACGTTTATTTTTGTTGCTATAAAATTTTATTCAAAATTTCGTAATGCCTCTCCACGCTTAGTCGTCCCTAATTTTGAAGATATGAACTAGATTAATGGTTTTCTGGTAAGCGACTGACCTGAGTAGCTGCGTGTTAGTTTCTGACAAACTGTTCTAATAAGATCGAATAGTGCACTTCTGTTTTGTTTGTTTAAAAACAGTTTAGGATTATTATACTATAAAATATTTTAAAATAAATTATGTTTTGTTATATTATAAAATGTCTTAAAATAATTATATGTTTATATTTTAATCTACCTCAGTTCTTCTGCAACTCAAACCGTTACAACTTGAAACTCATCAGAAGGTCGCAACCAACAACACTTTGAAAACTGAACTGTAGGGAGGGCAGGTATCCAACATCACTTACTGCCATATCTACTCATATCCGATCGACTTGTGAGAAATGACTGCCAATTGCATAGTGCATCCACGGTCCCGAATTGCAAAAAAGTATTTTTCGATAACGAGTCACAAACCACAAATCCTCAGTTTCATAATCGCACGCTAACCTTCAAGCCACACGCCATCTTTACACCTCTATTTTAAGATACTTCTGAAGAACAAAATATCTAGCGTTCTATTGTGTTTATGCTCCATCAAATACGGCACGTATTTTAACTGTTACATAATATCACGGTAAACAAAGCTTAGTAATGCCTATTTATGCACAAATAGAATAACATCAAGATTTGTTTATAAACGAAATACTCATTGGGCATACATCAACAAAATGAAACTAGTTTGTAAAATAAAAAATATTTGTTATTGCTGGTACAGAATTAAAGCCGCAATTAAATTATACTATCCCATGGACATTGATATATATATTATGAAATGTAATATGTAAAATACAAAGAATACTTTTTACCATAAACCTGTACACATGCTGTATGATATAGATAATCCTTTTACCTGCACATATTGTAAATTTATAATCATTTTTACTGTAAACTTGTACATTTTATAAATTGATAATTATTTTTACTATAAACTTGCTTATGTTCTAGATAAAGATAATAATTTCTA
Organism: Carcinoscorpius rotundicauda; assembly: GCA_011833715.1. Lineage (NCBI taxonomy): Eukaryota > Metazoa > Arthropoda > Merostomata > Xiphosura > Limulidae > Carcinoscorpius > Carcinoscorpius rotundicauda. The sequence continues at coordinate 36,756,362 of CM022401.1, forward strand.
CCAAAAATCTGCACTTATTGTGTAATTGTAAATAATACTTTCTACTATAAACCTACATATGTTTTAAAATACAGATAATCCTTTTTGCCATATACATATTTGGGAGTTTTTTTGTGTGTATTATAAAAAAAACAGATATCCATTTCTATCCAAAGCATCTTCTCATATTGTAAAATACAGAAAATATTTTCTGCTAGAATGATTTGGACATACTTTAACATGGAAAGTAATTTCTAGCAAAGTAGCTATACACAACTTAAAGTATATATACCAACCACAAACAAATGTAATTATTGCAAAAGTAAGATATTACTTCCAACATAAACATATACATAGACATTATAAACTTTATATAATTATTTTTACCACTAGATTCTTAAATGATGTAAGAAATAGATAATATGACAATGAAAATCAACTGTACTCACTGCTATACATGTATAACATTTTCTACCATAAACAAATATACATAAGTAAAATACAGTTTTACTAAAATAATCTGTGCTTATTGTAATGTACATATATTTTGCCAACAAGACTTGCAATTATTGTAAACTATATTAAATATTATACATTTTCATATATTATAAAATACAAAGTCCTTTCTGCCAAAAACATCTTCATATATATATATATATATGTATATATATGACAATACAAACAATTTTAATTTTCCAAAAACACTTGAACATGTAAAATATACTGAAGATTCTTTTTCCACAACTTTGCAAATTAAATAAATCATGGATAATCCTTTATACCACACACACCTGTTCAAAAGACAATTATCAGACAATTCTTTCTTTCAAAAACACATTTACCTAAGAAAATACAGATAATATTTTCTACTATAAAGACGTACATATAGAAATGTTTATAAGAGTTTATGATAGAATTATCTATATTTTAACATATGCATAGGATTATCAGTATTCTACCATAAACACCCCTACATATGTTAAAATATAGATAATTCTATCATAAACTCTTATAAACATTTCTACATGTACACATGTTTATAGTAGAACACCTGCAGATACCATAAAAAATAAAATATTTTTATTAAAAACACTTGCAATTGTTGTAAAATGTAAGCAATTATTTTCAACACAGTACAACATATCTACAAGTATTTATAAAATGCACTTTTGTATTTGATCAAAAACATATAAGTTTCAGATTAGGGATCAGAATGTATGTTGCTTGGCTTGTATTGAACAATTTAAATGATTGTTCCTACCATAACCTCATTCATATATATATTATTATTATTACTAAAAACATTCATCATACTTTACAATATCAATAACACAACTCTAAAAACCAGACTAAATTGCAAAATGCAGATTCTTCTTTTCAACACAAATATCATGAGATATAGTTAAATTTGAAACATTAATTTAATCAGGATAATTACATCACAGATGACTAAGTAGTACCCATGGTGCAATGCAAGTTACTACTATCTAGTTATATGATATTCTACTCACTGAACCTCACATACACTGTACTATTATAACATCCAATCTAAATATACCTTATAATCTAATTACTACAACATACTATCACCTAGTTACATTGTACTATAGTAATATCTACTTTAAGTGTAATGTACATTGTAGCTATTAAAATACAGTATCATCTAGATATACTGAAGTACATTAACCTTTACTCTAAGTTTATTTGGCAGTGTAACTACTTAAATACTCTTTACTATATTAACATCAACTTTAAGTATGCTAAACATTGCAACTATTAATATACTGTGTAATATATTAACAGTCACTCTAAGTATACCGTACATTGTACTATTAAGCTCACTATCACTTAGATATTGTATTTTATTTAGGTGCATCCTAAGAACACCTTAAATTGTAACTATTACAACGCACTATCATCTAGATACAGTGTACTATATTAACATTCACTTTACGTATACCATACATTAAAACAACTGTCCTAATATCTTATGCATTGCAAGTAATTACTGTTCGGTTATTAAAAAGGAAGTTACAAGAGCCATTATATTTATATACTATATATTACATACAAAGAACGCGTAAGTATAAACGGCCAATATCTAATACAGCTCTTGGAATTATCAATATCTAAAGTCTCTACGAATAGTGTAGATTTAAAGCAATCACCGTTGTTTTGACACATTGTACATTAATGCAACCATTATCTTTATAGTCACTACTGTACATCAAACATAGTTTTTATATTCAAACAGATACTGGATTTCTGAACGTATATATGTGGAGATTTAAGCTGTTTATAAATCAGGTTGCGTATCAAGTAGTGGTTATTTGTATATCTAAATTCTGTTTGTTATAAAGTACTGTTTGCCTTATTAGTGTTTATTTAACTACATAATATAACTGTATAGACTTTAGATGTTGATAATTTCTTTATCGCACTATACATTGGCTGTTTATATGGAGTTATCAATGTGTGAAGTCTGTATAAATTTTGTGCATTAAAATCAACTGCAGTTTAAATATACTGTGAATCACAATAACCATTGTCTAAATGATCTCTGCTTTTATTATTAATGAGAAATTTATAAAACAGAAATATACTTTCAGCTAGCGTCTACTCGCTGCCTTCAGCTGTATGTTTCAAACACCGAGGTTTTAGTGGCGTTTTATTTTATATTGTTTGTTTTGTTTGTTTGTTTTTTGGAATTTCGCACAAAGCTACTCGAGGGCTATCTGTGCTAGCCGTCCCTAATTTAGCAGTGTAAGACTAGAGGGAAGGCAGCTAGTCATCACCACCCACCGCCAACTCTTGGGCTACTCTTTTACCAACGAATAGTGGGATTGACCGTCACATTATACACCCCCACGGCTGGGAGGGCGAGCATGTTTAGCGCGACGCGGGCGCGAACCCGCGACCCTCGGATTACGAGTGCACGCCTTAACGCGCTCGGCCATGCCAGGCCAGTTTTATTTTATAACTGGACATAATAGAAATTCTAATTTAAGCCTGAATTAATAGGCGTAAAATAAAATGTTTGTTTCATTGAGATAATTAAATTATAAGAATGACCTTAATATAATTTAAAGATATATAATAATATAGAGCGTCTTCCATAAGCTTTAAATAACTAGCACATAATGTGCTAATCTACACTTATCATACAAATCAATAATAAGAAAGTGAAGAAGTAAAGGAAATATGTACGAAATAGAAAGTGTTTGTAATAGAAGGTTGAAGAATGGGCCATCTGTGCTCTGCCTTTCACGGATATTGAAACCTGATTCATAGTACTATGAGTTCGCAGACACTACTGCGCCACTGTGAAGTAAATAAAGAATGACTTACATGTTTATTGGTTTAAGTTACAGAAAAAGGTATTTTTGACTAATATTATTTATTCATTAACAGTAATCTTAGTTCTGTCTTTAATTGATTTAAATAAAAAAAATTAATTAGATGGACTCTTCACAGTTTCAAATTAGAGTTTTTCTAGTGTTAACTATTCATTCTAATTTTTGTATGATTTATTTTTTTACTGTTATTTAGCAGATGGTGATTCACAAGCCACATTTATTATTATTTGTTTAAAGATAATTCCATAGTGTAACCATATTTAATTAAAGCACCTACAAACTGCGAAAAGTAAGTGTACTTTCTGCTAAACAGAAGTGTTACGCAGTGAAGAGTAATACACAGGTGTCAAAGGTAGAGATAATGTGAAAAAAAAAATTGCTATTATCATTTTCATTATAGTCTGTTTATTACGATACTTAAAAACTTCAGAAAAAATAATTGAACAGTTATGAAATCCAAATCGATGCACCTGCCACTTGTTACTTTATTCAGGTATGGTCATTGTTTAGCTCAAAAGCCCCCTACACCTTAGTTTTCAAGACTTTCAAAAGACGTGATTCTGGAAAAGTTCGTTAATGATTAAATAGTTAGGGTGAGATGGCAAAAGCTTAATTTACATTACTTACAAGCCATACACGTCTACAATATTAATAAAAACCCTTATGGTATCAATACTGGAAATCACCCAAATCGTAAAAGGCACGTTCATTAAACTATACAAGCCGATTCATATATTTTTGTCCAAATCAGTTAAAATTTGTCTCATATACATTCGTTTTATATGCTCATGATGCCCTTTTAATATTCGTTTCTGGGGCATCAATACGAATGTGCAGTATTATGTTCTTTATCAATACAACTGTTCAGTAGTTATTTGTATATACTGTTCTTTGTGTGTCTGTAAAATAAACTATCTTGAACGAAACCAACATTTATTTCTTCTATATTCTGTTATTTGTTTGTCTATAAAATTGACAGTCTTGAACGACACCAGTATTTGTTTTGATACACTGTAATATCAACTATTATAAACGACACCAGTATTTGAGACAACTCAAGCAGTGCACTTTCCTCGAGAAGATAGGCTCACCGTTACCTGAATCCGATTAAGAAGTTTTTATACAACAGATTGTCATTATTAAAGTATACCACGACTTTCAAGGAAGTCCTTACAACACCAATAAATTTGTGGTCAATCATGCTTCAAAGCACACTTGGGGAATTTTTCGCAGGGATCTAACAGATGTGAGAATGAAGGAAAGTACTGTAATTTCGGTTTATTTTATCATTACTTTAGCGAGAGTGCCATTGGTTTCGAAGTGTAGAAAGAAGCTAGCGAATTTCTGATTGTAAGATTTGATCAACTACATATTCATGTTTATAATCTTCACAGTAGCATCAGGAATGTATTCAGTTTCACCAAAAGGTTTTCTTGTTTAGGATCTTCTCTTTCACAACCACAGTTTTCAATTTTCAGATAAAGGTGTTACTTCGAAGTGTCTTACGGTGTAATGTTAATTTTTTGGCTTTCCTAAATGCTCAGATGTGCAAATTGTTTCTTCTTCTATGAAGAATACTGAATACTTTCTTTTTTTCTTAAATGTGTTCTTTGGCTCTACATAGATTATCAATTTCAATGCATGAATACTTGTTTTCAGAAAGCGCTTTGACAAACTCTACGTCTATGAAGACATTATACTGCCAAATATTTGAGTATTTGCCATGAACCAACAGATGCTAAGCATGTTGCTAAAGCTTGTATCTATAACAAATAAACCACTGTATTAGTATATGTAAACGGTTCTTACAAAGTGTGGTTAATCCTTTGTAATAATACACCTCGTGCATTTAAGTCAGATAAACGAGACTGGTAAGATAAACCATTCACGAAAATAGTCAAGTAACAGAATTAAGGAAAAACAAAGCAATTATACGTTTCAAAAATGATATATTTTCTTATAATTATTAACTTGTTTTTCAAGTTAAACACAATTGGCTATCTGTACTCTCCCTTTCACGGGTATCGCTATCCTGGATTCTTGCGTTGTAAGTCCGCACACACTATGCCACTGGGAGAGTGTTTTTCGTCAATTCTGTAATTACGGAATACCACCAAGTATCGACAGTTTCATTTAACACCTACATATATCAAATGATTTTCAAAAAAGCATTATATACAACAGCGATTAACAAAACAAAAGCATGCCAACATTTAAACGAAATGTGAGAGATACAAGAAAGCTCTAATAACTACTCAAGGAAACAGTAAACTATGTGGTGTACATTTTATAGATGTAAGAACGTGAGAGTGATGCTCAAAACTACAGAAAAATAACATAGACTTATAACTTGGGAAACATCTAGAAATATATTATAATTTCAAACACGTAGACACGTATCGTCGCACATTAGGTAAGAATCTACGGTTTGTAAACGGTCGAATATATATCCTTGTGAGAGGGGTAACTGTGAAATACAGAATGTAAACAGCAGTGCGGACAAATAGTCTATCAGGTTTAACATCCATTCGCAAGTCTTACATTTGAACAGTCTAATAATATCCTCTATATAATACATACCACACACGAAAAGAATATGTTAAACAATTCATTTAAACAATTAACATTAAAAAATATACAGCTTGAAAACATAAGTAAAGTACAACGAAAAACCCGTTTCAATAAACCAGTAAGACTCTTAACGAAACTAATTCGTAAATATCGTTTAAGAAAAATGTACATAAGTACATACATATGATAAGAAAAAATGTCGAAATGACCAAAAAAGAAAAACAATTAGATACTGTAGTATTTCATATACTTAAACTTTTGAGAGATTAAAGGACCTTGTTAGACAATCTGGGTAACTTGGCATGGCCTAGTGCGTTAAGGCGTGCGCTTCGCGCCCGAGCCTTGCCAAACATGCTCGCCCTCCCAGCCGTGGGGGCGTTATAATGTTATGGTCAATCCCACTATTCGTTGGTAAAAGAGTAGCTCAAGAGTTGGCGGTGGGTGATGATGACTAGCTGCCTTCCCTCTAGTCTTACACTACTAAATTAGAGATGGCTAGCACAGATAGCCCTCGAGTAGCTTTGTGCGAAATTTCAAAAACAAACAAAAACAAAACAATCTGGGAAAATGGTCAACAAAATAAGTTATATGTAATAGAAGCAAACAAATTTGAGAGAAAAGAGTAAATACTGTTAACAATGCAGACCTATTAAATATATGTAATTTAAATTTCAATAAAAAAAGTGAAAGACGATAAAAGGGTGTAATCACCAAATCAAATAGAAATACAATTCATAAACTGTTCTCAGGTTTAGATACCCACGATGGGCAGAGCAGAGATAACGCTTTATGTAATTTTATTCTTAACAAAAAGTAAGTCTTACCTTTATTTCTGATACACAAAACGGCTATACATTAATAAGTAGAAACTCATCATAGAAGTATATATCTCACACAATTTAAAAAGATACGACAGAGGAATTGGTAAGGAGAAAAAACATTAAACCACCAAGGTATATCTCAGGCATTCAAATGACTTATAATAGAGAAGAATAAGGAATGGAACTAAAATTTTACTTTTAAAGACATTGTACACACACGTGAGATAAACGACAATGTCGGAGACGACTAAAACTCTGGTACAGCCTTTCTAACTTTGATCAAATAGCCAGTAGCACCAGGTGCAACAGAGACTTTGCTTGTCTCTTTAAAAGTGACTAACTGGATTGATGTCAATGTCTCTCATAACATGTTCACCACTGAATTTAAAGAACATGTTCAGCAGCACCACATCTCGTTCTCTCAGTTCTTCAGTATACAACCTAACAAACTAACCAAATCAAACCAAGGGAGAACAAGATAAGTAAAAAGTAAAAAAAGGTATCTCGAAATTTGAATAAAATATGAGAAACAAGGGAACAACATCGCCAGACGGTAAAACATTCAACCGAATACTGGTCTAACGGCTAAAGTGCGAAACTATTATTCCAGAGATCCATGGTCCGTATTCTGTTGCTACAAAATTTATTCACGTTTTGGGACTATGTGTGCGTTATAAGAGTAATGGTCAAATCCATCTATATGGTTAGAGTATCCCAAAGGATAGCAGTTGGTACCGTTAACTAGCTGCTTTGTCCTTAGTCAATCACTTAAAAGTTAGGAATGGTTAGCGTAGATGGTTTTTGAATAGATTTTTAGGAATTTTGAAATGACAGAAAAACCAACATAGGTTTAAATAAAGTATGACAGCCAAAGGAAGAAAATTCAAATATAAATTATTAACAGTTCGAATTCCCAAGACACCAAATAACCTAATAGATTATAGTAACAGAAATAACAAGTTTTGCAGATTCAGTGTGACATTGTCTGAAATATAAATTTTAAGATTTTTGTACTGCACATCTCATCCATATATGGTTTTTACTCTAGCTCGATTAAGGTAACTTGGCCAAAAATTGAACAGTGTTTGATATTTTCTCTGTATCGTCATTGAGTAATACGATTACCACACATTCAACAAATAAGTTTGTATGCGTTTCCTAGTAAGTATGAAACTTACAGACAGTTAATAATCAAATAAATTATGGAGAATACCACTATTCGCTAAGTCTATATATATATATATATGATTATGTATATCCAGACTGATGGTACAAGTTATATACATCTCATACGTGGACGAGGGATTGTGCCTAGTTCAGAAAAATAAATCCATATTACGATCACATTACACTATGTAAGGTGGAATTCAACAAAATTAAGCCATTTTGAAAACGCGAGATGGCGTTTAATAAAAATTATACATGAAAGGGTAGGATGTATTACAGTTGATTTAAAACTTTACCACTTTGTCAATAGATTAATATTTTTCCTGAATCTCACAATTATTTTAGTTCTTGCATTCCTTTCGTTCTCTGGCTCTTTTCTTCTTTACATCTTTCTGTAAACGCTGCTAAAGATAGCTCAGCGTCTGCGTATTAGTTAAATAAACACTTTTTGCCATGAGGTAAAAAAACACATTTTCTATGAAACTAATGAGCAATGAAAGCAAGTCATATTTTAGGAAGCCTCATATGCTTAGGCGGAGCTGCATAACCATTCAAATGTTCATTTAAACACAACCTTAATATAGAAGGTAGAAAAGGGTTTCGATACCCGTGGTGGGCAGAGCACAGATAGCCCATTGTGTAGCTTTGTGCTTAATTAAAAACAACTCACCACTCTGAAACGTTACCAACGCCTAGAATAACATACTTTGTATGAAGGGTATAAGTAAGCAGCGTATGTACAATCCACTATAAAACTTAGTATATCAACTGATGTGTTCATCAACATACGGGTAACGAACAAGCATAACTGAAGGTTTTCAGCAGATAAGAGCCCAGTTATTCAAGATTATCACTCCTTGTTAGCGAGTCTACATAGAATATTAAAGAAACTACACACACTTTTGAAAATTTCCCCGTATACTAATTTCATATCCACAAAAAACTGTTTTATTTCCCGTTTTACACATATAAACGCCAATGATGTTCTAAGCTTAACATAGTACATCTGTTTGTTTTGTAAACAGGTATTTACATGAAGTAGAAGAAACTTATGCTTAGCCATAAACGCTTCAGTTTTTGTGTATTCGTTTTGTTTTTGTTCTTTTTCAGGAGAAATGAGCAATATCGTAATGTTAAGTGAATAACGTAAACACAAAAAAGAGAATGAATTAGGCATGTGGAGGTAATTTCTTAACATACTTCTACCAAATATCCAGATCTCTCCATTATAGTGAAGAGAAACAAATTTTGTTTGTGTAAGCAACTGAAATATAACTAGTACCACATACATATACCCGTGAATCAATCTACGACTCTAAATTGACAGCATTTAGTTATGAAACACGTTAAGTTTCCTTAAAGTGTGCTTAAAGGTTACATACAAAACACGTTACCAAATGTGCTGAAAGGTTATCTGCAGAACGCTAGTTATTAAGTGTGTTAAAAGAGTACGTATAAAACAATTATGGTCAAGTGCACTTAAAGTTTATTTATAAAACATGTCACCAAAGATGCTGAATGGTTACCTTTAAAACACGTGTCGCCAAATCTTGGTCCTTTGTACCCATGTAAATGAATACATATCAAATAGCTAAATATAACACTTATAAAAATAATCTAAGTTCATTAGATTCAACCCTTAATCTGAAACACGCAAGTCATTGTTGTCTTTTCATATGAATTAGTAAATATGATATCTATAAAATAACTTAAAAGCTTCAAACACAGCAATTAATGATTCGATAATTATTCGCTGCGCAGTTTTCATTACACCCTTTATTTACAACCAAGGCTGTTAGAAGATGAGTTTGAAAAGTGTTCAGTTGAAAGTTATTATCAATACCGAGGTTGTCACTTTTTTCACGATCTTAATCCCTTGAAGCCTCTTGTAACGTTGGTTCGATCTTTCTCGTTGGTTAATAATGTGAATTTGCTCTCAATTCAGCACCAGGCATCACATTTAAGATATATTCCTTTTTTTTGAAGTATCGTTGCTAGTGAGATATCTATGTCGCTTCATCACTTATTCCGATAAATAATACTCTTTTACTTTCTTTTTAATCTTCGTATCTGTAAAGTCGATCACAACAATTAACATTTGGCTTTACATGTCTGTTCTTTGCGTAAGTGTATAGAGTAGTAACACCCAGCCCTTCATAAATACATTAGCGTCGACTGTCTCTCGAGAAATGCATTTCTTTCTCTGATCAGAAAGGAAACAGAATGTATAACCAAATTTAAATCCCTACATGAAATGCAGGCTTATCGGTATTGAAATCATATTATAGATCGTATCAGTGCAATATATCAAAAGAATGGTGTGCTTTGTCTGTGTGATAGCAGTAAAAAATGTTCAAGAACACAAAAAGATTTCTACTAGTCATGAAACGCAACCAGTTCTCGACTAAACTACAGAAGTGTAACCATATCTTCATTTAATAAAGCCCCCCAGTGGCTCAGCGGTATGTCTGCGGACTTGCACGCTAAAATCCGGGTTTCGATACCCGTGGTGGGCAGAGCACAGATAGCCCATTGTGTAGCTTTGTGCTTAACTCAAAACAACAACAACAACATCATTTAATAAATCTGTAATTCACCAGCATGAGCTTTCTTTCTTCCATGATAAGCTACTTTAACATTAATCTCTGCCACTCTATTTGAAAGAGTATAGAAGACTGATGTTTTGAGTGTTTTTTTTTTTTATAAATTTAATAAATCACCATTATTTATACTTGAAAGAAATGTTACATATGCTGTTTATCTGAGAAAAAAAAAATTGTGCTGACCAACTTTTCTGCATGTGTGGCAGTCTTTTGTTTCCACACTTACTATTTTAGCCAATTAAAAAATTACATGGTGTAAAGTAATGGTTTACGTACATCAGCAGATGTTACTCCGGCACAAAACTGTTGAAATATAGCATGCTGTTTCCTCGTTTTATTTCACAACACAGATTTAAAACCACTCTTTCATAGAGCAATGGATTAAATCCACTCATCCATTCATGTAAATATATTTATGCATCATCTTCAAAGATTCCTAATAACTATATTTTCGACTTTTAGAAAATTATAATATTTAAGGAGTTTTTGTTGTACCAACTAAAACGAAAAGCATCTAGCGTCTTTAACCTGACTATTACGAAATCGTTCAATTAATATTTTAAAACTACCCGTCTTGTAAATAAAATTCTGGAACTTCAAACTGCTTAACTTTAAATTAAATGCCATTTAATTTCATAATTTTTATGTAACCTCACCTATAGACGTCTTTACTGTATGAAATGCCCCCCAGTGGCTCAGCGGTATGTCTGCGGACTTACACGCTAAAATCCGGGTTTCGATACCCGTGGTGGGCAGAGCACAGATAGCCAATTGTGTAGCTTTGTGCTTAATTCAAAACAACAACAACTGTATGAAATATTTCAGAAAATATAATTTTTTATGGCTGCCCTGGCAAAATGCACTCAAATAAATGATATCCCTGGAGTTTCTATATTTGTTATCTTGAATTATGCTTAATGAGTTAAAAATGGCAGAATATCTAGGCTCACATACACAATGAGTTTACATTGGTGTTGAAGTAATGAATTGGCTCCCAATATTCACATCTACCTGACTAAAATAAATTGGTATTCTGTGAAGTGAACAGGCTAGGGTAAAAAAATCTCTCATAAAACAAAAAGGTACATATAAAATCTTAACATATCTATTTCATAAAGACGTAGAATTTCATCTTTCCTAATCCTGTGAGTATTATCTCTACCAACCATTGTGTCAATAAGATACATTTTGTGGGAAAATATTCAAATTTCTTCGGTATTCTTTTACGCGTTTGCTTAATACTTTTTATGGGCAACAAAAGGCACTTCTCAAAGCCATTTCATTGGACTAGAGAAAATTTAAGAAAATGGGCTTTTACCTGGTTATTTCTACACGGTAAAAAAAAAAAAAAATGCGACCTACTAGATAAATACAAAAGCAACTACAATAATTTCTCATACATCATCTCAATTTTTTCCCCAGATACAAGAAACGATAAAATAAATATACGGAGCAATACTCTACTGATATCTAGGCTCAGCAGTTTGACAAAATTCTCATGAATTCAAAATTATCTAATATATTAAATGAACTTCTGGAATCCTCCTAGCCTTTAATCTACCAATTTGTCTTTGGCTTGCTATGAATGCTTCGATGTTACTTGCATAACATAGTATTGTTGGAAATTTTAATTCTTAAATATAATGCCAGTTTAAAGGTACAGGAAATTCTCGATTATTCATAATTCAATAAATAAAAACTAAATAACAATAATGTCTAAAATTGTTTATAACTGGTGAATCAATATAATATAAAAGCGTGTAAACAAGTGTGCAGCAAGGACATTAATAGCAATATTTTGTTATTTTACTTCTAATAAATTCCAAACTTTAACGGCCCTCATTAAAACTAAGATATTGTAATATCAGTACAGCTTTGTAAATAGTACTTTCTTGATTGAACACTTTACAAAACTTAGGTTTGTGCCATATAACACCAAACCAACCAACAAAACATAGGATTTATACGTGTAAATGTATTAGCATTATCAAACTAAACAGCACTTTATGTGGACATGGGCTAACAGCCAGGACAGAAGGTCAGAGAGGCCCCTTTATGTCGAAACAATGATTAGAGTGTGGACATTCTAGTCAGCAGTTTGTGGTATCATAAGAGATTAATTGGTTACTGGGGTCATATAACGGAATTGATTTACACTTTTATAATGCCCGCAGATGAAACTGTGGAGTTTTTAGGGGCCCATTACTTCGAACTTCAGCCTTTAGACCCGCATCCCGGCTTGCTAAATATTAAGCAGCATCTCCCAGTATATATGTATCAAGTTATCAACATATAGTTGTGTTACATATTATAAATGCACACATTAAACAACCATAACAACAAAGAAATTTAAATTTGAAATCAAGTTAAAGAGACGAAAACGTGACGTTATAAATGATGGGTTACGTGTTGAAAAAACAATATAATAATAAATAAATAAATAATAAATAATAAACGAAATAATAATAATAATAAAACAAGATAAATGTTGTACCAAAAAACGATAGATATGGTGACTATATTTTTTTTAAAAATGTATAGAATATGTATAAACATATACATCAAATAAACATTAAAGATATGCTGGTTGCATTTTTATTGTCAGTTCTAGTTGTCACCTCAAAGTCATATCCAGATAATGCCTGTGATAGTTCTCCAATGCGTTTGGAATATTCCATATATCAAACAAAACCAAACACTGATGCTAAACTAGCCAGCACACATGGAGTTAGACATTATGAGTAAAAGTACTCAACTCCATACCTTTAATTAGGCGTCAATTATCAGTTAGCGAGGTGGGCTACAGATTCCAAAGGTATGGAGTTCGAGACATGATATTGGAGAACACACTCCGCACTTTCAGCATTAGACGCTTTATACAAGTGATAGCCATATTTCTTATTTGGTTCAAAAAGCTGGATTAAGCTTTTGTGACAGTGATTGCTTATGACTGGCTGTCTTTATTCTAATCAATAGTTCAAACTCCGGGATTACTACATCTGAATACTGAGATCTCTAATATAGCTATTTATCTCTTGACCGTGCCATACCTTTATAATTTACAAATCTGAGCGTTGAGTAATCTCACTAGGATTCTAAGTTCTGTTTGCTGAGGAACAAAATCTGGGATTTTAGAACAATTTCGTGCTGTTAAGATTTAATCCTATCGAGAGCTGACAAAAACAGGTACTAAGTTAAACTGCATATACCTTTTTAAATCATGCAAGGCATTAACTACCGTTGGAATATATATAGGCAGGAAAATTCCTTGGTATGAGCTACTATATACGTAATTAACAAAGAATATAATGTATGAAAATCTAAATTAGGAGCGATGGCAGCTCATCAGGAAAAATGAACTTATTTAAGGATAATTAGTACTAATTATAATATGTTATTTAAAACGACTAATTTAGCTATCAATATAAGTAATACTCAAAACTTTAAGTTCTAAATGTTTCAAACAAATAATTCCAAACCACTGAAGTATGTACTTGTTTAACCAATATGCTTACCAGGATCACGATATGTTTGTCTTTTCCAATTTTTCTCACAAGCAGTTGACTACAGACGAGAAATTTTTTTTATGACAGCGCCCAAGGAAACGCCTTCTATCTTTATGTTGGTTTTATGATCCTGGCACTATGGGACAAGTAGTTATTACCTAGCTTTTTGTAAGGGTCTTTAACTACAACAGTTTGAAATCTTCCAGAATGCTCACTCTTGTAGCATAAAGCCTCCTGAGAAAAGTATACTTCAAAACTAGCAAGTGTCATGACTCAACATTTCATGTTCAGTAAGTTCTTAATAACTAGATTTATTTATTGTCACATATAAGTTTCATAACCTCAATTCTCACTACAAAAAACACCAGAGTTCGCATGTTGAAACATAACACAAAACATTCTAGTAATTAGAACACTATTATTGAATTCAGTCCGATTATTAAAAACAAGTTAGATTGATGACAGTAAAAGATACGTAGGATAGAAATTTGAAATATCAAATTCAAAGAATTTTGGTAAAGCTCTAGCACTTTCGACAGATACATCTTTTTTTTAAGTATTAAAGTAAGAAATATGAATTAGAATTATTAATGGAGCTTGAATATTGTCCAATATATTTTTCATCACTTTTATATAAATTATTTAATAGTTTATAACGTGAAGTTTTATAAACTGGAAAGAAACAAAGAGGGATTGTTCTAAACGTATAGTTTAGGTATAGTATGTAGTAACGGTATTGAGACTCCTACGATTTGCATGTGCCTAGACTCTGGGGATAAACGAAACGTTGCCCACTCCTATTAAAAGCATATGCAAGTCATGATCTATACATTCTTGGCTATGTAAAAGTTGATTTTATTTTCTTACATTGTTGATTTATTTTTAATTGATGCGTACCTTTACCTAACCCTTAAAGTAAAATTTGATTAGAAAATCGACGACTTCAAATGTCCTGTTAATAAAGTCCAGCTGTTTAGCTTCATGGACAAGCTGGAAATTTTATATGTGCAATTTTTTTCCACAAATCTATCATTTGCTTACTTCCTCAAACTGTCTAGAAAGTCTGCTGATTGAAATGTTTTAACATATTTTTCGATTCTCCGTCAGTCCGAAAAGCAAGCAACTTTTTAGTTGTTGTATAAGCAACTCTAAAAGACCAGCTGATGTAACTGTCTTAAAATATCATTGAGTCATTCTGTTTCCTAGATAATTTGGTAATATAAGAGTTCCAGAAAGATGTTTAGCCACCTGTTTAACCTTTCAAGCAGACTGCTGATCCAACTGATCTAGAAATCTTATGATGTCGTTCGATAACTTACTTTTAAAGCTGACTTACTCAAATACTGGATCTTACGCTATTGTCAGTTGTGTTTTGTTTCTTAGACAGCACGGAAAACTACAAAATAAAGCGCTTTCAGTTATTTATATTTTCACAAAAGTAGGAAAAATTTGCCCCACGAAAATTTCCTATAACTTTACCCAATTTTAAAATTCTTCAGACAACTTAAATAAAAAGTTAACAAATTACAATATTTTCCATATTTTTTTCCTAACAAGATATTTAATGAAACTATCGCACGACGTTTATTCTGTTGTTCATCTCACCACAAAACTGGGAAAACTATTTCTCTTTTAAAGCATTTTAACTAGTTAATTAATTATGGATTTTTTGTTACATATATATTGTCATGGAGGAGCTGTTGAACAAGTACAACGTTTAGAGATGTACACATCTCCTACGTAAATGTACTTTAAATAAACACAACACAAAGATTTATCCAAAGTCGACCTTGTTCGGATGACCCTTCTATGGGCTATAGGCTTATTACTTGTAAGCTTTATCTTCGAAAACATGTATCGAAGAAAGAATATTATCAGTTCTTTTTGTATATTTATGTATGCCTATAACAAATCAAAATATAATTATTGTTTGTTCAGGCATTTTTATTTTTATTTTTGAATAATTATTGTTTATGTGTGTACAACTCAGATTAAAAACAACAACTTCCTTTAAAGCCAAAGAATATCTCACAGCCGAATTCCTTAAACATCTGTGAAGCAACTCAACATGTTGACACAGCCTCTTTTTTATATGGAAAGTAAAACGACCGATAGCTCCTTCAAACAAACAAACATCGTCTAACTTTTACAAGACATGGTATAGTGTAGAGAGACCCTCAGTGGGAAACAGATTTATGATATAAAGTGTCATCTGCTCCAGCAAAGCTCCTTATTAAATATACGATGTACCATCTGACTAAAGATTATTGCCGGGAAACGAAGATACTCATCTAAATCATTATAGGTTTTAATGCTTTGGTGTATTGATTTATAAAATTCAGTAATTCTAATCAGTTTAGTTCATCTGATAGTTATTTTAACATATTTTAAATCTGATTTATATAATTAACTTACTTTTCGTCAGAAGATTTTCATAATGATTCTTGAAATTATGATGAATGATAACATACGAATTTTTGTTGATGGCTTTCCTTAATGCATTTTATCAAATCATTTATTTTATCTTTCGCAAGATATGCACTTTATATTGGACTTTAAAAACATAAAAAAATGTTTGCTTGTTGTTAAACACAATATTGTCCAATGGATTATTTGTGCCCTGACCACCGCGAGTATTAAAACCTGACTTTTAGAAGCATGACCCCCAGATTTAGACTGGGCTAACGGAGCAAAGGACACTTCAAAATTTTCACAACTTCACACATTTTGACACTTCATTCAGTTTCTTAAGTTTTCAGTTTTGAT
The DNA here is from genome assembly GCA_011833715.1 of Carcinoscorpius rotundicauda. Lineage (NCBI taxonomy): Eukaryota > Metazoa > Arthropoda > Merostomata > Xiphosura > Limulidae > Carcinoscorpius > Carcinoscorpius rotundicauda. Next base: position 36,773,131 of record CM022401.1, read on the forward strand.
TCAGTCTGAATCTACATTTTTACAGAATACAACTATACTTTAATTTTTATCAATTCAATAAACTTTTATTTTCCTTAGCGCTTCATTCTAACAGTACTTTCTACAGAACAAAAACAGACTCCAACCTGTCGTCAAATTCATACTTTTGTTAGTATTTTAATCTAAACAACACTTTCTCATAAAAAAATACATACTATAACCTTTCTTTCAACGTAGTAATTTTTTTCATTCTAACAGTACTTTCAACAAGATCGAACCATACTCCTGTCTTCCAATTCGTATTTTTATTAGTGATACTTTTCAAACACAACCTCGCCTGGACTGATGGTTAGGGTACTTACCCCCCGCAATTTGTGAATCGCTGGATCGAATTCTTTTATTTAATATTCTCGCCATTTTAGCCGTGAAAGCTTTATAACGAAAGAGTCAATCCCACTATTCATTGGTAATGAGTAACCCAAGAGTTAGTGTTGAATGGTTTTGACGAGCTGTCTTTCCTCTAGTATATATACATATACAAAGTTACTTGAAGTGATATATACATATATAACTTAAAGCAACTTTATGTGGAAATTCAACAAGAACAAGAAGCCTTCCAACACCACTTTCTGAAAAATATTTCATGCCTCTTCTGTATTTCAATTTGCTAAACGTATCTTTTTGTTAAATTTTCACTCTAGTCAGAATTTCCTTTGAAGAATGCAATCGCACTTCAAATATTTCTTTATCATAATGAATTTTTAATACGTGTTAAATTTAAATTAATTCTCATTTCAGACTTCTATATTTCAACCTTAATTTAGATAAACTGTTTTAAGGGGAACATTGCCCCCTTAATCCCCTGCAAGCGCACATCATATTAACAAACTGTGTGATCTAAATGTTCTGCTGCGTAGGTTCTCGTACTTTCTAAAACTGGTCCTAAACCTAAGCATGTACCTTCATCAAAAATAACCACATTTTTCATATCACTTGGTTTGTATCTTTGCTGATCATGATAATTCAACGCTACGGTACACAAGTGCCTAACGCATAAGATAGAGGGGGCAAGTGCTCTCCAGTTTTTTGCGCTTAGTAGCCATAAATTTAACAACTGATGTTATAATATATTTTTCACTTTTCATATAACCTATTGCATTTCAGTAATATTATCATTTTGAGTATCTTGGTTAATTATAAAGAATCCTAGCATCATTACATAAACAAAACTTCCAGATATCCACTATTTAAACATATTATATATTTCAAAACTAAGTCTTGCAAGAATAAACTCTTGATAGATAGCAAAATAACAATAATCGAAACTTACTTTATGTTTTGATTTTTATGTTCCATGTTGTTGTTTTTTGTTTTTATTTTCCAGACTTATTATATACCCAGCTTATATCTCGGTTTCTGGTAACTTTATGTCGTTTCCTGTTAAATCTGAATCTAGAACTAGGTCGAGCCGCAAAATGTTTCAGCAATAACGTGAACCTAAATCAACAAGTAATAGTCTGGAAAGGCGGAACATCTGTGAAAGATTAAACATATACACACGGACATCGTAAAACCTCCTACGCAGTAAAATCTTCCACATTTCCATCCCTCTTTTAGAATCAGTTAACGTCCATAATGGAGATAAGGTATGGCTGACTTAAGAAACAAAATTTTTCAATATTAAGTGAACATCTCTTATTAAAATTTTTAACTTACATAATCTGTACATGGAACTCATCTAACACTTGCACACAGTCCCGTCATTGCATACTTCGAGACTCGGCAGATGACTTTTTAAAGCTAAGCTGGCCGTAGTATTTTTATACCATATTTCACAATATGTAAAATTAAAATTTATTCTCAAGTTTAAAGCAATGTAAAGAAAAAATACCATACTGAAACATTATATTATTGAAAATGTTATTTTTTTTATATTTATATGTACTTAAAATTAGTTTTCAGAATATACACAATTATCATTTTTGATGTCAGTAGTAAAAAAATGGTAAAGGGAGAAATTCCAGAGACATTCTGTCAGGAACCAATTTATCTTGGGAAAAGTGCGCCATTTATTTTTCCTCACCCTCTAAATGGCTTTGGTTATTCATACTGATTTGGTTGCACTGCACTTTTAACTAACATCTTTAACAAACTTGAAAACACGAAAATAAGAAAAACACTTTCGTAAAATTTTAGCAAAATTAGCTTGTATACAGTGGAAAGTCAAGAAAGACTGGATCATTATAGAATTTAGTATAGAACTAAAACTAGTTAAATCTACGTGTATACTGTAGAAAATGAAGAAAAATTGATATCTTATACACTGGCATAACCTAAAATTTTAGTTAAAACTAAATTGATAAAGCGGAAAGATAAGAAAGACTGGTATCTTATAGAGACTGGTATAGAACTAAACTATAGATAAATCTACCCTAAATAAAGCAAAAACTCGAGAAAGTTTGATTTATTCTACAATCTGGTATATAACTAAGACTAATTAAATCTAGCTAGTATACAGTAAAAAGTCAAGAAAAGTAATTATTACTATAAATTATTAGGCACAAATCTACAGAAATGGCTATATGTGTTCTGCCCTCCACAGTTATTAAACCAGGTTTTTAGTAGGATAAGACAACAAACATACCACTTGGCCTCTAGGACCCAAGTCAAGAAAGACTGTTACCTAATAGAATCTAGTAAAAAACTAAAAATACAGTTATATCTAGCTTGTATACAATACAAAGTAAAAAAAAGACAAGTACTTTATACAATATTGTATTTAACTAAAACTTTAGTTAAATCTAGCTTCTATACAGTAGAAAGCCAAGAAAGGCTGATTCCCTACAAAATCTGGTATAGAGGTAAAACTGTAGTTAAACTTACCCTAAAAAGAACAAAAAGTAAAATTAGGGTAGCACCTTATAGAATTTGCTAAAGAACAAAGTAGTTAGTGCACAAACATACTACTGTGACAATGAGTTAAGTCAAGAAAGACAAGTACCTTATAGAATCTGATTTAGAAATAAAACTTTAGATAAATGCACCTTGTATACAACAAAAAGTCAAGAAAGACTGTCACAATTTATAATCTAGTAAAGAAGTAAAACTATTTAAAACTATCACTGCTGTAAAAGGACAAGAACCTTATAGAATAAAATTAAAACTTCAGTAAAGTCTAGCCTGTACACAGTACAAAATGAAGACTGGTATCTTATAAACTTTGGAACATGCTAAAACTTGTGTTAAATCTCAACTGTATATATAACAAAGGCCAGAAAGACTGATATATTATAGCATCTGCTACAGAAATAAAACTTCAACTAAATCTAGCTTGTATACAGTAGAAAATCAACAAAGACTGATATGTTATCATCTGGCGGAAAAGCAAGAAAGACTGGTATCTTATAGAATCTGGTGTAAGCTAAAACTTTATTTAAATCTAGCTTGTAAACAGTAGATTATCAAGAAAGACTGATATCTCTCACATTCTGACATAGCCTACAACTTCAGTTAAATATAAGCTATATACAGCAAAAAGGCATGAAAGACTGATACCATGTAAAATCTCATTTAGAACTAAAACTTTAGTTAAATCTATCTTGTATACATCATAAAATCAAGAAAGCCAGGTACCTTATAAAATGTATTAAGCTAAAATCTTAAGTAAATCTACCCTGTATACAGCAGAAAGTCAAGAAAGACTTGTACTTTATAGAACCTGCTATGAAACTAAAATTATTGTTAAATCTAGCTTGTATACAGTAGAAAGTCAAAAGAGACTTGTACATTGTAGAATCTGGTAAAGAAATAAAATTTTAGTAAAACTAACTTGTATACAGTAGAAAATCAAGAAAAACTAGCAGATACTCTGGTATGGAATTAAAACTTCAGTTAATCTAAATTCTATAACTTTTAGCTGAGGTAGATTTCCACTTCTACAGCAACTATTGTTTCATCCATCAAGAAAGGTCCACCTTTCAAAAACACTTGGGTTTTATGGTTTTTATTCATTTCTATCAAGACTTCTTGAACCAATGTATTTTTCTTACATCATAAATGATCAAACTAAGTAAAATGTGAAACTCAAAACTGAAAAGTTATAAAGTAATGAAGCTAATCCTGCACCACAAACTAACTCTAAATACACAATAAAACTGCTGTAATTATAATGCATATGATTGCCATTTAGACAGTCTCACTGGATATCATTGGTTGATGATATCCTTTAAAATTTGATCATTTTTGCGAAGTTTCTGAGAGAACTGTGAACAAAGTAGGCACAGGGTTCTATAGAAGTAAATGATATCATGTTTGTAATTTGCTGTTCAAGAAACTATTGGCAAAGAAAAAATATTAAGCTTGTGATCATGATTAGAGAATAGATGAGTTTCTGGTAGGGAAATATAGAAGATTACAGTCATAAATAGAAAAACATAAATATTGATTAGGCTAGTAATGTTCAATGAGCAAACTATATAGAAGCGAAGTTCAACAGGAATCGACGCAATTGTTCCACTTTACTGAAAATTATGCTTTAAGGAGATTTAACCATAAAGAGATTTAAGTGGAACCAAATGAACTGGTTCTGTAATTCACTATTCTGAATAATGCCTATTCCTATTATGAAACAAGTCTTATCTTTGTAAAAACATGACTCATTTGAGTTTCATGAAACTTAAACTTTCATTTTTATCAAAAAATGAAAATGCTACTTAAAGTGACAACTATACTAAATATAAAAAAAAGAAATTTTAGGATAAAATAATTTACTTTGGACTACTTAAAGAAAATATTTATAGTTTTACCTTCTATTGTGTAGCATAATGCAAAACAAGATCACCTTTACATCTATCTTTCAAGACAAGATTTAACACGAAATGCTTCAACTCAACCTCACACAAAAATACATAAAAAATACTTTGAGACCACCCTACAAACAATGCTTGATAATAAATTCAAGCAGGGCATACATCAAATCTACACTATAGAATTATACTTGACAAAAAATTTATCAAGTCTATCCTACAGAACAATACTTACCAAGATATACAGGGTGGTCGCTAGAAAAGCGGAAAATTTGAGGGTCAGATGAGATCATGAATAAAATGCGTGCTTACTCATTTCTATTTTGATTTCTTTACATCATGAATAAAATGCATGATTATAATATCATAAAATGCATGCTTACTCATTTCTATTTTGATTTGTTTTAGGTTCTATTTGATACCCACATCATGGAAGGAAACAGCTTTCAGACTTTCAAAGGCAAGTGATTATTCTTTTCAAAAGTGAAAATCCGACTTGGGGAGTGGCAAAATGTCTAGCTGTGTTACCAACTTTTTTTTCAATGATTACAAGGCATCAGTTTAATAATGTTGTTACAACTTTGAAACGAGAAGGTTCTGAAACAGCTGGTACACGCCAAAAAGAAACGGGTCCAAAGAAACGAATTTCAGACGAGGCACATACCACAGTGAATGATTTGGCTGTTTCACCTGTGCGACACGGTGCAATGAACAGACGTCATTTCAGTCAACGAGAAATTGCTCGACATCTCAATATATCAAAAACATCAGTGTTTGAAATTCTCAAAGAAAGTGAACTGAAATGCTATCGTCGAATAATAGTTAAATAAAACTATTTAAGTCCATTTCAAACAAAAATACTTAAAAAGAAATACTTGAATTCTATCCCACAGAACAATAATTCACCACAAACACTTAAATTTAAACTTAAACTTACAGAATAATAATTAACAAAGAATACTTCAAACCCATTCTATAGAAGAATATTCAAAACAGTATAAACATTCCATTGGGTAGCTTTCTGTAAACTAAAAATCATCAAACTAGAGTAATATATAACAAGGAACACTTCAAATAATCATATGTAACAACATTTAAAAGAAATACTTTTTCAACTTTATCCAATAGGAAAATATTTGACAAGAAATACTTAAAGGCTATTTGAAAGAAGAAAATGTACGAGGAAATACTTCAACATTATAAATCTATTAAAAGAAGCACTACTTTCCAATGAATACTTTGTCTACCATACTGAATAATAGCTAGCAAGAAATAATTTAAGTCTGTTCTGCAGAACAGTACTTAAAAAGAAGTACTTCAAATACCCTCTACAGCTCAATAGTTAACAAGTAATACTTCAAGTCTATCATACAGAACAACACTTCAAGTCTACCTTACAAAACAATACTTAATGCAAATATTTAAGTCAATCATAAAAAACAGTAGGTAAATAGAAATACTTCAAATCCATCTTACAAGACAAAATTTAACAACTACTTCATGTCTCTCTTACAGAACAATACTTATGAGTCAAAACTTCAGTTTTTTTTATTCAGAAATACTTCACTTCTATCCTAAAGAATAGTGCATAACAAGAAATATTTTAATTTCATCTTACAAAAAATACTTAACATGATATACCTAAAGACTGTTATACCATACTTACAAAACTATTTCAACTTCACCCTACATAACAATACTTAACAAGAAATACTTGAGGTCTACCTTACAGAATAATACTTGATAAGAAATATTTCAAGTCTGTCTCATAAAAACACAAAGAGACCATACTTTCCGAGGAATACTTCAGTACTGTTCTACAGAACAATACTAAATTAGAAATACTTTTGGAATATATTCCAAACATCTCCAAAAGAATATTTTAAGTCTACCACAGAGGACAAAACTTACAAAAAATATTTGACGTTCATCCTACATAAGCATACTTAACTACTAACAATTCGAGTCTATTCTACAGAACAAAGTTTGTACAGTACATATTACCCATTGAGTAGTTTTCTGATTAACAAAAATCAACCAATTAGAACAATGTTTATGAAAGATATTTCAAATATAGCATAAATAACAAGACTTAATGAGAAATACTTTAAGGATTATTCTAAAGAACAGTGCTTACAAACAAATACTTTATTTCCACTCTTCAATACAATACTTAATCAGGAATACTTCAACTTAATCTTACACAACAGTACTTATCAAAGAATAATTCATATTTATCCTACAGAAAAATACTTAATGAGGAATATTTTAAATCTATGAAATAAAGGAATATGTAACAAAAATATTTCAAAATTAGTGTATAAAATACTGCTTACTTAGAAATACTTCAAGATTATCCCACAAAACAATACGTAATATGAAATATATGAAGTATATTTTAAAGAAAAATACATAATGAGAAATATTTCAAGCCTGTCTTACAAGAAATACTTACCGAGAAACACGTCATAACTATCATACAGAACGATATTTAACAAGGAATACTTTATGTCCATTCTAAAGTACAATACATACAACATTTCATGTTTGTTTCACAGAGTAATCCTGATCATAACAGAAACCTGTTGTATAGCTTTGTGTTCAACAAAAATCAACAACTATAACAATACTTAACATGAACAAAATTCAATTAACTAATAATACTTCAAGACTATTCTAAAGAGCAGTAATTAACAAGAAATACTTCAAGTTTATTATAAATAATTGCTTTCCAAGAAATATTACAAGTGTATCTTACAGAACAATATTTGGTAAAGCACATGTACCCTGCTGTGTATCATTCTTCTCAACAGTTGCTTTACATTCCGTTACACTTCAAATCTGTTCTATAAAACAATAGTACCCAATGAATACTCCAAGTGTACCCAACTGTACTAAAGATATGAATTATTCATGCATACCTTACATAACTTGCACAAAAATATGTTACAACAACTAATTCAAGTCTATCTTATAGAGCAGTACATAAGCACAAAAGAACACTAAAAATAAATATTTAACAATGAATACTTTACATCATTCTTTCAAAATAATATTGTATATAGCACAAATCATCCATTTTGTGGCTTTATGCTCATAACAATACTTAAGAAAGAATACTTTAAGAACACCATACATAACAATACGTAACAAGTATTTCAAGTCTATCCTGCAGGACAATATTTAACAAAGAAAACTTGAGGTATACCATTCAGAATAATACTTAACATATTATACTTTATAGCCATTCTACAGAGCAGTACTTAATAAAAAATACTTCAAGTCTCTTCTACAGAGTAATACCTCCCAAGTAATACTTCAAGTTTATCCTGCAGAGTAATGCACAGCAATGAATACTTTAACTCAGTCGTACAGAACAATACTTAATAAGTAATATTTCAAGAGTCTAACCTAAATAACAAATGTAATTAGAAATCCTTAAAGGCTATCACACAGAACAATACTGAGAAACATACAATCAATTCAAAATAATACTAAGGAGAAATAACTCAAGTCTATCTTAAAGAAGAGTAGTAAACAAATAATATTTCCAATTTATTCTAACCAGCATTAATTATCAAGAAATACTTCAATTCTTTCTTACAGGAATATATACAGGGTGGTCGCTAGAAAAGCGGAAAATTTGTCAAACAGCTATTTATTTTTACAAAGAATAACTTTTACAAAGTTTTTTAAAAGCATATATTATATTACATTCATAGATGCTCAAAATTATTAAAATCATGCATTTTATTCATAATGTAAAGAAATCAAAATAGAAATGAGTAAGCACGCATTTTATTCATAATGTAAAGAAATCAAAATAGAAATGAGTAAGCACGCATTTTATTCATGATCTATTCTGACACTCAAATTTTCCGCTTTTCTAGCGACCACCCTGTAAAAGAAAAAATACTTATTCTTTTACACCATAAAACTACCAAAAATACTTTAATTACACAATAAAGACAATATTTAACAAGAAAACTCCACTTGTGAGGAAATATTTAGTTTTTTTAATTTTTCTACTATCCTACAAAACATTACTTACCAAGAAATACTTTAAACTTATCTTACAGAACACTATTTATCAAGGAATTGTTAAGTCTCTCTTCAGAACAGTACTTTAAAAGAATACTTCACGTTTATCCTACAGAACAATTTAAAACAAATAACACTACAAATCTATCAAGTAGTAGAATATTTAACAAGAAATACTTCATAGCTAAAGAAAAGTACTTACTGAGGAATACTTCAGAATTATACTACAAAATAATACTTAAGAAGAAAAACTTTAACCGTATTCTAAAAAGCAATACTTCACAAGATATTCTTAAACTCTATCAAATTGAATAGCAAGGGTGTAGATCCTGGGAGAATGGGGTAAATACAACTCCCTTCATTTTAGGTAGGGGTACAGTGAAAACAATCATCCTACCCTACAGTTTGGTCTGTTAAATTGATTTATTGCATCACAGCCCTACAAACCGTGTGTTTGTTCTTGTGGTTCTCGTGTTCCCACCAATCGAATTACATAATTAGACCTAGATGTAAACTTTTTCAGTAGCCGAAATGTACATCTTTAATACAGGCATACCTCTAAGCTTTTCGATCTAAGAGATAGTTTCTAAGTAGACCTTAGTATACATACAAGGCTTGTAAGCACTATCACAGAATCTACCTACGTCTTGTACATAGTGTAAGATTAAGTCAATTTTCATCACAAAAGATGGAACAGAGCATGAATTCGAAAATAATATCCCCAAACGTAAACTCTTGTGACCTAGCTCTGTCAGGCCATTTATAGATTGTAGCTGCATTAATCTCATGTGTATATTGTGCGGTTTTCCTACGCCATTGCCCCCCAGTGGCTCAGCGGTATGTCTGCGGACTTACACGCTAAAATCCGGGTTTCGATACCCGTGGTGGGCAGAGCACAGATAGCCCATTGTGTAGCTTTGTGCTTAATTCAAAACAACAACAAAATCCTACGCCATTTAATCTTATGCATGTCTAGCCGGTTTTGTTACTGAACGTCTTCCTCTCCTAAGCTGCTGACCATATTGTACGTTTTGTGTACAATTAACATGTTTGGGCCACTCGGATCCAGACACAACCAAAATCACCAGCCCCCCCCCTGCTCCCTTTAGTCTGAGGTTTGATTTTACAACAGAGCTTATAAGACTAGTGTTTGTGGCCCTCATTAATCCATGAAATTTCAGATTATCACCGCCCTCTAATAAAGTGCTCTTGCTTTATGGTAAAAAAAAACAAACAATATATTCTCTTATCAAAGATAGTAAAAATATTGTATTTTCTTGTATAATTAGAACACAAAAGAAGCGAATTCAACGGCCTGAAGCCTCTACTCGATTGTATTGTTAGTTTTTGTTTTGGTGTTTTTATTTAATAGACGCGCTTATAGACATTATATCACAACGTTTTTGCCTTTTGATGAGCTTTAACAGGAATATAATATATTTGTAAGTGTTTAAGTATTTTTCGAGAAATTTGCAATTACTTGTGTTGTAACTAGCACACATTATTGTTCCAGTGATGCCTAGGCAGTCAGTTGGCTCGGTAGTCACTGTGAGGTTCGCGCGTTCGACTTAAATACATTGTACAGTTCAATCCTACTTTCATCCTGTTTTATCTTCGTTCGTTGTACGTTAGAGTTTTTCAATAAAGACTGTATTTTAGCCTGTTGAGTCATCTGGGAAACAGATTCTAATTATGACAAGCAAGCGTCTGAAAGTTTCCGATATTGTACAGTTCTGCAAGCCAGTTACTGGTACTACAAGTGACAATGCACATGCAGATAATCCAATAACCTCAAGCAAAGGAATAGAAACTTGCCATACAGAGGAAATACCATGTTCATCAGAGAACGAGTCTGAAAATGCTTGTGCAACTATTGCACATCAGGAACAACCAGACAGTTGTGAAACAAGTTTGTGCAGTAATGAAAAATCTGACACTCCATAGATACAGTGTGGGAAGCCATATCATTCAGACGCACAACTAATACCACGACAGAAAGCAAAATCTCAAAGTATCAACTTCCAGTGCAAGTGGTTTGATGAGTTCGTATGGCTGCACTTCGACAATCAGACTCAAAAAGTCATATGCTTTTATTATGCCAAGGGGTAAAATAAAGGCATTTTTACAGGGAAATTGGAAAGGCCAGTGGAGTATACCTTCATATCCAACGGTTTTTGCAACTGGAAAAAGGCAAAACAGAAATTTAACAAACACCAATCCTCCACTCAGCACAGATTTGCTATATCTCCAGAAGGTTCACTTGATGTAACTCCAGTGACTGTCCAGCTACATAATGAAAAAAAAGAAGCAGCAGGAAGAATTCAAAAGAAGTCTAGCCAAAATATTCAGAAGTTTACGTTTCTTACTGTATCAAGGTTTAGCATTACGTGGACATACTGATACGGAGGGGGAAATTCCTGCAGTTAATGAAGCTCCTGGAAGAGAAAGATCCTGAGCTGATGGCCTACTTTTCAAAGAAAACCACATTAACACCACCCCAGGCTCGGAGTAAAGTTATGGAGATGTTCAGCCATCAAATACTGAGGAACATAGCACACAAAGTGCAGCAAAGTAAAATCTTTGCATTAATGGTTGATGGCACTCAAGATGTTACAGGTGCCGAACAGGAAGCAATATGTGTACGATACGTAGGTGAGAACCTTGACGTCCATGAGACATTTCTTGGTTTGTAAAATGTTTCCAGTAGAACTGGTGAAACAATATCCTCGACTATACTTAATGTACTAACAAGACTCAATTTACCACTGTTAAGATTAAGAGAACAGACTTATGATGAAGCCGCTAACATGAGTGGTGAGTACAGTAGATGCCAGGCAAAAATACAAGAGAAGCAACTGTCAGCTTTGTTTTTTCACTGTGGAGTACACAAGGATAATTTAATAATTGAACATGCAGTTGAAGCTTGTGAATGTGTTCGAGATTCTATCTAGTGGAAAAATAAACTTGGTGTCTTGCTTCAGAGGTCAGACAAATACAAGACAATCTTTGAAAATATTGTATCGTCAGACAGCCACAATGGACCAGTTAAATACATCCCCCCACTGTGTCCAATTCGCTGGTTCTGCCGCCTATTTGCAATTACATGTGCTAATGATACCTACAGTGACATTGTTGATTCTTTGTTTGAATTAACAAATGAAAAATCAGATGTAGCAGTAAAAGCATGAGGTCTGCTGGACAGATTTGACAAAGGAAACACAGTTTTAGGATTGCTGATGGCTCAGTATCCATTAACTTCATTGGAGGAACTAAAATGTGCATTCCAAGCAAAATCAGTGACAGTATCTGGCATGACCATCTGCAATGACAGTTGATAAACTGCGGGTATTGCAAAAAGAGGAAAATTACAACAAGATATTTGATGAAGCTGAGAAAAAGGTAACTTCCCTAGATCTGGTGCTTATTGAACTACCACGCATTCGCAGATCCCCCAGAAGGTTCACAGGTGATGGCTTAGCACACCATTCTGCAACACCTAGAAATTACTACAGAATCCAATATTTTGAATTTGTGGACACAGTCATAGAACATCTGACCACTAGATTCAATGCAGACAACAATGACTTGAGGCAATATCTGGCACTTGAGAACATGATCACATCTTGCAAGATTCACAACTCGGTTATAAACTTCTATCCAGAAATCTTTGCACAACGGCTCGAGTTTCAGTTGCTCGTATTTTAAGGAACAACAAAAGCAGTTTCTCTGAAAGGTGCGAAGGATGCTCACTGTAAAATGCATGAAACAAGCTAGCAGATGTTTAGTGAAGTGTTTCTTCTCATGAAAATGTTGATTGTATGTCCAGTATCCAGCTGCGAATGTGAACGTAGTTTTTCTGCATTAAGACGGTTGAAGACGTGGTTAAGGTCAAATATATCTCAGTGCCGCTTCAACCATGTGGCGGTTTATCACACTCACAAAGATAAGGCCGACAAGATAAATATAGAAGAGCTTATGAAAGAATTCATAAACAGATCATCACAAAGGAGGCCTATGTTTCGGAACATGTAGACTGGAAGATTACATGAATTTTACTTCAATGAAAAGTATGAATAATTATGTGCTACATTGTATTGATGTGTAATTTTCAAGAGTTTGCAAAGACATTTTAATTATTTTTCTCAAACAACGTGAACAGTTTTTCAGTAGATATAAACTTATCAAGGGTAATTAATAATTTTATTAATATTTAAAAACGTAATTCATGCAATGAAAGTTATTAGTAACCTTGTCAACTTTCATGGCCATCATTTATACTGTGCAGCGTGCAGGAATAAATTCATGTGGCAGTTAATTTGTAATACATTTTGAAAACTGTTCAAAACACCTCACTTATACAATTCTACAAGGAAACCTTGAAGTATCGTGGCAACAAGATTACTCTGTGACTGCATGTTTACAGCTTTCAGGTTCCCATCATCAGATATTACCGCCTTGCAAATTGAATAGTCTATATAAGTGGTTGCAAAAATCATACCCCCCATTAAGTGTAAAAAATCTACGCCCCTGCTGAAAAGCACTAAACAAGGAAAACTTGATGTCTATTCTGCAGAACGATACTTAAAAAACAGTTGAAAATACATTGTATAGAACAATACTTCACAAAAAATACTTCAAGTGCATCTTACAAAACAAAATTTTACAAGAAATACTTCAAGCCTGTCCTCCAGAACTATATTTACTAAGAAGTACTTCTAGTCCGTCATTCACAATGATGTTTTTCTGAAAAGTAATTCTAGTCCATCCTTCACAACACGTTTACTGAGAAGTACTTCATATTCGTCCCCCAGAACGATATATACTAAGAAGAATTTCACGTCTGTTTTCCACGACGATCTTTACCAAGAAGTACTTTAACCCCATTCTCCACAACGATACTTACTAAGAAGTACTTCAAGTCCGTCCTCCACAACGATATTTACAAATCCCTTCAAGTTTGTCCTCCACAACGATATATACCAAAGAGTACCTCAGGTCCATTCTCCAGGATGATGCTTACTGAGAAGTACTTCAAGATTTTCCTCCACAACGATGTTTACTTCAACCCCGTCTTCTACGATATTTACAAAGAAGTACTTCATGTCCGTCCTGTAGAATGATGTTTTCTGAGTCCGTCCTCCAGAACGATAATTTCTTAAGATCATTCTACAGAGTACCGCCTTCCAAAGAATATTTCAAATTGAAATTAAAAAACTAAACTTGTAAAGAATACTTGATATCATGAAATACTTCAAGACTATCCTAAAAACATTTAATTAGAGGTAATGTAAGGCTATTCCAAACAACAATAATTCTTAAGAAATACTTCAAGCTTCCTTACAGAATAATACTTAAGAAGTACTTCAATCCTATTCACAACAATACCTAACGTGTAATTCTCAAGTCTAACCTTCACAACAATACTTAAGAACAAATTTATCAAGTCTATACCAAAAATAATACTTAACAAGGAAACAATTCAGTTGCAAATTTTATTATACGGGTAAAATATTAAAAAGAAACGCTTCCCTTGAACATTTTATGATAAAATACTAAAGAAGAAGTACTCCAGTCATACGTACTCCTTTTTTTGTTTGTTTCCAAATATATCGTGAAATCTACGCTTAGATAATCCTAATTCTACACTGATAAGCTAGATGGAAGGCGGATATTCAAGAGTTATCAGCGTCAAATGTTTGATTACTGTTTTTTGAGTGAATAGTTGAACTTTACCATTTCTTTTAATTAAAGCAAATCCAAATGCCTAGTGGGCGAATCGCATTTATACTGCAAGGATTCACGAAGTTTGAAAACTTAGATTCACAGTTTGAGCATGCTAACGACTCTTGAATATCACTGGATATCTACACTAGCCGTCCCTTATTTTGAAGTAATACACTAGAAAGAAGGCGGCTAGTTTACAGCAACCATCTCGTGAATGTTTAATTGAAGCGTGGAAATTGATCATCTCTCTTATAACGTACCCATAGTCACAAACTCTCCGCAAACTTTTGAGCTACCCTTTACCAATTAATAATTAATTAGATTGCAATCAAATTATAGCTCACATACGGCTGAAATGGCGAGTGTATTCGAAGATAGATTTCGGTCCAGCGACCCGCAAATTGCGATTCAAGCGTCCTCAGCCCCAGGTAACGTCTGTAACGCAATATTAAACAAGAAATGCTTTAGCTGTAAACAAGGTGTAAGTTAATTGCACATTTTTTACCAGCTACTTCTTAATATGAAGCTTTTATGCACTTAGCGTATTTTAATTTATAGAAACTCTTGAAGTGATTTTTAACCCTTGAATTACAGACGTGATTATTTTAAACATACTTTAACTGCAGTCATTCGTAACGGAGAAAGACATAACATGAGGTAAGATCACTTTACACGCTATCTATGAGATTCAACACATCTGTTTTAACCTTCCTAAACAAATATTTAGCATTTGATCAACAGATGTCACGTTAATACGTACGAATGTCGGGATAAGTATGTGCCAGTGTACAGAAACTATAATAAGTTTGCTTGCGACACATCCTCTTTAAATAATCATACCAATATGGAGAGAAAACGAGTCATGTCTTCTTTTAATGGTCGTACGAATAGCGAGAGAAAATGAGCCATGTATTCTTTAAATGATCCTGCCCTGCCAATAGAGAGAGAAAATGAGTCATGCCCTGTGTAAATGATCGTATCAATATGGAGAGAAAATGAGTCAAGTCTTCTGTAAACGCAATTAACCTTTTCCATTTAGTCTGTTGTTAAAGCACCATAGTGGTTAATAGTTCTACTTAAAAAAAAATAAAAAGGAGCTAGAACCATTGTAAAATGCTGTAACACGCTAGCTGATATTTAGTTAGTGCAAGGCTATTTCAAGGTTTATAGTTTTAACACACAAATAGTGCTACTACCTTACACAGAATAAGCTATTCCAGCCTTATCTGATGCAACACATAAGCAAATAGATTTCGCTACTGTTAACCCTAAAGGTCAATAGAAGACACCTCACTGTCATAAAATGTGAATATTCTTGCTGTTAAACTTAAAATATAAATAAATGTATGATGCTCTAAACTTTTCGGACACTTCTGTTTCCATATAATACAATATACAACATATGAAATACATTCATGCGCGAATTCGTTCATGAAAAACTATTGAAGTAAAAAAACGTACACTAGAGGACGTCACGTGAATTATAGAAAAAGTTGTTGCTTTTTTATTTTCTTCTGCAGATGTATCACAGAGTCATCACGACCTAACTTTATACGTGACTTGAAACAACTTTTTTCTACGTTATTCCATCTTACCTGTTATTAGCCTATAGAGCACCTAGTGATACGTAGGTGGTACAAAGACACGGCTTTCTAATGGTCATAAACTCTGAAATCCAGGTTAAGTACAGATATATATATACTTATAAACATTTATAAATATATACATTTATAAACGTTAACTTATCTAAGTTATCCTGCTAAGTAATAACACAACCAGTATATACATATTTATGTTTAAGAAAACCAAAAACCTTTGCTAGCGATGTGATACACGTCACTTGAACTTTTGGTGCCACACGTCTAGAAGAAGTACTACACAATAAACCAAGCAAATTAACATTCCATAAATGTCACATACAAATCAATAAAATCCATTACCTAAGAGTTTATATGATACAAATATAGTTATATGATTTTAATATTGAATGTAAAAAAACTCATAACTAGTCTTCTGATCACAGATATTCAAGATAAAAACTTTATCAAGGGGTACGTAGAAAGAGCAGTTCCGTTATCATAAAACATTTTAAAATACTTTTAGACAAAGTTTTGCAAACACGAGAAACACTTTCAAAGAAGAAAAAAAATACTCGACTTAATTTGAAAACACTGTGTAAAATGTTCATTATATATTATCTTAGAAGTGAAGAGATTTTAAGAAACTATGGGATTTCAAATTAATTCATACAGTAGTTTATTGTGCAGTTATAAATAACAAACAAGTAAAAGAGAAATGTGTTTTAAAACATCAGTGTGTGTGTGTGTTTTCTTATAGCAAAGTGTTATGTATATGTATAAATATTTTGTAAACGACAACATGTCGTATTGTGTTTGAATTTTCATTTGTATTATTCATTTTTCCATATTGATATTATTGTTTCGAAGTTTAAACTAAAATATGTTATTTATTTAGGGTAACGTTTTAGAACTTTCTCGAATTAGGTAGATCAAATATATGACTATAAATGGAAATGTTTGGCCTAGCGTCTAGACGTAGAGTCTCGTGCAAAAACATACATGCGCAGATTACTCTGTCGAATTTCCGATGAATGTTCGAGAAAAAGATTTCTAATAATATATATAAACAGACGGAGATAAGAGGCGCGGAGTCAGTCATTAGTTTTATTCGAAGAACAAGTGAGGGATTCAGTCATCAGTTTTTATTTAAAAAAAAAAGAGAGAGTTAGTTATTTGAGAAAGATTAAGTGTTTGCTGTGAATATTCAACTTGGTTTTGTGATTGAAGTTAGATCTACGGAAGCTGTGATTTTATTCCGTCAATCTCTACGATACATCTGAATTACTGCTTGTGCTGAGAGACGGCGAATTTATTGAACTGTGAACTATTTCGGAATTACTTCGTGGGACCAAATTCACACCCTAGACAGGAATTTGAGACTTTAATTTTAGATCATTACATTAGATACAGGCCAGTACCGTTTTGTATTGTGATTTATTCTGAAGTTTGAAATTAATATTATTTTGTTTTGTAATTAATTTCGAATGTCGTAACTTAATATCTGTTACTATTATTATACAATTTATGTTATATCTGTTATATTTGTTAACAGTTTAGCATAATAAATTATACAAGCTGTTATCTGTGTTTTTCTGTTGCGTTTAATCAACGAAGAACTTAAAACATAAAAAAATACGTAACAAAAGCCACATATGGCTATCTGCTGAGCCCACCGAGGAAAATCGAACCCTCTCATTTTAGCGTTTGTAGATTCGTAGACTTACCGCTGTACTAGCGGGGGCTAAAACACCCGTCTAAATTATCATGTATTCAATAAGTTTAGCTATTTTGTCTTTACTTATATTTCAAATATTTTCAGTCTTCAAACTATGGCGTCTGACGTTACAGTAAAACAGTGTGTGTCAGCCTACCACAAAGACACCACCCAGCAAAGGTCCTGCTTGGCCGATGTAAAGAACGGAAGCAGGATCAAATCTGAGTCGCTCTGGAATCCGTCTTATGATACTCTTTCCAAATTCCTCACACTGAAAGTACACACTAATGGTGTTCCGAAGGACCATCACGCCTATTCTGGAATGTGAAAATTGATTTTGACTTTTATATTAAACCTTATATGGGGTTATGAATATTTTGTTACAATGTAGTGTGATTAAAGTTTAAAAAACAAAACAAAATATCTATTCAAACCTACCGCATTTATAAGAGCCCACATTAAAATTTAGTAAAAATAACAATAAAGTACTCATTTAAAAAGAAAGAAATTATTGGAAATGAAAGGAAACCTGGGGAAACAACACACTTTTGATTAAGATGCACGTTCCAGATTAAAACTTATCAAAATAACGAAGTGTTGTTTGTTTTGAAGTTCGCGCAAGGCTACAAAAGGGGTATTTGCGTTAGCCGTTCCTAATTCAGGAGTGTAAGACTAAAAGTAAGGCACCAATCATTACCACCCACCGCTGACTCTTCAGTTACTCTTTTACTAACGATTAGTAAGGTTGACTGATACATTATAACGTCCCTACGGTTGAAAGAGTGAGCATGTTTGGCGTGAAGGGAATTCAAACCCATCACCCCAGATTACAAATTAAACGCCCTAGAATCGTTATAGAATGTAGACTAAAATTTAAAAATACTGTAAAGAGGTTTCAAGCTTAGGAAAAGAAAAAAAAATCCTTACGATAACTAAAGTGTGTGAACTAAAAGTTGGGAATGCTTTAGTATGATTTCAGGATAACGAAAATAATAAACATAAAATTAAAGCTTAAGATAATTGTAGAGTGTGAACCCAAACAAAGAAATGCTGTAGTGTGATTTCAAGCTTATGAAAATAATAAACAAAAAATAACTAATGTTTAAGGTAACTGTAAAATTCGGGTAAAGACATGGAGATGTGTCAGAAATTAAATTAAAGCTTAGAGAGTTCCATAAATATGAAGATGATAAAATATTGCTATTTTCTTGTTTTTAGCTGTTAAGACTAAAATCAGTTTACGAATATTAGGAACCATCAAATTGGATTACGAATCTAATGATTTTTATTAAGGTAAATATCTGAGTTAAAGAATAGGAATAATTCATAATGAATTAAACTGGATTCTATTTAGGTAAATTTCTCATTGTTAGATCACAAGTAGCAGTTCTGAAATTCTATGTAAAAAAAACAAGTTTTTATCTTTAACAATACGTTATGCGGATAGATAAATGTTTTTGTTGATTTTTATGCTTGTTTTTAGCAACGCCTGGTTTACGTTTCTATCAAAAAGTGAAAAATAAATACATATTGTTTCCACTAACATTCTTTCTAACTGTTAGATTCTTTACGTACTTGTATGTATGATAGAGTGATCTTATTTGGCTATGTTTTGCCAAAATGATTTAAAGTGTTGCTAATTATTTTGTTATCTATTCCATTTCATTGATAAACTGTACAAAATAGATTAATTTAAATTTTATGTAGATGAATTTAAAATTTTAATATTCTGTACAACTGATAATTAAAATGTTTATAACATACTTAGCCCACTTTTTTGTTATGTCTGGAAGTACAAAACTGACAAGTGGTCCAGATGACTGTAAGTGGGTCTGCACATCATTGTAATAAAGCGAAACGTTGTGAGATTCGTTACCTGCTTCGCTTAACCTCAATCCAAGCTGGACGAACGTTTCTGTAGGGTTGACCACTAGGGAAACGAATAATATACTTCAGTATTTATTAATGACCGAAGGCTCTTGTTCATTCACAAATGTTGAAAAACAGGTAATGAATACATCAAACAGTTATATCTTATATAGATTCGCGGTGTAAGGATGTTATGAAAAATGCGTAGAACAGAAAGCACACATACATGGGACAGTCCACTCACAGGAACACACATGTATATGCGGAAGCGTAAAATAACAGAAACACATCAAACAAAAAAATCATAAAGAACACAGAGAACAGGAAGTACACACATACACACAAAACATTAAAATTATAAAATATATTAACATACAACAGACAGTCCAAACATATTAAAACAAGCACTTATATGGATGATTGAAAACATAGAAACACATACATATATAAACAAGATAAGATGCCGAGAAAAATAAAAATAAGCATGAGAACAGGACAAGAATTAACAAATAAAATATAACATTATCCAAGATACCATTGTCAGATCAAAGTAGTTGGGATTAATGTCGAATACAGAATCCAGTAACTACTGTTTTTTATTAATCACGGTAATGAAATAAGATACTTTCTTGTGTTGTATGTGCATCAAGTAACTAATGAAATCAGAATAAGAGATTACGCAATATATTATGCAACAAAGCAGTTTAGGTTAATGTGAAATACAGAATTCAGTAGCTACAAGGTTTTTATTTCTTTAATTTATAATAATAATCGTAATGTAATAAGAAAATATTTGTTGGATGTGAATAAATAAGCAATGGAATAACAATAAATTATCTAAACTACTATTGTTAGATCAAACTATTCAGGGTTAATGTCAACTACATTGAAGTGTCACGGTAAGAAAATCAGACATTCTGTTCTATTATTTGCGCTTAAAAACTTCAGATTATTTATTTAACTATCAAATATTTGACTATTATAGTGAAACATTTAACTTCTTGGAGGTTTTTGAAATTAGCATACTGCCATTATACAATCATAATTAAATAAATATATATTAACTAAAGTGTTGTTTTTTGTTATTGTTGTTTGCTTTTTGTCTATAAGCATAAACTAACCAGCGAATAGAAAACCCCCATGATGATGTTCAGGTCGGATGATGGAGACAACAGAAAATTCCTTAAACAAAGTGTCTGGAAGATACAAACGATAAGGGACTTTCTCGTCAGCGCCTTCTTTTAAACCAAAGGCAGGATATCCCTCCTGACCAGCTACAAATCCGACAAATTCTGTTGAGAATGGGATTTTTATTGTCTGTAGAAGATCAATGTCCAATGGTCGTCCTGAAAAAAGAAATATATATTAATTTATATACAAAAGTATGAATTAATAGATCATAAAATTTTAAAGATAATTTTTCAAACTAGGAACTGAAAATTAAAAATAAATAAAAACGTTCAAAATATAACACTTAACCTAATGATTATTTTTAAAGCAACATAAAAATGCTTTCGCTTCCAATATATTAGAGTAACTATTAGATGTTATCAAGAGATTTATACAGACTCCTCTTTTTTGTTTCAACCACTAAACTCTTCAGTATATATCAGAAACCGTTTCGGAGTACCAGTCGTCATCACAAACTCAAATTGTTATTTTCTCAGTCATTAAACTCTCAATCAGTGACAGTTGATCATTGGCAAGGAACAATATCCGAATCTTATATGCAAAAAACGGCTCTTTTTGCATATAAAATTCTCAACAAGTGGGTTTCTCGACATCACTAATATCCGAATCTAACAATAACCCGGTACGTTCTAGACAAGTCCTCTTACAAATGAGAAAAAGAGCTAACTCACTAGCAATTTTTAGTAATACATTTTTGACAAATTAAACTACCACATTCTTCCGCTTTTCAAACAAGGCTTGTTCTCGGTCATATTCAGGTCTTGCCAAGACTATTAATTAGCCGGGCAACAATTTTTGGTTTTTCTTCTTATCGAGTTTGAATTCGACATCTCTTTTGCACCAAGATGAAGGCCTAAGAGCATACTTGAAAGGTTAACTCTCTAGAATTTACTTATAAGACACTTTCAAACAACTAAAACTACTATAGTTATCATTTGTTAGTAACTGTTAATTATTGTGAATGTAAAATACAAACAACGCTTTTTGTATTGAAAAAAAGAACCAAACAATAAGAAGAAAGATAGAGTTACTTTCGAATCTCAGTTGTTGCTTTTTAAATGTTTTCAAAAAATTACATTAAACTTAACTGTTTTAACTTTAAGTGATTCCAGACTATATCTAAACATCAGTTCAGTATCAGATGTTACCAACAAACTGTGAAAGATAACAGTACAAACATTAATTATCTCACACATATTTAATAAGAATTTAATTCTCATAATATTTCGTGTTTCAACTCTCATTAAACGCTTTTAAGCTTATCTTTTACCCAAGACAATATTTTTAAAGTTTTATAATGACATTTCGTACCAGAAGACTATGGTCGTATTTTTAAATGTTCTATATTTCACACAAATTATATTTCCATTGGGATATCATGAATAATTTAAAAATACAAAACATCGTTATTTAGCAAACGTAGATCCTATATACACACTAGAATCGTACGTTATTGATTCTGAATTTTCCTTAATCTGCAAAAAAATGACAAATATGTTTACACATTAATAACAATTTTGGAATAAAGTTTTTGTTTCTTTTTGTTCTTGAATTTCGCGCAAAACTACTTGAGGGTTATATGCGCTAGCCGTCCATAATCTAGCAGTATAAGACTAGAGAAAAGGCAGCTAATCATCACAACCAACCGCCAACTCTTGGGCTATTCTTTTACCAATGAATAGTGGGTTAAGACGTTCAACTCGTAATCCGAAGGTCGCAGGTTTGAATCCCAGTCGCACCAAACATGCTCGCCGTTTCAGCCGTGTAGGCGTTATAATGTTACGGTCAATCCCACTATTCGTTGGTAAAAGAGTAGCCCAACAGTTGGAAGTGAGTGGTGATGACTAGCTGCAGTCTCTCTAGTTTTACACTGCTAAATTATCGACGGCTAGCACTGATAGCCCTCGAGTAGCTTTGCGCGAAATTAAAAAAAACACAACTAAATTACCATACAAGCAGCATTAACATAAGTAGGTCCCGTTAGTGTATAAAAGGCATTACGTAATTAATTAAATGGTCATACTGGCAGCATTAACATAAGTGGTGAAATATATCACTGATTATTAAGTAAGTCACATTATTTAGGGGAATTTATTAATAAGCTTTCCGAAGTTATGGAATTTATTTTTGTTGTTGTTAATTATTTAACTTGTATCTAAGAAATCCAGCTAGTTATAATCAAAGCTGTTATTTTATCTTACCTTCTTTGCAAGTAGATATTTACATTTGTTTTTCTAATTACGCATTTAGTACCTTTTAAATGCTTTGATTTATTTTGATCTTCTTTGGGAAATACAACTATCTTGTTACAAATTAATTGCTTGCCCTTTTCCGCCCATTAACTTAATCATACAATTCAAAAACTTTATTGTCATTTCGTTTGTTTGTAATTTCAGCACAAAGTTACACAATAAGCTACTTGTACTCTACTCACTACGGGTATCGAGTCCCGGCCTCTAGCGGTTTAAATTCACAGATACATCGCTGTAAAACTGGGGGAGAAAGGTCATAATAATAACAATAAAAGAAAACAATGAGTATTTTTAAAGTTTTCAAAACTTAAACTTTAAAAAATTTAATGTCTAAAGAACATAAAAAATAAATATTGCATCATACTTTTAAGGTGATTCACCAAATAAAGAAATTCGGCTATCTTCGTTAAGTTGTTCTGTAAAATTAGTTTTATATCACCAGATTCAAACAGATGATGCCGAAATTCATGATAAGATTATTCGGGCAAAAAAATGCAAAGAAGAAACTGAGAGAAACATTTTGTCTGTCCCTAGATATCACTTAATTATGGTTCTGGCACCGAATTTGAATTCTGCAGACTTCGAGTCAAATTAAACGTGTCTAAAAATTGTAATATCTACGTTGAGGTAGTATTAAGTTTGTTTCTTTATTTGAAAATTAAGCACGAAGCTACACAATGGGTTACCTGTGCTTTTCCTACCACATGTATTGAAACCCCCTTTCTTGCATTGTAAGCCCGCAGACTTGGAGGGGGCAGTATTAGTCACCAGTGTCAAGTTTAAATTAATCAAAAATATAAATAGATTGTCGTTATAAAAGATTGCTTAGTATGTTTTGTGGATAGGATAGTTTGGGGATTAAAAAGGGAGAAAAGTATTAGATTATGCTATCCAGGAATGGAGGATTAAATAACGAAAAGGGCCAGATGAAGAAAAATTAATATGTGGAGAGATCCATAGTGTGGGAATAAAGTGCCAAAGTAGTTTTAATAGTAAAATAAACTGATATTATTGAAAAGCTAGAAGTATAAGAAATAAAGGGATGAATTTAGAGCAAAATTCATTTTAGAGTAAAAATTGTTCTATATGTAACATGTAAATTACAGTCTGTTCAACTTGAGGATATTACAGAGGTTGAACCTGCTTGGTTTCTTTTAGTGGTTATAACGGTAAAATATTTTAGTTGGATTTTATTAAAAACTAATAAATGCAACTGATGGAGTTAACGATAACCTCAAGAGTGAGATCAGTAACTTAGTTGCTAATGAGGTCATAATTATGGTTTTTAATTTCAGGCATATAGATTGATAAATGTTTGAGACAAATTATGAGGAAAACATGCTTTTATACATTGCTCAGAATGGTTTTCTTTACCAACTGGTTATGTTGCTTACTCAGAACAATACTGTTTTAGATTTATTGTTAACTTCTAATAAAGAAATAGTTAATAAGGTAGAGACCAAGGAACATCTGAGTGTAAGTAATCATTTCTCAATTAGATTTGGAGTTTTGCTGCCTGTGATGACAAGGAGTAATGAGGTTTTGGTTCTAAATTTAAATAAAGCAAATATTGAAAAGTTGGGACAAAAATTATGTGGTGTGAACTGAATAACTGAGTTGGTTTGAAATACTGATCAAATGAGAACACAAAAATTTAAGTAAATTCTGAAATATTAAAAACAGGCATTTTTCTTATATATAAAAAAGGTTAAGGGTAGCCGCAACTGAAACAAAAAAAAAACAGGTTGACTCACAAAAGATATTAACATTAAAATTAAAGAAAAGCATTGTATGTAAAAAAGGTTAAATTGACTACAATGAAAGGAGAATTGATTTGCTTTTGAATTTCGCACAAAGCTACTCGAGAGCTATCTGCGCTAGCCGCCCCTAATTTAGCAGTGTAAGACTAGAGAGACTGCAGCTAGTCATCACCACCCACTGCCAACTCTTGGGCTACTCTTTTACCAACGAAGAGTGGGATTGACCGTAACATTATAACGCATACACGGCTTAAAGGGCGAGCGTATTTGGCGCTACGCGGGCGCGAACCCGCGGATTATAAGTCGCATGCCTTAACGCGCTTGGCCATGCCGGGCCAGGAGATTTGAAGAATTAAATAAAAACTAGAGAGTTGATCAAACAAAAAATTAGAAACTCGAAAAGTGTTTCAAAAAAGTCTGCTTGAAAGTGTAGAAATAAATAGCAAGGATTTTTTTTTTTCAAATACATTAAAGGGTAAGCAAATTGTGAAGATGGAAGTAAGTCATATGAAGTATATTACCAGAAGGCTAATATCTAGTGACTATGAGATGGCTGTGTTATCAAATTCAGTCTGTTCTTCAGTTTTTATTCATGGAGATCAAACAGTGTTCCTCAACTTCAACAAATACTAGATGGAAACGACATTAAACAAGTCGATCACATTAATTTTAAGTTAATGAAGAAAAGCTGGGAAGTTTAAAACATGATGAACGCCTAGGCTGGAAAATACTAACTCAAGATTTTTCAAAGAGGATAAGAACTGTATATGTGAGACACTTACTATTATTATTTTTAAACTCTTTTAGGGAGAAATTATTTAAAATATGTCTAGTAGATATACACCAATCAGTTTCAACAATGATCGGAAAAGTTTTAAAAGTCTGATGAAAGATACCTGTTTCACAAGGGGAAAGTTTTGCCTTACTAACCTCTTAACATTTCTTAAAGATGTCACTGCTTATATAAATACGAATACAAAGTGTATTTAATGTACTAGGATTTTCAGAGATAATTTGACAAAATGCCACACAAAATGCTTGTTGGAACGTTATCTTTTCGTGTGTGTGAGAGTAGGCTGGATAGAAAAAAGCAGATGGTTGATGTAAATGGAACTCAGACAAATTGGATTTATTTAACGAGTGGGGTACCCCAAGGTTTAGTATTAAAACTTTTGCTCTGTTTTGATTTACATTAATGACATAGATGAAAGAAGGGTCAATGCATTATTTAAATTTGTTGGTGGCATTAAAGTTTTGGATGTTTTTGACTGCAAGGAAAATGTTACTACCTTACAAAGAATTTCGTGAAGTTATGAGATGGAAAAATAAATGGCATATGACCTTTCATTATAATAAATCCAAGGTATGCATGAGGAACATTACAATTTGAATTATATGTATAATTTCAATGTGAATAAGTTGAACAGTGTTATGAAAGAAAAATGATATTGATGCTTTGATTCATCAGTTTTTTGAATCCATCCGAGCAAAATACTGTTGCTAGTGGCAGGGCAAATATAATTTTTTGTTGTCTCTAAACAATTATTGAATAAAATAGGTTAGGTCACATTCGAAATATTATATTCAGTTTTGAGCTCGTTACTTTAGAAAAGAGAATGAAATGTTAAAAGGATAAAGGCCGGATTTGAGTTTCTAAGTGTTCAGTTAATTCTTGTAGATAAGACGACCTGAATGGACCAAAAGGTCTGTTGTTGTCCTTTAATGTTATATAAATGTACTACACGTCGTGAGTGAAACTCAAAAATTAAATTTAGCAATACTACTAACAAGAAGCGATGTGTTAAAACAGTTTTTAAAAATGGAAATTTTGTCACAATTAATAAAAAATAATTATGGCGGATTTCAAAGAAATCTAATTTATATGAAAGAAAACTTCATTGATAATTTATAGTAATTAACATATCCCATCTATTACAAAACACACGATTACTGATATACAAATATGGTATATCAAATAAAAATTACCCAATTTTATTTCCATCGCAGCTTATTCTGCCATCTAGTGTTCATAACTATATTGATTATAAATATTTTCTTTTTTCCAATCATGCCATCAGATAACGCTTTTGATATTAGGGTGTGTGTTTTGAATTAATCACAAAGCTACACAATGGGCTATCTGTGATCTGCCCACCACGGGTATCGAAACCCGGATTTTAGCGTGTAAGTCCGCAGACATACCGCTGAGCCACTGGGGACCGCTTTTGATATAAGTAAAGTATTTAACTGACAAACTGATCTATACTTCATGATAAAAATCAAGGACTCATAAAGTATTGCTTTATTTGCTCATCAGATGATTCATTACTACCATGATCTTCTACTAATTCATTTTTGCATTACCATGTTTCCTTCATATTTTCTAAATATTAACACATTTTTCATTTAGTAATACTTTCTAACATTTTTTATAAAACATGTTGCATAATTTCTCTTTGCCTTGGCCCGGCATGGCCAAGTGGGTTAAGACGTGCGACTTGTAATCTGAGGGTCGCAGGTTCGTATCCCTGTCGCACCAAACATGCTCGCCCTTTCAGCCGTGGGGGCGTTATAATATGACGATGAATCCCAAGTTTTGTTGGTAAAAGAATAGCCCAAGAGTTGGCAGTTGGTGGTGATGACTAGCTGCCTTCCTTCTAGTCTTACACTTCTAAATTAGGGACGACTAGCGCAGATAGCTCTCAAGCAGCTTTGTGCAAAATTAAAAAAAAAACAATTCTAATAACTGAAACATTTAGCTTTATCATCAAATAATACAAACACAAATTGAGAGTTAATTGAATATTTATTCATGGGAAAAAGTATTACAGACTAGTTATTTTAACTAATATGTAGATATATAATTTTATGACAGTAATGGGATCAAACACACTTTGTCTGTAATCAAATAACACTATCATTGATTAATTGTTTATTGACTCTATTTTCTTACGGGATAACATTAATACAGAATTAAGGTTTCAATTATTTTGTGTAATTTGTCATTAAATAGTATGATAAAACAACCAACATCCGAGACATTTATTTGTCATAAAAATATATAATTACAGATTGATGATTGATTATCTCTCTCTTGTCATTGAATAATGTGTAACAGATTTACTGTTATACATTTATCTTAATATTTCTGTTTGTTTCAGTTTGATGCATGTGATATATATTGTTGGATGTGTATTGCGCAAGTCCAGCCTGTTCTCTAAAACTGTAGTAGATTCTCGAGAGTATGAAACAACAATGTATGCTTTTAAAAAAAAATTAGCATATCATCGAACATTGTTGAAGTTTCGAGAATCTCGCCGAACGAGTATATAAAAGCAAGCTATCACATGACGCCGAGAGACAGCAAAATAATATTGTTTGATCGCTACGGTCAGTATATTATAAGTCTCGGAAGCTGTAATTGTGATAAACACTTATTAATCGGGAAACTGCCGATATTTGACCAGAAACGTTTACAGATTTCGAACATTACAAACTGTTTGACTTTTGTAAATTAACTTTAGACTTTTTATGAGGATATTAAATATTGTCGTCGCTGAAAAACTTCCATGTGTTTCATCCCAGTTAGTTGTAAAAAGAAGCATGCATGTATATCAACATAAAATTAACTCGCTCTCTCTGAACATCGAGAAAAGATTCATTTCCAGACCAGATAGAAGACTCAGTATAGTTTGTAAGTTTTTTAAATTCTTGTATATAAACCATTATTCATAATAACTCTTTGCAATAAATGTTATTATAAATTGCATTGTTGTTTGTATATTAAAATATATTTGTGTTAAAACAAAACTATGCGTATCGATCTTATTATCAGATATCATAAATTTGATACTTATCGAAATTCAAATAACTTCTAAATTAAAATTTCCGCTATTTGAAATCACAACACAGCATAATAAATCAAAGACTCGTCCAAAATAAATTCAAAAACAAACAAACAGTTACAAAATTAAGGCTCAGGTTATCTGGCCTAGTTTATTATCAAATATTATGAATGAAACAGGCGTCTAGAGTCAGCACCGGCCCTCTTTCCTTCTCTTTTTAATATTTTAATGAACTTTTTAAAAACGAATATCCTAAATTTATGTAGCAACGAGCTCATAAACAAGGTAAAAATCAGAGCAGCAGCTTTGTTTAGACTACAGTATATGAGTAAAAGTTAACAAGAAATATTTATAAAGTAACACATATATATTAATTATTATTCAAATCCTTATTTCAGTAATTGTATCAAGCATCTATATACAAAGAAAAGCCAAACTATGTTTTTCTTTATGAAAATGAGGTTCTGTGAGGGCTTTACAGCGTAACAATCCTAGATTCTTCGTTTTATTTTAAAATAAGACTGTCGCTTTCAGTGATGACGAGAAAACGCACTTGTAGAGAAATATATATGTAAAAACGATGACCGAAGAAGTTCGAAACGTTGTTCGCTCTTCTACATAAACAATTTTCTTGACTCAAACCAGCCGTTTTTACATATATAAAACTATCGCTTTATTTTATTACAGAATATTATTATTATTTATTATACCCATTTTAACTCTGCACTTTAATTAATTCATGTTACTGAAATATTTGTTTTCTCACATTGATAGTATGTAGCTTATGACAACATTTCTTATCTCGCTATACAAGTTCAGCTATATCGAAATGCTTCCTTTACAATAGTGGCTCCCAAACTTTTTCAGCTTGTTACCCAATTTAACATGCCACATTAAGCATGTTACCCCTTTCACAAAATGTTTTCAACATTGATATGTATGGCTAACTTAAACTAGAGATATATTGCACTTTATTCATTTACAATTTATTTATATAATTTATTTACACTGAATTACACTTTTAATTATTGTATTTGATCATTGTGCATTTCTAATGAATATTGCCAAAGATGTCAAGAACATCAGTGGGATGGATGGAGTTGCATACTTGAAGCTAGTTTAGGAATTCTTGGCTTTGTGGTTGAAAGTGCCAGCCTGGCATCGTTTGCAACATTCAAGTGAGTCCTTTTTTTTGTTTTCATCCCCAGCACGGTTGAGAACCCCTTCTCGCACAGATACATTGTTAGGAATGATACCAACAACTTCAAGGCTCTCTTGGACAGAGTTGGCGAATCAGCTAGTTGTGAAATTCAAAAGGAATTTGCATTTTGGTTTTGCAATTTGACTTTCAAGGCTTCATTTGCTCGCATTGTGATCCATTCCTCCTTTGCAGGTAAATCATCATCATGAATGGCCTCATCAGGTACAGAAAAGGGATGAATGATCCACTGAAGATGGGCTGTTTTTAGGTCACTCTCTGGAAATTAGTGCTGCATGCTTCTTTCAAGCCCCTTCAAATTGTCGCTCATTTCTTTGTTGATGGTCTGTAAAAGTGATCCAGTATCATAACTATTCTCCTCAACAAACTGGTCTAGGGTGGGAAACTGAGCGATCACTCCTTTCTCCAAGCGTCGAATCCAGAGTCTCAGTTTTCCCAGAAATGCAGTCACAGTGTGATGGGCATCAATGACAGTCGTGTTTTGGCCATGGAGTTGCAGATTATCACTGTTCAGCTCCGCAAATATGTCAGCCAAGTAACAAAGTCGAGTAAGCCACTCCTTATCAGTGAACTTGATAGCAAAAGGAGATTCTTCTTTTTTTCAGAAATTCCTGAAGAGCCGTTCGGAGCTCAATGACTCGACGTACAACCTTGCCTCGTGATAGCCAGCAAACATCGGTGTGGTAGAGCAGAACTTGATGCTGCTCTCCCATTTCCTTGCACAGCTCCCTGAATATGCGCGAATTCACATCCCTGGACTTGATGAAATTGATGATTTTCAACACACCTTCAAACACTAATTTCAGATTACCAGGCAGGCTTTTCGATCCAAGAGAGTACCGATGAATGATGCAATGATCTACAGAAATTTCTGGATTCACAGCTTGTATGAGGCCCCGTAATCCACGATTACGACCCATAATCGACGGAGATCTAGATTTAAAAAGAAAAACTATTATAGATTGCGTCAGTTAGTCATTCTTACTTATCTCTTGCGTTATAATTATATGGTTTTAATTTGATTTAATTTATTTTGGTACTTTAGTATTTCAGTACGACAGGAACGATACTTTTTTGTGAATTATGTATAAAATATTAGCTACACTACAGCTACTTGTACAATAAATAAAACTATATGACTATATGCCATGCAATTCATTGTGTTTATACTAATCTAGACTTTATATAAACATCTCTTCCTACCTGCTGAACGCTGTTTCAATCCAATCCATTCGTGATAAAGAAACTGTTGATGATATTGAAGATATCTTTTCCCTTCGTGGTTGTCAGCAGATCTTCGCATAATAGGAACTCTTCTTTGATCTTGTCCTGGTGGATGTAACGAACGAACCCAAGGAGAACAGCACAACTGGCTACGTCACACGATTCATCAAATTGCAAGGAGAATTTGCTATATGAGCTTTCCTTGATCTCTGTTGTAACTTGGGACAGAATATCTGATGCCATGTCGTCGACTCGTCGGCGGATTGTGTTGTTTGATAGAGATATGACACTCAGTTTCTTCGCTTGATCCTCCCCACATACCTTGCTTACCATCTCGTACGCACAAGGCATAATCAGATTCTCTACAATGGTGTGGCATTTTTGTTGTGCGGCAACTTTATATGCAACAAAGTAAGATGCTTCGACCGCAGCTTGAAGCTTTTGGGCTTGAATTCCAGATGAACCGAACTGGATATTCTTCAGTACTACAGCCAGGCGCTGAAAATAAGCCTGATCATAATTTTGAAGATTTGGATGACACTTATGGGGGTGAGTTGAGAGTTTTGATGGCTTGATGCTTTCATTTGTCAACACTTTGTGACATATTATACATTGTGGCCGATCCTCTCCACCAGAAGGTAAATTCACAAAGCCATAACGAAGAAAGGCGTCAGAGTAGGTGCGCTTTTTAGACATTTTATTGCTTAATCTGCAGAAAAAGAAAAACTGCATAAAAAAGTGTGAACTTATTATTTATTTTTTCATGGCATTCTAGATAGCATTAAAAGAGCTTATTCAGCATAGGAATGATGTAATAGTAGGTAAATACTAACTATACTGCACAGGGCAGTACATATACATACCAGGTTTTGTCTACCTCGGCTGATGCTCACATAGAAACCGCAAGTGTGAAATAAAGGCAACCTCAGGCAGTAAGTGACGCGTACTGGACACGTCGACGAGTTATCAGGGTTACTGAGTGACTTGTGTTCTGAAGCATACTTGTCAAAATACTTTTAGGTTACCACACACTTAGATACATATTTTTTTCTTTTCTACTACTGTATATTAGTTTTTGATGTTTATTGTTATTTGGTTTAACTTTATTACATACTTAAAATAGGTTTAGTTTACAACTTTACATACTAAGACCAGCTACCTCAATGTTTTCTTGATTTTCAGAATTTTAACTTTTTTTCTCTCACCCCTCCATCACCCCCGATAAATTGTTTTATTACCCCCAGTTTGGGAACCACTGCTTTACAATAATCAGAGCCGTCAATAGATAATTAAAATATTCGGGACTCGAGCCCGTAGGCGCGAGGATTTTTAACATTTGAGCATAAGCGGTAGATCAATAATGATTTTCTGGTTTAAATTTCAAGACAGCAGCTACAGATTATTAGTTCTGTGAAATGGAATCGAGGCACGGGCCTAGTATACCAGCATCTAGAGACGCTTCTGGCAGAGATTTAACAAAAACAAATTCCGTCTGTACTAGAATATTTGTTTATGACATCACATAAAAGGATTGAGTGTGATAATATTGATTTTTGTTGTAAAATGACAAACTTAGACACGCGCAGTGACAAAGAGAAAGACTGCATAAACTAACATATCTCAGCAATGAGTCTTAATAAGGTTTCAGTTTTTTTCACCACCGTTTTCCGGTCAGCCGAGCATGTTGACGCCCAACTTCCGCCTCTGTTAAAGTTCTCTTTTAAACACGCTGTTAAATATTGTAAATGTTCTTACGGTTGTAAAAATGTGTTAGTGGGATCAGTAGAACTGTTAAATTCCTATGAAAAATAAAACTCACTGGAATTATAGATGTTTGTAAAATTAAAAAAATAACTCTGAAATATAGTATTTTAGTAGTTAAATTTAGTTAATCCACAGCTGTCAATTAACTCTTTTTTTCAATTTCTATTCTTCTTACAGTATTTTTATACAGTTAGATGTATACGACTATTTCATTTAGATTTATTAAGTAGTATGATTTTTATAGTTACTTTGTGTTAGCATTAAAGTAAGTTATTTTTGAAGTAACAGTTGCGGGAAAAGTTCTTAAGTAATTGTTTATGAATCACGTGAGTATTGTAAATATCATAATGTCCCGTAGTATTTAAAAAGTTATAGGTCTCTGTAAGACACTACAATTGTAGTGGTAGTGAAATATTGTAGAGATTAAAGTCACTCTATGTAATAGTGTCCACTCGCTTTGACAAGTGAATGGATAGAAAGATGAGCAACTTGGGCTCAAATATAGTGATCTATAAGAGTTTTAAAACAAGACCTAAAAAGAAGATATATATATATATAATATATATGTTATAACCATAGATTCTAAAGTTATAAATAAAACACATTAAATGCGCTGCATATTTTTAAAAGG
Organism: Carcinoscorpius rotundicauda; assembly: GCA_011833715.1. Lineage (NCBI taxonomy): Eukaryota > Metazoa > Arthropoda > Merostomata > Xiphosura > Limulidae > Carcinoscorpius > Carcinoscorpius rotundicauda. The sequence goes on from CM022401.1 coordinate 36,806,729, forward strand.
ATCCTAGGGTACAAGCTACAACGTGAGATTATAAAAGGTATCTTAGGTTTTGGAGGTGAGTGTGGAAATATAACCCACATTGCGTTGGGGATACACCATCTATCAATCTTAAACTCCAATTTGCTAGTCTCACATAAGAAGATTAGAAATTTAGAAATTAGGAGAGTGAGATGTGGGTGATCAAGCCCAAAACGTCCCACACTTATATCACCATTCACTGCCTGCAGACACTTGTGGGAAGGTAACTGCTCTCATAAGTTAAAATAAGCATAAGAAAAATATAGACAACCAAATTAATGCAAGTTGGTGAAAATAAAAGTAAGAGAAAATCAGTAAGACACTACAATTGTAGTGGTAGTGAAATATTGTAGAGATTACAGTCACCCTATATAATAGTGTCCACTCGTTTTGACAAGTGAATGGATAGAAAGGTGAGCAACTTGGGTTCAAATATAGTGATCTATAAGAGTTTTAAAATAAAAACAAGACCTAAAAAGAAGATAGGAAGAAAAAATGAAAGAAGAGAAAAGAAAGACAAGAAATAAAGAGAAAGAATAAGAGTACAGATTTAGGACGAGGAAAAGGAGAGAGTGGAAATAGAGAAAAAAGCACAAATTAGGATTGCCAAGCTTACCCAACAAAAGGATGAATAACTCAATAGAAAATATGGTCAGAGCCAGCCGGACCAAGCTGTCAAAATTTGATGAACACAGTGATTATGTGGATGCTTTCCTGCAGAATCATGAAATATTTGCCTAGTAAGAAACAAAAAATGTAATTATCACCATGAATATTGCTACCAGAAGAAACAGATTCACCATAAGAAAGAAGTGCTATCTCTGTGATTAAACAGTGCATGACTGGTAGTCAACTCAAATGAGCAATGGATAACAGTACCAGTAATGATAGGAGCACATGACAAGTCAATGAGAGGTGTCAACAAACCACAACATGCAAATTGGAAACAAAACTGAAAGTGTTATTAGATAGTGGGTAGAGTAGTGTAATATCTGATTTCCAAATGATGTATAAGGTGCATCTGCGTGTGCTGATTGATGGTCGACAATATACCAGGCAGTAAAAATATGGAAGAATTAGACAGAAAGGGAACTGATGAGACATTCACCACAAGAGCTCAATAGAAGAAAAGTGCACAAAACATCAAGCTTTTTTAAGACTTGAAAAGCGACTTTCCAAATGTAAGTCTATAGGAAACGAAGGAAGCGCAAAAGATTTTTCACTGAAGAAACATTGAGACAGTGCTAGAGAGAAAGTGGAACATAAGACCGAAGGTAAGAGGAATTACAGAATAGGAGATCAAATTGAAGTGTTGTAACAGATCAATCAAAGTAGTTCTACTGGGGGAGTTAAACAGATATGGTCCCAACAGAATGCTGGTCTCAAGTGATGTAGCTGACTCACGAATCGATTGTTGAAGAACACCGAAAAATAAAGTATATGGCAAACAGAACCATCAGCAACTTCCATTGGCCGAAGGTCAACGGGAAATGTGAACAAATTCTAGAGGTCATGTGGCCCCTGTTAAAGAACATGCCCTATACATACATAGGTAGATAAGTAGGCAGCCTAGTTACTTCAAGTAACTTTCGCAGGTCAAAATTAGTGAGAAATATAAAACATAGGTTGTATTTGTAAGTTTAACCATAAAGAGTGTATAGTGGCGACTTTTGAAGTGTAATAATCAGTGACGACATTGAAATATTTTTTCTATGAAAAATATTTTTTTTTATTAACGGGATTCTAAAGTTACTGAACCAGTCTGTTAGGACTTTTGACGTAAAAAAGACGATTATTTAAAGTTCTGTATACACAAGTGGTGATTAACTGTGTGACGAATATATGTGTATATATATATTATTTTAACAATATTTATGTACTGTCCGTTTATTGTTGAAATTTATTACCAACAAGTCACAAACATCTATGAAAAAGAATCTCGTCCACATACACATAAAAATCTGACATATATCTCTGTTTCTGTTGCACTTTAATCAAATTAAACCTTTTGTGGATAAATCTGTTGTTGTTGTTGTTTTGAATTAAGCACAAAGTTACACAATGGGTTATCTGTGCTCTGCCCACCACGGTTATCGAAACCCGGATTTTAGCGTGTAAGTCCGTAGACATACCGCTGAGGCACTGGGGGGCAGGATAAATCTGTGTCCACATATCTATTCTATTCATCATTAACTATTTTCTATTATCAATATTTCGTACAGTAATAAAGAACTCATACTAACGTTTCATTCTATACTACTGATTTTGCAACATTCATATCTCCGTCAACAATTTTGCGTTTACTCTAACTTTGATTTTTACTCCCACAAAACATTCATGTCTTCTGCAATAATCTTGCGTTTACTATAACTTTGGTTTTGACAATAGCCATTTTTTAATATCTATGTTTCTTGCAATAATCGTGTGTTTGTTCCAACTTTGGTTTTAACAGTAACAATATTTACAGATTCATGTTAACTATAAGATTGATACTAATCACCATTTTTGTCAACTACAGCAACCCAGCGTTTGCTCTAACTTTGAGTTTAAGAGGAACCATGTTTGGACAGTCGTGTCTCTACAAAATAATCTTGTGTTCACTTTAATTTTGTATTCCACTCTAACCACTCTCTGATATAATTTTCCTCCTGTAATAGTATTTTGTTTATATTTACATTATAAAATAACGTCTTCTGTAATTTATATTTTCTATAATATATTTATGTTTAAACTAAATCTGTATTAACTCTCTCTCAACTTTACTGTCTTCATCATCCTTCGATGCATATTCACTTGTTTTTTTTTTTACATTAATCTGGATATATTTTAGTTTCCTCAAATAACGTTCATGATGTCTCTTACATTGACAATTTTCATCAATGTCGATGATTTTGTTAATATCGCGCTTTACCCATGCTGTTTAACCTCTCCTGTGAATCTTCTGTATCTACACAGACCGGTAGTCAAGTGCTGAGTAAGACATTTTACTATGTTCATTCTATTTTACTTTCTTTTTATGCCCTAACCACTTTATTCCCACTTTGCTATCTCGAAGCTAGAGTTATAGTAACCGGTCGTGCAAAACAAGCTCTGTCTCAGTAGTACTTATTGATTACTCTCGTCTTCTAACAACATTAATGAAACAAGAGAGAACTTTTCTGAAAGAAAGAAACCTCAGCTGCTGGTTATCAAGTTTGTTATATGCAGGTCTTTTTTTTTCTTTCCATTCTTACTAGTTCCCATAATGCAATGGTAAAATTGAAACATGGCATTTTAATGTAAATATACTTTGTAAAAAAATTCATTAAAGAAACTACGGTAATATTGTCAATCAAGTAAATGGCCCCGTTTTCCTTAATGCAACGTTAGAAAAACAAAAAGATAGATTCTGAATAGCTAAAAATATAAAGAAAAACGAGTAAAGTCTCAATGGTTTATCTTTATTAACAAGATGAGTGTTGATTAAAAATATTTTTTCTAATTTAAACACTAATTACACTGGTTTACAAAGAAATTGAGGCAAGCACAAAAATAGCTGTTTTAACCTAATTTGGGGGTGCTGAATTCAGATTTGAAATCCGTTTTTACTCATCATCTCTAGTTTTTTAGATATGCATACTGTACATTTTGTACACGTACTGTACATAAAGGCGTATATGCATTCAGGCTTAATTTCTAATATTGTGTGACTCATGTCTTCTTTTTTAGTTATTATGCAATAAATGCAAATAAATCTGATGAAGAAATGCCTCCAAGGGAAGATTCTGCCAAGTCAATCTCCTCCGAAGATATTGACTTTTCTTATTCAGGAACAAGTGGCAACGAGTCACACTGGATCACGCAAGAAAACCTGAATGACCTTGCTCGTGATTTGTATCTGTCAAAACATCAGTCAGAGCTCTTGGCTTTTCGGCTTAAACAGTGGAACCTAGTCCAGGAAGATGTAAGGATCACCAGTTTCAGGAATCGGAACAAAAACCTTGCTTCATTTTTTGACATGGAAAACAAGTTGTGCTACTGCACAAATGAACCTGTCTTGTTCACTTTCCTTGGTTTGCCACATAATCCTTCAGACTGGCGTCTTTTCATAGACTCTTCCAAGTGAAGGCTGTGCTTCTGCACAACGCGAATAAATATCCTAGCATTCCCACTGCACACTGTCAATCTAAAGGAGTCCCATGACAATATGGAGCTTCTTTTAGAAGCTGTTAAGTACAACCAGTACCAGTAAAGTGTGTGGGGACCTCAAGGTTATTGGTCTTCTTATGGGTATGCAAGCGGGCTTCACAAAGTACTGTTGCTTTCTCTGTCTCTGGGGTAGTCAAGCTGTATCACAGCATTACAATCAGAAAGACTGGGGTCTAGAAGCACTTTCGTTCCTGGCGAACACAGCGTCAAGGAGAATCCTCTGGTTGACACGAAGAAGGTGCTTCTTCCTCCTCTTCACATCAAGCTTGGTTTGATGAAGAATTTCGTGAAGGCCATGGACAAAAATGGTGCTGCCTTCCAACACTTGTCTACTGCGTTCCCAGGTCTCAGTGCTGCTAAGCTCAAAGAGGGCATCTTTGTCGGACCTCAAATCCGAAAAGTGCTGAAGGATACTGATTTTGAGGAGCTTCTTACCTTAAAGGAACTGAGAGCATGGGAAGCATTTAAGTCAGTCTGTAGTGGCTTCCTTGGTAACACACGCGTACCAAATTACGCCTGTATTGAGAAGTTGCTAAAGACTTATGAGGATATGGGATGCCGAATGTCACTCAAAATTCATTTTCTCCATTCCCACCTCCACTTCTTCCCTCCAAACCTTGGAGCAGTGAGTGATGAGCACGGATAAAGATTCCACCAAGACATTACGAAGATGGAGAGCAACTACCAAGGCAAGTGGAACCCTAGCATGATGGGAGACTTTTGCTGGATGCTCTTGCGTGACATCCCGGAGGCAAAATACACCAGATCATCTAAGAAAACACACTTCTAACTGTCTGCGGTACTATGAATTGTGTACATTGTGTCATCCAAGTATATTTATTCCGTCAATGTTCTTTATCTATCCTGTTTTATCTGTAATAAGCTGCTGCAACTGTTGAAATAAGCACGTATATACTCTGTATATACTAAAATGAGACTATTTAAAAGCCAGAAAACTAGAGGTGATAAAGCAAAACTGTTTATAAATTTGAATTCAGCACACCCAAATTAGTAAAAAACACCTATTCACATTCTTGGCATTTGTGTTCTGCCCATCACGGGTATCAACACCCGGATTTTAGCGTTTTAAGTCCGCAGATATGCCGCTGGGCCACTGGGAGGCAGCGGCAACAGATCATTTTGTATTCTGATTCACAACTATATACCAAGAACATCCAATGATACAACTATATCCAAGAACATTCTAAAATGTGAAACTTCTGACGAGCTAACCCATCACAATGGTAGTAACAGACACGTAATACATTAAGCGTTTTATTTAATTATATTTTAAAAATTTAGCATGTTCACAAAATTTTAGTTCTCTGATCTATTGGTCCAATACGTCTTGAAGATTCAAAGTTCTGACAAATAAACTATATCAATGATTTTTTACACAAATGTAGTCTTCATGATCTCTAACTGATACATATACAACTCTTAACTAGCAATATTTAGTATCTATCTGTGTTACGCATTATAATATATCTTAGACGAGACTCTGTTTTATTGTTACGTGCGTTACGTATTATGATTTTAAGTAGCCGAAAATATTAATTTTACTTTAGAAGCTAATTAAATGTCGATATGTATTAGATTTACGATATTTCCCAAAAAGAGTGTTACACACAATTTTCTTCCTCAACATAAATATATTTTTGTAGACAAAAAAACAACACATTTTATAATAACAGTTATAAAAACTTAAAAACAATACCACGTTTTCTATCTGGTTTGGAACTTAATCTTTTCTCGACGTTCACGGGGATCGAATTACTTCTATGTTGATACACAGTAGACCTCTCTCTCGTGAAGGCTAGCTGGTCTGAAGCACAAGGAAATTTTCACCGACTACAATATTTAATGCCCTCTTGAAAAGATTAGCATCCAAAGTTAATACACAGAGGCTATAAAAACAAAAACAATACAATTTATAATTGTGGTTCTTAGAAATTATTACCTGTATGCAAAAAATGTTACAAACGATATCCAGTCTTCCATCTGATCTGAAACTGAATATTTTATCAATGGTCCGGGTCTACGAAAAGCAATTTTTTTATATTGATATACAAATGCATTTCACTTGATGATAATGCTAGCTAGCTTTATTTTTCACACGGTGAAGTTATTCGATGGCTTCATAAAAATACTAACGCCTGAAGTTAATTATCTGAAGTTGATTGATTCGTAATGCTCAAAATCTCTAAACGTTCCTGGCCAAATGTCAGTAGTTTTCCAATTAATAAGCGCTAATTACAGTTATAGTTTCTGATACATAGAGTATACTAACTGTAGCTGACAAACAGTATTCCATTTCTGTCTCTTGATGCGTCGGCTTACATACTTTAAGGTGAGATTCTCGAAAGTTCAACAATATTCGATGATATCTAGTATTTTTGTAAAACATATATTATTGCTTTTTACTCCAGATAATTTTCTACAAATTTCGAAAACAGGCGAGGCTTACGCAATACACATCCAACGATATACATCACACGCATCAAACTGAAACAAACGCATGTATTAAAATAATTGTTTGATTGGTTTGTTTTGAAATTTCGCACTCGAGGGCTATCTGTGCTAGCCGTCCTTAATTTAGCAGTGTAAGACTAGAGGGAAGGCAGCTAGTCATCACCACCCACCGCCAACTCTTGGGCTACTCTTTTATCAACGAATAGTGGGATTGACCGTAACATTATAACGCCCCCACGACTGAAAGGGCGAGCATGTTTGGCGCAACGGGGATACGAACCCGCGACCCTCAGATTACGAGTCGCACGCCTTAACGCGCTTGGCCATGCCAGGCCCATTCTCTCTTCTTTCTCGAGAAATATGACTTACGAATTATCTACTTGCTTTACATATTAAAGAAGAACACATATTTTCTTTAAAATGCTTAGTAAAAGATCCTTCCTACCATGGTTCTTACACATATTAATTTGTTGCTTGAGAAACATTCCTTAGCGAAACCATGTATAAGTTGTCAACCGTTTTACAAATTTAAAACAAATATTTATTATTCGAGTAGTAATGGCTCCCTAAAATAATTATAAATAAGCTATGTTCTTGTTTAAAGCATAGTAAAGTTCCTTTTAGTTTAAGCATGGCCCGGCATGATCAAGCGCGTTAAGGCATGCGACTCGTAATCTGAGGGTCGCGGGTTCGCGCCCGTGTCGCGCTAAGCATGCTCGCCCTCCCAGCTGTGGGGGTATATAATGTGACGGTCCATCCCAATATTCGTTGGTACAAGAGTAGCCCAAGAGGTGGCGGTGGGTGGTGATGACTAGCTGCCTTTCCTTTCGTCTTACACTACAAAATTAGGGACGACTAGCACTGATAGCTCTCGAAATAGCTTTGTGTGAAATTCCCAAACAAACAAACAAAAATCCTTTTAGAGTGAAGATGTTTCATAAGAGCATAAAAAATATTCCATGGAAGCCTTCTTTAAACGTCATACTTTAAACAATGTGTTTACCTGTTAGACACACTACATAAAGCACGATAATCTGTTGAATTAAAATCAGTTTCATTCTTGCATTCCATGCAGACTTTCTTTAAATGCTCTTACATTTGACAAATTGTTTAAATCACATTTAAAAGCAGTTTCGTAGTAATATTTCAAACTGTATATTTTCTTTTCTGACATATAGATATCATATTTCATTGTAGAGAAGAATTCATCAAAAAATATTTACCTATTTTACACTCTGAAGTCATTATCTCTGTTATATGGTTCAGAAACACTTTTTTAAAGGCAACATAATGTACACGCTGTCTATCTATATAATACATTAGAAACATTAATCTTTTTTAACTGGGAAGTACTTTAGACAGAATAATGTGCACGAAGTGTCTTCTAAATGCTCGACTTACATAATTCTCAAGGCATCTAATCAACTGATTAAGACTTGGCGTGTTCTAGGGATTTTGGGATTCAACTCTCAATTTTCAAGTCGCCAATTGGAATCCCTTCGCCGCATGTATTTGCCATTTCAGATATGAGGGAATTATATTGTAATGGCCAATCCTGCTTTTCGTTGGTAAAAGAATAGTCCAAGAGATTACTGTTGATGGTGTTACTCGCTCCCTGTATCTAATTTCTCTCTTATAAATTAGGGATGACTAGCGCAAATAATCCTAGAGTAGCTTTGCGCGAAATTCTAAACATTCAGTTACTTTTTTTAGTTTTCTAATTTTTGCACTTCTGAGTTCGTCTTAGTGTATCATTTACATTTTAAATTCTATAGAAGCATGTACTTCATGTAACCTTAAATTGGGATAAATCTCAAATTTTTAAAAGAATTGTGTATCCAGTTTAATTCAATTCAAAATCTGTAATAAATGCTTTTTTTCATTATTATTTAAAGTATGATAGGGCTTCAGCTCCCATGTTATGAAATTATGTGTTTCTTTGTTTTAATTCTGTAGTTATTCCTGCGTACATTCCGTTCTCTTACGTACAGCAGATTAGTTGTAAATAACTTATGTGCCTGTGACCAATGGATAAAGAGTGTTTTTACCATTCAGAAAATAACTGCACAAGCTCTTTTCTCATATTTCGTAAAGGGAGAATTATGAAGGTAACAATTTGAATTACTTGTTATTCGAGAAGTATCTTTTTTGCCCTTTATTTAGTTTTAAAAACACACAAACAAACTAGTTGTTACACGAGTTGAATTCTGGCGTCTTTTAAGCATCTGTCAGAAGAACAACAACGTAAGGGGAATGTAGTAATTTACTTAACCGATTCAAACAAGGAAAAGTTTTTTAACGATTTTTTTCCTTATCCACACATGATTTTTCTTGCAGACCTTGAAAATATAATTCAAATTATCTGACCCCAAGCGTTATGCGACACGACGGGAAGTAAAGGTCGTTAAACACTAAGAGACCATCTCAATCTGTGGTGCTCCTCTCGACAGACTTGTAGTATTTAGAACGTAAAGTGAATATGTGCCTTTAATTTCGTAAACAACGTTATAAATGGTATGGCGAAAAGTGTCGACAAGCATATGATATAGAAGAAATTCTTTTCACGTTGAAAATAATCCCAATAAATTCCAGTCATCGCAAATCCGTTATAACTTTTATAATTTGGACTGCAAAATAACAGGAAATTTCAAGTTTTTATTTGAATGTTCTGTAGGAATTAAGTACCGTATTTTACGTCTTGTAAGATGCTACGTCGTGGGAAACGCACCCCAATTTTGGAAAGACAAATCTAAGAAAAAAATATTTCAACTCAGCAACCAACGCCATGATGCAGCCGTGACTCTTTTTCAACCTACTGTACAAATAAAGTCAAATACAATATATTATTCACACTATATTGACAATATTAGTTAAATTGAATATTTTATGCCATAAAAAATACGTGTAATTAGTAAGTAATGAGATTACGATCTGTTTCAGAGGCCGTTTTAAGTAAACCCTGAGCTAACTTTGCCTCATCCGATCACTTTTGTCTTCGAAGACGCATGGGGATTTTTTAAAGTATTTTTTTTTTAAAAAAGTGAGTCTTACAAGGCATAAAATACAGTAACTTCAAAGTGTATATGCAATTCATAACTGGTAGATATAGCAGAGTTAGTTGCATTACAAGTTACTGAATGTACTACAACAGGCCAAATAATGATAATTATAAGTGGTTTTGTTGAGTATACTAATATAGCCTAGACAATGATTACGGTTGTCTACTTTATCACGTTTATTAATACAGTTTAAACAAGGATTACTTCAGCGTCCATTGCTGGGTATACTTATATAGTCAGAACAATGATTTCAATAACCTTCCAATCAACAAGTCCCCCGCTGGAACAGCGGTAAGTCTCCAGATTCACAAAATCAGTGGTTTGATTCCCTTTGGTGGAGACAACAGATTGCTTGTTATGACATACAAACACCGAACAATGATAAAATTACATATATTACTAAATATATACTGAGTATACTGACAGAGTTCGAACTATTATTGCAGTTAGAACATTACTAAGTACACTGACATAGTGTTAATAATGATTATGTTAGATGCATTACTTTGTACTCTAGCATAGTTTGAACAATGATTACGGTTATATATATTTTGGGTACACTGATACATTCCAAAAATGATATCACGTGATTAAGAAACATAACACACACCTACACCTATGCGTGTTTGTACGTATTTATCCTGAGTAATGCAAGGGCAAATTTAAATTAAATTAAATATTTCACCTCAGCAAAACTGACGTATTTAGAACAAGATTATTTGTTTAACTGTTTATATTCACAATGAAAGAATATTTCACATAACAGTTAGAATATGCTTTTTATAAAAATAAAATACTTGACTTCTTACCTGAAGTATGAATGTGGCTGTAATAACGTTTTTGTCCGTCGAGGATACTGGTGTGCAATCCCATATTCATATTCAAAATAACCATTATGGGAAGAAATATACACCAAAATCTGAAAATTTTCATGTAAGAACAAAATTAATGTATATAGCAATTTTTGTGTCTGAACTAAAAACACCTTGCTGCTTATGACATTTAATACTTGATACAAATATGGATATTTCGTGGCACTACTCCTTCAGCAGTGGATTATATTGATCATTTGTGTCTTAGATGTGTATTTTCTGGTTAAACATTTCAACTGTTAATTCCAATGTGGAATTTATTTTTAATTTAAACCTGAAAAGAAATTACAACATTACTAAACACTTTAATAATGAATATTTTTCACTAAAATGTTTCTTCTCAACAACCAGAGTGTATTAGCAGCTAAAGTTAAATAATGTTTGCAACTTGAGCATACAAAAAATAAAATTAAAAAATAATCATTTTAGTACAAGTGTTATTATACTGCTCTTCTTAAATGTTTGAATTCAAGACTGTTGTTTTGGCTTTCTGATCTAACCGCGTCACGTGCGAATAAACTTTCTTTTTTTCTTTTCTAACAACACCTGATGTCGTTTACAGTGCTAAAACTGTCCCCTGTTTCCCTGAACTGTTGTTATACAAGAAAAAAAACGAGCAAGGGTTGCTTAGACTAATAAACTTTCTAATGTCAGACTTGGTTATTGTCCTAAAAGCATGAAAACCTGAAACCAGGCTTAATTTCTTAGACACTACAATGTAAATTTTAAAGCATTAAATTTAGTTTTCCTTCAGAAAAGGCATAATGAAATTAAAATTTATTCTTTATATTGTGCGTGTGTGTGTTCTGATCTTTCCATATGAAATTTAATTGTGGTCTTGAAAGAAAAAAGTAACACGAAAGCACTTTTTTCTCTCCTTTTTGCGTTATGGTGTAGGCTTTTAGCGTCAAAGTTAGCTTTGTTCTAAGAAAAATAATTAAGATAATAATAATTTTGATTTTGGACCCTGTGGTTTGTAAATTTTAATGTCAAATTTAACTGTTGTTATCCTAAATAACACTACATTAAAATCACATTTTGTTCGTAGATCTTTTGGTATGGACATTTTTACTTTGAAGCAACTGTTGTTTTAAGAGAAGGAATAACAGTGCTATTATTCAACAATGTGGACTTTGTAATATAAGAGTTAATTGCTGTGAGAAAAAGAAAACATGGTCCAATGTAACAATAACGCATACTATATATGTAGTTAATGTCAAGTTGTATTGCGACAAGGGGTACCTTGCATGACACAATTATTGTTTTCACCATTTAGTTTCCGAACGTTTGATTTAACTGCTCAAAAAATAACGAATTTCTTGTTATTCATGCTATTTTTGCGCTGCAGACTTTTAATGTACAGGTTAATTGTTGTCATGAAATGATGAATTGTTACATATTTACTTTTTTTTATCCTGTGTTTCAATGTAAGAGTTTACTAAATATCATAAAATGAAGAGTTGACCCGTTAAACCCGTCTGTTTTTACCTTGCAGGTATTTTGATCTCCAAGTTAATTATTATTAAGAAATGAAAAGTTGCAATGATAATTTTGCTGTTTCAGTTCTCGCTCCATAGCCTTTGCCTTGTTTAAATATACTAATATAGGGAAAAGAATGATTACCATACGAACATAATAACCTTGTTGTTTACGCCCTATTTTATGTACAGTATTTAAAAAAATGCGAAATCGATAAATAAAAAGGGTATAATAAAGGAAAATATTATGGGATTGCTCTTCTCTACTGTATGGAAATGAACTGTACCAGAACACACTCACATATTGAAAATTTACACTGTGATTGGCTGTCATCTAGCCTACCAGCAAATGTCACACCAGCATAATATCTATAAAAGTACAAGCAGTCGTAGTATTTACAACAGTGGTATGATGATTATACCCATGCTTCTTCGAGACAAATCCCACATAAAAATGGGTATTTCACTAAGTATTACATCTATAGTCTAAAGAAATTAGATAAAAATGTATGAAGTAATTTACAGTATGTTCTTCATGTGACAATACAGTTTAAACCTTGTTTGTTTGTTTTACAATTTTGCGCACGAGGGTTACCTGTGCTAGCCGATCCTAATTTAGCAGTGTAAGACGAGAGAAAAGGCAACTAGTCATCACCACCCAACTCTTGGGCTACTTTTCTACCAACAAATAATGAGATTGATCGTCAAATTTAACGCGCCCACAGCTGAAAGGGTGAGCATATTTGATATGACGGGGATTCGAACCCACGACCCTCAAATTACGAGTTGAACGCCCTAACTACCTGGCCATGTCGGGCCCGAGATCTTGATAACAGGGTTGTTAAATGTACAGATATTAATATTACCAGCAGAGCAATAAGATACAAATTAGTACAAAATAGTCTCAATGGATATGTAACTGTTGAAAAGAAGACAAAAAAACACTATCTATATGTAAATTGTGATGTTAAAACGGTAACCAAACAGCTTGTAAAAATTATGTAGTTATACAAATCGTATGGAACAATAATATCTCGATAAACAAGATGTACTGCTCTGTTTAAAGCAAATAGAAAATATTAGTGGATTATATGTATGTGTATCACCTGCATATTTTCATAATTATTTCATAAAGCCTACTGTTGTTTGTATATATTATAAGTAGAAAAATGCAAAGGTGATAAAATAAAGAAATTAGACTTTTGGTAATAAATACCATTAAAAACTATGTTTATAATTTATTCTCTGTCATTCTAAAATAAGAATTTACTTGGCATTACCTATAACTCATACATTTTTTTTTTTGGCTGCCTGATGTGCGAGTTAGCTGCTATCGCAATAAGAATTAACATAGAGAAATTTTGGAAAAATTGGCACGAAATCTCCGTTGTTTATAGGCTTTTGAGGAAGTTATCGAGCTATTTCTATTCTTTATATGTGAGGTATCACAAACCACTTTTTTTTATGCAGACATATCTGGAAATACTGGTATGCCATCCCTACTGTTAAAAATGCTTGAGGAATTAGCATGATATCTGTATTGCTTATGCAGAGATTTCTGGAAGAATTGGCATTGTATCACTATCATGTTTAGAATTTTGACACAGCTAGCATGAAATCAGTGTTATTTATAAAAGAGCCTCTGTGAAATAGATATAATACATAGTGCTTGAAAAGTGTTAACACTTGTATAAGAATACCGTTTTTAACGGAAAAAGAACGGATAATGCATTGTAACACGATAACAAATGTATGTTAATAGCTTTAAAAAGTCAACAAACGTCTGGAATTTTTTTCCACGTGGCTTCCAGAGCCCGGAGACACATTTATTTTGGTATTGTTGCAATTCTCAGAAGTGTTAACATTTTTAAGCACCCTGTACAACTATTTTTATTGGGATTTTTTAACACTGAAGTTAGCTAACGCCAGATGTGAATGTTGTTGCAAACATGAAACAACTAACAATTTGTAATTGTCTTTGTTTTTATTTTTGTGAGGTCATTATGTTTGGGTTAACTTTTGTTATGCAAACAAAGAAAAATATAATATCACTGTTAACTAGTGGGGCACTCAGTAGCTCGCGTGTTTCCGCTATGCAACGTTGATTCTACACAGCCCCAAACTATACCAAAACGTGTTCATATGTCTGTCATTATTAACAGACACGGACCATTTTGGGCGGAATAACGAGGAATAATATTCTACATAAGTTCACCAAGTTTCATAAAAATTCGAGTTATAGAGGTAAAATAGTGTAAAAAATAAGTACCTCTGTTAATAGACAGAGAGTTTTTATTTTCTTGACCTTGATATGTTCTTGTCCTTTTGGTCTCATCCACCGAAAAGTATTCACTTCTGACTGTATACCACTCAAGTTAGTATGTACCAATTTTCATTCATATCCGTTTAGCTGTTTTCAAGGAATATTGGTGACAAAGACATACATACATAGGGATGAAAACATAATCTCGGTCCACCTTCGGTGGTGAAGTAATTATATTGTTACGGTTCCTGAAATTTACTTTAACTGCTGTGGTAAAAATAATAATATCACTGGTGCTTGTGCATTTTGTGCTTTTGAAGCTTGAGATAGTTATTACCGTAAAAAAAAGAATCTGTTTGATATTACTATTATTCTACAGCAGGAGTTCTATAATCCGAGTTAAATGTTGTAATTGAAAAAGAAATTAAAATAATGCTAAATTATTTATAGCTTGTCGTTACTTAACATACAAGTTTACTGTTATCATAGAAAAAATAAATTAACATAACATCAAATTATTTATAGTTCATAGTTCCAAGTTAACTATTATTGTGAGAGACATAAGATGATATCAGTATTGTTTATGCTTGGGAGTATTTCTTACATTTAAGTTTGTTGTAATAAAAACAACTATCACCAAAACATTACAATATTTAATAAATGTTTTTTTTTTCTCACATCCCAACTATTATCTGTTTTCATGAAAGAAAGAATTGATGTATCAGTAGTGTCCGTATCATTTAAATTTTCAGATGTCAAATTAGTTTGATATCTCATACGGTTGTTTAAGTATCTGCGTTTTCCAATATAAAGGTTATTGTTGTAAAGAGAAAAGTATAAAGTTAAAGATAACTTTTCGCAGACTTGTCGTTAGTTTTTTTGATAGCGTTCTCTTTCTGTTGACCCTTTTTAAATACCATAAAGTGTTAATTTACTTTTGTGTGTGCTCTATCACAGTTAGAAGGCTGTGCCGATACATAATACTTTTGTAGGAGCTTTTTTTTCTTATGAGAACCCGTTAAATTTATAAGTTCAAACAAAAAAAGGTGAGTTGCTTTCTTAAACCTAATCAAAGAATGTCGTGAAGAACCATTTATCTTCTTCTTAGGAATGAGAGTGTGACTAAACGTCACAGGCAGTCTATTCACGGCACGGATCAAGATATAGTCGAGATGGGAAATCAAGGTCTTCAGAGTTTATTTTTGTCCTTCTTCTCGTTTAGAAGGCGTGACCGTGCAGACGCCTTAGTACACAATTATACAAGGACAAAGATGAATGATCCAAGTAGTTTACTGGAATCCTTAAAAAAAATACAGATACGATGAACATGGTGATCATAGCAGCAGGTTGTTCTTCTGTTTCAACTTATACAGTTGAGCATATGTGAAGAAATTATCAACTGGTAGTTATGAAACTCATTAGCGAGTGAAACTAGTACTGATTTTAATAATTTCGATTAACGTTCGCTCTTAATGTGAAAAAATACTGTATCTGTGCATTTTACCATCGAGTAAAAATATATTAACTTTCTATTTACAACAACAACAGGCCTTCTAAAATTATTAATTAATCCTGAACAAACTTAGAAAACCTTAATGTGCAGTTTTAAAATATTAAGTAGATAGCGATATATGATTTCGCTGTGAGTTAGAAACAGATTATTTACTCCATAAGCACTTTTTTAGCTGGACCTCACTGTGTAAGTCTGTAGGATAAACACTTGAACAGTTGTGTATAATCTTAAACACTTCAGTTTATTTTTGTTTTGGGTGTTGGTTTGATCAAAGGCAACTGCGACTGTAAATATCGCTTACAAACCGTAACTGTTTAAAGCTGTACGATTAGTTTAACAATGCAATTATAATTGTTTTGTTTTTTCTCCTCGAAACACAACCCCTTACCCGTCAGTAACTTATAATACTAAACGCTGTGTAAAAAAGATGATCAAAGTACATGAAAAAAAAATCTATTTTTAATATTTGTTTGTTAATTCAATACTGTATGAGGATTCCGGCTTTTTAAATTGATCAAAGATGTTTTTCTGTGCACTGATATTCTCTAAACACCCTAGAGAAACTATAACAGGTCAGTTACATCGAGCAAACACCTTAGAAAATGAAAACTCTCAAGACATAAATAAAGAGTTCTTGTAGGTGAAGTCGTGAGTCGATACGTGTTGGAATATCTAACAACACTATGACATACATAAAATGTGAACCAATGAATAAAGGACGGTTGTTAGGTTCCAGAAGTTTGGCATAAGTTCTAAAGGTAATGGTTTCACTGCCCTTAAAAAATTGAAAATATCACTTTATTACAACAAGGAATTTATTGCTTACATTCCATATAATTTTTTTGGGAAATTATGTTTTCTAAACAGAATTCGTGTCAATAAAAACCTTATCTACATTAAACCGCAGATAATATCTTAACAAAAGTTTCTGCTAGTTCGATTTACCCACGAAGGCATTTCATGTTTTTTGTTTTTTTTCATGTTTTCGCTTTGGCCTATTCAAGACACAAGTCCGCGAAAACGTGTTTCATTAGATTTGGTAGTATTCGCAACTAAATTCCAGTGTCTAAACTGCAACGAAGAGAACAGTTTGGAAAGACCAGTAAGAGCTACAGTTTGAACTTTTCTTGGCACTAATTGCTAAAAATTTGTTTAAAATAAAATATAAGAAATGCGAATTGATTACGTAACCTATCGTCAAGTAAATAATACAGTTGGACTACACTAAGACAACAGTTTATTCTGTTGAATTTTTTAATACAAAATTCTAAGTTTCAGAGTTGAAAAGAGAAATATTTTTAGTGTTAGTATTAATTTGATGGAAATAAGTGTCTGATTATTTTGATATTACACGATGCTCTCAAGTGGAACATATAAGTTTTTGTAATTGATTGGAACAGAGCAAAACACATTCAATTAGGAAATGTTTGTTCTCGCCTTATTCGAAAAGGAGAACGTGAAAACTAAATAAAAGATAAAGAATGGTAAATTAATATATCATGGATACACTTCATAACAACATTTCAAGCTTTAGATAAATTTGTGCTATAAATGAAAATCGCCCAAAAACTAGGGTAGTGAAAACCGAAAAACTAATGATTTGCTAATCTATTTTTTATATGAGGAAGAGCGCCAGCTTAAAATGTTGTACGCCAACATTATAAATCTTTTACACTTAACTATCTCTTTCATGAATTTTACAATAACTTTTCCATATAACTTAGTCTAGTATCTTTTAACTGTGTAGTAAGAAAAATACGTTTAAAAATGTATAAAGTGAATCAACTTTTTTGAATTATTGTGAAAATATATTTGTTATGAAATAATTACCTGTTACAGCACATTTTAAATTCGAATTCCATACTTAAATTCTTCCAAATTCTCGGTAAGTTGGAGCACGGGATCTTAAAATGTACTTATACAGTTCTCAGATCGTTACACAAGTGTGTCTACCACAAAACAGTAACATGTGGTCACAGTCTCATACACAAGACACACTGGAGTTGATGTGCTAGAACAATAAGCTTTTCTTCTTAGATTTTAAAAAACTGACATATTGGTCGAGAACACAATTGTTTGCTTATGAAATATTGCAGGACGTTGTAAAATGTACGGTGTTTTTTATTTGTTTTTTCAAAAAACGTGTACTCGAAGTCACAAAACCTCGTTTTCTGAAATAAAAGAACGTAACTGGACTTTAACTGAAACCTTCACGTTATAAAACATAAATATATAAAACGTATTTTCGTCCGGAGCCGTTTAACACTTGCAGTTTCATCACAATAAAAAAGCAACCTAAGTTTAAGTGCGTCATAGCCTACTGACCGTAACAATTCTCCGACACAGCGAGTGATAGTCTTCGCGAATGACCTAAACACGACTCTTCAGCTCGCTACCGAACTGTCTAGTAGTCATGGTGGTGCCAGTGGCCGCCTCCTGACTTCACTCTGGGGGTGTAATTTTGCCCTTTTGCGCCCCCTTTCTTTCAATGTACTACGATAGCTTGTTATTTGCATGTCCCTCAACATTATATATATATGTATGTGTCTGTGTTTGGAAAAGTTTATCAACTTGTACATATATCTTATTGCCCCCGTTTCGAGCTTTTCACAAAAATGTCAAAGAAATTAGATGTTTTTTTAAAGGTTTTTGATATGATTCAAAACAAACTTTTCATTCGTAATAATTATCAAATTCTTCTTTTTTGTTATTGTTGAAAGTAATAACCCCATATACAATAATTGAGTAGTGTTAAATTTACTCTATCACTAAATATCTAACAATGACTAATTTGTACATCGACTATTTCTTGAAAAATAACCACTAAATAGGAACATCCATAATGTATAGATACTACGTTAGATTAGCAAGTTTAAGAAAATCTTAAGCAAAACAAACAAACTCTGTACCAATATAACATAAAGAAATACAATAGCATAGGAAGGAGTTAAAAAGTAGGAGTCCTTGGCTAGGCAGGCAGATTCTACAATAAGAGAGTGAAAGTGTAAAGAAATACCGAAAGCAATTTCCGTGCTACCAAAGGCAACTCACTCTAGGAAGTCTGGGGGCGTGACATCCAGAAAATTAATCAAATAATACATTTTATAGTTGGTATATAAGTCAAATATATAAAATTGGGAGTGTTCCGATCCTCTGGGATATACATTTATTCACATATGTTAGATAGTAACACACTTTTTAATGTTGAGACAAACTAGATTAATCTATTTGAAATAAACCTATCATAGGAACGTATTATATCGGTAATTTACTAAGCTGTACAACTAAATATAACCCATTGAATCGAAACAAGGTAAAAGATGTTACCTTGTTACCATTCAAAACTAAACTAATATGCTATCAATACAAAATCGCACATATTCGATCTATTTCAATATTCACACATATTATTAAATTGAAACCTCGCTCTTAGATAAAGTTGCTGGAAATCTGCTGTGTTTTAAAGTGCGAATCTTATTTATGACGTATTATAAAATTCTGTATGTATATATATATATATATTGTCAACGTAAGAGTGAATTGTGCACATATACTTGCTTTAATGGAAGTTATAAAAACACTCAGTATTTCCATTCATATAGCTCGAATGCTCTGCATCGCTTCCACTAATTTTTGTTGGATTTTTTTTTTCCAAATAGCTAATTGAATATCGACTGTGATCAAAGAGATGCGTTGTTTCACGCAATGAAACATTTGCAAAAATATTTTTACTTGCTCCAATGCCTTACATATATTTGGATTCCATTTGGTCGTTTTGCAATGCACTTTCAGCATTGAAATCAAATTAATTGTTAAGCACCTCATATAAAGGTAATCCTGTTATTTGTTAGCTACTTTTTGTTTCCCAACAATTGGATTAAAATGCATGTAGGAACATCTGTTAGATATTATCTGGGACTAAATAATCAATTACTAAGTAAGGAAACTCCCATAACAGCGCAATTAATGCTCCTTAAATTTCAATTTCTTTTTCTATATAAGTGTGATTTTGACATAATTCTGTAAAATAAATAATTATGCCAATTTGCTGGGTTAGTAATAATTTTACGGACTTCGCTTTCCCGTGCTGAACAGAACGCAGATGGCCATTTTATAGATTTGTACTAAAATAAAAATCACAGTAACAATACAAATAACTATATTATTAAATTATCTTTTGATCAAAAACAAAAATAGTATTCTACTAGAATCCCTTTAATTATACCTATTAACTTGTAACACACTTAATGGTTACATCTATTAAAACAAACAAAATTACCAGCATTTATAAAATCAAGTAATGGGAAATAAAATAATATCTGCGTAACATTATAAAATGATAATAAAAGTCCAAGAAATTACCCAAAACCCTAACACTTAGAAAGGGAGGTATCTTCCTCATCAACGTTTGAATAAAGAAGAGACTAATCTTGGAATGTGCTCGATATTTGTGTAACAAGTAGAAGTAACAACTGCTATTTGAAACAAATAAATATAATTAGCAGATGAAGCGACATATATTTTGTAACTTATAATAATTGACTCAAAGCGTTGTTACGAATACGTAGTACATTATATACAGCCTAGTGATAAATAAGTGTTAAGTCAAAAGTAGCTTTGATTTTATAAAAGTATACATGTCAAAACTTGTTAAATGATACATGGTGACCACAATTGTTTAATTAAAACATAGTTATGAGAACGAATGTGTTACAAGTTACAGCTTTTACAGTGAAGAAGAATATTTTAAAATAAGCACACTAACTGGTACGATTATTCTCAAGTACTTGAAAATCACCACATCAGTGATCATCATACCTGTTTTGGAAATATTCTCCCTCGTATATGTAACTTGTGGTAAAAAATATTTAGAATCAAAAGCAAGCCCAAAACAAAATTATATTTACGAGATATTGTTTGATTTATTATAGTTGCTTCCTTTAAACGAATAAAAATAACAACTCTAGATCAGAGTAAATTGTGTGATTAGAGCAAATGTAAAAATCAACTCAGCCATCCGTACAGCTAATTAAGTACACTTTATCACGTTTCTATTTATAACAATCATTATTTAGTGCTTCGTCAGTTGAGCACCCTGTCTGTTAACGATAGTTTCGGCCGTCATCCAATTAATACCTTAAGCGGTTCGACCAGTTTAGGATATTTAGATTAGTCCTAAATTTAAATTATACCCTTGAGAAATTGGAATCTTGCTCTATTCAGAACGTCACTTTGACGAATGAAACATATTAAGGCACTTTTATATCATATAATGTCGGTAGCTATTCCCTATTTTGATTCCACTAAATGTAATGCTAGGTAATAGCATAGAACCAAAATAGATTATATGTGTTTGAGTAAATAATATCTACAGTATCTCCAACCTTGTTTCCCCACTTTTTTACGGCTCCGGCAGGTAATTAAGGCACTCGACTCGTATTACGTATATGGGCAAAGAACACAATTGCACTTCATTGAGGAGAACTTGAATGGGCAACGATATCGGGACGAAATCCTCAACCCAATTGTAGTGCCGTTTGTCCGGCAGTATAATGTCACCTTCCAACATGACAACGCCCGACAACATGTTGCCAGGGTCTGCACCCAGTTCCTTGAAACTGAACACATTCCAGTTCTGGACTAGCCTGCGTATTCACCAGACATTTCGCCCATAGAGCATCTTTGGGATGTTCTGGATCGACGTGTTCGCGACCGTGTTCCAGCTCCGAATAATATGCATCAGCTCCGTGTGGCACTCCAGCAAGAATGGAATAACATCCCACAGGTTACCATAGACAACCTGGTGAACTCCATGCGAAGCAGATGTGTTGTTCTGACAGAAGCAAATGGTGGACACAAGATACTGAACTGGGCCTGGCATGGACAAGCGCGTAAGGCGTGCGACTCGTAATCCGAGGGTCGCAGGTTCGCGCCCACGTCGCGCTAAACATGCTCGGCCTCTCAGCCGTGGGGGTGTAAAATGTGACAGTCAATCCCACTATTCGTTGATAAAAGAGTAGCCCAAGAGTTGGCGGTGGGTGGTGATGACTAGCTGCCTTCCCTCTAGTCTTGCACTGCTAAATTAGGAACGGCTAGCACAGATAGCCTTCGAGTAGCTTTGTGCGAAATTCCAAAACAAACAAACAAAAAGATACTGAACAGTGAATTTCTTTAGCCTGACCCCTACCATGTTTGAAGGAGTGACAGTCCTGTTCATATGCCAATATCAAGATGTAATTGGCAGTGATTTGAGGACTTTTTAATGACAAAATGAATTGTGGTTGATATCATATATTGTATGTCTCTAATGTTAATGGGGCGTTTATATTTTTGTTCAGTGTAAATAATAAATAAATATAGCAAGATAATTGCGTATTTTAAAATAAAATTTGAAAGACAACATATTTTTCTGTTTTTTCTTGAATCTATAGTTAATTAATTTGATTTTTTAAAAAAGATACATTTGTTAGTTTAGTAAACAGATGACGTGTTAATTTTCAGGCAGTTAAAAACAAACAGAACTCACTGGTTGTACATTTTCACATCTGACATCATGAAATGTAGAAGACGCTATAGACTTAGATTTATTTTCTTTTTTTTTATTGTTGTATATATGTACAATATATATATATATATATATATATATAGAGAGAGAGAGAGAGATTGAAAGAGATTTCCAGGATTTTAACACAATTGCAACAAGTGAATGTTTGCATGACTAAAACAACACTTTCAGTTCTACCTGAATCATTATTTATATATTGTGATGTTAAGTTACTAATACCGTTCAATGAGCTATAAACTGTTGCTATTTCAACATAATGTATTATTTTTTCTCCTCATTTTACCTACCGCTTATATTTTCTCGCATTTTTAATGCAATTTACCGGAGTATTTCTGTACTTGTATTTGGTGAGTCTTTTTATAAAGAGTATTTGATGGGCCGTGTCAAGTATTCAAATGTATGTGAATGTTTTTATCAGAACATTTTCTCGTTCATTTTACCTTTGATAATCTGAGTATTATTTTAAAATGTTATTGTAAACCATTTAAAAGACTTATTTAGGGATATAGCAAATAAAGCCGTCTTTAAAAATAAGTTCCAACAAAAACAAAGTAGTTCAGATGTTTCGCTCCTCCTTTGAAGCAGCTCGCATTTTTGACAAGTCAAATAGAAAGTTCCATGCGAATCCTTGTAAACTGGATTAAGTGATCTTGTATCTTATGCTATCTTTTTTCTGTGTCTCATAAACTTTTATGCTACCAGTTGAGAATCAGATGTACCTCCAATGTTTCAGTTGTTTGTTTTCAACTGAAGGTCTTTGATAAATCTTGTGTTGTGTATCCATTTTTTGTGTAACTATTCGTTATCTGACTGAGCATTCGTAAGTAGTTACAAGTGTGAGAAGTGAAGACTAGTCATGTTATATATATTTCAACGATCTTTGAACAGAAGCTCCCCTCAGTTGCAAACTTCTTGAGTGACCTGCTTTCTCTCACCCCAACCAGTTTTCATTTCCTGTACGAGTATACAGGAAGACAAACTTTGTATGGAGTTTTTCTTGGAATGAAACGAAGTAGTTTATTCACTCTTTCCTCTAAGATTTACACCACAGCATGCATCATAGGAAAAAAAGTAACAGGATGCCTAATTTCCTGTTCTACTCCGATCTCAACATGATAAAACTACATACGGAATTTTGATGATACCTCTAAAATAAGAGAAACAAGAAAGAACAAAACTGAACTCACTTGTTAAACATAAAAGAAAATGTCTTATGTTATTTTGTAACCGGTAATACAAACAACGATATCTAGTAGTAAATTTAAGTGTTAAACAGTAATGAAATCGATGGTTTGCCTAACATGATAACTGGTAGTACATCAGGGACGTATCTAGTCAGGTAGTGTGGTGGGGGACAAGCTATCTATATGAGATAGCTTCCCCAGCATTATTCCTCTCCAGATCTAATACATCAGGATATAGTATTTTACGATTTTGTAATCATCTCCCACTGATATGAAAAACTGTTAATTTTTCCTGTCCCTCAAAAAAAATCATAGAAACGATACCACATGTACAAAAACAACAACAACGGCTAGCATTAAGTAGAACATATACTAAATTTTAATGCTAAAGTATATTATATACACTAATATTTAGTGATAAATGGTGGTATGTATATTAACTCATAATATATATTTACTGCTAATGTTAAATTACAGTGTGAACTTTGACATTTCGAATTAACTATCAAAATTTATAATCACTCCGACTTATACTTTTATATGATTAGATGCATATATGCATGTATGTATATATTAACCCGTATCAGTAATCGGCAGTGCGTGTAATGACTTCAATTGGTAACTTCTAGTGTATAATGATTTTTAATGGTAAAGTATATATTGATAGTTAGTGTTAAATGGCAGAGTGTATATTGACACCTTGTGTCAAATGGTAGAGTATGTTGTGACCAAATAGTAAAGTGTAGACTGACCTCTGTTGACGATTAATAGAATATATACGGCCGTATCTGTTGTAACCGATAGAATATGTACTAAACCTTGGCATTAGATAATAAATTATTCATAAACTAAAATCTTAAACTAACTGGTTTATATTCTTGAGGTTATTCGTAAATCATACATTTAGCTTTAGTAATAACTAATAGAATATATGCTAGTGAGTATTAATGGCAATGCTAATATACACATTAACATTTATTATTGATAATCATTATATATACGTTTGATTTTTATTAGCAAATGGCTGTTAATAGATTGCTCTCTTATAACTAAAAATAAATGAATGAACTGAAGGAAACAGTTAGTCTACAAATTGTACTTCAGGGTTTATGGTGAGGTTGGGACTAACCTCAGATGTTATCTTTATATAACGAACTTCAGAAGTTCACTAACCACTGAAGATGACATGTACACTAATAATAACTAATGCCATCTGGTTTTATTCGAAGTAGGCTTTAGTGGTTATTGATAGTGCATAAACTGACATCTGTCGATATTAGTTGCTCTGATGGCTATTGAAAATGTTTTTCATTGCCCTGAAGGGGTAATTAGTAGAAGAAACTATCATATTTAGTGAGAATCTTTTTGTTGTTGATCAACAATGTGCAACACCTATTACATTTACTGGTGTTTAGACCATCTTTTAGTGCTCTTTTATTAGCAGTTAAAACGATGACCATTTGAAGTAGCTGATAGCATAACAGTGTCCTCTAGCAATAATTAATAAAGAAAAATTGACAGTTGGAAACTTCTTTTCGATATTATAGCCTTCAGAGGTTATTTTTATTGTGGCACTATAATGTCATTCTTAAAATGTACATTAGATTTAACTTCTCTTTCAATTTTTTTCTCGCCTATGGTGAGAGATAGTAGTGTATATATACAGTCATGTGAAAAAGTCAGGACACCCTATGAAAGCCTATGTATTTTTGTAACATTTTTGGATATATAGATATTTAATCTCAATTTCAACAATACTGAGAGATTATAGGAATACAACTAAACAATTAAAACTAAAGAAAAGACTTTAAGATCTTCTGTAAATGTAATTCTACAAAAACGCATATTCTAACTGAGGAAAAGTTAGGATACCCTACCCCCTAATAGGGTAACCTCCTTTAGTTGAAATAACTGCAGTGAGACGCCTCTTGAAGTCATCTGCCAGTCTCTGACATCGGTCTGAAGAAAGTTTGCCCCACTCCTCTATGCAAAATACTTTCAGTTGTGAGATGTTTGAGGGGTTTCTTGCATGTACAGCCCGTTTCAAGTCACCCCACAGCATCTTAATGGGATTAAGATCTGGGCTTTGACTCGGTCATTCTAGGACTCTGCATTTATTAGTTTTCGGTTCTTGGTGGATTTACTGAAATGTTTTGGGTCATTGTCATGTTGCAGGGTTCAGTTCCGTTTCAGCTTTAATTTTATACAGATTGTCTCACATGTTCCTCAAGCACCCTCTGAAACACAGTAGAATTCATGCTGGATTCTATGATTGTGAGCTGTCCAGGTCCTGCCGCAGCAAAGTAGCCCCACACCATGACACTTCCACCTCCATGCTTCACAGTTGGTATGAGGTTTTCTTCCTGGAATGTTGTATTTGGTTTATGCCAAACATGTCCTTCGTTCTGGTGTCCAAATAATTCAATTTTGGACTCATCTGTCCAAAGAACATTATTTCAGAAGTCCTGGTATTTGTCTACATTCTCTATGGCGAACTTCAGTCTGGCGTTGTTGTTTTTCTTAGAGAGCTAGGGTTTCCTCTTTGCACACCTTCCATGCAAGTTAAACTTGAGCAGTCTCTTTCTGATTGTAGGGGCATGTACTTTTACATCAGTAGTAGCCAAAGCCTGCTGTAGGTCACGTGATGACATATTAGGGTGTTTGGAGACCTCTTTTGGCATCTTGCAGTCTGCTCTCAGGGTGAATTTGCTTGAACGACCAGACCTGGGCATGTTGGGAGTTGTTTTGAAAGCTCTCCATTTGTTGATTATTTGTCAGACAGTGGAATGGCTGATTTCAAAATCTTTTGAGATCTTTTCAAATCCCTTATCAGACTTATCAGCTGCTACAGTTTTCTTTCTGAAGGCCTCAGACAGCTCTTTTGCTCTCATTGTAAATTCATTGACAACAAAGGAAACAGGACAAAAAGGCAAGACGGGAAACATAAACAAGCAAAAAATATGAATATTTGCAAATAGAAAACAAAAAACATGAATATTTGCAAATAGAAAACAAAAAACATGAAATATATACAAACAATAATATGTACAATTGGAAAACACACACAAAATATACACAAAGAATATGTACAATTGGAAAAAATACATGAAATATATACAAACATGAATATTTATAAATGAAAAATATGTATTATTAACAAACGAAAACACAGAAAGTGAGAGAGGAGGCAGGGCAGCTCAGAAGCTGATCCCAACCTGACCACTCACCAACGCACAAAGGGGCGAGACGTCCGGCTGCCAGAGTTGGTAAAATGTTCCAGAACCCAGGCGCTGGTAGTTCCCCTCAAGCAGAGTAACAACTGGTACTTGGCTCTACCCAGTATTGTAAAGTACGACACTGTTGCCCGTTCGAAGATCAATTTGTTTCGAGCAAGCTAGATGACGTACTTAAAGATGGTTAATGGCATACTGAAAGGAAAAGGCCAGTAGGCTGGGAACCGGGGCCGTCACGGGTCGGTATCTGGAGGCCATGCACTGGGACTGAGTGATACAGATGAGAGAGCAGGTACTTGATAACCAATAAGTAAAGTGTTGGGGACAACAGGCAGCCTTGACGAACCCCTTGTAAGATGGAAAAGGAGGACGGCAGGTACCCGTTAACCAAGATCCTGCTCGAAGCAGTCGCATACAAGGCTTGCACGTAGCATACAAAACTGAAGGGAGGCCACACCTCCCCAGAACCACAGAAATCCATGGTAGACTCGATAGAAAGCTTTGCTCTGATCGAGGGACACAAAGACCGCAGAAATATCCCAATCTATGATGTAATGTAACAGGTCCCTTAGAAGCACTAGATTTTGTTGGATACTTCTGCCCCACATGCCACATGTCTGAGTGCAGCAGACCAATAAAGGCATAACTGCACCCAAACGGGCACACAGGATCTTAGAAATGAACTTAGCATCCATGATCAAGAGAGAAATGGGGTGCCATGAGAAAAGATCTTCAGACTGGCTGGAATCCTTACAGATAAGTGTAATTAGCCATCCAGCGTTTCCGGAGACCCCGCAGCTAAACAGTCGTTAAATAGGAGAACGAAGTAGGGTCCGACAACATGCCACACGTAGCTATAAAATTCCAAGGCAATCCATCTTGCCCACAACACTTACCAAACAACATGGACCGAATGGCCGACCAACACTCACCCAAGGAGACAGGTTTTACCAGTTGGTCATGAAAAGAAGGATTGAGGGTTTGCAAAAACAGCATAATGTTGTCTCACAATCCCTCGTCCACGGGCAAGGCCAAAAACAAACAGAGATAATAGTCGTGGCACGCGGCCAGAATGTCGGAGATGTCAAATGATGCACGACCATTCTCCAATACCAGACTGGAGATGTGGCGGGTCTTTGTCATCTCCCGTGCTTTGTACAGCAGAACTCTGGTGGTAGTTCTGGGATGGAGTGACTCGATCAGACTAGAGACGCTCGCTGCACAGAACAGTTTGAAATAATCCAAATCGATGTTACAATGGAGTGTCTCAATGTTGGAGAGGAGCCAGAGATCTGTCGGTCTGCCACAAATAAAGGCAGCCAAGATGTCCTGCTTGTCTTACAAGACCAGGTGCCAGGCCCGCGAAAGCCACATGCCAACTTGCCTCAGCATGGAGGCACAGGCTTCCTTGAGGCCCGCCCATCAAGACCCAGTGAGAGGCTCGACAGAACAGATCTCCCGAATACAAGGGCAAGCAAAGCGTCTCCAATCTTATCCTCGGCAAGTAGGGAAACGTTGAGCTGCCACACATTGGGGCCCCGAAAAACGGGGAAAAAATCCCGGAATGTGGAGAGAAACGCCTGATGGTTAGACATATAAAATGAAACATTCCCAACCTGATAAACAGCAGTCCTGCCGAGGCTCTGCCAAAGGCCAGGTGTCACATAGAAACTATCAAGGTGAGAAGAAACGCCATGACTGGTCGAGATAGCCACAAAAGCAGACCCATGCACTGCATGCTAGACATCATAAAAGTCGAAATCTGACAGCACTGCACACAGAGACCGTGTACAGTGATCACCAGAAAGAGCAACAACATCAACGTACACCACCCACCCCTCATTAAAATGCGGGTGGAAGAGGATTTCCACCCCACGCAAACGTGTAGAGCCAAACGACCAGAAGGTACAGACAGGGTAGTGAGATGAAAAAGATAAGTGTTCCCTTTCAAGGAGCAAAATGGTCTCTTGCAAATAAATGGCATCAACTGCAAAGCAATTGAATAGGGAAAACGCATAGAATTGCTTAGCAACACTATGCATCTCCCGGATGTTAAGAGGGAAGGACTCGGTGATGCTGCTGCTTCAACAAAGTGGATGGAGGGAGAGGAGCCGGCAGCTTCTTGAAGCCACCCAACCTTACCTCTCTTTGCAGCAGTGGCTGCTGACATCTGACCACTGCTGCTGCACGCGAGGAACATTTGTACTGAAATACGGCAACATAATGGGACTGCAAGGCCCCCGCACCTACCCACTGTCCTCACTCAATCTGGAGGGTCAGGGAAGACAGGGGAAATCCAACACATCGTGAACGAGCTTGGAGACGGCAAGTCTTCCAATGTCGGGGTCTGCACCTCGGGAGAAGGGGCCAGAACAACCACCAACCCCAGAGCCAGTGCCGAGGGTCCCTCAGAACCCTCAACCTCAGCAGCACCAGCAGTAGAAGCCAGGGGCTCCTCGGATTCCCCGACCACCCCCACTGACCCACCCCAAACAGGGGGCAGGACCTTCCTCGAGGGTCCCACCCCCACACAAACAGGGGGACAGGACCCTTCTCAGAGGGACTCTCCCCAACACTTACAGGGGCAGTTGGACTTTGGTCGCCCACACAGTCCCCAACCCCACACCACCCGAGAGGGAGGCCAGAGGCCCTACAGAAACAGAAGACGCCTTGGGGCCACCCGGGCCGCCCTGAACCCCCACAAGGGTCCCGCCCATACCCAGGTCCGAAGGATGGGGTGAAGCCCCCTCAGAGTCCCCCACCACCCGATCAGCACCTGAAGTGCTACCCTCTACCACAAAGGACACAGCCTCCACATCCTGGGTGGGCGAGACACGAGCGGCCCTGCAGCGACTGAGGCGTACGTCTCCACACGCCTTGAACATCGCGAAGGTGTGTGGTCAACACTACAAATATTACGCTTAATAGCACACGTGGCATCCACGTGTCCATACTCTAGACACATCCTGCACTGCGGGTCTGGCATTCGGCCAACAGGTGGCCTTGTTGGCCACAACTGCTACACAGTCGACGCATTCCCGGGTAATTGCACATGATCCGGAACCCGTTCACCACAATAAAGTTAGGGACTATAGTCTGCATGTCCTTGACGACGTCATGAGACGTTTGGATGTAGCCGACTTGATGGATACCTACTTAATGTTTTGCCTGGCTGGCTCCACGGGCACACGCTGGTCTAGTAGGCTATAGGCATGAGCGGCCAACGGCAGCATCGCCACATAACGCCCACTCCCAAAATGCTGAAGGCATTCAGCGCGACTACCCCCGACAGCGACGTTCAAGTTCGTCTCTAACCGCCGAGGGTAACGAAGCCGTGGGCACCACGAAGCAGATAGACCGCGGCCGAACAGAGTATGGTCGGATGGCAGTGGCCATACAGTCCACGCACACACATACACATCCGAAACGGCTGTTAAGCAGCACGGGACCCGCACACCGCACGACCAAGACACACGGTCGACCGTAAATACGATACAGCACCATGTAACAAATCAACAAAAAAACCCATACCGAGCACGACAAATAACTGCACGATAAATCACGCGGCAAGGGAAAAAAAATAATGTGGTTCTCACTCTCACTTCAACAGGCAGGAGCACACCAAACTCAATGTCTGAGGTTTAAATAGAGCAAACCTCATTCAAAATGCTGAGTAACGATCTTCTAATCATGTATACCTGGTGTGATACACCTGTGTGTGAATTGAGCCATTTTAAGTGGGAATAAATGTGGGGGTGTCCTAACTTTTTCCTCAGTTAGAATATGCATTTTTGTAGAATTACATTTAGAGAAGATCTTAAAAATCCTTTTTTTCAGTTTAATTATTTAGTTATATTCCTATAATCTCTCACTATTGTTAAAATTGAGATTAAATATCTATATATCCAAAAATGTTATAAAAATACACAGGCTTTCATAGGGTGTCCTAACTTTCCACATGACTGTATGTATGTGTGTGTTTGTTTGCCATCTACTATTAAAAGCTAGTTTTTGCGCTTTTGGAGGTAAGAGGTAATGTTTACGGCCACTTATAATGATACTTTCTGTATAATAGCTACATTTAATAGTTATTCAAAATACACCTACCGGGAACTGACAGTGTTTACACCTGCTTTAATAGCAACCATTTTTTGTACTGGGTAAATACCGACTATTAGTGGAAACTAGCATTGTTTACACTTAATTTTAATAATGACGTTGTCTTTAAGTATAGTCTCAATAATTATGTGTTGGGTAAACACTAGTCATTAATAGAAACTGGCATTTCTAGTAATAAGCGTATAAGCATTGGTTTCTACTTATAATAGTAACTGATTATGCAACTACAGCTTGCAGTTGTTGTATGGAAAGTGATTGTGAAAATCAAAAAGCAGAGTATAACTTAATCATTTGTCGATTTAAATTGGCCTGCAATTATAATCGAAGTATAGATATTGACCTTTATCATGAATGTTATAAATAAGATTAATGTCTGGTATTACAACACAAAATATATTATTACGTACTGTTTGTTTTGGAATTTCACACAAAGCTACTCGAGGGCGATCTGTGCTAGCAGTGTAAGACTAGAGGGAAGACAGCTAGTCATCACCACCCACTGTCAACTCTTGGGCTACTCTTTTACCAACGAATAGTGGGATTGACTGTAACATTATAACGCCCCCACAGCTGGGAGGTCGAGCATGTTTGGCGCGACGCGTGCGCGAACCCGCGACCCTCGGATTACGAGTCGCACGCCTTACGCGCTTGGCCATGCTGGGCCATAACCTACTGATATCCATAACTTGTAATTGATACGCGACTACCAGTGATACGTTGTAGTTTAAAAAAACGTTTTATTTTGTAATATTTAGAGAATTTTCTTCAAGTAACAACTCATTAATCTAGTAGCAGTAACTGAGAGTGATTAGATAGACTATGGTAACTATAAAGTTATTCATTGAACTTTGGTTGTAAATGTTTGTATAAGCATTACTTCCAGGATAAATCGCTTGAATCTATAGTGAAAATTAACAATAAAACCACTTGGCTTAAAACACCGACTTATAACTAAACCAAACATTTATACAAGGTCAGAACTTTGACCCGTGTATTATGATTGATCTTAAATAACTGACACTTAGAGACAAGTGAGATTCCGAACTACAAGTTAGATTTTCAGTAACGAGTTTTTCTCAAATAAATAACTTATTGTAATGCTCTGTGTGTGTAAGAGAGAGAGGAAAGTATAAGAGATTGTAGTTCAAATAATCACATACCTCATATAAATATGGGTAGGTATCTGGAATCATCAGTAAACTTATGTCGTAGTGAGTGGTGTGTTTGTTCAGATACCAATGAACTTGAGTCACAGTATAAAAATCATAGTGGTTTATATTTCCAGTATAGCTTGCTGTGATAATAGAACTTCTTACATAAGTAGCTTTGACTTCCAGTTTTAACTAAAGTAAGTTTATGTAATATAATTTTCCTGGATAAATCAATTATTGTAACCTACAATTACAAGTAAATCGCTATATATATCGTAGAATAATCAATCAGATAGGCGACTTTGACCTAGATCGACGGGTCAATTGGTACATGTATGGGTAGTTTTCAAGCATATTACTTTTGCATGGAATTTCTGATAATTTATTGTCACCTAAGTTCATAAGTTAGGTGTATTGCTCTGTTCCAGGATCATATATTTGATACTTCAATTACGTGACTATTACCCACAGAGATATTGTCAAATAGTTATAACTAAAGATTGGTGAACTTTTATCAATAATATGACCAGCACATTAGAAATAAAACGTTAATGAAATATATAGCGCAATAAGAAAATTAGTACATTCAATGTGCGTCTTTTTGTTTATACGTTTGATGGCTCTGTCGGCAGCCAGTCTTCTCGTAACTAAAATAACTCTCTGTCAGTATAAATCGATTTTCTTTGTTACTTGCCACCGTTGACAAAAACCATTCGTGATTAAGTGGATAATACACAAACTAAAAACTGATACTTTTGCGGGGTAGGTCAAGTAGCAGTTAAAAGCAATGGATATTTTCAAACGAGACGAAACATTTGAGTTGTCCACAAGAACGTTTAAAGAAATGCTACAGTGATCTCTCGTTGTAAAACGTGGTTGGATTTCCGCATAATTTACACCTCAAAAGACGCTGAACTTATCATGTATGAATTCGAAGACGGTTAAAGTTAAATACCCTTGCATTCCTGAAAGGGGCATATCCACTGATGGGTCATTTACTCTGACTAATGGTTATTCATTAACAACACTTCTTAATCATATATTTATTTTCTTTATTTTTAATCGATATTGTTTCCTAGTTGCAAAAATTTAAAATAATGAATCTTCCACAGCTTCTTTGTTTGTTTTCAATTTAGCGCAAAGCTACTCGAGAGCTATCTGCGCTAGCCGTCCCTAATTTAGCAGTGTAAAACTGGAGGAAAGACAGCTAGACATCATCACCCACCGCCAACACTTGGGCCACTCTTTTATCAACGATTAATGAGATTGATCGTCATATTATAACGCCCTCACGGTTTTAAGGACGAGCATGTTTGGTGTGACAAGAATTCAAACCCGCGACCCTCGGATTACGAGTCGAGTGCCGGGCCAGTATTTAAAGAACCACATTTTCTATCTTTAATAAAAATTTGCACATAACAATAAAGTAAAAGACGAATGTATGTAATTTCTTGCGAATTTAGTTACAAATATATCAATATGTTTATAAAATAAGAAAAGGTAAACAGCTTAAAATGTATTTTTCTGGTGTACAAAAATATTTATGCAATTTTATTAAACTACAGTCTATCAACAGGGATTTTTTGGTAACATATGTAAAATAAAATAATTGAAAAATCACAGGAAGTTGCCTGAATCTTATAGTTCTGTAACTAGCACAACATATTGTTTGACTCTAATTTTTGCACTCCCTGATGGCTGCGGGATAAACCTGAGGGTCCATTGTACTTAATGTGTCGAACTGTGCATTTGAGGTATCTTGTCCCTTCACCACTAAATACCAAAATTCACTCTTTACACTTTGGAGTTGTGGAAATCAGATCTCAATATTCGGTCTCACAAGAGTAGATGGTGAAGGGGGCGAACTAGGTGTCTGTCATCTAACCTATTATTTCAAAATTAAAGATAAATAGCACAGTTATCCCTCGTTTAGAAATTCAGCAAAATAACACTAACGTTACCTTAGACGCCTAATATTCTTCTTTTACAAATTATACAATGTTTAGTGTTTTAGCAACATATTATTTACATTAGGTGCTTAGAATTAAACAATGTATACCTCGCTAGTACAGCGGTATGTCTCCGGATTTACAACGCTAAAATCAGCCGTTCGATTCCTCTCGGTGGGCTGAGTAGTTAACCCGCTGTGGCTTTACTATAAGAAAAATACAAACACACAGTTAAACAATAGTAATATATATATATAAAGTAAAAGTGGTTTCTGACTGCTGGTTTCCACTCTGTACATGGTTGCTAGAAATTTGGGACAACGTCATGCTAGTCAGATTTCAAATTGAAATACGAGTAAGATAGAACTCTCTATTTTGAAAGACAATTTAATTTGTTTTGAATTTCGTGCAAAGCTACACGATGTATGTCTACATACATCCATAATTTAGCAGTCAAAGACTAGAGGGAAAGCAACCTAGTCATCACCTCACGACCACCGCCAGTTCTCCGACTACTATAGTAGTGAGATTGACCCAAACTTTATAAAGTCTCCACGACAAAAAGAGTTTTGTGAAACGAGGAATCAAACCTGCGATTCGCAGTTTACGAGATGAGCGTTCTAACCACATTGCCATGTCGGGCCTGGAAGAAGAAAGAGTGGTAGTCAACTACTGCAACACGTAAATTAAATTATTATAACTTAATGTCGTCAGACATGTTAAATTCGTTGAACAATAACTTTTCACTGCGTCAAGACAAAAACATTTATTTAACAACATTAGTTATATTAACGTCAAATGTAAAGTTTTACCAAACAGAAAACTCTACTAGCATAAAACTGTACAATAGGAAAACAGAGATAAGGTCATAAGTATCAAATGAATGTATGGATACATATAAGTCAATCGTTCGTTCGAAACAAAATTACAGTTTTTCGAAGAAAATAAGAAAATGATGGTGTATTCCTGCTCTGATTTAATATAAAGAAATATTTTAAATGAAGATATTGTATAAAATACTTTTCTAACATGTCACTGAATATCATCATAGTTGCGGTTTTATTGGCTAGGTGTATGAGATTTCTTACAAAAGGACTAAATTAGTAGAAGCTCATGTAGCAACGTACCTAATATAACTGCCATTAAGTGAGACGAATCATATCCGTTGAGTTTGCTTTTAAAAAGTTGTTTGCAAAATAGTTAATTTCTAAAACAATTGGCTATATATTCCATAATGAGATCCTAAAAAAGCGAACTAAAAAAAAGATAAATAATAATGTAACTTTCAGGTACTCTAATGTTCTACAGGTGAGTCAAAGATTTCGCAAAAATGCAAGTGCCAGGAAATGTTAGTAGCGCATAAATTTAACATAAACAAACAAAACAATTATTTATTTGTAATAATATGGTTATTATTATGGTGGTCAACTGGCCACCTTCTTTCTTTATGTTGTGACTTCCATGACTGCTGGGACTGATGAAGAATTCCTTAAACGTTTGCACAGGACAGAGACAATAAAAATGTTGTATCGCACGTTCAAGTCAAACGGCTGCAATGCGGTATTCCATTATCTATAAATTACCTGTGTTAATGATTTCACCTTGGTGTACATGTTGCAGGTAAGAGAGGTTTCACTATGTAATCTAGGATTCAATTTATTCAGGTACATGGTCAAGTTTACGGTAAAAGCTAATTTCTAAAGTCATTCACTGTTTGTAAGTAACAGTTGAGAGCAGTTCTTTTCATTTAAAAAAATTTCAATTTCAGTTCTAGGCTCAAAAAAATCACAACATAACCTTCTCACAACTGAGTCATCGAACTGAAGTGTGACAGGAAAGGATGGGACATGTTGCTTCTATTTCTGCCAAAAAAATTCTTGGAAGTGATGATAGTTGAGTCTACGAAAGCAAATGAAATTCATTGTTGAAACTACAGGTTCCATGACACATGACAGATTCCGATATTTTCCACACAGTGTCTGCTGAAGAACCATAGGTTTGAAACAATCTGCACTTTCAACAGCTTTGTAAATTTGCACAACTAAACATTTTCCTGCACCACACATTTATATTACCATCTGTTGTAATGTACTTCAGCCATTTGCATTCCAGGTTGTACTGAGTTTGTGATTTTTCGAGCTCTTTGAAAATGCCTTCACTTGTGGTTGTTTCATGCATAACACGCACAAAAGCTAATTATTCAGTCATTTGAAAATTAATGCTGACTCCACGAATAAAGAACACCAACTGTAAAGTATCAGACACATCTGGCAAGTGTGATGGAAAAGCATCTGAACTCTTTGGCCTTGTTTATCAGCTGAGATACAGTATTGCTTCTAATGTCCTCAACTCTACAAGCAACTGTATTTTCTGAAAGGATAGTAAATATCTATTTTTTTCTGGGCACATTTTTTTAGCTGCATCAATCATACATAATTCAATTAGCTCACCATCGGTAACTGGTTTTCCTTGCTTGGTTAACAGGTGTGCCGCTCGGAAACTTGATCTTGTTGCAGCTTCGTTCTTGACTTTCTTCCTCTTAAATACAAATTGTTGTGACAATAATTTTGTTTCAAGGTTTCGGATTTGTCTGAATATAGCTTTTCCGTGAAGTGAGAATAGCTTGACGAGTGCTTGGTTTGGTAACGAGTACAAATGTTCTATTTTTTTATAGCAATGCAATAGTCTCATTGATTAAGCACAGTGCTTTGTTACGTGATTCAATAATAAAGTAGTCCACAATCCACTGTTCTTTAAAAACATGACATTCAGAGTCAACTTTCCTCTTCTTCTCTTGTCCTGACATAATAACTAGGAATAGTTATGAACACGAAGTAATGGACATTTTCCCGAAAAAAACTCAAAAACTACTCACTTCTAAACATTTTTGTATAACTTTAGTACAAATACCTGCAAATCGTGATTTATGTGTTGTTTTATTCAGACTTATGCAAATGAAAATGTGTAAATTTGTCTGTTTTTAAACAGAAAATAGGTGAAATTCTAAATTTCATTATCCAAGTCATAAAAGCAAAGTTTGGAAGAAATAATGGCCATTTTCTGTACTTTTACAACATAAGCAATTAAGAAATAACACATACTATCCAGGAACAAAATTTGTATTATATAGTGTAATTTTTTCTCGCAAATGTGGCTGTTTTAAATCTTGTGGTATGTTGATTCTATTCCAAAATAATTATTTCATCAGAAAGCAAAACTTACTCATATGGCATAAATAGTGTGTGTGCTTTTCTTATAGCAAAGCTACATCGAGCTATTTACTCAGCCTACCGAGGTGAATCGAACCCCTGATTTTAACGTCGTAAATCCGGAGACATTCCGCTGTATTAGTGGGGGGGCGGCATAAATTGACGTTATAACCCTTTTTCATTGAAGTATTGCGTATTTAAAATATTAGGCTTGGTCTAGTTTGTGTTCAATTTCACGCAAAACTACACGAGGCTTGTTTGCATTAACTGTCCTTAATTCAGTATTTGTAGACTTAAGAAAGTCAGGTAATTGCTACCAACCACTACTCTTTTATCCATGAATAGTGGTATTGACTCTCACATTATAGAGTCCCATATTTGAAAATACGAGCGTGTTCGGCAATAGCTACATGAAACCTGCGACCCACACGTTGTAAGTTGAGAGCTGTGTATTATTAATAATTTATTTTTGTACAAATAAATTCTTTATTCATAACTGAAAAATACACAGCATAAAACTGAAAACCTGTAAATATATATGTAATAGAGGAAATCACTAACTATAGTAAAAAATAGAAAGAGAATATTTCAGTTCTGTCTTATGACGGGAGAACAAGAATTTTAAGTGACTTATTCCGACTGAAACAATTTTATCTGGTGTTATTACAGTTGGCGGATTTCTTAATTAAATTAAGAGTTACCGAAAGTTGCCGTGTGCCTTATATTAAAAAGCAGTACTTTAGTGAACGCTTTATAACGTTGTTGTTGCATTGTAATATGATATATTGTAACACAAAGGATGTTTTGCTTGACGGGGATGCGATTTCTCAGATTACGAGTCGCACGCCTTAACACGTTTGGGAGCCCGGCATGGCCAAGCGTGTTAAGGCGTACGACACGTAATCTGAGGATCGAGTGTTCGCATCCTCGTTGCGCCAAACAGACTTGCCGTTTCAGCCGTGGGGGCGTTATAATGTCATGGTCAATCCCAATATTCGTTGGTAAAAGAGTGGTCCAAGAGTTGGCGGTGGGTGGTGATGACTAGCTGCCTTCCCTCTAATCTTACACTACTAAATTAGGGACGGATCGTTTGGGTTGAGAAAATATTTTAAATAGGAGAGCGAACAACGTTTCGACCTTCTTCGGTCATCGTCAGGTTCACAAAGAAAGAGGTAACTGACCGGAAGCTGACCACATGTTTGGAAGGGGTTGTGTAACTGAGTATCGCAATGTAGAGGGCGGGGTTAGATGTTTGAATGTATAATTTTATCCATAATATTAATATAGGTATAATGGCTTTTTATATGCAAAAAACGGCTCTTTTGGGCTCAGAAAACACTTCAAATAAAATTCTCAACAAGTGGGTTTCTCGACATCACTGATAGGTATAATGGCGTTCCTTTATATTAGTTTATTTTGAATTTAAGTTGTTGCATAAGTAAGGCTTCTTTAATTTTGCGTTTGTTTATGTTTGTTTCTTTATTTAGTATTTTAGTGTTTTCTATGGTTATGTTGTGTTGTGTTTAACACTTACAGTGTTCGAAAACGTGTGAAGGTGACTTTTTATGTTCTTTGAATCTGGTTTCCATTTTTCTATTTGTTTCTCCAATATAGAAGTCGTGGCAGTTATCACATTGTATTTTATAAATAATGTTGGTGTGGTGTTTGTCAGTATAGATCTTACATAGTATAGACCTTAGTTTTGTGCCTGGTTTTAGAATAAATTTAGTATTAACTGGAATGTTATATTTTATTACTAGTTTTTGCCAAATGTTGGTTATTTGTTTGCTGATGTCAGGAATATATGGTGTACAGAAGTATATGGTTTCGTGATTTTTTGATTTGTGAGATATATTTACTTTTGTTGGTTGATTTTGGTTTCTGTCTAGGTGTGTGCGTATAATGTTTTTTACGGTTTGTGGAGGAAACTTATTGATGTTGATGAAGTATTGTTTTGTTTTGTCTAATTTATCGTTAATTTTATCTGGTGAGCATAGTTTTATGGCTGTGTTTATCTGGTTTCTTAGTATGTTGAGATTTTGTTTTGTTTCATGTGCTGAGTCCCAAGGAATGTATAGTCCAGTATGGGTGATTTTTCGGTGGATTTCTGTTTTGAATTGTGTGTCGGTTCTTATAATTTTGAGGTTAAGAAATGATATTTGATTGCTTTCTTCCTGTTCACATGGGAAGTTAATGTTGGGATGTATAGAGTTAATGTGATTGAAAAAATTAAGTATGTGTTCTGCAGATTTGAATCCTGCAACCGTGTCATCTACAAATCTGTACTAGTATAGTGGTGGATGTAATGTTGTGTTAATTGCTTGTGTTTCAATTTGTGTCATAAAAATATTGGCTAGAACTGGCAATACTGGGTTGCCCATGCTTTGGCCATTTGTTTGTACAGTGTTCCCTCGTGTATCGCGATAGATGCGTTCCAAAACCCCCCGCGAAAGGAGATTTTTCGCGAAGTGGGATCGCCGATTTTTACGTATATATTTATGTGCACTTAGACTTTTAAAACCTTCCCTGTACAACTATTTAACCCTCCCATTACAATACTGTTCATTATTGCTTAAATAATAAGAACAATTATTAAGATATTAAGCCTTAAAATTAAAAATTACATATCTTCAGCAGGTGGTGTCTTTTCGGTGGACACCACTTCCTCTTCTGTGGAAGGTGAATCGTCAATTTCTTCGACGGTCGTTACAACTTCAGCAACAGTACTTGCCACCGGTACCCTTTCTTTCTTGCTCGGCTGGAAAAACATTGTTATTGGCAGTTGTTTTCTCTGCCTCATCAGCCTATCGAAAATCATTTGATAAGGAGTCATCAGTTCTTCTATTTTATTGCAAAATTGTACTGATCGAACCATATCGTTGTCCCATTCCTATGAGCACTCCTTCACTTCGTTAATTAGTTCACCTAACCGCTCTAACGACCATCCACTTTGCTCGATTGTTTCCTCGGCTTCTTTCTGTGTTTCCCCTTCGTCGTCTTCCTCGGCAGCAGACTTCGTCAGTGCTTCTAAGTCTTGGTCGGCGAGTGGTTCGGATTCTAAGTCAATCAGTTCATCTACGTCTTCCTTCGTCATATCGGTAAATCCTTCACCTTTGATTAACGAAACTAATTGCACAGTTTTTTGAACAGCCGAGTGTTGGATTTCTTCAGGCGTGAATCCCTTGTCGTCGTGCACAACCTCAGGCCACAACTTCTTCCAGCTTGCATTAACGGTGCAAAGCTTCATCTCTTGCAATGCCTTATGAACATTTTGAAGACATGTAGTAATGGTGAAAGACAATCAAAATGGGTAGCTGTCATTGGCCGTCTTTCATTTCTGTACCAATCATAGCCCGTCTTGCACATCGCTACGCTATGAAGCTGATCTCGCGTAGCCTTCGCAGACGCACAATGCGTACATCTATAGCCTTTCCAGTTGGTTCTGTTTCCATTTTTACGCTGTTATAAACTCAAATATATGTTTGTATCTCAAAATATACCTGTTTTGTTTTTCTTTACTCTAATAATTATATTTATTTTTAATATTTTAATGGTATTTAATGCTATATTTTAGATTTAATGTTTATTATTTTATCTATATGTATATATATATATCTGTGTGGGGTCGGCCGAGCCCGCGAAGTCGCGAGGGAACACTGTATATAGTTTTGGTTCTTGAACATGAAGTTTGTCTTTGCTGTGGTGAATTCTATGAGGGTTGCTAACTGGTTAGTAGGAATATCTATAATTGGGTTAGGGGCTCGGATATAGAGATCTAAGGCTATCTTGCAGGCTTCTGCAAGATGGAAACCAGATTCAAAGAACATAAAAAGTCACCTTCACACGTTTTCGAACACTGCAAGTCAAATGAACACAACATAACCATAGAAAACACTAAAATACTATATAAAGAAACAAACATAAACAAATGCAAAATTAAAGAAACCTTACTTATACAACAACTTAAACCCAAAATAAACCAATATAAAGGAACGCCATTTTACCTATATTAATATTATAGATAAAATTATATATTCAAACATCTAACTCCGCGCTCTACATTGCGACACTCAGTTACACAACCCCTTCCAAACATGTGGTCAGCTTCTGGTCAGTTACCTCTTTCTTTGTGAACCTGACGATGACCGAAGAAGGTCGAAACGTTGTTCGCTCTTCTATGTAAAATATTTTCTCAACCCAAACGAGCTGTTTTTGCATATAAAATTCTCAAAAAGTGGGTTTCTCGACATCAATAAATTAGGGACGGCTAGCACAGATCGCCCTCGAGTAGCTTTGTGCGAAATTCAAAAACAAGCAAACAAACAAACACGCTTGGCCATGCTGGGCCTCAACACGAAAGAGCCTCTCTACTTAGGTTTCTTTGTATGCTTCATATTTTTAATATTTAAATGAATGAATATCTGTGAAAAATATTTCACCGATTATCCAGATTGCAGTTGAAAAATAAAATACATCTTCTAAAATTACGATAGCCATGGTCTTTACTGGTTGTCTGCTACTTAGGGCTCTCGTCTCGCAATCTGATTGTCAAGGGTTCGTCTTCTTGCCACACCGAATATGCTTTCTCTTTCAGCTTTGTAAAACAAACCAAACCTATCTTGTCTATCACTGCAAAATGACGGACGACTAGTGCAAATAGCCATTGTTTAGCTTTTAAAAAAGAATAACACATGCCAAAGTTATAAAGAATAAAAAATAAATAATAACCATGAAATTGAAGTAATTCGAAATTTGCTTTGGTTACAAGCAAGTTGAAGGCTTCAATCATTCATAAATAATGTGGTATCTGAATATCATTTTACGTATATATATAAGTAAACTCATTATGCGCCCTCTGTGTTTATAATGATGGCGTCCAATGGAAATGTAAGAATGTTTTGATAGTGTATTGAGGTATAAATTAAAAATTGTTCCAATAAGTGTGTGAA
This sequence comes from Carcinoscorpius rotundicauda, assembly GCA_011833715.1. Taxonomy (NCBI): domain Eukaryota; kingdom Metazoa; phylum Arthropoda; class Merostomata; order Xiphosura; family Limulidae; genus Carcinoscorpius; species Carcinoscorpius rotundicauda. Next base: position 36,848,951 of record CM022401.1, read on the forward strand.
TTGGAAGTTTATTGACTTATTGGGAACCATAATATACTGAATAAATCATAAGAAATAATTGTAACTTGTTAAGGTAATTAACTGTGTATTGAATGGGAAAATGTAACCATACGTTTGCATTGTTTTGGCTTGCTGAAGTTGCTCAATCTCATTAAAAATTTATTTTTTACAACACGCTAGAATAGTCAGACTGAGCTCGTGTTTAAACTTGTTAGGAGACTGAAGTCAAGTTTCGTGTTTTTAGATAATTAAGTTCAGTTTTGTTAACGTTTAAGTCAAACATTGAGGTTTGAAGATGTAGTTTCGGTGCCATGTTGGATTAGGTTAGTGTGAACTCTTGAAACAATGTTGTAGATATATCAGTTTGTTTTAGGCTAGTAAAAAATGAAACTTGATTCAAACAAAATATTATTTAATAGTATATCATGAAGGCTTAACTTTTAAAAAAATTACTGAAAAACTTGAGTCATAAATAGTAGTGAAGGATATTTACAGTAATATGTGTACATAAATATGTAGGTATTGATTTGTTAAGGTCTGTGGATGAACACTTCTTTCACTTTCATTATCAGTAGACTAAGTACAAAATTAGCATAAGATCTCAAATTAAGAAAGATTGTACTAAATACAAAGGAAATGTAAAAACACAACAGCAAAGCAACTTTTGAAGTTGCCAATCTATGTTACAAATGTTATAAATCATTGGTTCCATTCATATATCTCATTCTAATCCACATGTTTACCTTATTTCTTTCATTTCTTTTCATTTTTATTCTTTCCCTCATAAGTCTTTGATCCAGCATCAGTTTTGCAGGGTTGAGGGGTGTCTGTAGTGCTGATTCATACCTCATATGCATTCATCTACTGAGGTATGCACTTCTTTGGATATACCTACCTACTTATAGATTAGCTACACTTTTCATCTCCTATGACTTCTCTCTTTCCTACTCTACTTCACAATTCTCATTCACTTTTTTCTTTCTTCATACCCTGTATGTATTCCAAGTCTGAAAAGCATGATGTCAGATCTCTTACATACAAGGTCTGTTAAAAAAAATATGTGGACTGTTTGAATTGCATGGCTCCAGTTGGTTCCAGGGGAATCAGCTTGGTGTTGCTAGGTTTGCACAGATCAGCTGATTACGACACCATTTCCCGATTGCAGATATCTTCATTTGTGTATTAGCTACATGGTTTTAAGTGAAGTGTGATTTTTTCGTTTGGCGGATTTCAGAATGAATGACCTGAAGAAGCAACGACTTGCTGTGAAATTTTGTGTTAAACTTGGAAAATCTGTGACTGAAACTTTTGCTATGCTTAACACGGCTTACGGTGATGTTGCTATGAAGCGTATGACATGTTTCAAGTGGCATGAATGTTTTAAGGATGGTTGACAGTCCATTGAAGATGATGAGCATCCTAGATGTCCTTTAACGTCAACTGACGACCCACACGTCAACAAAATCAACACCCTGGTGCTAGCAAATCGATGTCTGACTGTCAGGGAGCTGAGGGATATCAGTTGGATCTTGTTACGAGATTTTGGCCGAAAAATTGAAGATGCACCTCGTTGCTGCGAAATTTGTGCCTCAGAACTCGCGAGTTTTTGGCCAAACACACTATCACTGTTCTTCCCCCCTACTCACCTGACCTTGCTCCTTGCAATTTTTTCTTGTTCCCCAAACTCAAAAGACCCTTGAAAGGAAGAAGATTTGAGACAATTCCCGAGATTAAGGCAAATGCGACAAAGGAGCTGGAGGACATTACAAAAAAAGCATACCAGTACTGTCTCAACAAGTGGAAACACTGTTGGGATAAGTGTTGTATTGGGGAGGAGAATACTTTGAAGGGGTCTCAGGCCTGTTACTTCTAAATAAAGTACAATTTGTTTTATGACGTCAGTCCGCGTATTTTTTGAACAGCTCTCATAAACAGGCTATCAGCAGGTTATATCACCCTTTCTAGGGTTTAACTCTTTCCTCATCATGGTTCCCAAGAAAATTATGGATTGTAGCCAGTCTTCAACATTTCTGTCTTAATAATTACATGGTAGTCCCGTATATTCTTCATGTGTCAAATCTGCAGCAGACATCGACGACCATGGCATGCCAGACTTCTCTGTTGTCAATCCTCCTTATCGACTTGATGTTGCTCATTGAGTTCTTGGTGGCATAGTTTTTGAGACTGTTGATATATTTAGTTCTTTGACACCCTCTGCTTTTCCTCCCTCCTATTTTTCCACATAGCATATGTTTCTCTATTCCATTCTTCCTGCAGATGTGTCCTAGAAATTCCATTTGTCTCTTTCTTATAGTTTTCATGAGGGACCTTCTGTATCCTGCCAGTTCCATGACTTCCACATTTGTTTTTCTTTCAGTCCATGATATTTTTAGCATCTTTCTGAGGAACCACATTTCAGCAACTTCTAATCTCTTCTCTGTATCTTTGTTCAGTGTCCAGCTCTCACAGCCATATAAGAGAACAGACCATACATGTGATTTCAAGGTGTTAATTTTAGTGACATTTGTTATGTTCCTGTTTGTGAATATGGACTTTATTTTATTGAAAGTATTTTTGGACATTGCAATTCTTTTCCTTATTTCTGTGTCACTCTTTGCATTTGATGTTACAGTATATTCAAGATATTTGAAGCTTTCGACTTGCTTTATTCTCACGTCCTTGCCGGTTATGCTGCATGTGGGTGTAATTGATTCCCGTATATTAGTAAGGGAGAACTTCTTTTCCTTTAACTGGTCTTTTTCACCTGAAATGTGGATGATGGGTGACCATGTTTGAAGTACTGAACATACCCATCACAAAATCTTTGAAATATTTTTTTTGATTCATTTATCAGGAACCTACCTTCCAATTAAAGACTCTTCTGTTACATAGGAACCTTTCAACACAGTGGGTCTGCTGTCCCATTTATTGCTTGTGAACCTCTTTTAATAGCTGTGCCTCTCCAATAGTACTGTAGGAGCACCTGTACCTCCATTTATACCTAGTTTACACCTTTTCACTGATGCTTCCCACTTGGGTTGGTGGGCATCTCTGAACAACACGTTTGTATCAGACACTTGAACCCACTGTAGCTAGCCTAGTGCTTTGCACCAAAAAATACCAAACATTTTATTTGGGTTTGGTTTACTTTGACAATTCCTCCATTGTTTCCTAAATCAAGGAGGTACCAGATCCAAGACATTTTGTGTTCAACCCCCCCTCTACGGGTTTGCTTCATTGCAAGACTTATTTAGGGCACTATGAACTCATGGTGGACCAACTGTTTTGGCTAGAATATGTTTTGCCCATAGAGTTTCTCAGGTTTTCCAATGGGTGTGCTTTCTTTTGGATACTCTGCTCGTTGATGTTTTTGCCATACCTTAATGCTAAGATCTATTTCATTCTGGAATGTTCTCATCTGTCTTACACAATACTTCAACTTCTGAATGGGTTTTGGTATTGATTAATAAAACTTCTGATGTGTCATGTTCAGACATCTCTTTAGCTGGTTTGATCCTGCTCCTCTCTTTTTTGTTTTCTGTTTACCCAATTCTTCACCCTTCCCGAATCTCTTGCAAATTCCTCACATGTATATGGAAGATCTTGTATAACCACTTTTACCCTTGAAAAGTGTGATAATCACCATGTGTGTTTGAAGTTTTGTTACTGTGAAGAAAAGACATTCCCATTTAAACTTCTCAAAGTGTAAAGTTTTCAAGTTTCAGATAAGTAATGAAATGTTTTTCCTTTTGTGTGTATCTAAAAATAAAATAATTTTGTGTCTGAAATTTATCAGTGAAAAAAGAATCATTTTCAGAAAAAAGATAACCAAATTACACAAACAGTTGAATATTATTGAAGTATACATTAAAGCATATTGATTTTCTATGCAGTGAATAAGTTACAAGCTGTGATGTTATATCTGTGGGAGTTTGAAAACAGCAAATGACACAGTTATCCTGTGTAAAATTCTTTGTGAGATTTGAAATATCAGATAGTATTAAAACTTTTAAAAAGATAATGTACATTTGGTATAGAATTATTTGTTTGTTCTAGATAGCCTTTGTTCATGATGGTGTGTGTGTGTGTATGAGTGGGCCTCACAAAGAGCCTATATTCAAAGGGAGAGTGACTATTTCTGAGCAGGTGAGTATATCCAAGTTACCCTCTGATTGATTTTTTCTTTCATCAGTTACAGAATATTTGTTGTTTCAGAAACATATGTGACATTACAAGCAACACATTAGTTTTAAAGTTACTGTAATTTGAAAGTTGTATGCTTCGAAATGTATAGCTTGTTGGATATTATAATTTTATGTAAAAATACAGAAGTTAGTAGACTTGATGTATTATGCTTAAAATGTGAAAGCATGACCTATTAGTTAGTAATACTTGTGATATTACATTAATATAAAATTGGTAAAAATTTTAAGCGCATTATTTTTATTGATTGAAAATGTGTATCAAGTATAAAGAGCATACATTAGCATTACATCTGTACTTTATTCATATAACATAAGACATATTTCCTCAATCAGCTTGTATAGTGTATCATATAAAATCTCATTAATCCATCTGGCACAATGAGTTTTAATATTCTCAAAATATTTGTTTTCACATAAAGTATGTGTAATTGTTTTTAAACATGGAAATCTATTGAATGTTTAGAGAAGGGTGTTATTAAATTATCAGTCATAATATGATATCTTGCTTTTCTAGCTTAGGTATCATGCACAGTAAGACTTGATAGTCAGTAAAATGTACTTTACATGTAAATAATAGTAAGCTGATCCAATTGGCTTTTGAATTCTGATGCTGAATGAAAGTTCTACCAGCATAACAGATAAATGCTGTCACATGCACTACTTAGTGTAAACCAATACAAATAGAGAAGAATGTGAAGTAAAAATTTCATTCTTATTGTATCATAATATCACATCTGTTACCAACTAAAACTTAAATATAGTAATTACAAACGGGACTCTAAAACTTAGGCTAAGTTGGATTTTCTATTTTTTTTGCTTCTTTGGTAAAGTTACAAACTTACATTATAGCTATTTCTTTTTTTTGCTGTCATCTATGATAATTTCAAGTAATAATAAATAATAGAGCATTAAGAAATCATTATACTGATTCAGGTGCATAGTGACTTAAATAACATTGATAAATATTACATTTCATCATATTATTCTAATTCACAGCAATATGATTGTTGTTCACATAATTTGCTAAAAGAAATAACTGAACCACTATTGTGTCTGTCATATCATGACTACCTAAAGATACCATGTATTGGGCAAAAAGTCTTATCAGTACTGAGTTTAACTGATGTGAGTTGGTTGATATGTTATTATAAACTTTCCTCTTTCACTCAGAAACATTCCATTTCTGCTCCCAAAATTGTCATCACAGATATAATTATTGTAATTATTTAACCTTGCATAGATTATGTGATCAAAAACATGAAGGAGCCTACTTGAACTTTCTGACTTTATATTAGTTTAAGGTTCATTATTTAGATATGTTTGCATTTTAACAAAATAGTATGTTTAATACATGTATTGTTGTTAGAAGTTAAGGACTTATAAAATACAAGGTTACTGAAGGTTATTTGGTCCATCAGGATCAACTCTTGGCCAGAAAAGGTAAAATGTAGTAATCTGTCTTTCGCATCTATTTAATTCTTCATATTTTTTTTTAAATTTAAGAGCTCAAACAAACTGTACTTACAACTTTATCATAAAAAAAAAGTTTATATTTATAATCATAAAAAAAGAAAGATTTCCATCTTCTGAACCTTCAGTCTCTTACCCCTGATATTTTAATTTGTATTTACATTTTCATTGTACTGCTCAATATATAATAAGAGTGATCAAATTTTGTTCAAACCTCAAACAATTCTGAACACAAAAATGAGTCTTCCATATTTCTCCCACATTCTACAGGAAACAAGTCCAAAACACTTATTAAACTTTTTTAAAAGCTGAAATAAGCCAAGTATTATTCAAATGGACTGTTTGGTGCTCTTTCTAACATTATGATATTTGTCTTGTAACAAGGAGACGATGATAATCTTAACATGCAAAAAAAAATAAATTAATGTGCATTTATTTAGCATCTAAAGCAGTTCAATTTCATAAAGCTCTTAACTTTTATTTTTAAATGTTTAAGCATTTTGAGATTAAAAAAAATATGTATGTATGAACTTGTTTGTAAATGATGAGTTTTCATCTGATGTTTGATTAGCCTTATGGAGGAGTTCTAGAATGGCATGCCAATGAAGAAGTTAATGAAACAGGAAAGCTTCTTTCAAGTCCTGAGACAGAGAATCTTGATTGGGAGGATGTAGCCAGTGGTTTTTCTGCAGAATACAAACCTCATAGTAGCCAGAGTAATGGTAATTAGACATTCTTTATCATAAAAGCAACTGTGAACAAACCATATCAGTATTGGATAATTAGTGATGATTTTGTCTAATAACCCATGCCCGTAAGAATCATATAGTTTTTCATGTTAATTGTATTTTGTATTGAACTCAAATTTCTGTAAAGGTTCAAACAATGGTGTGTTGATAAAAGTTGGAAAATGTATGACATTGACAGCTTAACTCTTGGTGTCAGTGGTGACACACAAACTCCTTTTATCTAGGCTTTGTCTTTCAGGGAGATGCATGCTTTGATTTGTTAGGAGTTTGCTTCTTGTGTGGGTCCCAGGCTTTCTTCTTGATAATGGTCAGCACCTCTTCAGACTAATGAGAACATTGAACACAAGAATGATTAAAATAGCCTTTTTTTTTTTGGCTCTTCCTTGCCAAACAGTTATGTCCTGCATCCCTGGGGAAAGTTTAACTCCAATTAATTACATAGGTTTATCACATTTTGAATGTTTTTCTGTTTTCTGTTATGCTTTTCCTTTTGTGTGAGATCCCTAACTTAGATTATTTGGCAATAACCCCTTCACCTATCATTGAGACCCATGCATGTTTTTTTGTTTCTTTTCATAGTTCAGTTCAGAGTTTGATATGTCTTGACCTTCCCAAATTTCTGACCAATATGCTTAAGTATTTCATCACTCTCCAAATCTTTATTTGGATTCCCAACAATTAATGGACTGTTTTATATATGGGGTTCTAATTCTGTGGCTTCTGTATCATTTTAACGAGCACAAGTTTTGAGAATTTGTCTTACACTTGCTAACATTTTGTTTTACCTCTCTTCTTTGGTCCTTTTGTTTCAGGCCTTTTGCCATTCTCTTGACAATTTTTCAAGACCTTAAATCCATTTTATGGTTAACATTGATGAAGCTCTCTTTATTTGTCCTTTCTCTACTTTTCTGCTTATGGGGGCTTTTCCATCTTCTTTCAGGGTCTAAGAATGGCTTTGTTTTGAGGGGCTCTCTCAATTCTTTGGAGACTCATGTTGATATGGCCAGGTTGAATACTTCTCTCTCTTCCCTTGCTAACAGTTAAACACAACCTTCCTCGTCTCGTGATCCTATTCCTGGTTCTTATCCTTCAGCTTCCATGCCTTGTCCTTTCCTCACATCTCAAAGTTTTCATCCTTTTCCTCATTTAATTCCTTGCATGTCAAGAATATCAACAGCAGATAGATGATTACATAGTGGGAGCCGGGGTCTACCACTTTGTCCACATTTGGGACATGTTCATTACTAATCCATTAATTCTGTGGATTTTGTCATAGGGTTTCTCTCTTCAGTTCCAATTCCCACCCCTTTTCCTTGTCTCCACTTTCTTTCCCTACTTCAAGGAATCCTGTCTCAAGCAGACTTCTGTCTGAGACAGTGAGAGATATTCTTTTTAATGTTTCATGTTCAGCCAGGTTTTACTCTAAGCTTTTCATTGTTCCCAATAAAATCCAGGAATTGGAGACCTGTTATCAACCATTTCCATCTACATCAGTTTCTAAATCCTTCTCATTTCTCTATGGAGCTGTTTTAGTCACTTTGTTGGATTTTTTTCCCAGGTCTTTGGATGTGTAAGTTCAATGTAGCAGATACATACCTTCGTGCTGCCACCTCTTCATTCTTCGTGTGGAGTGTGTTTTCCATTTTTGAGCTTTTCCTGTTTGGACTTCCCATGACTCCTTAAGGGTTTTGTCAAGTAGTAAGGACTTTCATTTCACATACACATTTATTGGAACTCTGATCTTATCATCATTTAGGCAGCTAGCTTATTCTGGCTTAAATTACCAGTTCAGTTGAAGTCAGCATTATCTACCAGATCTTTAGGATATATAGCATTTCATCATCAAGGCCTTATCCTCTCATTCTCTTTTCAGCTTGAGAAGTTCTATCTATTTTGGATATTTAGATTTCTTTGGAAGCTCACACATCACTCATTCATGCTAATATACATTCCCTCCAATGTAAATTCCACAGTCTATGCAACTTCAACTTGGATCCTTTGGATCAACCAGTTATTTTCCTTCTTTCCCTTTGGACCATCTTTGCTTGTCTGGACCTGTATCATTTTATCAATGCTTCTCTTGTGGGTTAGGGTGCATATCTCAATACCCAGGAGATTTCCAGGCATTAGTAATCGATTGCATGTAGCCTTCAATGTTTTTTAGCTCTTAGCTGTCTCTTTTCCTCCATTTTTTTAAGGAAGGGGAGAGGTGGTTATGGCATATTGCAATAACACCACAGTGGTCTCATACCTCACCATCCAAGGGAGTACCAAGATCAGATCCCTTTGTTTTGGGGCTCTGGAGCTCCTATTCTGGGTCCACGTGCACTAAAACCAGCTTTTGGCTTGTCATTCTTGATGCTTTGAATCTTGTTGTAAATCAGTAATCTCATCCTCAAAAGGTCATTCTCCTTAAGTGGTTCTTAGAGGTATTTGTCATCCATCTGAACAACAAACTGTCTTTTTCTGATCTCTGGTTCCTTATCCTCAAGCTTTTCAGGTTGATACCATCACTAAGAAATGCAGGAGGCTTCACATTTATGCCTTTTTACCTATATGTCTCCTCACAAGTAATCTCCCTTATTCACACCATTTCTTATTGAGTTCTCTTGGTAGCTCTGTTTTGGCCAGCACAGCTTTGGTTTCCTTGACTAGGGCCTCTACATTTGTCATCAGCTGTGCTTCTCTTCTTTGTCAACCTCATTTGGATGTTTTTCATGCTGCCATTCCCATCATTTTGTTGTTTTGGTCCTTTCATGTTCTTTGTCCTCATTGTACCTTTCCTGTACCTGATTGTGAAGTCTCAAAGTCTTCCTTTATGCCTTTTTCCCTTTGAACCTGTGGTTTTATGTTCCTTGTATCATTTTTCCTTATAAACCTATTTCTTTCTCCACTGGTTTCCCGTAATCATAGACCTGACCTTTTTGCAATCAGTGTTTCCTGTGCCTTTTATTGAAGTACTAATAATGTGCTATACTGGACTGTTCTTTTGTTCCAAAGACTTTTACTGCCTATGAGAGTGATTCTGTCTCTGCTCCAGTCTCTATCTATTTCATCTCCCATGCTTATTGCCAGTGTGATCTAAATTGTCTTCTTGTCCTGTGCAGGTTTTGTGGTACTATGTGGCTTATACAGTTTCCTTTTGTGATTCCCATTCTTATTTGTTTACTCCTTGACACAATTTGTATGTAATGATATCTTTCCTCCATCACCTTGGCAGCTCAGATTTATCAGCTTATTAGGCTAGCTTATTCTTCTCTCTTTTCAGAATTCCATCATCATTATTGTGTTTCCTTTTATCAGCTTCAACTTGTTACTTTGTTTCTAGTGGCTTATTTTATTCATTCTCTGGAAAAAATAATCCAGACTAGAATATGGACTATACCCCTACCTGCATCTTATTATGTACACTATCTGGCTGTCTTTTTCTAGTATGTTCTTTTAAGTGTCTCCTTTTCTTCAATATATCTATTTGTATCCCTCTTAGTGATGAGTATTGCCTAGTCAGGTATGCTTTTTTATAAACCTGCACCAAATGCTTTTCGGTTATAACACATACTGTTAAGATGGGATGTTTTGCAAATCACAAGTACTTTACCTAGTGGTATATATCTATCTCTATTTCAGAATATAGACCCTCTTTCACTGGTTTTGCAAACTTGATCTGTCCATCATCTCTAAGTCATTGATAGGTGATTCCATGGTAACAGTGACTGACTGAAAAATCAGGCAGTTGCTCAATGTATTCCTAAAACCTCAATAAATTTTTCACAATATCCTCAGCCGTGGTAGAATCCTTCCTGCAACCATAGCACAGAAGGTTCAAAAATGAGCCTGAGATATATTTCTTTGATATCCCACACTCCTGATTTGCATCACTTTTCAGTGAGCCCATGCACATGCTCAGCAGGTCAGAAGTCAAAGCCAGAAAGAATCTTGGCTTAAATTCACAAACAGCATATCTTCTACCACTAGTTCCAAAGTCATATGGAACAAGATTTGAAATGTCAGTGGGCAGTATAATTCTGTACCCATTTTGATCTTGCTCTCTGATGGCCAAGAAGCTTTTGCCAAGTATATAGCACTTCTGCTTCATCCTCCACCTTCTTAGCCATCAGCACTCTGGGAGAGTGATCCATACTACACATCTTGTTTGCTTCCTCAAATCAAACAACCTCATCTCACCCACCCAGTATGGGTTCCATGATAGCACTCTACCATGAACCACCTGATTAGTCTTGAAATGTCAATCGGAGGAGCATTTCTCAAACAACAACATCTTGTATTAATATTCTTTGACATTGAGAAGGCTTATGATACTACATGGAGGTATGTCATTTTGTGAGATCTCCAATTATATTGGTTGCATGGCCATTTGTTCATTTTTATTAATTTTTTTTAATGGGCAGGCAATTCCATGTTTGTGTGGTTTCGACATTTCTACATTCTTTCTTACAGGAACTTGAAATCCCTTGGGGCTGTGTCTTGAGTGTCACACTTTTCAGTAAAAAGATTAATGCCATTACTGAGCAACTCCCTCTTACTGTTGAAAACATGTTCTATGTCGAGGGCTTTCACATCTAGTGTCATTCGTCAGACACAACATTTACTGAAGTGGACAACAGCAAACATTTTTAACATCTTTCTCTCAAAATCCATTTGCATGCACTTTTGCCACCAACAGGGTATTCATCCTGATTCTGAACTCCATACTGGTGAAGTTGTGCTACCTGTGGTTCCTGAGATAATGTTCTTGGGGCTTATCTTTAATTGTAAGCTGACCTTTATTACCACACATCAAGCAACTACGGATCAAATGTACAAGAGCACTGGACATCTTCCGTGTTCTCTCTTCCACCCTATGGGAGTGGATTGATGTTCTGTTCTAAAGATATATTTTGCTCTTATTCAATTGAAATTAGACTATGGGTCCATGTCTCAGCCAGGACGTCGGCCTTGAAGATGCTGGTCTCCATTCATAATCAGGGCTTTCTGCACTTCCCCAGTACACAGATTGTTGCATCTTAAATGAACAATTCCAACTTGTGGGGTATAAAGGCTAGCATTTCAAGTGAGAAAACTCTTTACAATGCTTTAGAAGAAAGTGGAAGATTGAGAAAAGCTATTGTTTTAGAGAAAGTATGTATATATCTGAAATCTATTTTCAGTGTAAGAAAAATGATAACATTAGTGAAGAAAAGTTGATATTTAAGGATTTTATGTGCAAGTATGCTCACATACTGACTACTTATCAATAAAAGTGTAGATATATAAGGATTTTGTTTGCAGTTATGCTCGTACATTAATACCTGTCACGAAAAGTATTTATATTTGGAGACAATAACTCATTTCTTGACACAAATTTTAAAGTTATTTGTGTTCTTTTGATTGAGATTTGTGTTGTGGATGAAACTTTGATTTTTACTTTCTTTAGTATTTTGTCCAAAAATTTTCAGTTTTTATTATCATGAATTAGATTTATACTTGAAAATATCAAGGCTGTTTCATTACAAGTTCAAGAGTGAAGTGATTTTATATAATGATTTAAAAACTGTTCTTCATTTCAGAACATCTCATATATTATTTGTGTAAACTCTAAAACCTCCTAAGTACATTTCAAATGTTTGTTTTCAGTAAAACTATATTTTGTCTGTTATTTTATCCACCCTTATTATGTGAGGTCTGTCAATATGATAAATCTCGTAACTATCGTAAAAGTTAGGAAATATAAATTGTGCTTTCTTTTCATGCTAGAACGACAACACATTATAACAAAAATACATGTTTAGCCAAAGTAGCTTAAGTGTCAAAACATTCTATGTTTATTTTATATGCAAAAATGGCTCGTTTGGGTTGAGAAAATATTTTACATAGAAGAGCGAACAACGTTTCGACCTTCTTCGGTCATCGTCAGGTTCACAAAGAAAGAGGTAACTAACCGGAAGCTGATCACATGTTTGGAAGGGGTTGTGTAACTGAGTATCGCAATGTAGAGGGCAGGGTTAGATGTTTGAATGTATAATTTTATCTATAATATTAATATAGGTATAATGGCATTCCTTTATATTGGTTTATTTTGGGTTTAAGTTGTTGTATAAGTAAGGTTTCTTTAATTTAGCGTTTGTTTATGTTTGTTTCTTTATTTAGTATTTTAGTGTTTTCTATGGTTATGTTGTGTTTATTTGACTTACAGTGTTCGAAAACATGTGAAGGTGACTTTTTATGTCCTTTGAATCTGGTTTCCATTTTTCTACTTGTTTCTCCTATATAGAAGTCATGGCAGCTATCACATTGTATTTTATAATTAATGTTGGTGTGGTGTTTGTCATTATAGTTTTTACATAGTATAGACCTTAGTTTTGTGCCTGGTTTTTGAATAAATTTAGTATTAACTGGAATGTCATATTTTATTACTAGTTTTTGCCAAATGTTGGTTATTTGTTTGCTGATGTCAGGAATATATGGTATACAGCAGTATATGGTTTTAAAGTTTTTAAGCAGTTGTTATAAACTGGTAAATTAAAATGCAGATAATATGTTAAATATGTATGAAATACCCTAAAAGATATTACTGTGAATAATATATGTGTATTTATGTGAGTGTGTGAAAATATGCTGCATAATTGTTAAACAGGTTCTTAGGAAAAATTTTATATGGTGCATGAATTGTGTTTCACCAGGTGTATGAAATTTGTAAGGATATTTTTCACATTTGTAAACTGGAAATTAACATAAGTGAGTAGATAAATAAGTTATAATGATATTTCTTAAAGTAATGAAGAAATTGTTTAATTAGTTCATGATTTTCAGCTGTCACTCCAAAAATCTATTAATTTCACCTTGATGTTTGTAACATGAAGCACAATTACAAGTTAGAATGCCATTTGTAAGAAAAAGTTACCCTAGCTTGTACATTTCTGTGGTTATCTGCTGGTCATTTTTGTAAATAATGTACATTAATTTTACAAGAAGAGGATTATTTATCAAACTACATCATTATGTACCTTTAGAAACCATAAACACAAATGATATATTTGATTGGATGTTAGTGTTTTCAACACTAAATGCACTAATAACAGTAAAATTAAATTAATATTAAAAAAACATCCAAAACATGTTAATATTTTAACAGAAGATAATGTGTAATCTCAGAATTTTTTTTAATGTAAAAATCAACAAATGTGATGACATGGACTTTGAGCATTGACTTGTTGTTAATAGCTGTTGGATGAGCTCATCCAGATGGGCATGTAAACTTTCTCCACAAATTCAACACCTTCTGGCTGTGCTTCCTCCTGAGGATTTTCAGATTCCAGAGGTCACCATTCTCTGATCACCCATCTTCAAGAGTTTCTCTTTCATTATATTGGGTCCCTCTTTATTAAATCTGAAGGTGATCTGAGACAGTTGAAACATTGTTCTGTACTTTATTTTAATTAAAGTTTTAATTCCAATACCAGCTGTCCTGAGAATACATTTTTATTTCAAGTCACTTTTTTGTTGTCATGAGGATCCCACTGAGTAACTAGTGTTGCCTTTTAGAGTATATTAACCCAAAATTGCATTGAGCCAGGATAAAAGAATGTTTATGCCATCTGCCTTGATTGTACATGTGTCCACATTGTGAAATGGGGTGATTCACAATACTACTTGAGGTATTCTCATAGTAATGATATCTATGTATGTATATATATGTTCACTCTGTTGTCCTATCCAAACTATACCTATTCCATGGGTTAATATGGAAGAAACAAACACCAAGGAGGTATTCTGCCCACTTTCTTGTTCCATTTTTGTTGGCATTTAAAAAATTGGATTGAGAGGCTAGTGGAGATTCATGCATGTTTTCCATGTCTCCCCTGTGCATATTCTCTCCCCCCCTTTACAATTGGAACACTGGAGACTTACCACTTATAAGCTGTTGGGGTGGTGGACCACTGATAATTCTTACCAATATAGTGAGAATTGGAGTGGTATTGACACTGTTAATGTAATGTATGTCATCTCTCATGTAAATCAAATACATCACTCAAACCAACTCTGTTCTTCTCATGCAGCCCAAGGCTGTCCACTAGAGTTGAGGTGAGCACACACTAAATTATTTTGCCCTCCTTCTGCAACCAGAGTCTGTTCAGTAGTGTTAATGGCAGTATGTGGTATGTTTAAACCAGTGCAATATAATACAGTGCCCTCCTCTTGCATATGAAATCTATTCCATTGTGTCTGTTTGGTTGGGTTGAGGTAAGCATTCACTTATACAGTATCTATTTATCTGTATATCTTTCTCAAATTACCTCATCCTACAGCTTATATCTGTTTAGTAGAGTCAAGGTGACCATACTCTGTAACAATTCATAACACCTGACTAATGTACCCTCTTCCCACATTTAGCATAAATCCCATAGAGCCTAACATACACTGTTCCTGCAGCTGGCTTCTTTACCTTTTCCATTTGTTTATACTAACAAAGGGTAAATTTTGCACTGGTTCATACATCATGTCAATATGGGGTTCCAGCTCATTTGTGTGAGGAGGGATTACCATCTTGAAAGTTAACATTTTCATTACTTAAAAATGTATTTTGAATAAATACTCACTTCTTTGCATATTCTCAGTGCGCATATTCTAACTTGCTTTGTTAATTAATCTAAATCCGTGAATGCAAATGCAAAGGGATACTTCGTGTGCATAGAGGTGTGTTGCTCTCCAATTAGTGGAGGACTTTTGTTGCATGATGATGTCATCATGCAGTACAACAGTTTATATGAAATTAAGTGGGAGATGCTTCAAAGCTATAGTTTTGCAAATGTCAGTGCTAGATTCAACGAGGGAGATAACTAATCTGTGTGAAGAGATATTTATTAATATTTATTAATCATGTGTTTTTTTCAGCTGTAAGAAATGTATCCATAGCAACATTGTTAGAAATAAACATTTCTTTAAAGATTTGAATGAAAGGCATTTGATGTGCAATGCTAATGTTAGTTTTATCAGGTTATTATTATATGTGCCATTTAGCATGAACTTTTAAAGGTTGACTTCTTTTTCTCTCTTTCTTTCTTTTTCCAGAATCTATTGGGCTGAAGTTGGAAACAATAAAGAAGCCTGAAACAATCAGCTTTGATGTTGCTGACCTCAAGTCCTATAAGTGTCTACAGAAGAAAAAAGGAAAGGGTTCTGAATTGACATTTTTCTTGAAAGATGGTTCAACCCCTCCAACTTTGTATTTTCCAAAAAATAACCATATATGCCTCATAAATGCTTTAGAAAAGTACCTACAGTTTAGAAGGTATACATTCAACTACTTCCTACCCAGGAATATTGTATACACTATATAATTATATTGTTTTGTTTTTTTGATACAGTACTTCCCTTCACTCAAAGATGAATGTTTTTGCATTTTGAGCTGCTCTTTAGAAGTGACCTTTTTTACAATGCATGTTACAAGCCTTCCTCACACACACCCTTTATGATCAAAGATTTCATTCTCTCATGAAAATCATCATTCATCATCTCTCTACCAAGAGGAGTGCACTATTATTACATAATGCACGTGACTCTCACTCTGTGCCACTCCTGAGCTATCACTTCTCATTTGGCAGTGCTTGTGTTCTGATGTCTTTTTTTTGTTTTTTTTACTTCTTGATGTGGCTTGCTTTAAAAACTCTTTTGTATGGTGTTTAACTACACAAACAAAACTAATTGCTACTACTAGTGAATGTATGTAATAACTCGCCATACATGTGGTATGAGTAACACTGCCTGGCTCTAATTACATGATACATCCTGTTACAAGAGATTACCAAAAGTTACAGACACCATAAATAACAAAGAAAACCACTTTACAGTACTTGAAAGATTAGTCCTGCTCACATTCCTTTCATTATAGGTAAAACTTGTATTGGATTTAAAACTTAAGCTGTTCAGTATGCTGATACCCCAGCTCTGAGAATGTCACAGCTTCCACTGTATGATTGAAACTTGTGTTTAGTCCACTTAACAACCACTATATGGGTTTTATTGTTCTCACTTGTACACAGAATTTTAAACCCTTTGCAAAATATCCGAATAAGTTTTTTATATATCAGTTACACTGTTTTAGTTATAAAGCAACAACAACAGAAGTTTGAGTCTTTCTACAAAGTAAAGATAGTAAAAAGGAAGATGGAAATATGTGAAGTTCTTACATAATACTTGTAGTATGTATAAATCACTCAAGGTAATCATTGTAAATACTGAATCATTTTTTTTAATTAAATGTGAAATTATACTTATGTATTAAACTTAAAACTATTAATTTAGTTACCAAAGGACATAAAAATTGTAAATTATTTCAGTTCAAAGTGCTAAGCGTAATTCATGAAAAGACCACACACTTGCCACTAAATAGATCTAAATCCTAATATTTGTGGATCAACTTCTTTCCTACAAATATATCTATTTTAGTTAAGTTTTTAATATAATGATTGATATAAATAGATATACCATGATTTAAGCTACTATAGAAAAAAATACATCCCATGAAGTTTTTCCACAAGCAAATTTTCTAAGGCTTATAAAAATATAACTATTGACCATTACATCATAAAATGGCAGTTACTATAATAAGCACCATTCACATTCATGTTGTAAAATTCAGAGAACAACTTTTTGTCACCTGCTTTGCTTATTATCCTATGTTTTGTGAAACATGAAATATGCATCAATTGGAATAACACGGTACTGAAATTAACATCTTCAACTATTATTGGCTGAAAGTTTCACAACTGAGGTTTAACATGTGCAAGTACTGTTTTATTAAGAAAACAGACTAGATGAAGGTTCAGGCACCAATCATAAATAGCAGAAGCAGTAATAAAGTGCAGGGAAAGTTCTTAAATGTTAAAAAACTTTTTCTTAGAGGTTGCTTATTTATAGTCTCAAATGTATTTGGGAACTTTTTATCAAATTTCTCTTCAAATTTCATTAAATAACGCAATTGAATGCAAATAGTTAAATGTTATGCTAGTACTTATAAAAATAAAACAAATCTAATAAAAGATAAGTTTACTGTCATTTTTTCCATTCACAAATGTGATTTTGCCCTTAAAATAAGACTACAGTCCTGGTAGTAAATTTAGGGTTAAAGAATTTTATACCATCTACTGACAACATTTCCATCATGTTCACTATTGTTATTCAGTGATATAAATTCACTTTTTTTTACATTATCTATGGGATTTTTAAATGGTCCCATTTTTGAAACCTTTCATGTTCAACACTGCCTCGGGTTCTTTGGAGTCAAAAGTAGCTTCAGTCCAACAACAATCTACCATTTCTCATTTGAAGGCCTGTTTTTCCAAGTGAGAGATAAGTGTGGCATTGATTCCTGTCTCCTGACTTTCTCTGTCTTAGCAGTTGCCTGTTCTTTCTTCCTGCCGTGCAACTGTCTGTAATTTTTTACAATAATGCATGGTACACCTATAGTGGTTTTGGTGACTACCCTGTGAATTCAGGTCCAGTGGGAGCTTTTGTGGTGACTTTTGTTCATCTGTAAAGCTCTTTCCTCTCTGATGTTTGTGTTTACTGAGTTTGTTTAGATGGATTTATCATACCTTCTCTTTCCCTTCTTTTTTCATGCATGCTTGTTTCCTTTCTTACTCCTCAGGATCCCTTGTCACGCTAGTGTTTATTCAGGGTAATGCAAGACTTTGTCAAACAATAGGCTGTCAAATTTGCTTCATATGGTTCGGGGCTGGGGATTACTCCCACCTGTTTCTAGTTCCCACAGAGGCAGGGGACTGGAGATCAGTCATTGATCTCTTCCATCTCAGTCAATATGTTCACACCTCACATACTTCATCATAGAATTCTACCTTACTCTTTAGAGGGCTTTCTCACTCGATCTTTGAATGATCAAGTTGGATATCTGCAATGCTTTACTCCATATTTACATCTTGGAGCATTCTTGTACTTATATTCATGAGATAGGGTACCAATTATGTGTTCCACCTTTTAGGTTGACTTAGCATTGTACATTTTCTGTCAGGTAATGCAAACCTTTGTTCTACATTTTCTTGCCCTGGAGTTGTACTTTTACATGGATGATTGATATCTTCTCACTCATTCGAAATGAGAGTCAGTCTATCATACTCATCTTCTCTTTCTTGAAGCTGGTTCTTTACTTTCTGCTTGCAAAGCTCTATCATTTTTGGGGATGTGATCTTTTATCGTATCCTTTGGCTGGACTTGCAACCAATGAAACCTTGCTTGGGATTCCTTGGATTCTCTGATAACTCTTCCTTTCTACATTATGAATGGTCTTCAGTGATGGTTGTACAAGGCTCATGCATCAGCAAATTCCCCTCTTCATTGTCCCTGGCCAAATTGAAATCTTTTCATGGATGCATCCCTTCAGGGCTGTGGTGCTTGAGTTGATCACCAGGATGATTCAGGTTTGTGGGACAATGTTTTCTTGTCAGCATTTTCAAACTCTTTGCTGTTCATCAGGCTTTGAATCACTTTCTTCTCATCTCCAATGACAGTCTATTCATGATTTCTTTCATCAGTTCAACAGTGGTGGCTCATATCAGTCAAGTCACCAAAGTAGTACCAGTCAAGATTTCTATGTTTTATAGCAATGGATTTAATCTTTTGGATCCACAATCATTACATTTGTTTGATGGAGTGTCATTTGTCAGGTGCTTTGAACTTTCTGACAGATTGTCTTTTCAGTACCAATGGAGCTTACCTGACAGAATGGTCTCTTCATCATCTTGTTTTTCAGTGGCTCTGTGGTTGTTGGGGTATTTCTTATATCAATACATTTGCCACTACCATCACTTTAGTTACCATTCTTTTGGTCCCAGATCCCCATCCTTTGGCTTTGGCTATAGATTTCTTCAGCCAGGATTGGTTGAACAAATTTATTTATACTTCTCCTCCTATCCATTTACTTCATTTGGTGGTCTCAATCATCTATACCACTCTGTGCAAAGATTTTCTGTTTACTTCTTACTGGCCGACTCAACCATTGTTTCCTTGAATACTCCAGTTACAGTTGTTCCCTTCCATCCTTTTTTTTATTTCCTAACCTTTTTTTATCAACTCTTCACTTACATACCTGGTATTTGTCTGGTCCCTAGTGAGGAGATCCAGTTTTTCACATCATGTAACATTTCATTTAGCTCATTTGGTTGATCCTTCATCCATGGCTGTGTATCAGAGGAAATGGAATGTTTTTTGCACCTGGGCCCTGATTCAGGGCATTGCAGCTTTTCATACTGTGGATTCTGGTATCTATGAGTTTTGTACATGGCTTTTTAAGAATGAATCTTTTGTCTCCATGATATCAGGTTATCAAGAAGCCCTATTTCATACTTTCCCTTTTTCTAGTTACTTTAAGGTAATTCTGACACACTTAAGGTCATCCACTGACACACTGAATGGATCACCAAAACATTTCATCAACAATCTGCATTGGTCAAAGTCATGAAACCATGAGTTGAAGGATTGAATCAAGGTATCTAGCTTCCCAACATAAATTTGTGTGTCAATGTCCTGATTCTTCTGTAACTGTGACTGAAAAGTGGAAAAGTGCACGAAGTTGCCTGATGCTGCTTGCATCAACTGCAACTTTGTCCTGAAGGCTGAGACATGATTTGCAAGCTGACAGACAAGCTGTCCAGATGGTTAAGGGTATTTGACTCAACAGTCTGATGGTCATGGGTTCGAATCCCTGTTTCACCGAACATGCACACCCTTT
Source organism: Carcinoscorpius rotundicauda (assembly GCA_011833715.1). Taxonomy (NCBI): domain Eukaryota; kingdom Metazoa; phylum Arthropoda; class Merostomata; order Xiphosura; family Limulidae; genus Carcinoscorpius; species Carcinoscorpius rotundicauda. The sequence continues at coordinate 36,869,119 of CM022401.1, forward strand.
CAGTTGTTGAGGCAATATAATGTAATGGCTAAATTAAGGACAGCTAATGCAGATATCCCTTGTGTGGCTTTGTGTGAAATTTACAAGAAACATACATATCATAGTTTTGCCTTTCTTGGTTATACTTCAGGCTTCAGTGTGACTATGACACTAACTAAGTCTTTATTAATGCTTTTTCTTTTTTCTTTCAGGAGCCCCAGCATTGCATTTCATCTCTTGAATTATGCTCTCTGGCAAGTGGTGTCTAACCCAGTATTCTTATGTACACAAACAAATCTCGCTATATGGCATGCTGTTTCATGTTCTTGCCTTCTGGATGGGGTGTTTCACAAGGTTACTGGATGGTCAGTAACCTTGTGATATTTAGTACATCTGCAGGCCCATTCCAAACCATATCACCCATCGACAGCATTAGTAAAGCCATAGGGGAGAGTTATCCATCCCTGAAATACCTCAAGTGAATAAATAGGAATGGTCTGCTTTTCCAGAACCTAATGATTGCCCAATGCATTATCTTGGGTGTAGCCATTTCTCTGGACTTTCTCTCTAACATTCTTTCCTTCTCACCCCCTTCTTCCAGTTGTGTATGATAGTCTTCACCTCTAATCAGTTCCAAGCTGCTGGGGTTCTTGACCATGGAGACATAAATGGCTAAAACTATTTCGTCAAGAGTAGAGCAGTGGTGTTCTGCTAGTGTTGAAGACATACCATCCTATAAATTGAGTGTAATGCACTACAGAGTGACACATCTTAGTTCATCCTTTCAGTTTGGTGCCCTCATGCAGATTCCTGTACCTTGTGGGCTGGATTTTAATATTGATTGAACCAATCAACATAAATCTTCACACATGTTTGAGGTTGTCCTTTTTCCTCCCTCAATTCTTCCTACTACGTAGTGGTTAACAGGTATTATATATGGAGTGTTTCCATTTCTATTTTAGGTACTTCCTTGTTTCTTTTGCAATAAGGATTTCATAAACCTTTGGGGTTTTGGACCAGTCTCACAATCGCAAAAGTTGATTGTGTTTAATGTACTTCCCTTGGATACCATATGCCACATTTCCAGATCTTTGGATCATTGCTAATCCTGTGTCATGCCCTGTTTTTCTCACATCCATAATTTTAGGACTTGAGATAATTCCAGTTTGATTCTCATCATGTGATGTTGGTACCCAGTGAGAAGATTTTGGATGTAGTTGACTTACCAAGTATAGTCTGCCACACCTTATCCATTTTACATCATTGGAAACATCCTTTATTATCCACTTGTTTGGGATTGCATTTCTATATTTATCCAGTTGGAATCACTTTCCTGACTTATCCTCCTACTCAGATGTGCTCCATTCTCTTTCCACTACCTTTGTTCCTGACTGTTTATGGAAAGAAGATACCTGGTTTAGAAGTGGTGTATTGCCTCTTTTCTGATAATTTCATGTTTCTTCCATATATAAAGAGGTATCCTTTGACTGCTTGTGAGGGATACGTTAGTTCTTCCCTCCTTCACAATGTGGGATTCTAACTATTCTTGTAATAAGAAGGAAGTACTGTATTGAAAGTTATAATTTTCTTATCCTTAAAATGCATTTCTGATGGGTACTTCCCATGCTTCTTCTCCCAATCGTTTGATATTCACATGTACTCTCAAGATTTGAAGAGATGGTTTGGTAGGTCACATAGAGGGAGTCACACGCATCATGTGACCAAGCTAATCTTGTGAATGGAGAGAAATACCTATTGGAAATACATTTTCAGTGTTAAGTATAATGAAATGTCATTAAGCATAGTTTTGGCTTAAGAACAATTTTTTATTTATGTAAATCATTTAACCTTTCACCAGATGGATCACAGGTGAAAGACCATGCCATTGCATTTATTGACTCACATTTAAAATTTTATTGAACTACAATGTTATGAATTTACATCATTAAGTTTGGTGTTAAATTGTAGATCATAATTTAAATTTTCCTTGCATATTATTTAATTTCTTAATTTTAAAATGGATATTAAAAAACACTAAAGCATTGATTTTTTGTGCCACATGATATGTTAAATGCAGCACTGGTTCAAATTAGATATTTATGATGTCAAAAGACAAAGCATATGGTTTTGTATGAATTATGATCTCAAATTACTGATATTGATGAGTTACAATATAAAGGAAAAATCTTTCATCTTTTCTACTTGCTTATCTATCACTACATTTAGTGAAACAAACGCAGTGGCCCTTCTCACCTTTGTTTTTGGAAACAGTCCCTTATATACATTTATTTTCATACATGACATATGAATGACCATTCAGTAACTTAAAATGTGTCCTGAGCAGTTTTCTCAGCCATTTTAATCTGTGAAAAGGCTGTCATGTTCTTTTGATCCAAGATGTCAATTAGGTAGGTTGTGTTTTTAGTCTGCTCAAAGGTTCATATTTGTTTACATCTAAATACCTCTTAGTTACTAAGTTCAATCAATTATAGTGGAATTCAATGGTATCATTATAAGTACTAAATTCAACATTAAAAATCTTAATTCTTCATAAAATATTATTATCAAAATAACTAAAATGTTAAAATTGGAAACTCTTTTGGTTAGTTAAAGTTATATTAAATTAAATAATAATAATGTAATAAAATTTATCCTGTAATGTAATTGAATAGGGTAACACGAGCCACACGTTCCTCAGATATTTATGACTTATAATGGAATGAAGAGTACTAGTAGTTAGACATATTTCCAAGGAAATTAACACAAAATTTAACTATAAATAAAAACGTCTACCATTACAAATTTAAATTTATATAGGGTAAACACATGTAATTTCATATTACAATTTGAACAATGCAACACAAATTTTGTTCCCGGACAGTATGTGTTATTTCTTAATTGCTTATGTTCTAATAGTACAGAAATGGCTATTCAAACTTTACTTTAATGACCTGGATAATGAAATTCAGAAATTCACCTATTTTCTATTTAAAAACAGAAAAATTTACACATTTTAATTTGCACAAGTCTGAATAAAACACATAAATCACGATTTGCAGGTATTTGTACTAAGGTTATACAAAAATGTTTAGAAGTGAGTAGTTTTTGAGATTTTTCGGGAAAATGTCTATTACTTAGTATTGCATCATCTCACTTATTGTTCCCAGTCCCCTGAAGCAGCCTTGTTTTTTCTCAAACATGCCCCATGTATGTCAGTAAATGATGCTTGCATTATATTCGTGTTCATAACTATTCCTAGTTATTATGTCAGGACAAGAGAAGAAGAGGAAAGTTGACTCTGAATGTCATGTTTTTAAAGAACAGTGGATTGTGGACTACTTTATTATTGAATCACGTAACAAAGCACTGTGCTTAATCAATGAGACTATTGCATTGCTATAAAAAAATAGAACATTTGTACTCGTTACCAAACCAAGCACTCGTCAAGCTATTCTCACTTCACGGAAAAGCTATATTCAGACAAATCCGAAACCTTGAAACAAAATTATTGTCACAACAATTTGTATTTAAGAGGAAGAAAGTCAAGAACGAAGCTGCAACAAGATCAAGTTTCCGAGCGGCACACCTGTTAACCAAGCAAGGAAAACCAGTTACCGATGGTGAGCTAATTGAATTATGTATGATTGATGCAGCTAAAAAAATGTGCCCAGAAAAAAATAGATATTTACTATCCTTTCAGAAAATACAGTTGCTTGTAGAGTTGAGGACATTAGAAGCAATACTGTATCTCAGCTGATAAACAAGGCCAAAGAGTTCAGATGCTTTTCCATCACACTTGCCAGATGTGTCTGATACTTTACAGTTGGTGTTCTTTATTCGTGGAGTCAGCATTAATTTTCAAATGACTGAATAATTAGCTTTTGTGCGTGTTATGCATGAAACAACCACAAGTGAAGGCATTTTCAAAGAGCTCGAAAAATCACAAACTCAGTACAACCTGGAATGCAAATGGCTGAAGTACATTACAACAGATGGTAATATAAATGTGTGGTGCAGGAAAATGTTTAGTTGTGCAAATTTACAAAGCTGTTGAAAGTGCAGATTGTTTCAAACCTATGGTTCTTCAGCAGACACTGTGTGGAAAATATCTGGATCTGTCATGTGTCATGGAACCTGTAGTTTCAACAATGAATTTCATTTGCTTTCATAGACTCAACCATCATCACTTCCAAGAATTTTTTTGGCAGAAATAGAAGCAACATGTCCCATCCTTTCCTGTCACACTTCAGTTCGATGACTCAGTTGTGAGAAGGTTATGTTGTGATTTTTTTGAGCCTAGAACTGAAATTGAAATTTTTTTAAATGAAAAGAACTGCTCTCAACTGTTACTTACAAACAGTGAATGACTTTAGAAATTAGCTTTTACCATAGACCTGACCATGTACCTGAATAAATTCAATCTCAGACTACACAGTGAAACCTCGCTTATCTGCAACATGTACACCAAGGTGAAATCATTTAGAAAAAAACTAGTTATTTTTTAGTACTTCACACAGTTTTCACATGAAAAGTTTGAGCAAGGAGAGGGATTTCCATTCCCAACTAGTTTGCACAAAATATCCTTTCTGATCTAAAACTACAATTCAAGGAGCATATTTCTGAACTTGATGGGAGTGCAAGAGAAGTAAGTATCTTTCAAAACTCCTTCGAGTGTGTTATTGACGAACTGCTACCTGAAGTTCAAATGGAAGTGATTGATCTGCAATCCAACAACATGTTGAAGGACAAATACAAAGATGGGAAACAGATAAGGTTCTATAAATGCCTTCCAAGTGACCACTGTATTCCATAGTGATGAGAAAACCCACTTGTAGAGAAAATTATATGCTTAAAAATGGCTGGTATGGGTAGAGTAGGCACCAATAGAAGAGCAAACAACATTTTGTCCTTCTTCAGTCATTATCAGATTCACAAAGAAACAAAGGGCCACTGACTGGTACCTGACCACATGTTTGAAGGTGGTTGTGTAATTGAGTATAGGAATGTAGAGGGCATCCTTTGATGTTGGATTATATTTATTAATGTAGGTATAAAGGTGTTCCTTTGTATTGGTTTATTTTGGGCTTGAGTTGTTGTATAAATAAGACTTTGATTTTGCCTTTGTTTATGTTTGTTTCATTATTTTGTATTTGGGGTGTTGTGTTTATTTGATTTGCAGTGTTTAAAAATGTGTAAAGGTGACTTTTTGTGTTCTTTGCATTGTGTTTCCTTTGTTCTACTTGTTTCTCCAATATAGAAGTCGTAGCAGTTATCACATTGTATTCTATAAATAATGTTGGTGTTGTATTTGTCAGTGTACTTTTAACATTGCATAGACCTTAGTTTTGTGCCTGGTCTTTGAATAAATTTGGTATCAACTGGGATGTCATATTTTGTTGCTAGTTTTTGCCAAATGTTGGTTATTTTTCTGTTGATGTTGGGAACATATGGTATGCAGCCATATATGGTTTCGTGATTTTTTAAATTGTGGGGTATATTTACTTTTGTTTGTTGATTTTGTTTTTTGTTCAGGTGTGTGTGTATAATGTTTTCTGTGGTTTGTGGATGAAATTTATGTTGATGAAGTATTATTTTAATTTGTCTAAATCATTGTTAATTTTATCTGGTGAGTATACTTTTATGAGGGTGTTTATTTGATTTCTTAGTATGTTGAGTTTTTACTTTGTTTTGCTTCATGTGTCGAGTCCCAAGGAATGTATTGTACAGTGTAGGTGATTTTTCGGTGGATTACTGTTTTAAATGGTGTATTGGTTCTTGTAATTTTGAGGATTAAGAAATGATATTTGATTGCATTCTTCCTGTTCACTTTTGAAATTAATGTTGGGATGTATTGAGTTAATTTGATTGAAAAAATTGTATGTTCTGTTGATGTGAGTCCCAAAACTGTGTTATCTACATATCTGTACCAATGTATTAGCGGATGTAATGCTGTGTTAATTGCTTGTGTTTCAACTTGTGCCTTAAAAATATTGGCTAAAACTGGTGATACTGGGTTGCCCATGCTTAGGCCATTTGTTTGTTTATAGTTGTGGTTGTTGAACGTAAAGTTTGTCTTCATAGTTGGGAATTCTATGAGCGTTGCTAATTGGTTGCTGGGAATGTGTAAGGATGGGTTAGGGTCTCAGATATAGAGTTCTAAGGCTATGTTGCAGGCTACAGTGGTTCGGACTTCTATAAAGAGGGATATGAGATCATAACTGGCCATTAAAGCTTCATGATTAAGTTAATAATGTTAGATTTGAAATTAAAGGAGTCTTCAATGAATGAGATGGCTGATGTTAATTTTAAATATAACTTTAATCATATATGTGTAAAACGGCCAGTGTGGGTTGAGTTTTTACACGTTTTTCTCTATAAATAGGTTTTCTCGTTGTCACAGACTAACCTTAATCAACTTGATCATGAAGTATTAATGGCCAGTTTCGATGTCATATCCTTCTCTACAGAAGTCCCAACCAGTGAAGCAAGACAGCCTTAGCACTCTATATCTAAGACTCTAACCCATCTATAGACATTCCCAGCAACCAATTAACAACCCTCATAGAATTCACCATGATGAAGACAAACTTCTTGTTCAACAGCCACAACTATATACAAACAAATTGCCTAAGCATGGACAATCCATGTTCTAGCCAATATTTTTATAACACAAGTTGAAACTCAAGCAACTAAAACACCATTACATCCATCACTATATTGGTACAGATATGTAGACAACACAGTTGTGGGATTCACATCTGCAGAACACATACTTAATTTTTTCACTCACATTAATGCTATACATCCCAACACAACTTCACATCTGAACAAGAAGAAAGCAATCAAATATCATTTTTAACCTCAAAATTTCAAGAACCAATAAACAATATAAAATAGAAATCCACCAAAAAATCACCCATACTGAACTATACATTCCTTGGGACTCAGCACATGAAAAAAACAAAAACTCAACATACCAAGAAACCAAATAAACACAGCCATTAAATTATGCTCACCAGATAAAATCAATTACGAATCAAACAAAATAAAACAATACTTCATCAATATCAACAAGTTTCCTTCACAAACCATAGAAAACATTATATGCACACACCTGGACAAAAAGCAAAATCAACTGAGAAAAGTAAATATTGTTGATTTTGTTTTTGAATTAAGCACAAAGCTACACAATGGGCTATCTGTGCTCTGCCCACCACGGGTATCGAAACCCGGATTTTAGCGTGTAAGTCCACAGACATACCGCTGAGCCACTGGGGGGCAAAAGTAAATATACCGCACGATTTAAAAAATTACAAAATCATGTATGGCTGCATACTATATGTTTCCAACATTTGGCAAAAACTAGCAACAGAATATGACATCCCAGTTAATACCAAATTTATTTAAAAACCAGCACAAAACTAACGTCTATACTATATAAAAACTACACTGACAAACATGAAACCAACATTATTTATAAAATACAATGTGATAACTGCCACGACTTCTATATTGGAGAAACAAGTAGGAAAATGGAAACCAGATTCAAAAAAACACAAAGTCACTTTCACACATTTTGAACACTGCAGATCAAATAAACACAACATAACCATAGAAAACACCCAAATACTAAATAAAAAAACAAACATAAATGCAAAATAAAAGAAGCCTTACTAACACAATAACTTAAGCCCAAAATAAACCAATACAAAGGAACACCTTTATACCTATATTAATAAATATAATTCAACATCTAAGCATGCCCTCTACATTCCTACATTCAGTTATACAACTGCCTTCAAACATGTGGTTCATAACCCTTTCTTTGTTTGTGAACCTGACGATGACCGAAGAAGGTCAAAACGTTGTTTGCTCTCTCTATTAGTACCTTGTCTACCCATACCAGCCATTTTTAATTATATAATGATTTGTATGTTCATTTAAAAAACTTTGCTTGTGGAATAATTTTAGTTTTTGGCACTACCAGTTTCTGTGAAAAGACATTTTGAAAGATGAAGTACATGAAATCTAACTAAAGATCATTCTCACGTGATGAGCATTTGCTATCAGTTTTAATGATAGGGAGCACTAACTTTTAACCTCAATTAAATGTAAATTTCTCAAAAAAGCACCTGTTTCATGCTTTTCACTCATGCTGAAAAAAACAATTATGCATTTTAAATATTTTCAGTATGTGTTCTTAGGAGAAATAAATTAGTAATGTTGTATTCTGATCATATATGTAGCCCTAATTAATTTTACCACAACCCTTCCAGACTGCATAGCCAAAAAAATATCTGCCTCTCAGCCCTTGTTTAAAAAGGTGTGAAGACCCCTGAACTGCAACAGAGTGTATGTCTTTGTGATATGTGCCTGATAAAATGTGAAAACATAGTATGTACCATGTGTTGGGAATTTTCAAGTATTGAAGATCAGCTTTGAGTTTCATATATGAAAATGAAACATTACAGCACTTTTACTGTGTTATTGGAGGTTTCAACATACGAAAGATGGGAATGATTCTCACATTATGCTAAGCAAATAGAAGAGTGATCCCCAACTGAAGTTGTTTTGATTTACAAATTGTGATATTTTGTCTCCTGATGAATACTATGGAAAAATTAATTAATTTACACTCTCAATAAGGCTTGGATGATTTGACCAATGACATGACCTGTATGTTGTCATTTAAAGTCAAAATATTTTTTGTACTACTAATCTTTAATATTGTGTATATATATTCATAAAATTTTGACACACTTTTAGTAAACAAGTCTTTTACATGCAAAAAAATTATAATTTTCAATGAAGTATTTTTAATGAATAAATTGAGTATATTTTTGAATAGTCAATGTGCAAATTGATTTTCCTTTAAAATTTAAAATATTTCATTTAAAAAATCTCAAGTTTCATTTCTATAGTCTCTAAAACTTCCTAAGTACATTTCAAATGTTTATTTTAAGTAAAACTATATATTTTATCCACTATTTTCTCTAATTGTATACAAAGTTGGTCAAATTGACCAACTTTCTAACCACCAAAAAAAGAATCAAAATAAAATCAAAATCTAACTTATCCTTTTTTATTTTTAGAGTGACTTAAAATTGTAACCTGAAATAACATTTGTTTATTTTAAGTATGTTGTTTAAACTCATAACAGTATACCTTTGTTCATGTTTAAGATTTATTATTTTATTTCCATTTGAATCAAGTCTAACTACTATTTGCACCATAAAAAGTTGTAAATCACTTGGGGAATGTGTAGCTAATGTTACATTATCAAACCCTATATTACCCATGAACTGCTCAACTGTTTGCCTCACAGAATATTTTTATTGTATTATTATTCATCTAATTTAACTTTAACTAATTTGAATATATGCCTATTTTTACATTTTAGTCACTTAGTCATAACTGGCAAAAATCACACAACTTCTCCCACCTATCATAGTTTTTCTGGCTTTCTAACTATGCAATGAGAGCTATTAGAAATTTATCCAAGCTGGTCTTTGTCTTTCCAGCGAGAACAAAGTTTGTTCTAACAGAGAAATTATCAATTCTTCATTCAGAAAACATTGCAGTATAATACAACATTTGATAGATGAAATCCTTGGTTTTCTGTTCATTATGCATTATATAGAATTAAACATGAGAGAGAACTGTTAACAAGTCCTGAAAAAGAGGATGTGACTTATGGGTGTGGCAAGATGGGTCTGATTTCTGTTTGATAGTTCTATAACACTACAAAAATGAAGGCTGTAAAAATTATGGTTTGTTTGTCTTAGCAGTGATAATTATATAGTGAAAAAAGTGTGTTAAATTCCATACTTACCTGAGGGGTAGTGGATAAAATGGAGAAGAGGGGATGCCTAGCAAAAATGTGTAACATGTCACACAAGAGGAAATTCTAAATATTTTAAAATATTGCTTTTAAAAGTAAGAACTCAAAACTTAAATAATATTAAAATGTGGATTATAAGCTATGATTTTCATGTTATACTAATTGGTGTAACATAAATTAAAAGCAGCTTTATAACATTTTGAATGTAAGTCACTAAAACCATATGTATGTATTTGTTTGTGATGTGTAATAATTTACTCTTTATGGTATAAAATAATGATCGGTCTAATAGATTTGAGTTGGACTAGTACATCTTGCATACTAGTCTGGTATATGTATATCAAAACATTTGTTTATATCCCTGTATTAGAATGATATAACATTTCATTTCATGTTTGAAATTTAAGTAACATTATTTGAAATTTGGTTTGCTTAACCTATAAATTATGCATTTGATAATACTTAATACTTTTCACAGTAGCTTGAATTATCCGAATAAGCTACAAATATCAAATTAAACACAGAATTGAGCTTTTATTATTTTTATTTTAACTAACTGTTATAAACTTATGTATAATGCAAGCTATATTTTATTTCATTTTTTATCTTTTTTAATGCATTTATATATACCTTGTACTTCTTGTCATTTAATATTAAATACAGCAGTCATGCCTTAATGGAAAAATGTCTTCAGTCTTCATAAATGTGCTGGATAATAAATATGCTTAAATAAATATACTTTAATAAGACAGAGGATAATATTTAAGGGAAACATCAAAATTTCAAAATTATATTTTTAGGTCAGCTAAGGATGTCAATTTATATATTGTACACGAACCTCAGAAGGAGGCTCTAGAGAAGAGTTTTAGTGAACTTCAACTCTTCAAAGAACAATCCAGTGACCTTGTCAAGGTGAGTAGTAGTCAGTGCTTGAAAATTAGTCATACCAGTTGAGGTTAATCCACCAGATTTTAAAAATCGCTCATGGCTTGTGAAAGGAGAAATATTTGAAGGATTCTGACCCTTTTATATAAATATTTTGGATCCAGAAAAATGTCTTATTTTCATAATTACAGACAGAGTTTTGCAAAAATTTGGTATTAGTTTGATAAGATGCATACTTTGTGAAAAATTATAACTATAAGACGTGATTGCAGTAATAAAGTGAAGCCAAACACCAAAATTTCTCTATTTTTTTTATAAATATTCAAGATTTTTTCAAATAGTGTTTCAGTTGTGAGCAATTGCTTTTAAGTTTTTTTGTTACATGAATTGCATCATCATATTTTTTGTTGACAAAATATGTCTTTGTAATTTCCAATAATTTTTTGAAAATTTCTACTGTCATGCATTCAAGTGAAAAATGTGTTTGAGAATTGTTTTATTGAAATAGAACCATTTCTTTGTCATGAAATGCCAATTTTATGCAACATTATGTAATTTTTTCTCTTGAAAAATACAAATTACCTATCTTATTAGATTCTCATTTTGAAACAAACAAACTTTCGTGATGTCTTCTAAAAATAAATAAAAAAATAAACTGTAAAAGATATTTGGGTGATACATTGTCCATATACCGAATATTTTTACTAATTTTTTGTTAGGTCTTATGCTAGGTTTTGTCTACTAGTATTAAACTAGAACTAAAGTTACAATGGCAGTAAAAAGTTTTGCTTTTTAAAATATTAAAAAATGTAAACTTCAATTAACTAAAAATAAATATTCATGGAAACTACAATTAACTTTTTCAGGAAAAGAGTAGGGTTGATTCTGATACCAACATATGTAAGCCTAAGTAAATCATTAGTCTGTAAGAGCCCAATATATGGTCCATATATCAAAGTTTGTGTCAAAATGAAGTTAGGGGAGGGTCATTTGTACTCCCACTCCTCATGCCAATGCTATTAAAGGGAAAGCTCATGAACCATACTTGAGATTGCATTGTTGACATTATTTTATACCAGTGTGTTTCCTTAGTATTATAAATTATAATTATCCTCTGTTTTGTACAACATATTTTGTAAATTATAAATAAAATTATGAAAGACAATGTAACATTTTGTATTTTATCACACATGCATACATGTGAGTGTGTATAACTGTTTTTCATTTGAGGTAGATACATTTTTCACACAGAAGTATTGAATTTATTCGGTATGTGAACATACATATTGAGAAATACAATCACAGTTTGTGTCTTGTGATTTTATGATGTAGTAACGTAGAAATAATGCTGAGATAATTTACTCGTGTGTATGTGCATCTATATATATAGATAGATATCAGCATTTTTTAGGTCTCAATTAGGCCAGTAGTTACATTCTATCAGGTGAGATTTCAGAAAACAGAGTTATGGTCACAACTAATAATATTAAAATAGTATTTATTCTTAACTTTAGTTTCTGTTACTACTTTGTACTATAACTATTATGAGGTTTCACTGCATAAATGTTATTAAACTAATTTTTGAACTGACAAGAAAAATTTAATGAAGTTTGTTGATATTTATCATACCTGAAGAATTTTTTATGGTAAGTATTCTTACTTCTATAGTTGGCAATGGAGGCATGGAAGAATGAAACAAAAAATAGTCATTTTCATTATTATGTAATTTTTCTTTCAGATTCATTTGTTTCATAATAAAGCTAAGCTGAAAACAGTTGTTTGTTTGTTTTTGAATTTTGCACAAAGTTACTCAACGGCTATCTGTACTAGTTTCCCTAATTTAGCAGTGTAAGACTAGAGGGAAGGCACCACCCACTGCCAACTCTTGGGATACTCTCTTACCAACAAATAGTGGGATTGATTGATACATTATAATGCCACCATGACTGAAATGGCGATCATGTTTGGCGCAACTGGGATGAGAACCTGTGACCCTCAGATTACAAGTCACACGCCTGAACATGCTTGGCCATGCTGGGCCCAGTTGTTAAAAACCTTTAGCAATGCTGTAACAATAATGTTAATATATGCTAATTTAGAAAATGAGAAAATATACACAAATTATAGGAAGAACTAAAGAAGTTAGAAATATGGATAAGGACTTTTTTTCCAGTTTCTAAATTTCTTTCATGTGAATTAAAATCACATATTTTCAACATATGCAAAAGAAGCATGTTTTATTGTTGACCATGCAATATAATGCATTTATTGTCAGTACCATGTTTATTTGGAAAAGTTTTAGTTTTTGTGCTGTTAATAATAGATTGAGAAAAAACCTAATGTATATGTGAAAAGCCATACTCTGCATTAAATAATGTAAGAATAGAAAGACTTGTGATCTTTTAGTAGTTCACAAAACAGCCCCAATGACTCAGTTACTTGGCAATAATTTCAGTTAACCAAGCATACTTGTGACATTTTTCTTTTGTTTCAAAGTAATGACTATCATTGAAAATATATTAGTTGTAAAATGTCATTTACATTTTGTGAGGAAAAAAAATTCTAAATTTGTCAAATAATATTTCTGAAAATTTTAAGAATGTGAAAAGAAGTCAGAGATAGCTTCTCTATATGTATGCATCATTTACAGGTGGTTGTGATTGTTTTTAATGTACACTTTCATATTCAATCAAGATGTGCACTTGATTAAAAGGTGATTGGAATCATGTTAAATTCAGTACGTTTCCACTGAGTGATGTTTGAAATGACATTCATAAAGTGAGCCAGGGAAAACAATTGTTGAATCTGAACCATAAGCATAATAGAAGTATCCTTGGAAAGGAAAGGGTTCCAGTGAATAAAAAAAAATGGAAACGGGAACCGTGGAAGGAAGCAGTAAGAGGACCCACGTAACATCAAAGAGTCCGAATTGGACATAAGAGGTGATATGGACTGGAATAAGGATAAAGGTGACAAATTGAAAGAAGAGAAATGAAAGTGAAGACAAATTTGCCCTCACATGCAACTGAAGTTTTGGGCAGAAGAGACTAAACTTGGTAGAAGATATGTTGTGGGAGAGAAGAAATCCGAATACTGACACATACCAAAAGGAGGAGAAAAAACATATGGAACATGAAGATATAAGCTTGATGGAAGGAAGTGTGAGGGCATGGAAGAAGACACTGAGACTCCATCAGGGAGGGTGGAAATATTGCAGAGGAAAGCAAATACAGAAACAAAATGGTGAGGACTAGAAATGTGAAGGCATAATGAAAAGTGGATGATAGTGCTGTGTGATAATCAGCAATAATGGATTCTGAGAGTCCCTTGTTTAAAAGCCAAGTGAAGAAAAGTAGTAGGAGGAGGAGGACAGTAGTGATAGATATTGCACTTGTGTTGATAAACTGATATGGAAAAAGATGCATGGTTTTCACAATTATCAAAATAACCCACACAGAGAGCGTGGTCCATCTGTCAAGTAATGCAGACAAAAGCCAAGCAAGAAGATAGAACATGTAAAGGGAAGAATGAAGTGTACTCAACTGAATTTGTCTGAGAAGGTGGGTGAGAAGGGGAATAGGAAGAAGAGGTGTCAGTAGAAGCAGGCACAAAAGTGGAAACCATGGCTACATCAACCAAAATGGTGCTACCAAGAGGACTTGACATGGAATGGCAAGAACACAAGGAATAAAACAAATGGAAGGATATGAATAAAGGTAATGCTTATTTCCAAAATCCTGACTTAAGACATTTACAGATACAACTAAAGGATGAAGAATACAGTACCAAAACCTGGAAAGCTTGGTATTCAGGTGGCTGGCAAATGCTTTGAGTTCCTAAGTACCCCACTGTGAACAAAGCCAACTCAGCACCTGTTGGTCGAGGAACCACTCTATGGGGAGGATCTTATTGAGGTGAGATAAATGGCCCCTAACCAGATTGTCAGGTTTTTTCTGAGTGACATTTGAAATCACATTCATTGAGTATTATTTTAAAACTTGAAAAAAAGAGTAATCCAGGTATTCTAAAGTAGGCTGGTATGATGTTAAAACTTTAATTAAAATAACATACAGAATAACATTTTGACATTCTTAGATCATCTTCAGGTTAACTAAGATACTTTCCAACCGACCAGTGCTGAGCTTATGTCATAGAATGAAAGTGCTAACAGGTACCAGTTTGTAATTAAAGTTTTAATACCAATAGCAGCTGTTTTTAGAATACATTTTTGCTTCAAGTGGGTTTCTCATTACTATGAAATTCTTCTGGGATCTTTGTGATGGGTTTATGAAACTGCAGTGCATAAAAATGTCTCATTACAATTTCAGTATTGAAAAATTTGAATCTCTGACACAACTACTTGCTCTAAAATGCCTTTACTATTTGTTTAAAAAAAACATAAAACTATTTTCATCAGACTTTTATGTTGTTACAAAATATACTTTGTCATGTCAGAATAAGTATTATTTTTTTTACCAATGAATAGTTGGATTGACTATCATATTATAATGTTCCCACAGCTAAAAGGGTGAGCATGTTTGGTAATGTGTATTTGAACCCATGACCCTGAGATTAACAGTTAAGAATCTTAACCATAAGGCCCTGATAAATAATAAGATATTTTAAGCTTTGTTACAATAATGTAATGGTCAATTCAACTGTTCATTGATAAAACAATAGTCCAAGGGTTGGCAGTGGGTGGTATTGACCATATGCCTTCTTTTTAATCTATCACTGCACATTTTAGAGTTAGCTGGTGCAAATAACCCTTGTGTAACTGTGTGTGAAATTCAAACCAAGTTTATTGGTTATCATATATTAACATAACTTTTAATTCCTGAAAAATTTCATTAAAAACAGAAGTTGATCAAGTGGAGCCTGATGTAGACAAAATTATGAGCAAGGATACATAAAGTATTGTGTTTCAAAAAACATGTTGTTTTATAGTGATATACAAACTTGATTGGATAATTCTGCTGTGTGAAAAGTTAAGTGAAAATATTCTGGGAAAATTAAAACTGTTACTGATCTGGAGTAAGAAATACATTAGTACAGTTATACATGACATTTAGATCCAACTCTTTTATGATAGATTGCCCAGGCAACATACATCATAAGCATTGTAGTTCATTTTTGAAACAGACTGAACCTGTTGATTTAGTAATCAGTGATGTTGAGAAAACCCACTGGTAGAGAAATATATATTTGCAAAAACAGCTTGTTTGGGTTGAGAAAATATTTCTATGTAAAACAGTAAAAAGTTCATAACTGCAAGAAATAATCATTTTCTATAATTCTTTATTTACTGTTTTATGTTTGAATAAGTTAAGAACTTATTTGTAAATATTAATAATGTGTTGTAATTGAAATGTGACTGTATTTTACAAAATACTAGTCCACTATCCACACAGCCAAGACAGGTCATTTTATATAGGTCAGTTTTATAATTTTAGGTATAATAACATATATCCATGTGTCACTGCACCTTCTGTAATATAAGCTAGGCATGGCTGAAAAGATTGATATAGTAAATGTGTGTGTGTGTGTATATATATATATATATACATGAGATATAAGCTATTTAGACTAAAAATTTATGTTTTATTGTTGTAATTTATAGTCATCCTTGAATAACAACAGCATATTTTGAATTTATTTCCCAATTTTTAATGGTGGTTATGATGTCTGTGAAATTGATAGTTAGAATTGAGAAAGTAACAGATAAAATATGAAGTTTTACTGAAAACAAACACTTAAGACATATTTAGGTTTTAGTAATTACACTAATGATATTTGAGATTTTTAGAATGAATAGTTTTTAATCATAACATAAAATTATTTTGCACTCAGACTGGTAATAAAACAGACTATATCTATTTACAGACAAATCGTTAGTAAAAATATTTAATTAAAAAAGCTTATTTTTATTTGTACAAAAGACTTGCAATGTTTACAAAAGTTCTACCATGATCATACAGTAGTTTCTCTTTTGAAAGACAATCCTGTTCAAAGACCACTTCCCATTTCTGTCCACCACACCTGAGATGATGTCTACTGCATTATTTTCTGCTCCTGGTAAGCAACTGCTCTAGGAATATGACCACTGATCAGTTAAAATGAGAAAGTTAGTGACTGTTCTATGGTGTAGTCATTCAGCTAACTATCCAGAAACTGAATTTTTGCTGTTGAATGCACATGTGGCACATTTTTTAAATATTGGATAGCCTTGTCACATGGACAGTTATGAAGAGTAAGAGGTCAGAGAACATGTCATCAAGTTTGTAGACTTACACTCAAAATTTTATTGAACTACTACTTTATGAGTGTATCCCAAGTATTTTAGTGTCAAATTGTAGACTGTTCAAGTTTTAGTATTATGCATTAATTATTCTTTTAATGTAAAAATAAATATTAAAGCAGAATTCCTCAATATTGATCTTGTGATGTTGAAATACAACTTCTCATGAAATAGAAACTCAAATTTCCTGTATTGATAAACTAGAATATATAATAACAACCTCCTGTCTTTTGTAGTTTCTGATATATCATTATATTTAGTGAATCATAGTAACCACACCCACTTCTTCCATTTTTGAAAATACAGTACAGTACTTGTTTATGTATATTTACTTTGCTCTGATATGTTTATAACCAATCAAATACTCAGAATATCCTCCCTGTGATTTTCTTAGCCTTTGCAGGAAAAATACTTTTTCTAGTTTTAGACTCGGAGAGAAAAGGTAAGATGAAATAGTGATAAAAAATGACATTTTTTAAACCCAAATGTAATTTAATTTGTAAACCTAATATATTAGAGTAGAATTCTATGATATTGGTATAATAATTTATGATATTGTTCTTATTTTATAATGCATATATAAAAACTAAAAAAATTGTTTTTTTTACATCCTCCATATGTGAAGTTCAAAAAGGCTTATGGCAATGATGGCAGATGAAAAAAAATCTAACAATCATAAATGGAAGAGATCATTAATAGTAGTTATTATAGTTAGCTTGTTCCTGGTTACCCAACATATTAAAACTCTATATTTGATAGCTTTATATTTTTGCAGAGGTTTTTTGATGATCCATACACAGCTACAATGGGAGGATTTTCTAAGGTGACAAATTTTCTCTTGGACTATGTTCTTACTAATGAAAACTCTCCCACAAAATGTTCTAATGAAGTAGTAGTTCAGATGCTTCAAGAAAGCTTGCCATCTGTTGAAATAAATCAGAATGAAGAACCTGGCTTCGAGGTTATAACCTGTGTAAGTATTAACTTATTACCTATATTTCTGTTATTATTGAAATACCTCTTTGTGAATATTCTCTTAAAACTTTTTTCATCTTTCTTGTTTTTATTTTTTCTTAATAAAGCAGAGAACAACATTTTGACCTAAGAAAGCCAAAATGTTCTCTGCTGCTTTAATAGTAAAAGTGTTAATACCCATACCAGCTGTCCCAAGATATATTCCAGATGCTGCTAGGTCTATCTCAGTTTTTCTTTTTTTGTTTGAACAATCTCATAATATATTTTCCTTCTCCTGAGACTGTTGTGGCCATTGGCAGATGGAATTTCAGTTTAATATTTCAAACTGTGTACAGTTACCTGTTTCCATTATTTTCAAAAGAGAGAGGCAGTACTTGCAAGTCTCACCCTATAAAGGCTTTCATTCTTTTTATCTTAACTTATTATCAGGTAGAATATTTTCTTTTTTGTCGTTCCTTCAGATTCTCCACTGCACTTTCTTTTTTCAAGTGGAGCTTAAGAGTCCTTACTGCTTTTTAGTTCCAAGCTGCTGGGGTGATCACCACAGAGACATTTTCCTTGAACTTGAGATGAGATGATATAATTCTCTTTCCTACCCACATCTGATGGCTGAGTTTTGGAATATAGTGAAAGTGCAGATTGTATGACCCTATCTACCCCCTTGTGGATGAGGACTCCTGATGGCCTGTGTTTTGAATGCAGTTGATTTGCCATTTATGGTCTGTCATGCTGTAGCTAGTCTACACTTGGAAGCGCATCCTTTTATGCTCATCTGTATTTATCTTTTGTAGGATTGATATTCATGTATTCCTTTTCAACCTTATTTCTGTCCTTATTGGAGAAGTTATCCATATCTGTGACACCTTTTTCCCCACTGGACAAAGAGTATACCTTTTACAGAAATTGTGAGGTTTCTTATGTATGATTTTTAACTCTGAATATCTCTTTTTGGACTGTCCTTCAAATGCTTTCAAAGGATGCTCCCATTTTTTCCTTGCATCAATCCCTTCACTTGTTAATTGTAAGATTATAACTATTTATGTGAGTGTAGGTAAGGTATCATCTCAGAAAATGTATTTCCAATAGGTACTTACTTCCTCCTACCATTCATCCCCATTGAAAACTGATGCCTATATTTTCTGTCAAAACTTGATAATTTGTTAGAATTCAATGAAGTTTCATTTATCAAGAGAGTATGTAATGCTCTTATTGGTGGAAAGTTTTGCATACAAGGTGCATTGAAGACAGTCACTTTCAGTTAGGTGAGAGCTTCAATTCTTGTAGTATGCACAAACAAATTTTGCATATAAAAGGCAGCACTGAACAAGAAAGGCTATTTATGTAAGAGGAAGTGAGTATTTATTAGAAATACATTTTTAGTATAGAACAATTATAAGTTTTTAATTTGAAGGTGAAAGTAGACCTGATGTATGTAAATATCTATAAAAGTGTAACATTTATTGTTTTTATTGAGCTTTCTCTTAAAAAGATAATTAAATTCAAAAATAATTTATCTTTAAAAACAAATTTGTTAAATACAGCCAGGTAGATACATTATCAGAACAGGCAATGCCTTACAGACAAGCAAGGTAGTAAAAATCATAATACTGATGAATTAAAAATAGTGTTCAAAGGATGATGTAAAAATTAAGCAAAAATTTATATAAGCCAATGATATGCACCTGATTATATTTTATAGAAATGATTTATAACATATGATGGAACAGTTATACAATAAGTAGTTTTTGTGATTAATATGGTTGTAGGAGCAATACCTCCTATTTTGATTAGTATTAATCAGAAATATCAAAGATTTTATAAGAAAAATAAGGTTTCTTATAAGCTTTTTTTTTGTGTGTAACCTCTACATTCCTCAAAATTAATCCAGACAGTTAGGAAGTCAGAGTTCTGGCATTAAACAGAATGTCTACAGAGCTGTGATTGGTTTTAGGTAAAATATGGGTCTAAAATGCTGTTTTTACAAACTGATTATGAGTAAAATAAACAACTATTTAAACTAATAATATGTGCTTTGTTAATTCTTGTAAAAATATTTGACATCATATTACTGGACAAGTGTGAAATATTTGTTTTTTGTATGATATTGAACAATGTATGAGGTATTTTTTAACATAAGCAGTTTATTTTAAAGTTGTGAGGTCAGTACTGAATTATTTTTAACAAGCATTAATGTGAAATATCAAATAATACACAAGAAGAAACATGCTTGCTCCTTTGTGTGTCTTCCACATCTCTCAGAATTAGCCTATAAGAAATTTCAAATCAGAGTTTTAGTATTAAACTAAAATCATCCAGAGCATTGGTTGGTCATGTGGAAAAGATTGATCTAAAGAGATATTTTTGTGGTCTTTATTGGGTAAGAGAAATTTTAAACATTGTGCAGTCAAGCATGTTTTGTATCAAAACTATCAGGCTTATTGATTTCCATCACTATTCTAGTCTTTGGTATTTAACACTTAAGAATTCTCATGTTATGAAAC
Organism: Carcinoscorpius rotundicauda; assembly: GCA_011833715.1. Classification (NCBI taxonomy): domain Eukaryota; kingdom Metazoa; phylum Arthropoda; class Merostomata; order Xiphosura; family Limulidae; genus Carcinoscorpius; species Carcinoscorpius rotundicauda. The sequence continues at coordinate 36,889,598 of CM022401.1, forward strand.
GTAAATATAAAAAAAAGAGCAAAAAAAAAGATAAAATGGAACAACATACCATTTTCCGTACATTTGTTCAGTTGTTTAAGCTAAGCTTTTAGTTTGAGGTTATTGACTCTTTATATTGTGTACCAAAATCATGAAATTGAAACATAATAAAAAGTATTATTATTCTCTTACATAAACAAATACTTGCTGTCTCACATTTTTGTCTTAGTTTTACATGTTATCTGTCAATTTCATTTGTATTTGTTTTTATAATACACATATAATGCATGTATAATCACAATTTCTTTTTAGAAACTTTTTCTCATCTACAACCTTTTGAGTTTTTTATATTTTATCTTACCTCTTCTCACATAGTTTTAGTTGTGAAATGTTATTTTTTTTTTTTTTACATTTGATAGTAATATAATTGTAAATCACCATTTCTCTTTCAAAACTTTTTTACTAGCCTACAAAATTTTGGTAGTTTTCAATATGGTATCATATCTCCTTTATGACTTGTAATATTCTCTATATGTCCAAATAAACATTTGGTCATCATGAGCCTCAATATGTTCACTACCATCACATGAGGCAGCTGCATGATAGCATGCAACAAGAGTCCACCAATAACAGTGCAGCACAATATCTAGCACAGCTGACTCCCTCCATGCAGCTATACTCAATTTTATTTCACAGTTGACACTTTTGATGTTAAAATGTGTATTTTTTGCTTACACTTCATAGGATTTCACTCATTTAGCACTTTTATTTTATAACTATCTGTTTTTGGAATGTGGACTTCATTCTGTTCAGTTACATCCACAATGGGCTTTACAAGATTAGTGGAATCTTATTCAGGATCTCTTGGATGACCCTTGCCATCATCTTCCTTCTCTTCATGCAGACATTGCCCGATGTTTGGACAAGACAACACTGCAGTTAGTGTTCCTGTTGCAGAAGTGCATTTCTCTATGGATGCTTCATTTTGGTTTTGTATTTGTATCTTCACATGCCAGAGATATTGAAATGTTGATCTGCAATACAATCACCTCTGCATACTGGTCTTTTAGGACTACTTACTTTTCCTTGGGCTATAACTTATTTCCTTCCAGCTCTCTGGAACTTATTGGTTATGACCCATTCCAACAACAATACAGTTGTCTTATACACCCCTTAGCAAGGGGGTACTCAATTGGAATCTCTGTTTCCACAAGTTGTACCTCCTGTTATAGACCTACAGTCATCACATTCAGTTGATAGCGTGTCATGCACCAGGTACTCTGAATCTGATTGGGGATCATTTATCTCACCTCGATAAGATCCTCCCCATAGAGTGGCTCCTCGACCAACAGGTGCTGAGTTGGCTTTGTTCATAGTGGGATACTTAGGAAATCAAAGCATTTACCAGCCACCTAAATTTCAAGCTTTCCAGGTATTAGTACTGTATTCCTCATCCTTTGGCTGTATCTGTTAATGCCTTCAGTCAGGATTTAGGGAAGGAACATTATCTTTATTCATTATCCTCCCATCTGTTTTCTTCCTTGTGTTCTCACACTTATACAGGCCACTCCATGTCGAGTCCTCTTGGTAGCACCATTTTGGTTGATGTAGCCATGGTTTCCACTTTTGTGCCTGCTTCTACTGACACCTCTTCTTCCTATTCCCCTTCTCACCCACCTTCTCAGACAAATTCAGTTGAGTACACTTCATTCTTCCCTTTACATGTTCTATCTTCTTGCTTGGCTTTTGTCTGCATTCCTTGACAGATGGACCACGCTCTCCGTGTGGGTTATTTTGATAATTGTGAAAACCATGCATCTTTTTCCATATCAGTTTATCAACACAAGTGCAATATCTATCACTACTGTCCTCCTCATTGTGAATTTCGTTCTTCTCCTCCTACTGCTTCTCTTCACTTGGCTTTTAAACAAGGGACTCTCAGAATCCATCATTGCTGATTATCACACAGCACTATCATCCACTTTTCATTATGCCTTCACATTTCTAGTCCTCACCATTTTGTTCCTGTATTTGCTTTCCTCTGCAATATTTCCACCCTCCCTGATGGAATCTTAGTGTCTTCTTCCATGCCCTCACACTTCCTCCCATCAAGCTTATATCTTCATGTTCCATATGTTTTTTCTCCTCCTTTTGGTATGTGTCAGTAATCGGATTTCTTCTCTCCCACAACATATCTTCTACCCAGTTTAGTCTCTTCTGCCCAAAACTTCAGTTACATGTGAGGGTAAATTTGTCTTCACTTTCATTTCCCTTCTTTCAATTTGTCACCTTTATCCTTATAACAGTCCATATCACCTCTTATGTCCAGTTCGGGCTCTATGCTGTTATGTGGCTTCTCACACTGCTCACTGATTCCTTCCACGGTTCCTGTTTCCATTTGTTTATTTGTTGGAACCCTTTTTTTTCCAAGGATACTTTCATTACACTTATGGTTTGGATTCAACAGTTGTTTTCCTTGGCTTATTCTTCCCTTTCTCATGATGACTTTTGTCTCTTCCAAGTCTCCTCCCATCAAATCCATCACCTAACTATACTCATAGCTGTGAAGTTGTTTGTCCTTTACAATATATAGTTTGTTCCAACATGTGGACCACTTTCTATACACTTATCTCATATTATCTTCATCATCTGGCTGTTTTGCTCGTTACAGGTTACCAGTGCTATCTTAAGCTCCATGGTTTCTCTTGGGGTTGGTAGATACTCTTTTTTTTCATTTGGTTCTTTCTTATAGGGCTTTTTCTCACATGTACAGATCTTGCTTAATGGTAAGAGTTGCCTGACAAAGTATAATTATTCTTAAACCTGTACTGTACAATCATTGAGGTCAGTAATGGCCACTGTTGAGATGGGGTGACCTTCAAGACCACTTTTATGTTTTTCTCCTTGTGGTGTTTTGAATCATAAGTATATGTTCACCCCAGACAGTACAGTCATGGACTCACATGCAAAAAGCAGAAGAGGATTGCCATCCATCCCTGCCACATCTTGGTTTGGCTGCATCATGTTTGGCCTGCTCTTCTAAATAATGTTTTGTAGTCACCTGTTGCATTCCTCTGAATTATTCGGTGCATCCCCCCAAATATTTTTCCAGTGTGGTACAGAGGTTCTTGCCAACTCCTAGTTCAAGGGGTGGTGGACCTATTGTACCCAGACATCAGTTCTGAAGGAGATTTTTATGTTGGTTGGAGCTGGACCAACCATACAAGTTCTTATATGTGAGTGGCTTAGGTATCGTCTTCCTACCAGAAACTAGAAGATTCATTCCCAGTGCCACCTAGTTCTGGAATGGAGTTGAATTGCCACATTGTCATCCTCCTTCCTACTTCTCAGACGAGCACACATGGTGATGCAGATACTTGGAATGGATGATATTTCTTTTCTTTCAGTTCCTGTGTCCTGAGTGAACAGCTCCTAACATGAGCTGGGTATTTCTTTCATGATAATGTTAGTTTAGGTTTAATTTCCTGTTAGGGTCTGCAATGCTCTAGCCACTCTACACTCAGGAGTCCCTTTATTTAATTTTGAGGTTTTTTCTGTGATTCTGCCTTTATGAAGACATTATTTTCGTGGGAATAAAGTATACCTAGCTCAGAAGTAGTGCAGTCTGCTGTGGTTGTGTCTTACATACTCTGTATTCACACACCTCATGGGCTTTGTTTGTACATTTTTGAAAGGGTTGATCTTGGTAATTCATGATGACCAGAATATGAAAGTCGAAATGTTGTTCTGTACTTTATTTTAATTAAAGTTTTAATATCCATACCAGCCATTTCATGAATACATCATTTAGTTAAGGTTGTACTGATTCATTTAGCAGGTCACTGTGGCATTCTATTTTGTGAGATTTCATATCAGAAGCTAACATTTTCCTGCACTGAAAATACATTCCCAAAAGATTTTTACCTGTTCTCACACTTTCCACCTTTTCTCCTCACTTTCTGTATTGCTTTTTTTTCATGTTGCTCAATCAGTATGTGAATTTTAGCTAAACTGCATAGACAGAGTGAGCTGTGCTAGGAGTTGTTGTGCACTTCTGTTAGTGTGTGGTTGTCACATACTATTATGCAGCTGTCTCACATGAGAGTGGGTGAGAGTATTGAGGCTAGTGATGAACAAAAATGTTGGACATACAGAGAGCAGTACAAGTTGAGAAAAGCTACTATATGAAAACAGATAAAAATCTATTGGAAATACATTTTCAAAGTAGGAAAATGTCAACTTTCTTAGTAGCTTAAAAAGTTTTAAATAAGAGAATGTTTTGTAATCCTGCTTCAGTATGTCTAACTTCTGGTGAATCAGACTATTTATACTTCTATGTTCTTGGTGAATAACAACCAAATAATGCTCATTTCCTACTAAAAAAATGTAGCTACTATTGAAACTAACATAGCTTCACTAAATATATAAAAAATCACAGATAAAGAAATGATCATTCAAATTTCAGTCTTAAAATGTGGAAGTTACCTAGTATTAAAAACAAATAAATATACTTCATAGATAGTCATAAATGATCACAAAATTCATTGGTGCTTCCACAGTAGGCTAAGGTAAACCAATCAATGGTCTAATTTGCCTTTTCTTCATCAAGTAATGACATTTTTACTCACCTTGAACAATGTTGATATTAAGACAACATTGTAAAAACACATGAAAAGTGAAATTGCAGAAACACTACCCAGTAACAGCATCCATTTGCAAAATATCATAAGTTTGTTTCGGTTCTATTCAGACCATTCTGTTCATCTGTTGTATAATGATTTCAAATACAGACCTATTTTCAGAAGTTTTCTGTAACAGTTCAGCTGAATTAAATTTTTTTAGCGTAACCCATATTGTGGCTTCTACAAAAATAAAGGTACTCCTAGAATAGGCTTAGAATAACATTATTACTGGTAATAATACAAATATTCCAGTGGTAATGTAAGGTATACACTTTCAAAGGTAATGATATTATACAAAAAAAAAAAAAAAAAAAGTGGACAAGAGAATTTTTGTACCGTAAGTCACTAAATAATGCATAAAACATCATGATAAGATAAGTGGAAGCTCTACAACATTATTCTTATGTTTATCTTCTTTTCTTTTTTGTTTCAAATTTTAGATAACAAAATGAGGGTGCTTTTTTAACATCAGGAAATATGGTATTAACTATTAGATTTGGCAGCAAATTTAAAAATTGACACCTTTTTGCTAATGTCAGTAAAATTTCATTGACAGCGAGATATATGTAAGTTGTAAGAATGGAAAATTCAGTCACCATTTAAAAACTACATAATTTAGCAAATTAAAGCCGTGCATCTTGTCATGAAATTGTGGTAAAGATTAATGAGCCTGACAAGCATTGCAAATAATGCCCACATTGAATTGCATGTTGGTTTTTGCAAGTATCATTTAAAAACTGTTCAGTATACAGATATATTTAATTTTTATAAAATTATTAGGATAAAAATAAATTGTATGTTCTGTAAGTAGTTTTAATGTATATCATGTAAATAAGTATATCTGTTCCACAGCAAAGCTAGTTGACCTGTTGACATCCTCTTCTGTAAAATCTATTTAATTGCAAAAAAATCTCTTATTCAAAGCTCTTTTATTCCTATTTGTATTTTACTTTGCATAAAAGTTAACTCTGTAAACTCTTTAATATTGTGAAGTTGGCATTAATTTTGTAGATGGAACTCCCACCAAGGCCTCAAGTTAAAAGAGACGACCCTGTACTTTTTGATCAATGGGAATCACATCTTGATTCAGAGGGGCAAGTGAAAGACATAGAACAGTTGAAATGCAAAATATTCAAAGGGGTTAGTTATTTTATAAAATTTACTTCATATATATTATAAATAAGTAGAAAAATGCAAAGGTTACAAATAAATTACACTTTTAGAGAAAAATCACCTTTAAAAGTTATGGTAATTGTGACATTTCAAGCACTCATGCTTTTATGTGTGTGTGTGTATATATATATATATATGTAGTTTGTTATAACTAAAAACAAGCTGAAACAAAAATAAATTAAAAAATACATTAAAAATTCAAAGGATCTCACAGTACCAATTGTTATGTGGGATATTATATTCACTCTTTGCATTGAATATTGAACTTCTGCACAGTTTCACATAAATTAATACTATTATGTTTAGTAAGTTTATGTGAGCTTGTGTGGATGGTCTTCATTTCCATGCTTGTTAACTTGGGTTATTCATTTCTTCTCTCCAAAGTTTTGAATAAGTTGGTTTTTTTATACTTTTTTACCATCTAGGTTGTTTTTGTTTAAATATTTACTTTTCACTGTTAATGTTATTTTCTTTGCAAGTTCCTTTATCTTTACTATTTGTCACCTGCACTTGTGGTTTAAATTTGACTCAAACTTTGTTATTTTGAACTGGATGACTTTTTGTTTGCCTGTTTTTCAGAGTTGGTTTTATTTTAGTGTCCTTTGTCATATGGAGCAGGTTTGTGTGTTGTTACGTTTTTTATGCGGACTGAATGCAACAGAAAGACACAGATAGCAGCTTGTATAATATATTATAATGATCTACTTATGTGATAGACACAAAATAAATTATCCAATAGCAATAACAGATATCCAATTTCAACCATCAAAACAACTTACAATACAAAAAGGTACTGGCCTGTGCTTAATAATATGATCCAGAATGAGTGTCCAAATCTGAAATCCAAAGTTCCAATCTAGGCGGTGAATTTAGTCCCACAGAGAAATTTTCAAAGTTTGAATGGGTTATTTCAAACAAAAATTCACAGTCCAATTCGTATTGACTTTCGGTATAATCCGTAATCCGACTGAATTGTAAAGATTGACGGAGTAAAAATTTCACCGCTTTAGTTGATCTAGCTCTATTCACAAATTCAGTTTAAACTTTCTCAAACGAGACAAACTTCTTGATCCGAGTAAAAATGGATGATTCACTTCTTGACCTGAGTAAAAATGAATGATTTACTTCCCTTGCATCGCCGTCTGTTTATATACTATATCGCGTAACTTCCCAGAATTCCACAGTACAAACACCAGGCCAATACAAGTGATCAATCTACCTAGTTTTAAAAATTTCTACATGAATAATTCTAAATGAATTTTAATTAATTCTAAAATGTTATTTTAAATGAATAACATATTTTTTTTTGGTTTAAACTTCAAAAAAAGAATATAAATATGGAAATATAATAGATATGGGAATGCAAACACGACATGACATGGTTGTCATTTACACAACATTTACATAACACTCCCGACATGGTTGTCATTTACATAACAGTGTTCAATATTTAAAATTAGTTCATCTTCTAAGCTTCTTTAGTAGTTTTGTACTTGTTTGTTACTTATTGTTTAAGTTTGAATTTGTTTTTTGCATGTTTGTTATTGTATTGTATTTTGTAGACTACACATTTTTAACTTTGTTAGTAAAGAGAACATTCTCTAAATGTGTATAATTTATGTCTTTCTAGCCGCACTTCACTACAGTTCTGAAGGTTCTATGGATCTATCTGAAGATTGTTACCTTCTGTTTTGCGTATCATATTCCTTGGAATCAGACCTTGTCCAATTGTCTTGCTGAGTCTATTCAATACTTACCACACAAAAGAATTATCAAATAGGTTGTATCTACTTAATCAAGATTTTACTTTTATTTGTTGTCTCCAAAAACATGGAGATTGAAGTTCCATCGTAAATCTGTCTTGGCCATATACTTATCTGGAAACAGCTCTCTTTACCATGGGGTCTTTCCTCTCACTTTGATGAATATTTTGCTCCAGTGTCATGTCATTGTTTCTTCTGTTTTTCCATGAAGGTTCTATCTTCTAGTTCTGGATATTGCCATTCGGTCATTCTACAACTCCAATTGTTTTTTTCATGTGGCATGCTCTCTTGCACATCATCTTCACTCACTGGGTTTTAGGAACTTACTATTAAATGACCAACTGGTTTTTCTCACTTCATATCATGCCAGTCAGTTACTGAGACCTGCTTACTTTGAGAACCCTCTGCTCAGATGGGGTTTCTGGAGATGACCTTTACTACCCCTTTACAGTCAACTAGTTATTGCTCACTTCATCTCATGCTGGTCAATTACTCAGACCTGCTTACTTCTCTGAGAATCTTCTGCTCAGATGGGATTTCTGGACATGACCTTTACACAACCCCCTTACAGTATCTCATTCATTTAGTGGTCCTTTTCACTTTCCACCTAAGTTGAACCCTGCCTTTTCCATATAGGATCCAAAATATAAAGCAGGCAGTCATGAAGGCTCTTATCTTTTCCTTTTTTCTCTGCACAAAACATTCTGTCTTTTTTTGTGTATGTGGGCTTCCTTGGTAACTCTCATTGTCTTAGAGCTTCCCCATAATCCCTTAGATTATCCTATTTTTCTTCCACTTGGGATCAAGGTAGAGTATGCTTGATGCCTCAACAGATACTTCCTTGGTAGGTTTGGAGGCTTTCCTCAATTTCTCAAGTTATTCAAGGAGGCTACTTTCCATGTTCACATCATGGAACCTTTAACAGTATTATCAGGTTGTGTATAACTTCCTCCCATCCCTCTGGGAAGAGGATGATTATGGATTATTCTGACAATTACAGTTTTCAGCTATATCATTAAGCCAGGGGGTAAATCAGATCCATAACTCTGTGTTTTCAGAATAGATCTCCTGCACTAGGTCCACAACTATCCCATGACAGCCCTGGCATATCATGTTCCTGGAGTTATGGATACTTTGGTAAATCTGTTATTACATCTCAACCATGTTCTTACAATGGGGTGGTTACTTCATCCTTGGATATTTCTCTGGTTTACGTTCTCAGCTGTAAACACTGCATGTAAATGTAGTTCCTACTCACTGGAATGCCATACTTTCATTTTTGTCTCCAGTTCCTCACCCTTTGGCTCTAAAAGTTGATGTTTTTAGTCAAGATTATAGAGGTCTTCATCTATGTGCCTATACTCGGCTCAGACTCCTTTTCTTGATGTTTCCCTTATCCTAACCTCTCCTTGTTGTATTGTGCTGTGTTAATGGCTTTGTATTGGTCAGCACGATGTTGTGTCTTCTGGTTTGATCATTACTGAAGGAAAAACCCTGCACTTATCTCTGTTCTGATTGCTCTTCTAACAACCGTGATCAGATGTTTTTCATCCTTGTGTCACCACACTCTATATTTATGTGTAACTTTTGTCTGGCTTCTTGTTTCAGTTCACACATTCACCCTTTGTATGGTGTCTTTCATTGCCTGTACCATTCACTCCTCTTTCTTGTCTATGTACCATAGATACTTGAGGCTTTGCTCTATTTTCTATTCCTCACCTGTTCCAGTTCTTCATTTGGTTGTTTGATTGGGGTTAGTCTGTCTCAACTGTTGCTCTTTATAAGAGTATACCCTGTTGAACACCTTCTATACTCCCACCTAAAGAAATACTTTTCTTCCAAGGTCATTTCCCTCTTTTTTCTTTTTTTCTGTCTGGTCTGTCTGCCATGGTTCTCTGTTCGAACAGATTGGGATTCCAGTGTTGTTCTTTATGTCCTTACTGGTTCTTCCTTTGAGCCCATTGCAATATATTCCTTGTACCATTTTGCCCATGGGACTTATGGTGAAAAGTAGGGCAGTGGTAACACTGCCTGTTCAGTGCGTGTCACCCCTCAAAAAGCTAATGCTCTGACAATTCAATGGTGGTGGCTTGTGTCAGTCACAAAAGGCGAACTTGGTTAAGATCCTTGTGTTTTCTTACCTTGGATCTGCTCTTTTTGGCCCACAGTCATCACATTTATTTAATGGCATTTCACACACTGTGTGCTTTCAAGCTTGTGGTAGATCGTCTTTCTCAGCTAGACCTGGATTACTCAACAAACTGATATCTTCATCTTGTTTTTTGGTGGACTTATAATTGTTGGGGTACTCCTTATATCAGTTCATTTGCATTTGCTCTCAATCACTATTTACTTTTGATTTTGTCTCCTGCTTCCCATTTTTGAGCTTTGGCTGTGGATGACTTCAACCAGGATTATTCAGACAAATTCCTTTATGTTTTTCCTCCTATTCCATTACCTCCTCAAGCAGCATTCCTTGTCCATACCACTCTCTGCAAGGTTCTTCTCATTGTTCTTTACTGGTCTGCTCAATCATAGCTTCCTTGCTTATTCTGGTTATAGTTGTTCCCTCCCATCCCTCTTCCCTAATTCTTCAGTCTTTTTTATGAATCACACTCACCAGTTCTGCATTCCTTTCTTCATGTCCTCTATCTTTATGTCTAGCTTTTGCCCAATCCCTGATGTGAAGATACAGTTGTTCATGTTAGATGATATTTCATTTAGCTTATTCCATTCATCCTTCATTAATGGTCGTGTATCAGCAAAAATGAAATGTTTTTTGTGTTTGAAGTCTAGCATGTCAGTGCAGTTCACTTTTTCAATTGGTGCTCTCATCCTATCTTTCTGCAGATGTCTGTACCCCACAGGCTGGATTTGGATATTGATTGAACCAATCAACATAAGTCCTTGTACAGTTTTGTGGTCGTCCATTATCATTCCTCAATTCTTCCTTCTGTGTAGTGGGTCATAGAGGGCATATGTGAGATGTTTCCATCTATGTTCTAATTATTCTCTCATTTTATCTTGTGATTGTGATTTTACTGACCTTTGGATGTTTGGGATCAAGATTACAGTTGTGAGAGTTGATTGCTTTCGATTTACTTCTCTCTGGTACTGGATGCTACATTCCTGGATCACTGGCTCAATGCTAATCCTGTGTCATGCCCTGAAGTAGATATCAGTATTCACTGAGAAGGTTTTGTATGTAGTTGACAAACCATTCTACACTATGGGACACATTCCTTAATTACTCACTTCTGTGGGATTGAGTTTCCATATTTATCCAGTTGGAATCACATTTTTGACTTATTTTCTCTTGCTTAGATGTGCTCCTTTTCTTTTCCACTATATTTGTTCATGACATTTCATGGCAAGAAGATACCTGTTTGAGAGGTGGTGTGGTGTCCCTCCTTAGATCATCTGATCTGTTTCTCTTATGTACAGAGGTATAGTTTGGATGCTTTTGAGAAATGTGTCTGTTCTTTCACCCTTTTTAAATTGGGATTCTGACTAATCTGAAAAGAAGAGGGAAGTACTCTATTGGGAGTTATAATTTTCCTAAACTAAAAATGTATTTCTGATACGTACTACTCTCTGGTCATGCTTCTTGTTCTCCTTACACACAATCTCCCAGTGTTTACATCTTCTGCCAAATTTTGAAGTGATGGTTTGGTAGTGTCATGTAGAGGGAATCACATGCATCATGTGATGGTAGTGCTCTCCTATTGATGGAGAGTTAATATATATTGATTTGCATGAGAAACAAGTTATCTGAGCTAAGAGAAGTACTTATTGGAAATACATTTTGAGTTTAGAAAAATTATAACTTCTGATCTTACTGTATTAGTAGGATTACCTGGAATAAAATTTATTTATATAAGAAGTATAGTAATGAATCAGATAATGATATGTTTGTCTGTAATGTAAGTTCAGTGTGTTGTGATTCATTAGATGTTTTTGTAAATAACAGGTATTATGCTTTTATGTCTTAGTAATTTATTATGTAATTTTCTACAGTAAGTATTGTGTTTATTATTCTTAGCTATGTTTAACACAAAGTGGAGTTTAACATGAGGCATATATAAAATACTGGGCTAATCCAGAGAATTTGCAAGATATCAGTAGTTTGTGATGAAGCTGTAGTAGCAAAATGTTGAGATATAGGTCATTATTTTCTTTATTTTAATATTATATGTTTGTTTTTATTGAAAATACTGTTAAAGTTTTGTTTCAAAAATAACACTGAATAAGGAAATTTTATTGATAAACTGTAATCCAGCTTATGTTTTTAGTTTGACATTATGCTGTGAATAAGACTGATCAAATGATTTGTTTGAACAGTAATAAGTATTTACATCATCAGTTATAGTTTTTTGTTGTGTGTAAACTGGAAATGAGAGTAGTAATATAAACAAACATCAGCTTGAAGATAGAAGTATTTAATATGTGAAGCAGTTTCTTGAACTATAAATCATTCAGTTTCTGCTTTTCTTCAGACATAACAGATTTGTTACTTCTAGTTGTCAAAAGAGTCATATTTAAATCATGTATGTTGGTTTGATACCTTTATAATAGGAAAATTACTGAGGTTGAAACTGTTATTTTTCCTTATGATCTTATAAAGTTTCCTGATATATTTTATATGTAACTTTATAATTATTTCACACATTTGTGTCAAAGCCTGAATTCCAGTGAATTTTAAAAACTTAAAATTTTATTGTGTTGAAAGAACTACTTCAAAATAAATAAAGAAATGTGTTTGAGAAAATTTAAACTTAAGTCATTATTAATTATTGAATACACATATGCTTGGTCTCAGATGTTGTTCTTTATGTGTCTGATTTCAGGGTTTATTAAATTCATTACGGAAAGAAGTTTGGAAGTTTCTTTTAGGGTACTTTCCTTTCAATTCTACAAGAAAAGAGCGTGAAAAATTGAGGAAAAAAAAAATGTGAGTATTTGAAATGTATTTTCTTAAATTTTTCATTTTCACTTTTCAAAGAAATAATATTTTTAAATCTACAGGTGTCCAAAATCTCTGGCAGTTAATAGCCAGTTTAAGTCCATTTACCTGATCTTAAAACTGTATTTATGTTTGACCCATTATAGTCTAGAAATTAAGGGTAGGATCACATATCCAGGTTTAGTTGTATTATTGGTTTTACAAATCGAATGTTCTAATTGGAATTTAATGAACTCATAAGGTCAGGGCCAGGTGCAACTTAATGGTTAGTATGCCTAGAGTTTAAATTCAAAGTTAATGCTTTTATCTTGCACTTCCACACAATGTGAAACTGTGGGTGTAATATAAGAATAACAGTCAAATTACATTGTACGATCAGATAAGAGCAGTCCAAAAGTTAGAAGTAGCTGTTTTTCACAATAAAATTCATTCTATCTAGTCTGTCAGTGAAAAATTATTGATGGATATGCACAGATAGGCACTTTGTTTGGCTTTGCACAAATTAGTACTAATAATTAATCCAGAAAAAGACAGATATTTGGGATATTCATTCATGCTTTGAAACTGTAATAGGTATTTTCTATTGCAAAGAAGTAAATAAACATTTAATCTTCAAACATCAATTTCATCAGATGTAATAAGAACATAAAACTGTCATCTGGTGTACTATAGAAGAGACCTTTTTATTTCATTCACACAAATTCTGTGGAAAATGTTCTTGATGCTAAGTATAAAGCTACACTATGAACAACCTTTGTTCTGCCCACAGTAAGATTGGAGCCCAGATTTTAATCTTATAAGGTTTCAGACTTACTTCTGAACCAGAGCCATTATACCAGAGCCCAAGACAGGGAAGACTAAAGATAAGTTTTATATTACTGGATACGTCAGTGCAAGTTGCATGTTAGGTAGGCATGACGGGAAGACCAGTATAATAAAAAACATGTTTGAAATGCATTTAGGAGGTTTTAGAGATTATGCAAATAATATTTGAGATATTTAGGACAAAAATAGTTTTTTTTTAATCATAACATGAAATCACATTGCACTCAGACTAATACTAAAACAAACTCAATTTTCACAAACAGATCTTTTGTAAAACTTATTTGATTAAGGAATCAAATTTTTGATTTACAAAATGCTTGTAATCTTTACTAAAAGTCTACCAAATTTTATGAAGGTACACAGTTTGTATCAAAAGTTTAGTGCAAATACTTAATGTGTGCAAATGTGTAGAGGAACTCATGTTATACCGAGCCTGTTGCTAAAGGGTTAATGTATGACATCTTTAATCCCATTTGAACTACCCTAATGTTATGATTACAGCAGATTTTCAATTATCATTTAAAACTGTATTTTACACAATCCAAAATAAACAAAAAAACATGGAATTAGTTTTTATTTAATATAAATAATTGTGCCAGCCAACATCTTATTCATAGATATGGGATGCCATAGTAACACCAATGTATTTATATGTACAGGTTTTAGAATGTTATTTATGTAATTTTATATATCTTAATTGTGAACAAAGTAAATTGTTTATTTACTTTTATTAAAACGTACAGAGTTGTATATACACCAGAAAAGATAAATGAAATATCATGGTTCTGTGTCACATGATGTACAAGCTATAAACAATGTTAAAATTTGGCAAAGTATAGCTTGAAGCATAAATTGGCAGTCATTCATGATGGCAAGAAACCCACTTGAAGTAAAAAAATGTATTCTCAAGACAGCTGGTATAGGTATTAGCACTTTAATTAAAATAAAGTATAGAATAACATTTTTATCTCGTTAGGTCATCTTCGTATTACTCTCTTTGCTGACCTGAAGATGACATGAGAAGATAAAAATATTGTTCTGCATTTATTTTAATTAAACTGCTACTACCCATACCAGCCATCTTGAGAATATAGTTGGTAGCCATGTTCATTTAACTATAAATTAGAATGTATTTTACTTGCCCTTTTGACAAAGTATCAAAAATAGGCAGCTGCAGTATCATATCAAGTATAAACATGTAGTACATACAAACAAAAATCTAAAACTTGAACAATGTATCTTCCTGCTTTGCCACCATATCAAGAAATTTATCAGCAAATTGGAGATTTTTTCTAATTAACTTTACTTGTTGATGGACATATTTGTAACTGATAGAAGTAGCAGACTTTCTTCAACATAAATCTTCAAGTCATTATTTGGTTTTCCTGCCATGTTACATTATTTAATGGAATTGTATAGTTTGTGGGGATCATATTTTCCTGCCCTGAGTGTACAGAAGGAACTGTTTTAACCTATTTATTGCTTACTTTGAAAGCTGATTAAATTATAGTTGTTAGGGGCATTTTATTTTTGTGTCTATTATGTTTTTGTTTTCTAAAATGGATATTTGAAAGCTACATAAAGTTTTTATAGATACCAAAATTTGTGAGACTCAACAAAACTTACAAAAAGCATATACAAAAGTGCAAAATGTCTTAAGTACACAGTGAATCCTACAAATCCTTTTATATATATATTTACTGCTTATTATATCTTCTTTAACAAAAGTAACTAAAATGTAAATATTATAAACATCTCAATTTAACCTAACAAAACTACAGTAAATTGCACATCTAATATTATACTATTTTATCTAGTATCTTATTGCTTTTTCCATACAGTACTTGGTCCAAAGTACAGCAACAAAACCATAAAATTTGAAGAAAGAAACTGTGAAAAAGGTTAATCTAAGATACGTAACTTGGATCTTTCTGATTAATACTTAAGTAAATGACAGGAAAAATGGTATTGTTCATTTTATTTCATATTTTTGAACTTTAGATTGTATTATTCATTAATGATTTTTCTACAGTTAGTGTTATGTTAGAGAAACAATAAGAGACAAAATTATAAAGTTAACTATGTAGGAAACTTTAGATATCAATTTAGGATGTTTTAAAGATCATGAAAATGAAGACCTTAAAATGAAAAGTATTCTTCTTATCATAAAAATTACTTTTCATTCACACTGATTTTAAGCATTAGATGGTTTTTATGCACAACAGATGTGCAATTTTACTAAAAGTTTGCCAGATTTAAACATTGTAAATCTATATAATTAAAAGAATAATGTGTGTGT
This sequence comes from Carcinoscorpius rotundicauda, assembly GCA_011833715.1. Taxonomy (NCBI): domain Eukaryota; kingdom Metazoa; phylum Arthropoda; class Merostomata; order Xiphosura; family Limulidae; genus Carcinoscorpius; species Carcinoscorpius rotundicauda. The sequence continues at coordinate 36,905,282 of CM022401.1, forward strand.
GAGTTTTTTTTAAACTTCATTAAATTGTACAAAAATGAAATTAGGAATGGGAAATATATATGACATCACCATATGCATAATAATTGGCTTTAATAATTTAATAATTATTAATAATTAATAATTTTTAATAATTGGCTTTGATACCCAGGTTTTTAAAGTGTTGTTAAATCACATATTTCCTTGTTAGATAAGTTGGTTAGTTTGTCATTTTTGATCAAATCCGTTGGTTCAAAGTATATTTTGTAGCAGGGGTTTTTGGTTGACATCACATATTTTGGAATGTGTTTAACCTTGCTATTATTAAGACTCCTCACACTGCTATCAGATTCATTTGGAACTCTGTATATCTTACTTTATACATGAGTAGTTTAACTGTTTTAATTATTTAAATATACAACACTTCATTTACATTTTAGAAACTGTGCATTTAGAAACAAAATACCACAACCATAAAATTGTTTTTTATGAGAAGCACAAGTTTTATACCTCTACTTAGAATTATAGTAAACATTATAAAGTATAACTTCAAGAGGATGGTCAGTTTGACTTGACCTGTAAACGGATTGTTAATTGTGTAAAACTTGTTCCAAATCTGTTCATGTTGAAAACTGTTTCCAATTTCTAAATACCTATACATGGAAATTTTAATTTATTGCTACTAAGAATTCTATTTGTCAAGTATGTTACGTATATTTTTACTTAAACAAGATTTAGATAAGTAGAATCAAAGAAACCTAATAATTATTAAAAAAACTGTGCAGAACACCACTTAGAAATTTATTTTAGTGCTTCCCCTCCTTATTAAGTTCTCATTAATCTTGTTCTTTGTCAGAAAGTCATGGCTGTTGATAGTTGAAATGCTTAAAGTTGTGTTGGTCTATTCTGTAGTTGGTTTTCCCATTACTTATATGAAATAATTGAAAGTCTGCAGATGTATGATTATTATTTTAATAATTTTGGTTCTTACTAGATATTCATAATTATTTGAAAAACTGTTGCAAATGTTTATTTTTACAGTAGAAGGTACTATAGGTTATTAAAATGAATGATTGATTAATCAGATAAATTTCAGCATCATTGTTTAAATATACTTGGGGTAACAAAATTAACACACCATTTGTGAAAATGGAGGTAATATCTTGCATCTCATCTTATGTGCAAGTAATGGTGGTTTTCAATAACTTGTTTCTCATGCAATTTTCTGATAAAAAGTAATTATTATCAGATTCTCATTTTTTGTTACATTCTGTTTCATTCAAGGATCTATTCACACAGATACATCCATATGATTGAGCATGTGAATAACATGAATACTTAAAATGATGCATTATGATAGGGAGATATCAAGAAAACATTTTCTCTTAAAAATTATAAGTATTTACATTATATTACAGTTATTCATTTTATCAAAATTATAAAAATTAGGAATTATGCAACGCTATTATGTTTAAAAATTTTATTATAAATTTACTTGCAATGGTCTCTTTCTTTCTCATTCAATTCCACAACTTTTCTCAGCAGCTCTACAGTTTTTGTTTTTCTCTGCTTCTGAAGGTATGTATTGACTTTCCTTGATAATTTCATCCCTCTGTTTTACACTCCTGATTTGTGATTTGCATCAATGATGAAAATCAGCTTCATCCTTTTATGCTGCATTTAAAAGCACCTGTCTGATATGTTAGTTCAATGGTCTCTGCTTTCCTATAACCTTGAAATTTTTTTCAATTTTATTTAATTGCCTTTGGCTACAGTCTTCTCTGTTTGGTTCACAAACAGTCACAATTGATTAAAAATCTTTATATGCAAAAACGGCTCGTTTGGGTTGAGAAAATATTTTTCTCAACGAGCAAACGAGCTGTTTTGGCATATAAAATGAAATTGCCAACACTTGGTTGCTAATTTTGATAATTTAGATTTGGAGCAGTTGATATTGTTTTATTTTGCAATAAAACATTACAGTAATGTCGATTTATCTCAGCTCTCCTTATTTTGGTAATTAAATTTTGTAAATATTACTTCTTTTTCCTCCTACTTATACTTTAAATGTGTTATTCTCCTCCGTATTAAAACTTGTACTGTTTATTGTTTTATATATTTATATTACATATGTATGTTGTATGTCAAAATTTTTGTTTGCTGATGATAGAAAGTGTAAACTCTGATATGATTGAAGACTATATATGTTTTGTTTTACAATGATGCTCCTGTTTTAATTAATTTATAATAAATACTGATATTACTTATAGCTAGCATATAGTAGGTTCCTCAACTTAAAAACATGCCATGTATTTGCAAACTTGCTCAATGTACAATAATTATCTTAAAACTGAGTTATCTTTTAAATCTAATAAACAGTTCAGCAATAATAAATATTTAATTATTTAATGTGTTTAATTGTAAAATGCTACTCAACTTCCTATTCAAAGAACAGTGTTAAGGCAGTTTGCACAAGAAAATAATTTTAGTTTTTGCAAGCTAGATCCTATAATTAATCAATATTTCAAAAATTAAACCAGTAATAATCTTAGATTCTAAGAGTTCTGTTGCTTCTTGCAGACATTGTATTCAACACTGCAATCATTTTGATGCTTCAAGAATTATAATATAAAATACATAAATATTTAGCCATTGCAGTAACAAGATGTTTGTTTGGTAGGATGAAATGTAATTAACTTGTTTCTGACAAAATTATAAAGAAAACTAACTGGTACAAGAAGAGATGCATTTTGTTCTTCTAATGGGAAAAATATGAAAATGAAAAACAATGCTGGTCAACAAATAAGGAAGATTGAAATGAAGATGCAACATTGGTCAGTCTTGCCTTTTAGAGATGGAAAACATCTCTCTTAAAAAGAGAGTTAAAATTGCCCTCACAGTGTCTCTGTTTCATGTGATAGCCCTGAATTAACCTCATAATCAGGATGCTTTTGGTTACAGTATTACCATCCCTTGAAAAAATATATAATATACTTGATAGCTGTGGTCAAGAAAAAGTAGTGAATGGTGGCACCATTTTAAACATTTTTTATGTGGGTTTATCTTTGATGTTAGACAATATTGTTGGCAATGATGACACTGTCAAACTTTCTTATGTGTATAACTTTTTAACAAACCATTGGTCTTTTTAATTCTATTTAACTTTTCAATCCAAATTTTTGAAATTGTTTTATTTTAACTTGGTTTATTTATTATTATAGGTCTGACTATATAGAAATACAGAAGTGTCTTTCTCAGTTGAACATGAATTTCAAACCAAATTTATAATTAAAATACTTTGGATTCTTGTTCTTATAAATATTTCAATCACTAGGAAAAAAAAAACAAACTAAAACATAGTTAATTTTTTTTAGTTATGTTTTTCTCATTACACAGAGATGATTACTACAAAATGAAACTGCAGTGGAAAAGTATTACTCCTGAACAAGAAATTAGATTTTCTGCTTTCCGTGAAAGAAAAAATCTTATAGGTATGTTGTAGGTTTAATTTTTATTTCATATAAAATTTGTATTAATATTTCAATTTCATAGAAGACAATTTACTTAATTTTCCAACAACTCTTAATAGAATATTTTTCTTAATTGTCTGTAAAAGTTTTTTAAAACATGCACGGCTACAAAAAAGTATCAGAATAATTGTTTCTATAATTTTTATGGTATATGTTCTTGAAATTTTTAATATTTTGAATTGTCAGAAAGCATAGTAATATCCTCTATGTTAATACTATTAATAGTTGTAGGGTAGTCATGTGCTTGGTAATAAGTAAGTTGGCAGTTGTAGCTGGAAAAACTACAAAAATGTAAACCAATTTTACTGTTCTTAACTAGTCAACAACTTTGAGGTTGTGTTTTTATCATTGATGCTGTATTCATTTAAACTAAGTTTAAAATACTTGATGATGAAAAACCCACTTGAAATAGAAACGTATCTCAGAACAGCTGGTATGGGTATTAACACTTTTATTGATAAGGAGAGAACAACCAGTAAAAGTGTTAATACCCATACTAGTCATTCTTAGGTTTAAAATAATGTTTCTTACTTGATATTGCATTTTGGTGATTACAAGCTTGATCAAATGGACTGAACCTGTTAATTGTGTTGTGGTAGAGAAAATAACAGCTAAAATATAAAGTTTTACTATGGAAAAACTTTTGTTGTTAGTTAGGAGGTTCTAAAGATTATGCAAATGAAATTTGAAAAATGTAAGATGGAAAAAAGTACTTTGAATCTTAATATAAAAATTACCTTACTTACACTACTGAGAATTAAACTCTGATTTATTAAATTTACAGACAAATTTTAAGAAAAATATCAAATAAAATATTTTGATTTCTTCAATACAAATGATTTGTACTTTTTAAAAATATTTGTCAAACTTTGTGAGGATACACTTGCTACATTAAATGTTATATATAGTTTTGTGATCACATTTTGGCTACAGGATTGGTCAAATGATCAAATCTGCATGAAGGGATTGACTTTTTTTCTTTATTGAGGGATAAAAGTTTTACTATTAAAGAAAAACTGAACTTAAAATTATATTGAGCATCATAATAGTTTTTACTGCATGTAATGTGATGTGCATGTATGTATGTATTCTTTTTTTTTTAGTTCTAAAACTGTACAATGGATTATCATTATTTTAACCTAGAAAAAGATGTCAGTCGAACTGACAGGACTCATCCTTACTTCATGGGAACTGAGAATGCCAATGTTCAACTGCTCTATGATATTTTGATGACTTATTGTATGTATAACTTTGATCTCGGTGAGTTTGTGTAGTATTTCAGAAATGTTTAGCAGAATTCTTGGTTAAGAACTTGTATTAAAAATCAAAATGTAATTTATTTGTAAGGTTTATCCAAATACAAACAGTGAAAGACTCAGCACTTTATATTTTTTCATTTCTTATCTTGTAGTTTTAAAAAGAAAATTATTGTACTTGGGGTTAACACTGTGAAACGAACTTATTTGTATGTTATGTGCTTTGTATTTGGGAATGTTAATGCTTCCTAAATAACTGATTTATTATTATAACCAAACTAGCAAATAAAATGCAGAAAAATGTTCAAGTCAAACTGTTTGAAAAACTTAAAAATACTTGTGAAAAGTACAAAATGCCACTGAAGAAGCTGGTGGGAAATAAAGATAAATATGATATTTTGTAATTTACAATATACTGTTTTTAACATTTCTAAAAATATGTTTTTGTGTTACTTGATTTATGTCTGTATTTTGTTATCTGTAACAAGTGGTGGTTCCAAAATGATGCACTGTACATCTTGAAAAACAAATCTCATCTGAACTATTTGAATCCACTATGTGAATTCTCTAAAGCCAAGGTATTTTTGAAAGTTGTGTCATGTACTGTTGTGAGGTTCTGTGCAGTATGAGGTTGTATTGTACTTAAAACTGACCTTGTCATAGTTATTTGTCTGTGTCACTTTGATTGATCACATGAGATCATTCTTCTGGGTTTTATTAATGTCTGTTAGTAACATCAGTAATGTTCATCATATTTTTCATGATTTCATGGCTACATTTGGATTGTGCTGAAGGAAAGATGATTTTAAGTTTTGTGTTACTATTGGTGAGGTACAGCCTGCTGATTGAATTGTTTTTATGAAAAAAAAACTTTGAATAAAGCAACAGAGCAAAAACTATAACCTGCTGGATGTGTATAGTTTCTATGAGGAGGAAAAGGTATGGTAACATTGTCATATAAGCAGCTTGGTAATTATATGCTGTAGTTATTTTCTTGATTCAAGATTTTGTCTACTTTATGTTGCTGTTATTCAGTTGTTTGTAAACTGTTAATTTTTTTCTTTCTTTCTAATGTCAAAAATAAAGATATTTTTTTCCCTGCTGAATTTCTGTTCAGTTTATCAAAGTACTGCATCACCAGGGAAGATTACAGAAATCATCAGTGTGAAGTGTACTTGAATTTTTGTAAATCACAGTGCTGTTGTATTTTTTATCCTTTCACCAAGTCTTCTTCTTGTGGAACTGATGCGTCTTCACAGTGTGAGCAACATTTGTGTTGAAGACTATTCTTGTCTGTAACTGGGTGCAGATCTTGAAGTCTCACTTAAGATTTAAATGCACATGATTCACTTAATTTATGGAAATACTCTTTGTGACTGTTTAATTTTTTTTTTTTTACCTTAGTAGAGTAAAGATCAGTTTAGAGATTAGCTATAAACTTCAATAAATTGTTTAGGCAGAGTATTTTAGAATGGACAGCGACTGTTTGTTGTGGAGATGCAAGTGTAGAAGACGACGTTTTATAAGTCTTATGCCTTTCGTCTTTAGGTCATTGTGTGTGCAAACACAAACTAACATGGCAGGGGTTTAGTTTAGAGTGAAAGAAATCAGAAGAATTCTCTCTCCAACTGGGGTGTTCAGGAACGTTGTGGTTCCTCTTCGTCCCCTTTCGTGGAAGGTTATTGAATTTAGCTGGGTTTTTTTTTTTACTCTTTTTTTTTGGGTGAAGGAGTGAAGTTGGTCATAATTAATATTATTCATGAACGAGGCAAAGGTAGCACTGGAGAAAACAGCAAGAACTCATCCTGAAAGACAGATGGCATAGTAAATGTGAACATAAACGACCCAATTCAGGGCATGGCAATAAAGTTGCCTTGGCTGGGATCTAAAGATCCAATGCCTAAGTTTTTGCTATGGGGGGAAATGGGAATGCCCCAAGAAAAACCCACTTTCACAGGACAGGTGCTGAAAGTTTTACCTGTCCTGTGCCTGAGACCTGAAAGAGAAAATACATATTTATGCAAGTTTTGCCCTTTAAGTACTTTGTTGTGTCATTTGTGATTCCTGAAATATGTTTTATGGTGAAATAAATTTGGTTGGTGCACTGGTTAATTTACAGAGTGATGCAGTTAGTTTGTTTCTGTGTTCTGCTTTTAAATAGTATTTGTGTGACATTTCTGTTAGTCTGTTTCTTAGCTTTTGTGAGTTGCTAATTTGATGTATATAATTTACTGGAGTGTATGATGGTAGACTGAATGCAGATCTTAGTATTTTGTTCTGTTGAACTTGGATTTTCTGGAGTGTGTTATTTGACATATTATATGTGACTTGACATCCATACTCTATTAGTGGATGGATATAAGCCTTGTATATTTGGATAATGGTTTTTGGTGAGCATTTTGAGTGTTTACTGGTTAGAGTCATTAAGAGTGAGATGCATTTTTTAATTGATTACTGTATGCTGTTAACATGTTTTTTCCATGTTAGTTTTGTGTTGAAAGTGATACCAAGGAATGTGATGTGTTTGCTCATGTTAATGGGCATATTTCTGAGTGATAATTTTACTTTTTCTAGAGTTTTTTTTTGTCTTTTTAGTTTCCTGTAGAAAGTGATTGCTTGTGTTTTGGTTGGATTTAAAACTACTCTCCACTTGTTACTCCAGGTTGAGACGTTGTTAAGTGATTCTTGCAAGCGAGACATGGCCATTACTGGGTTTCTGGAGGTGCTCCAGATAGTGATGTTGTCTGTATATTGTGAATTATTAATGTATGTTAAATTGGGGAAATGTATATCGTTGACTAAAATAATATATAATAGTGGAGAAAGGACTGATCCTTGGAGCACTCCTGCAGTTATATTGAATGATTTAGATATAGTTTCATTGACTTTTACTTGTGCTGTCCTATCTGTCAGGAAGTTTGATATCCATTTAACTATAGTAGGGTTTATTTTTAGATGAGTTAGTTTGTACTTGATGGCATTGTGCCATATGCTGTCAAATGCTTTTTTAACGTCCAGAAATACACCAATTGTTACTTGGTTGCTATTAAAAGCTTTGTTTATTAATAAAAGCTTTGTAGATTGATGCGGTGAATCGTGTGAGGTGATCTGTTGTTTGCCTGTTTTTTCTGGAGGCATTTTGGGATTATGGAAGGATATTATTTATTTCACAAAAGTGAAGAAGACGGTTGGAGATAACCCTCTCCATTAGTTTGCCAAGGCAGCTTAACAGACTGATGGGATGGAAATTATCTGGATTGGTCCTGTTAGTTTGTTTCTTTGGAATCGTGGTTATGATGGCTTTTTCCCAAGTGTCGGGGTAATATCCAGTTGTCAGTGAAATGTTCATGATGTTTGTGAGGTGTTGTAATAGGAGAGTAGAGCTTTTTTTTTCAGAATAATGTTTGGTATTTGGTCATGTCTGGGGGAAGTGTTTTTCAAGTTTTTATTGTGTCTGTAGGTATTATAAGTCTTTTATAGTGCCCTGGTGGATTGTGGAGAGTGTGTTATGATTGGTTGGATTATCACTCTTTCTGATTGGAGATTTCCTGTAGATTCAAACAATGGCAGCCACAGGTTACTCACTTCTAATTCAGAATCTGTTTAGTGAAGGTTTAACTGTGTTAATGTAAAATGATTCTTTAATTTTCTTGTCTTCCAGAATTTGTCTGTGTGAATGATTTTAGTGTTCTCCCAGTTTATTCTGTGCATTGTTGCAGAAACATGGAATTTCATAAATGACATTTTAGAAATTCTCTTTGGTAGGTTGCTGTTTGTTTTTTACCAAAGGTATTGCAGGATTCCCACTGGCTTTCTGTGTTGAATTTCTTGGCTATACATTTGAGTTTTTCACTGAAATGTTTCAAATATGGTAGGAAAATGGTTTTCACTTTCTGATCTTTTCTTTCTGTTGTAGTCTTTAAGGAGTTTTTGATGGAGGAGGAGGCATAACCATTCTGTTTAAAACTCTCTGATCTTTTGGCATCCTGCTTCAATGGTTGTCTTATTGCAGATGTTTTCTGCTCTCTTGTTTAGACATTGAATTATACCATATTTTATCTAGTTTGGATGATAGAACTGGAAATGCAGGTATTTGTTAGTGTGTGTGTGGGTTTTCTGTGTACAGTTGTGGTTATTTTTCTTGCTTGTTTGCTGATGAGTATGTCAAGAAACAGTAGATTGTTTTGTTCTTGTATTTCTATAGTGAAGTGGATTCTTTTGTTTATAGAATTGAGATGTACTAAGAAGGCTGATAAGTCTTTGTGACTGTGGGGTATCATCAACATAACATTTGTAGAAACTTGATTTTGTAAGTGTGGATGAAAGGGGTCTTTCTTCAAAGTCTTCCATGAAAATGTCTGCTAGGATTGGAGAGAGCGATGATTCATGGTTATATCATCTGTTTGTTTGTAGAATTCCTCATTATATTGGAAGTGGGTTGATTGTAGGCAAACAAGATTGAAAAGTATAGGTTTCATATGAAATTTTCATAGTTTGTGGTATGGCAAAGGAATTTGTGGACCATGACTTGGTAATAGATGTGTGGTATTAAATATTTAAAAAGGCACCTTCATTGGAAGGACTTTAGTCATTGTAGAAACTGTTCCTTTTTAGGTAGAATACTTGTGAAACACAAAACAGTGTGGCACTTTTATACATTGTATCAAACCATTTTATTAATTACAGAGATCATTCCAAGCTATAGAAAATATAATGAATTGAATTTTATTGCTTATAAATAGTTTTTCCTGATAATCCAATTATGTTATTGATTTTCTAATATTACACTGCATTTAAAACATTTCTTATTTGAACTATATAAATTATGAAGTACTAGCGGATATACCTGGCTTTACTTGTATTATTAAGTTAATATATTCTAAAGTGAAAAAGTATAAAAATTGTAAATTAAGAATTATATTTATCAATGAGCATTATAATTGCATTAAATATTTCAAGTTTCTATTGCGTATCAAATTTTCTAACATATTTTATATTCTAAGACTAACAATGATATAAGATTATACTTTTGTTGCTAAGCAATATGATATAAAAGCCATTGTAACCAAAACTTTCTTGGTTTTATGTATATTAGGTGTTATATAAGGAACCATTTTTTTTCTATGTGGTTTTACATTAGTTTGTTTTATTTAAAAGATGCACATGGATAAGGTAAGTAATAATATTCAAGTGCACACCCTCAGTGTTCACTTAGTATGAGTGGAGAATTGCAAGTTTTTAGGTTTTTTCCTCTTGGGGCTATGGTGTTTGCACACATCCTTTTGCTCCCTGCTGGTACAGCGGTAAGTTTACAGACTTACAATGCTAAAATCAGGGTTTCAATTGTCCTCAGTGGGCTCAGCAGATAGTGTGGTTTTACTATAAGAAAACACACATGTACTTTTATTATTATAGCTTTATTGTCCTTGTAAATCAAACTTTTTTGTTACTGCTGCTGAAAAAAAATATTATTTTATATACATCATATATGTATTGATTAACTCTCTAAATCCCTTTTTTTTATTTTATACACCACAAATTTAAAATATTAACTTGTGTGTGCTTTGAAATTAGATGTGCCTACATGGCTTTGACTTCTTACAGAAGTGGCTTTGTAAAATCTGGTAAAATTAGTTTAATTAATTTTCTTCAGAAGATGTGTATGAATTGGCTGATCATAAAAAAATTAGTTTTGCTTGAATGAGGCATAGCTGGGTTAATTTTTACCGAGCATATCACTCATTTCTGATTTTGAAAGTGAAAGCAAATATTTGTGAAACCATCCAGGGCTAAGAAAAATGAAAAAATAACATTTACTTATAGAAAACTTTCCATAAATGAGTTACCTTCTCAAACATGATCTATAAAATGTGATGTTTCTATATCAGATACTTAAATGAGCTGAAAAGAAATATGATATTTTCATAAGTTTATAAGATCAAAACTGAATTATAAAGGCTTCAGGTAGATTTCTTGTGTGAAATAAATTAGTCCTAAGTTCGTAGTTTTTCAGTATATAAAAATTGTGGTTACATTTGTGATCTTGAATTAGATTGCAAATAACAGCTGTTTATTTTATAGATAAACTTTGAGTTGATAAGAGGAATTTTGCCTTACCATCTGTGGCATTTGTTTTATATCACTGATATCCTATGTCACAGTGTTTTAGGATTAAAACATATGATATCCAACTTTATTGCAAAGTGTAATTTGGAGAAAAACAAATTAATTACATTAGTGAATATTCGCATGATGTGTGTTATATGTTAATTGTTATTAAGATATAAGTGTAACAACTTGTATGCATTGTTTAAATGAATTTATTTAATTGTGAGAAAACAATGCAGCCCACTCTGAAAAAGTTTCATGTCTTTATTATTCACAGTGATTCTTTCACTGAAGTTTTATATACTTACAGCTGTTATTGTAGCTTTCTTTGATATTTAGTTCTGTACCAGAGTTGAATGGTGTGTTCTTTGTGAAAGATTTATTCATTTGGATTTAAAAGTCTGTGCTTGCACAAAAAAATTAACTTTTTTGTTAACTTCAATTTGAGGATATGTACAAGGAATGAGTGACTTGTTATCACCTGTTCTTGTTGTGATGGAAAATGAAGCTGATGCCTTCTGGTGTTTTGCTGAGTTTATGGAAAATGTGGTAAGTTGATAATAATATACACAAGTAAAAGTAATAAAATTATGCAAGAAAAAGCTCAATATTATACAGTTTGATAATACTTTGATCCTAGAATTACTGAGGAGACGATATGGACCACATCACTTCTTGATTGGTAATACTTGTGGGTCTGTAACTTTCTTAGTTGTGGTTTTTGTAATATGATACGAGCCACACATAAAATACCAATAAAATATCATCAGTAATGCATTTAATTCCAGAACATACTGCTGGATTCTCCTTTTATTTAATATAGAAAATTAATGCTGTTGCATTAAACCATAAAATTACTCAATTTGTGAACCTCACATAATCAGTTAGTCTTATGTAACTAAATTATCTATAGTAACATGTAAGGTATAAGCTTAAAATCGATTTAATGTGAATAACTACATTTGGTTATATCTTAGGGATCAAACTTTGAATTAGACCAGCAAGGAATGAAGACTCAGCTTCAGCAGCTGTACTCTGTCATACATTTTGCAGACCCCCATCTCTGTGATTATTTAGGTAATTAATTTCTTTGTGTATAATTATGTTGTTGTCCAAATACACCTTTGAAGTAATAGTTGTGGCATTTATTTCCATTTAACCAAATTTATATCGGGCCATAGAAGCTAACCCAGTGTTTTAAACTGTGCAGTTATTTTTGTAATACTGTTTTCTGAAATGATACCTCACCTTCATGCCTCTGTTCTTGAGCTATCTTCCACCTACATTCATATATTTAACATGAATTGTGCTGGTGCAGGATGATTTTATCATGCTGCAATAGCCCTTTACCAACATGACTTCTTAAAGAAACCAACAATTTTCTTTTTCCTATTTGCTTATTATAACTCCTCAAGTGTTGGTAATTTTTGCTTTGGCTGATGCTAGAAATTGTATTCCTAACACAAAACCTGAGTCTTTATGGCTTTTGAGAATTATTGTCCTTGGTGAACATGACGGTCATTGTTAAACATGTGGATTACTTCATGCACACCAGGCTTCCTTCTTACTTCCATTCAGCTATTTACAACATAATTAGATTGGTGGTGATTTGACCTTCTATCTTTCCTATCAAGGTTTATCTTAGGTTCAGCTTTTTGTATGGTGAGATATCCTCACTCTTCTTTGACATGATTTTACACATATGTTTTTTTTTCCTTTGTTTTCCCTTTTCACCTGATTTTTAAATCTATAAAGTCTTGTTTTTTTATCAGGTTGTTTATGTGTATAAACATTATTTTATCTATATTGATATTTTTGCTTACCAGTAATTGTAGTAAATTACATAAACAGTTGCTAGGTTCTTGCATGATCAAAGTGTCAGGACTCCGGAAAATGCTTTGTGTCATATTCCTGTTCTTACACTTAAACATGCATTAGTAAAAAAAAAAAATCTGACATTTTGACCAAACTAGCACCTTTATATATTGCATTTGAATTAGTTTATTATCTATAAAGGTTGTGGATGATTTATTAGCATGTCTGATTATGTGAATGAAGTGTTCTGTATGTGTGATTACTATTTACAACTTAATTATTTGTAATTATAACCTGGCAACCTTTGGAATGGACAAAACTTGCATAAGTCTGCACTTAGGAATAAGTTATTCCAATTAAATAAGCTATTTTGATTTTAGAAACTTTTGTTGTACCAATAAAACAGCCCCTCTGCCACTAGTCATAGAAAGAACAGGCAATATGCTAGATGTATTACTTCATTGATATACATGTGTGGGAAAAAGTTGAAACTTGTCAAAACAAAAACAAACAGTTTAATTATTTTGTTAAAGCGAGGCAGTTCAAAGATAAATCAAATTTTGGGAAATTTTTATTTCATATCTGTATTTATATTTAATCAGTTAGTTATCAAAAATTATATAAAATTATAATTCATCAGTAATTTTTTTTATATTTCACTAAGTATTGCCCTATAGCACATAAACACCATTATGCATAATGTAGCTTGGAGTGGGAGTCAGTGATAGGTGATATTTCTGGAAGACGGGAAGAATATCATAAGTGGCAGTTAAGGAAAACCTGTTAAAGGCAAAAATATGGATGGTAGTCTATAGCATCAGAAATTTGTAGATAAGGTTTTGGAAAAAAAATTCATGCCTAAAATATACTGAAATATTATAGAATGTTTCATTGGCAATAACTAATAATATGGCACACAAATACAGTGCTGTCATTTATCCATTAATCTTTAAACTGAATGTGCAATTAAAATTCTGCCAATAAATTAATAATCATGTTCTGTTTATCTAGTAATCCATAATTTAGTGCATTACTTTTCAGTAATGTATAAGGAAAATTTGCTGTTTGATGAGCAACCAACATTCAATCATTGAGAATGATATTCGTGCATCAGTATCTAATGCAGTTTACCTGCATAAATAAAAAAACAATCTCCAATGTTTGTCAAACTAACAACTTTCTATAATGCATTGTAGTAGGTTGATCATCTAAATACAGATCAGTTTCTGGATTGTACTAATCCAGAAAATACACCATTTTGCTTCAGTGAATAAAAAAACCCATGAAGGTATGCATCTAAAGTCCCCTCAAAGGGATTCACCTTTGACATTTATAGCACTCTATTATACAATAAAATTTTACTTTTTCTAAAGTTTCACTCAAAGAAGTTTGTGAAAGTTATCACTCAATATTTGTGAATGAGTAAAATTTGCATTAATCTAAAAATATTTTATGTAACATTATTAATTTATAAATATAACAAATATTAAAAACATGGTTATGATATTGTTGTTTTTTTCTGTAGTTAAAGTATGATGAACTAAATTTTTTGAGATATTGATGTTGGTGATGGAATTTAAGGAAATTCTGAAGCATCCATATTAAAGATGTTTTTAATATTACTATATTTTTAATATTTATTTTAAAACTTCATTTTTCCACTTGAAAAATATATCAGATTTCAATAATTTTGATGTAGTTTAATTTTATGCGTACAACATCAAAGCACTTACAAAAATAATAAATTGTGCTCTAGATGATTTAATTAATATGTGCAGTTGTTTTATACATATCACAAATCTGTGTTTGCTAAAATTGTTTGGACAATGGCTGAAAGTTTTGTGCTCTTACACACACACAAAATATTTCTTCAATGAATATTTAGCATATGAGAAGCCTACTTGTTCAAGAATATTTAGTTTCACAACAGTAAACGTGTTCCTTTTCCATATTGAAATTCAAAACTTAAAATCACAATTGTTAAAACCTATATTGGAGTTTTTGCTGTAAAATTTTTCGTGATTTAAACTAAAATTTAAAAATATGATCACTATGCAATATCATAAATAGGTGGATAAACTGTCAGTATTGTGTGTTTCAATAAAGTTTGAATAATTTGAGAACAGTGTGATAATTTATATTGTTTGCAAGATGATATATAGGTTAATATGCAAGAAAAAATAATGTTGACTATAATTCCAAGTTTACAGAGCATATCTTCTTCAAATGTGGTAAGATTTTAGTCAACAGGCAAATCTGTTATACACAAAGAAATCAGATGTGTTAAAAATGTAATTAAAGGTATGTCTTTGAACTGACGAGGTCAGTCTGACTAAGGCAAGCTCTGACAGGTTAAAGATCCAGGTGATGTACATGTGAAGAATGAAAACATTTTCATCAGTAATAAGTTTGCAAACTGCATTTGTGTTACATCTAGAACCTCCAAATGCATGTTTAAAGTATTTTCAGTATCCTTATATGTTTGAAATTTTCTCTATACACTGTTGCTAAATCAGCAATATAGGGTAACATAAAAAGTTGATAACTCTGACATATAGTTCATAATACCATCTGTAACGATTAAGTAGACTGTGACTTAATATACAGGCTGTCTTGTCTTTATTAAACAGTATATATATTTTTAACATTTTGAAATTTCACATTTTGTTATTATTAATAATTTAATAAAACATTAAAAGCGTAGGTCAAATGGTCAGAATAACATATTTTGTTTAGGGAAAAGTTGGGAGTTTTTGTTCTATCCAAGGTGTGGGAAACTGTTGTAATAGTTCTTTAATTGCAATACATTTTCAACTTGATATTTTTAATGATATTTTCTCCTTATATTTTATTTTCTGTTTTACATTTTTATAACTACTGTATGTAATGGGAGTCCAGAAGTTATAATAAACTTTTTAATATTAATTTCTCAGTGTGTGAGGCATTAGAACAAACATTGTCTACTTCCTATCTGTTCATCATTTCATGCATTGCACTGTTGGTAACAGTAAAGCTTTTCAGAAGCGCAAGCAAACAGTTTTGTTTACGTAGTTTTCAGTTGTCATGCTAATTTAATGTTAATTCTATTTATCCTGTGCAGTTGAAACTATAATTTTGTGATACAGTGTAAAATACAAGTTTTTTTCTCTGATAAATTTGTATCAAGTGCTTTATTCAAAGGTGTTGTATTAAAATTTATGACTTAATTTGATTAATTGAGAAAAATAAGATTTTCAGTTACTAAGCTCTGCTTGCATAGTATTTTTTATAATTATTTAGTTATTTTTCTTCAGAGAATTCAGGATGTTTTTTTACAACTACATATTTAGTTTTGTTTTCACATATATTATCCTCAAGTAAAAACTTCAACTTCAGAATGTCTTTCACATAATTTCAAAATATTCATCTCTGAATAGGAAAGACAAAAGCTAGACACTAATCTTCTCAAGAAATGTTGTGATCATAATCAATGCTCTCATTTCTAAACAGTAGATTAACTCCTCCAAATGATAATTCTTGGAAAATTATCCACATTGTGAATTAAAATTATTACTCAACACATCCATGTAAAATATTGTTTCTTCTGAAGATAATTATAGGTTTCATTGTTTCATCACAACTGAATTCCATCTTGAAGTCAGTATTGTCTCCTATAGATTTGTACGGTATTACTTGCATCACTGAACAAGTTAATGAAAATAGATCATACTGTTGTAAAAAGACATGGATAAAAAGTCTCTTGTTAAAACAACAGTTCAAAAAATTCTGATCAACAGCAGTTCAATACAACATAATTCTGGTTTTTAATGCTTTTAAAGATCAATTTGAAGTGATAAATTGAAACTGTGAGTAAAAGGATTTAAGTTTCCTTTTTTTAGATCTAAAAAGTAGTGTGGAATATCTCATTATAAAAACTACAGTCCAAAATACATTTAAAACCAAAGTTTATATGCAGGTCTCTTACGAGTTAAATTTTACTCTTCATTTGGTTTCATTGAAATACTAAATTTTCTGATACAGATCTTCAGTTTCTTTCCCGTGTATATCTCAAAGTAACCTCACTTCAAAATTGTTTAAACTTTTTTAATAAAGCTTAAACTGCAATTAACACATATTGCAAAACTAAACTGAACATAAAACCTTGTAAAATTAAAGGTTTGAAATTCCAAAGAAGAAATAAGAATGTAAATTTGTTAAAAGTAGATAAAAGTAATTCCATTTTAATCATGTCACTGTGCATTGAAAGAAACAAAATTCTTCATGACACCATTCATTTTATCTTATTTAACTTAAACTAATTAATACCTAATCAAGAAAGTACAATGTGACTTTTTATTAAATCTAAAACATCAGAGCTTTTTAAATTGTGTATAACT
The DNA here is from genome assembly GCA_011833715.1 of Carcinoscorpius rotundicauda. Classification (NCBI taxonomy): domain Eukaryota; kingdom Metazoa; phylum Arthropoda; class Merostomata; order Xiphosura; family Limulidae; genus Carcinoscorpius; species Carcinoscorpius rotundicauda. The sequence continues at coordinate 36,922,343 of CM022401.1, forward strand.
CTCAAATCATTTGTTTCATGAATCTCACAAACTTATGTTATTTCAAGGTTCGTAAATCTAGTTTTTTGTATGATTTATTGTCTTTGCCTGTGAAATCTTCAATTCTTAAGCAAGTATTTTGTATTCAGACGTTTCCTCCTCATGTCAGCCACACTTCATCATTTGCAAAAATTCAGAAAAGTTTGTCATAAAGCTAAAATATTTCAACCCACACAATGTTATCACCTGTTTTAACATGAGAAACTTGTTCACACCAGTACCTTTTCCTGAAGCACAGTATTGTACCCTTGATTGTTTCCTAAGTAATCCATCTCATCGATCTTTACTCTCTTTAGAAGTTCTAAAAATTTTTCTCTATTCCACTAGTTTGTGCAAAAAATTTTGATTTTAAGGCCTCTGTTATGATAAGATTGAGAGATTAATTAAAGACATTCCAGCCATTCCTTTCTTGCCAGCATATCTGTAAGCATAATTGAAGACCAAGCTACTTACATTCATTTACCAATTTTCTGAGCAAAATATTTGATATTTCTACTAACGTTTATGATTTCTCATTTGGCAAAAAACTCTTTTCACACCTGAAACAGATCCATCCTAACATTAAATTTACCAAAGAAATTAAAATAAATTGATATCTTGAATGTTATTCTTAATCATTTTGCAAGAAGCTCAGTATGATATACATAAGTTTGTATACACATTTAATATTTATACTATAATTTTTATGCAGTATGTGTATCTTCACAATATTTTGTAAATTTTTAATGAAGATTAAAAATTTTAAAACATGATAAATCAGATTGTTTTTTAATGAAGTATTTGTACCAAGATTTGTTTGTGAAAATACCAAGTCTGTTTTGTTACTAGTCTGAGTGGAAATTGATTTCATATTATGATTAAAAAAACTATTTTTTGTCCCAGAAATGTCAAATATTGTTTGTATAACCTAAAACCTCCTATATACATTTCAGATGTTTCTTTTCAGTAAGACTTTATACTTTGTCTGTTATTATCTCTACCTTAACTTTGTGGGTCTATCAATTTGACCAACCTTGTAATATTCATAAAAAAAAAATAGGAAATAAACATTAATTATGCTTCTTTTTATGCTAAAATAACTAAACATTTGTATTTTTATGTTATAATTTGTAGTCTAAATAGCACAAGTCTCATAACATTATACATTTATGTATAGTTTTATTCTTATTATTATATTGACTTTCCATTCATGCCTGGTTAACATGATGTAACTTGCATTGATGCAGTGCACATGCACTTATCATCCTATCCAAAACTATAAAATAGACCTTTAGTCCTCACAAAGTGATCCTGTTCTGGCTGTTTTTTAGTTGACTAGTATTTGTAATATATAGTTACATTTCAGTGGAAGATTTTGTGTTTGTTATGGAATTTTTTTTGCATGTCATTCTCATGTCACAAGTTCAATCAGCCAAATACCAGTGTACCTGTTTCACTTATTGCCATTAATGTACCTAATGAAACATTGTAGCCATACAAATAATATTCTGTTTATTTAATAACAGTCAAGTTTTCAAAAATTGGAGTTATTTAAAACTTAATGAGTTAATTGAAAAAGAGGTGTGAAACATTAAAAATATAAAGGTTATGAAGATAAAAAAAAAATATTTGAAGATTATAATTTTGAATATTATGTGTTTACTCATATGTCAGTTGACTGAGATATAGCTAAAAGAGAATATTCTTGGTAATTGATTTTTCCATGTTGTTATAACTTAACATATAGTGTTATTGAGTTCTTAACAGATATTTTTGCATACATTGATAGTTCTGTAAATTTGTGGTTCTGTTTTGAAAAATATAACATTCTTTTTTAACATCAAAAAAAAGTTTATTTTATTTTTTTCCAGAAAGCCATGATTCTGGTAATTTGTACTTCTGCTTTCGATGGTTGCTAATCCTCTTTAAACGTGAGTTTAAATTTCATGACATCATGAGATTATGGGAGGTAGGTAGTTTTCAAATTATTGTTAAATATAATGAGAGCCAGTAAAATCTGTCTAAGGTGGAATCGCACAGGACCAAATAAAATTTTCGGCTGAAGAAAGTTTTCCAGCTCGGACATTGAACATGTATATCTTTAATTATATATAATTCTTGAGCAGAACATTATATTTGGTTCAATCAAGGGAAGTAAGTTATTATACTGTTTATGCTATATTTATTAGAATAGGAACAAAATTAGACATTCAAAATATATACAAGTACACAAAATAATTGATTTGAAGAAAGTGTCTAATTTTTCCTGTTTTGTTTCTTTAATGGGCTTTCTCATGTAGTTAAAAAATAATACCAATTCTACAGCCCTTTCATGAAATTCATTCTCCATCTTCATTTTTGCATACAGTGTGGTAGCATTAATATAACTTAACATTTCTGATGAAGTACAAATTTCTTTCTCCTCAGTATCTTTTCCATTTTATGCATCTTCTGAATCTCTTACACTGTTACCATCTTATGATTCTATTATAGATTTTAAATCAATTTCTGTTAAAACATTCTTGTCAATGTTCACAAAACTCTCTGCATTCACAGAATCATCTACATCAATCTTCTCAATCAGAGGTTGGATTTCATTAGAATCATCATAACAAACAACTTCTCCACAATCTCTGCCATTATCAAGAATAAATCCACAGTTTTGAAAACATTTTATTATGCATTCATCTTTCACGCATTTGATTGGATGACTCAAAAATGCAATTGCATCTAACACATCAATTTTCATGGTCATTTCAGATGCTCTCGTATAATCATCCATGTTTGTAATAATATGCAGAAGTATAAATGTTCTGTATTTCAAAAATTATACATTGTATAATTCCATTTTCTAGTGGCTGTAGAACTGATGTACATGGAAGTAGAAAGACTAAACGAAGATTTGAAAGTTGAACTTTTGGGTGATAAGTTGCATTATCTAAGAAAAGTAGAATATTTTTATTTTCTTGTTCCATTCTTTTGTTTAATTTGTTCAACAACTCCTCAAATATAGCTCTTATCATCCACACTTTATTATTCACTTTTCATTTCACAGGAAACTGATTCTTCCTTAAATTTTTGAAACAGTGCTGATTTTCACTTTTACTTATTACCCATGGTTTCTCTAGGTTTCCATCAACAAATGCAATCAAAAGTACAGTCAATTGTTATTTCAAATAGCAACCTCCTGAATAATGGTGGCAGAAAAAAGAACAGAATATATTTAACCAGTACTTACTGTAACAAAATGTTCAAGAATTTATTAATATTTAAACAAATTATTAATCAAACAAGAATGTATTAATATTTAAAGAAATTATTAATTAAACAAGAATGTATTAATATTTAAAGAAATTATTAATTAAATAAATTAATATTTAATCAAAAACATTTCTTCTGGCTCACTTAGGTTCTAATCGTACTTGTTGATAGATGAGGTAGGTGAAAGGTAGTTTTCTGCCATATAGAAGGCCTTTTATAAAAGAAATCTTAAGATAATGCTGCAAAATTTTGATATTTCTGCCTTGTACAGGTTTCCACCCTATGCAGTTTCTGGCTTAGCCAGGTTTTACTGTATTAATGTAAATTTATTATTTATATAAAAAAAATATATTGAATATTTTTTTAGTATAATCAGGTTAATTAATATGTTTTTGTTTAAAATATCGTAACTTAGAATATTGTAATTTAGAATATATACAGTAACTTATTATCAACACCATTTTTGGACTATTCCATCATAAATACACTATAAAGGAGACTTTTGCTAGTATATGTATTCATATGTATGTATAATGTTGTTTTTAATGCTTTTTTTCTGTTAAGGATTAACCGTATTTACTATGTATTAAAATATCTGAACTTAAAGTGAAATGTATGAAAGTGTTTCAAAGCTAACTGTAAAAAAGAAAAATATTTTTCTCGTTAACAATGCAAATGATGTAAACAGTTTTAATTGATTACATAAAGCTATTCTTGATTGATTGAGGTAATAAGGTAGAACAGAACACTTAAATAATACTTAACACTTCTATTGCATACTTGTCATTTAGACAGTTAATTGGATATCTACATTTGAATCTAATACCAAAATCATCAGTAATGTTTTTCAAACATTTAAATGATAGCAAAAATGTTGCAATGTATGTACAGATAACAAAGGAAAATAGTGATGGCAAAAATATGCTTTCACAGAAAACATAAAAGAGTCAATTATACAGGTAACAAATTTACAACAAATATACACTACTATAAAATATAACACAGTTTTATAAAGTTTCAAATTTGAGCTAAATTCTACATTTAATTCAGGAGATACCTTGTGTATCCACAAGATCTCTAACATGCAGAACATCTTCTTTTTCCAATTATTCTGAATGTAAATTAGCACTCGATACTGAATTAAAAAATAAGCAATCCAAACTCTCAACTCAACCTTTAAGAAAAAAGGCCCTTGTTCAGGTACCAATGTGACAGTATAAAGTAAGAAGCTGCTTTTATCAGGATTCAACAAAAAACAATTTCATAAACTGTAAAATCACTTGTGATAAAATTTATCACTTACGAAAAACACAGTTAATAAACACATGCCTGACCAAGACATAATACTGATGTTAATGAACAGTTGTTAAATATAAATGACTGGTCCATTTAAATTTAATATCAGAGTAGTACTTAGCTTATTTTGTGTGAATATTAAAGTTATTTTTGAAAGAGATAGTTATGGTGATGTTGTTTATGTAACTATGTATGGATTATTTGTTGTGTAGTTCAAATGTTATGAATAAATGCTATAAATCCTTAGATATTCTACTAGTATGTGGTAAGTTTGTTATGCTGATTGTCTTAATTTAGCGATGCATGTTTTATGTGGGTTGTAAGAAACATACCATAGAATTATAATTTGTACTTAACTACTGGTTCCAAAATAGTACTATATCCTCTCACCCAAAGCTATCTCAACCCTGGACTACCTTCTAAGCATTGCTAATATGTTTTGTTAACATCACACCAGTCTTTTATACCGGATCAGTCTAACACAATTTCATAACATGCTGATCATGTGACTACCCTTGACCAATCATATTTCACCATCTATACTAGCTCAGCTCACTCCCTCTGTTATTCTATAACAATATTCACTTTCACAATTGGCATTACAGTATGTAAACATGTATTTTAACACATGTGACTACAAAATTTTGATTGTGCTTTATTACAAATTTATATCAGTTTTGACATTTTATGTTTGATTTCCATAGTTTCTACTCATTTGTTTTTAAAATCTTTCTGCTTCCCAAATTTTGTTTGTTTGTATGTATTTGAAATTTAATATGGCTGATTATGAAATTCTTACTACATTATACAATGGTTCTGACACCTATCCTCAGGCCTCAGGGTTGACAGTGTTTGTTTTGGAAGCACAATTTCTTCATGTTACAAAATTTGTGAAGAAGCATGTAGCTATTTTGTGGAATTTTTTTTACAGCACGTTCGATCTATTACCATGTCTTCAAATGGTGGGTCAAGTATTGTCCTCTTTCCTAGGAGATCGGTAGTAAGTTTTTCAGTGTGTTTCTCACTCTCTGTGGGTATACCCATATTTACGTGAACTAATTTTTGCACTTGATAATTTAGGTCTTTAATGTCTTCTCTACTCTGTGTTTGGAAAGTTAGATTTCTGTACTTTTTTTACCATCTACTTGAGTTTAAACTTGCATTTATAGGTTATTAATGTGTTTTTGTTTACTTTTCAGTATGTGAAATATTTTTGCATAATATTTACTATTTGAACAATTGTAACTGGCTAAATTTGTAAGTATATTGGTTAATTATTTTTATTTCTTTTCACTGTTTATGTTACTTAGTTTGTATGTTGTTTTTTTCTTTGCTACTAGTCACATTTAATTCAAGATTAGATTTGAGTCTGAATAATTTGTTATTGTTATGTGGGTGCCTTTATTTTCTCGTGTTCGTTAGGGTAAGTTTTACTTTCATGTCCTTTGTTTCATTTTCTTTTTGGTAGACTTGTATGTTTGATATTTACCTGTTTTTTTTATCTTTGAAGTTCCTTTAGTGGTTTTGTACTCCAGGTGTTACTCATTGTTTTATGTTTTGGGTCATCTTTCATAGTTTTGTAGGTTTGCTATTTTTGTGTGTATTGAACACTTTATATTTTTGTGCTTTCTTAATTCATTTGTTATGAGTATTTTCAGTATATTTAGTTAATGTATCTTTTTGTCTGCACTTCCTGACAGTTCCATGGGTTTCTGCCTTCTATTCTGCTTCCCTTCTATCCACTTTCCATATCTCCTTCCCTTCTTCTTGTGATCATACTTCAGCCAGTCTTCTTACTGAGTCTGTTTTAGACCTCTTACACAAAGCAGATATTGATCAGGTGGTACCCACTTGACCAGGACATTACTATCATCTATTTTTTGTCTCCAAAAGCACCATCTAGAGACACCTTGCTTTACCATGGAGTCATTTGGCATTTCATTGTTGTTGGCTTTTTTCCTAGGAATTTGGATGACAAAGTCTGATGTGAGAAACACCTATCTTCATATTCTAATTGCTCTAGTGTCTCATCATTTTTCTTCAGTTCGTCCATGAGGGTTCAAGGTGCTGCAGACCATTCAGCCTGCCTTGAGCTCCATATGGGTTTTAACAAGGTGTAAGCACTTTTTTGGATATCATTTTTATTTTGCTGGGTCATTACATAACTACTGCTCATCTCTACCCAAGCTCAATCAGTCACTCACATCCATTTACTTCTCTTCAAAGATGCTCAGGTGGGGTTTCTCATCAATTTGGATAATTCCTTCATTACCTCCACACAATGTCTCATTTATTTGGGAGTTCTTATAATTCTTATATCATTTGGATCTAACTTTCATCACTTTAGCTCTAGGATATGGAGCAGGCATTCATGAAGGTCGTGCCTTCTCTCTATACACAAGAAGTTCTAAATATTTTGAGGATCTGGGCTTCTTTGGAAGTTCTCATTTCATTGGGTCAGTATGGATTGAGTCCCTTCATTGGATGCTTCTCAGTCAGTAGAACTTTTCACATGATCCCTTGGACCATCTCTTCAGCTCAATAGAAATTTGATGATTGTGGAGGTACACATTTTTTCACATTGACCCAAGTCTCATCTGTTCATCAGGCTCTGTATCATTTCCTCCTGCTGTTGCAGTAATGGTCATTAATACTTCCCACATCCTTTACCATTATGCTGTAGTCTATTCAGATATGTTGTTACTTCCCAGTACGTTGTCTGCCTGATAAAGTCATTGAACCTTTCCTTCTGTTTCCTTACCCTCCATTTCTCACCTGTACTCCCTTTCAGACCTGGATCAACTACTTTGTTCAGTTCATTCTCTACTGGGTCATTTATCTCATACTCCCTCTATTCGTGTTTTTAATTTCTATTTGTTTATGGAGTGACTCCACTTCCTGTGATCTATCACCTATTATACTCACTGGTTAGATTCATAATCTGATATGACTGGCATATTCTGCAGTGTCCATGGAAGATGCCAACTAAATAATGTTTTTCTTGCATCAACTTTGTCATATATGTCTTTGTGTGCTTGTTATTGCCATTTTCTAGAAGAACTTGTTCAGGCTAGTATATGGGCAACTCCCAGTACTTTTGTCACAAATGTTCTGCACAGTCTGTGTCTTTTTTGATGGGTATCATTTTCCTCCTGTGATGATCCTACACACTTCTGTTTGCCTTGACTGAGATAAGTTAACATATTTTTTTGTCTTTTTTTCCTCGGCCCCTCAATGTGAATGCCTGTACAAGGTGAGGGAACCTTCAAGAGAAGGTTATGTCTGGGATCTGAATGTCCACCCACGTATTTGTTGTGAGTGGTGACCTGCAAAGGGGAGAAGAGGATCCTGGTGATTTAGAGGTACAGCCTCAACACATCACTTTGGCCTTGAATTCCTGTAGATGGATGGTCTTGAGGTAGCTTTCCAGGGTCAGTCAGCTGGTCATCCAGTGCTAGGTTCTCAATAGGTGTTGTGAACCTTATTTCTGATGCTGATATTGGAGTATAATGTCCATGAAACCCTGATTTTGATCCCAAGCCTTTTGCTTTCAGCTCTTTAGTGTGTCCCTTTGTAAGGCTCTATGATGGGTTTGATCAATGGGCCTCCCACACCTCTTACCCACTCACTGCTAAGGTTAAACAATGATTGACTAGAAAGCGATCACACTTAGAGGGCTCTAATACTCAGTCCAAAGCTACAGTTGATAAAATATCTCAATTCTTCATTTCACACTCACTGTCTGAAAAGTCTCTTGTGCAAATGTCATTGCTTTTTTATTGAGAAAGAATTGGGAGGGTTCACTGGATCTTACGTATATGCTTGAAAGTTTAGATCTGGATACATGCTGGTTAAATCATCAAACCAGAACACACCAAACTCATCATCAAGTCCAAGATTTTTGCTGATTTGTCTGTTCAGGCTACACCTCATACTACCCTGAATACATCTTAAGGAGATATTGAAGAAAGAAATCTTCTTAACATCCCCAGTCAAAGATTCTTTCTGGCTTCTCCAGTCAAGGAGTTTTGGCTGTACAAATATCTACACTCACAAAGATGGGGTGCTTTGGCCTACCATTTTTCTCAAATTAACATTCACTTTTCCACGTCCCTCTATAGCCCTAACCTGTGCCAGGAGGTGTAGAAGGTTCACAAACATTTATCAATGAGCCTATGCCTACACTTGGCAGATCAGGTGTCAAAGCCAGAAGGAATCTTGGATTAAGGTCACCTCCAGTATCTTTAGTTCCACCATTTTCAAAGTTGTGTGGGACAAAATTAGGAAGATTGATGGGTTGCACCTCTCCAAACCCCTTTCTGATCCTGCTCATCAATGGCCAGGAAGTTCACAATGTCCTTGACATTCCTAACACCTATTGGGAGAATTTTTCTTACCTTTGTAGCTCTTCTGCCTCTTCCCCACCTTTTGAGCTGTCACAGTTTTTAGCCAGGAGATTGTAATTTTCCTTTCAGGAGGTAAGTCTCTATAACTACAGGTACCTGTTCACCATGATGACCTCTACTTGTATGAGTTGTGCATGACTATTTGCTTGTTTTTGTTCAGAATTTGTTTTACTCAACAAATTATTCCAGCTCTGTGTGAGTTATACACTATGCTTTTTGTTTCTACAGAAAGATAGAGTCCCTCAATGCTGTTTTGAGTATCACACTATTCAGCATTAAAGTCAATGCTATCACTCATCAGCTTTCTCCAGCTGTTACAAGCAATCTATAAATTGACAATTTCTTCATTTTGTGTTGGTTGTTGAATGTGAGGTTTATTAAGCAGCTGCTTCAAATTACTCCTACTCGTCTCATACAGTCAACAATCCTTTGTATCTGGGCACACATGACCGACTTGGATCTTGCTTTGGACGATGTTTATGAGTTTAGTATTCAGCCCATTCCTCCATGGCCTCTTACCATTCCCATGTGTTATCTTTCTCTGAGACATATGAAGAAGGCAAATATTCCAGACTGGAAGTACCTTCTTCATTTTTGCTAAATATCTCTCGAACCATCCTTTCATAGCTATTTATATGGATGGTTCAAAGTCAAGCACTTTGGGCTCTTCCTAAGTTTGTCACATAGACTTCATTTTATAGTTTCTGTGCACACTGCCATTTCTCTTGTCCTGGATTATGTAGCAGTAAACTAGTACTTTGATTGTACTATTTAAACACACTGTCTTAGCTGTCTTCAGACCCTGAAATCACTATGTGACTTCTTAGCCTGTTGTCCTTGACATTTTAAACTTCTTGACCCAGTTTTCTTTGTTATCTGTTTGTATCTAGTTTTCCTAGATATAGGGCCACGTTATCATTCAGGGGAATGAGCACGCCGACATGGCAGCTCAGTCAATCTCCTCTGGTGCCGTAGTTGTACTTTAAGTAACATGGCTGATGGTGCAAGAGAAAAATACTTAGATACAATTGTGGTGAAGGAAGTAAACGAAAGTACTCCAAGAAATAATATGGAGGTTGGAAAACTTTTAACTGGTTTAGCCGAAGATTATTCGAAGTTTTTGAGAACTGATGTCAAGCTAGAGAAAGGAGTTTTGGAAGAGAATATTGATGAGGTATTGACTCGACTAGATGAGTTTTGTGGGTTAGTGGATATGGTACGAAGTGATGATACACTCTGTCTTTCAAACGCATTACAATTGATCTATGCAAAGAGCTTAGAACTAGAAAAGATTTTTGAAAGGATTGATAAACTGGAGGCCTTTATTGAAGTTGTTTGTCAGAATCTTGATGTTATGGAAGAAAAAGTAATTGGAGCAGAATATCTTCTTGGAGGCAGTTCTGTGAAAAAGTTTTTTTCATCATTACCAAAACCAATATTCTCAAAGAAATCGTCAAACCAAGATAGACGACTAGTGAAATATGAATCTCCAGAGATTTTCAACACAAGTGATTACCTTCAGCCTCTAAACCAAGCCAATGCTGAAGGAGGGATTGAAGCACCTATAGAATGTGAACATGATAATGAAGTTTTGACTCAGCTACCTTAATGATATTTGATAAGTTTTGTTAGGTAGGTAGCTTACTAAAAGTTGCAATTTCACACAATTTTGTTTTTACTAATTACAGCAGTTGTTTCTTACGTACATTAAGATAACTAATAAAAAGTTGGATATTATGATAGGATACAACAGATTTTTAAGAAGCAAACATAAAGTTGGCAGTCATTTGTTTGAGTTGATTGCAAATTTCTCTGAAAATTAACCCTTTCCAATGGCCTTGTTAAGTACCTGTACAATAACTTTTATTACATTATGTATCTTCACAAAGTGTGGTAGACGTTTGGGAAACTTTACAAGCATTTTGTATTAAAAAAATCAGAATTTTTTAATGAATTATTTTCACTAAATACTTGTTTTTGAATATATAAAGTTTATTCCATTACTAGTCTGAGTACAAAGTGATTTTCATATTAAGATTAAAAACATTTTAATTTGTTCCAAATATCTGATTTAGTTTTTATAAGCTTCCAAACCATCTAAATACATTTTGAATGTTTTTTTTATTTGGTGAAGTGTTATACTTTGTTGTTTTAATTTTTTATACAAGGTTGGTTAACTTGACTATCCTTGTAACCACCAAAAAACATTGAAATTACCCTTTTTTTCTTTCTAAAACAACTTCAAATGGTAACACGAAGCTACATTTGGTTTAATCTCAGTATATTAAGACTTGTAACAGTATACAACTATTTATACCTAAACTTTATTATTTTATTACATTTCGGACACGTCTAACTACTGTTCACACCACTATAAGTTGTAAATCACTTTGGAAACGTGGAGGTTATTTTACGCTGTCAATATACATAACTTACAAGCTCCTTGCATGTGTGCCTCTTAAGAGTATTTTTATTTAAAAAAATATAGTACCTACTAAGATTTCTTTTGTTGTTGTTTTTGCTTTCAGCTGTTGAGGACAGTTGTTTTACAGAATAATTAGTCTGCTTTTTAAGTATCTCCAGATTAGACCAAATCTTTCCTGTTGGAAGGAACCTTGAAGTAAAAGAGAATCTGACAACTCTCTGTTTTGAAAACAATGTAATATAACAAATAATTTAATAAATGAAAACCTTGGATTTCTTTTGGTCATAAATAATACGAAATGAAAGAGAGAAATATTAACAAATCCGGGTCTGTTCTGTATACAGACTATTGTCCTGTGATCAAGGCTCAATTTCATGCCAGTTGATAGCCAGCTTGGGGTGAAGAAATATAAGCTTTTTTTCATATCAAACCTACTGTTGCTCTATAGCTATATAGATTCCACAAGGATTGTAAGAAAGGAGTTGTTTTGACAAGGCTCCACATTTGTCACAACTTTTTTTTTTACCCATTGCTTTCTTTTATCTGGTGCTAATGCACCATTGTGTGGCCTTTGTGATATTTGTGTCACAATAGCCCACATCTTACTGTTGTTACGTCCAGAATCTGTGGCACCATTTTAGACATATTTATAGTTAGAGTTTATCATTTACTTTGGACGATGTCATTGGTGACAGTGATACTGTTCATATATACTGTGTTTTTAGCTTTTTATAAGTTTTTAAAATTCATTTAGGGCTTAACCACTTTCTGGGCTTTCAATAACAACACCAAAAAAAACAGAAAACCCATGAATGAGTATGTATCATTTTTACCATGTTTACATTTAACTGTTGTGTATTTATTATTTTTTTTTTTTTTTTTTTTTTTTTACCTCTTTAACATTTTTCATACTCTGGATTTAAGGCGCTTCCTTCAGATCCCCACTCTTCCTAAGGTGGCCACACTTGCTGTACCCAAAATAAATTTATTCAATGTGAATCCACTGGATATTTCTGTCCAGCTGTGCCTGACGTACTCAATAGTATTCCAAGGTACTTCCCCTGGATGTTTTCTGCTACACTTGGCCTAATCTTAGATATTTTCTTCTGGGAAAGACTGCATTTGGCATAATCCAATTGATCCTAAATCCCAAGGTGATTTTCCAAGATGTTTTATTCCTGGCATATCACATTTGGCCATAATATATATCTAAGGCACCTTCTCTGGATGTTTTTTTTGCCCATGTAGACAACATTTATTGATCTTCCATACTTATGCAGGGCAGTTCTCCTGGATGCTTTAGCTGAGGCATACTGCTCTTGTCGTATTCATTTACAATTTATGTTCGTTTAGCCTTAGCCATGTATACTTATGTCTAATTATCAAACACTTTACCACGATGAACTGTCACTGTATCCTTTACTAGTGCTTGCTCCATACATAAACAAATTACTCGCAATCTGTTGACTGTCTGATTCTGTATTACCTGACATTGTGCCTACCTGTTACATTTCATTTTATATATTACTGTTTTTCAAGATGGTTGTTTTTTTCCATGTGATTGAATACTGTTGGCCTTCACTGCATAATTATGGAAAGTTGTTAATACTTCTTTTGAGTGAGTACCTTACCACTGCAACAATAACAGCTAGTCTTTATATCAGTTCCTGTGTGTCTGTTTTTCTCTTTGCTTTATATTCAAATTTTATAATGAGAGTTTTGCTGTTTTTCTGAAAGTGAACTTGATAATCTTTGTTAGTATTGTTGTTTGATTTTTCTCTCATCATGATATCTATGTGTACTTTTGTTCTCAAAGTTTAGTTGGTATCTGCTAAAACTAAAATCATAAAACCAGAAATTCTGTAAATTAATGCTGCATATCTAATGATCAGAATTATTATTTACATTAGCTAAAGAATTTTGTTTTTGTCTTTCTAACCTTAAATAATGTTTTTGGTATTTATAAACACAGTACAATCTTTAAGAGCTGAATTAGTGGTGTTTTTTTGGATTTATTCAGATAAATATATTTTAAACTAATCACATGGTAACAGTTATATCAGTGAAAAATGAAACATCATAATCACATTTCCTTCATACAAATCACTTTTGGAAAGTTTGAGAACAGTTTTATGAACCTGTGAGATTTGAAATCAAATATGTTAAGTGTGTAATAGCATAACATTTTTAGTATCTTTTTATATAAAAATAAATACATATCTAAATTTACAGTTAAAAGTAAATGTTGTTTAATAAATTTGGTTGTTATAAGTTCAGTCATTCTGAGATACACTTAAATTTTGTTCAAAATCATTAACTTATAAACTCACAAGAAAAGCCTAATCAAACTTGAAAGTTGACATAATAAGTTATCTTCATCTGATCATCCTGATTTGCTAAACTCAAATAAAATTATTTTTAATCTTAGTGATGCTGAATTTATTGAAACTTGCAAAAATGCTCCAGTGAGAAGTTTTTCACCATTCAAGTGAAAATTTAATGATTACCTTTACCACTTTCAAAGTATTTAAGCAATGTTAAAGTCACAAAATATCTTGAAAAGTACTAGCACTTTTGATGTTGATAATGTTATTGAAACTAGAATAAACAAAAACTGCCTTATCATCTTTCTTCAGCTATAACTCTCAGAGGACTCCCTTTCCTCTCTCCAGAGAAGAATTCTTAGCTCTTAAATACTAGCTAACAATAAGGATATCATTGTTGCCCAATCTGATAAGAGTATTAGCATTATAATTCTAAACAAATAGAATTACATTGATGAACTGAGATAAACCCAGAAGATTCTAATAAGTTTAAGCCTTTAAATAAAAACTTACTTAACCATTCAGCATAAAGAAAAACCACCATGTGAACTTCGAAATTTAAGTAAACAAAAATATTATTTCTGACAACACTTTCAATGAACTCTATTATTTGAGTTCCTCCCCTGATATTATATTTGGCCATCCTAAAATTCTCAAATGCCATTCCCTACTTGGACCTGTCCTTTCCAGTATTGACACCTATACCTAAAAATATGTTAAATTCCTAATTAATATCGTAAACTCCCTTATAGTAATTGTCTTGCTTTTGTCGTCAAAGATTTCTTTCACTTGTGGAATTTCTCATTTTCTAGATACCAGCCAATATATTACAACAAGCTTTGACATTTACATGTTTTTACTAACATTTCTCTACCAGAAATGATACAAATCTGTCTTAACAAACTATTTATCAATATTAATAGCCTGAAGGATCAATTAAATAATTGGTATTTTGTACAACTACTTAAACTAGCTTTAATAGAAAGCCACTTTGTCTTTAAGTGTCAATTTTATTACCAGATAGATGACATTTTGATGGGTTCACTACTAGGACTTTCACTAGCTAATATTGTTATTTTTTGTCATCACTTTGCAAGTGACTTTCTGATATTACACTTGCATGCTATAAAAGTTATGTAGATGATACATTCTTATTCTTCCATAACTCTGAACACATTAACAAATGCCTCAACCACTTTAATTCTCAAAATCCTTATATAATTTACTTGTAAAATAGAAAATCAAAACAAACTTTCTTTCCTTGGCATTTAAGGTTAAAAACAAAATAAATTTAGCACTACCATTTACAGAAAGAAAACACTTTGTGATAATGAGAAATCTACTTGAAGTAAAAATGTGTTCTCAATTAAAATTTTAATTAAAATAAAGTACAGAAAAACATTTCAACCTTCTTAGGTCATCGCCAGGATAGGAAAGAGAGTTTGCAATTGACTTTTGCCAGGCATGTGTCTTGAGGACAAGAATGTAAATGGGTACAAGATTGCAGGGGGGCATTGCAGTTACATACTAGTTATTAATTAGTATAGATTTAAAGGTGTTTCTGTATATTGATTTATTTTTGGTTTTAGTTGTTGTATAAGTAGGGCTTCTTTGATTTTGTATTTGTTTATATTTGTTTCCTTACTTAGTATATGGGTATTTCCTATGGTTTAGTTGTGTTTATTTGATTTGCAGTGTTGAAAAATGTGTGAAGGTGTTTTTTGAATCTGGTTTCCATTCTTCTGCTTGTTTCTCCAATATAGAAGATGTGAAAGTTGTTGCATTGTATTTTATAAATAATGTTGATGTGTTTCTCAGTGTTGTTTTTACATAGTATGAACTTTAGTTTTGTACCTGTTTTTTAAATAAATTTGGTGTCTACTGGAATTTTGTTTTACCAAATGTTGATTATTTTTTCACTAATATCAGGAATGCATGGTATGCAGCAGTGTAAGGTTTTGTAATTTGTTGTTTCTTGGAATTGTTTGTTTGTTGTTGATCTAGATGTGTGTGTGTATATAATTTTTTCAACAGTTTTTTGAGGAAATTTGTTAATATTGATGAACTGTTTTATTTTGTTGATTTCATCATTAATTTTACTGGGAAACGTAGTTTTGTGGCTGTGTTTATTTGGTTTGTTTCATGTGCTGAATCCCAGGGAATGTATAGTCCAATATGTGTGATTTTTCTGTGGATATCTATTTTCAGTTGTGATCTTGAGGTGGAGAAACGCTATTTGATTAATTTTTTGGGTTCATAGGTGAACTTAATGTTGATGTATATAGAGTTAATGTGGTTGAAAAATCTAAGTGTGTGTTCCATAGATGTGAATCCAGCAATTGTATCATCAACATATCTGTACCAGTATAGTGGTGGTTGTAAGGCTGAATTAATTACTTAAGATTTAATCTGTGTCATAAAAATGTTGGCTGGATCTGGTGACATGGGATTACCCATACTGTCATTTATTTATAGGTAGTTTTGGTGGGAATGAATTCTATAAGAGTTGCTAATTAGTTGCTGTGTGTATGTATCAATAGTTTGAGGTTTTGGATATAGTTGAAAAATATGGTAAATAAAGCAACAGGGAACTACAACTAAGGCTTGGATTGTTATTCTTAATTTGTAGGCTTTCTTTTATCAATAGTTTGTGATTATTGCATCCAAAAGTTAGAATTGAAAAGTCTTCTGAGGAAAATATAGGAGAGGTAGATGGAGTTTGAAGTTTAAGTTCAGTCAGTCAGAAATTTCTTTGTGTTCCAAGGTATGTATTGGTAAATATCAAGAAATATTACCTATGTAGGTGGTTTTACAACTGTCTCAGAACATAAGAGTGAAAGCACAATGTCTTTAGTTCTAAACAAGCTATTGAAGTGATGATATGAAAATGATATGGAGTTTAATTTAAAGATAGAAGGATCTTATTAATTTGTTAAATTTGGTTTTAAAAATAAGACTTTATTTTCCAAGGAAAAGATTAACAAGTGTTAGAGAGAATGTGGATATTATTTGATGGAGTTCCTTTCTTTGTGAGAAAGGTACATATTAAGTTTTCTAATAAGGATGAATGACACCCATTTTTTGAATGAAGGACACAGCAAATGTGTCTGTTTTAAGTGCTTCTCAAGCAGTTTTAACCATGTAACACATCTATGCATTAATTGTTTTTCTGTACAACCATTGGTTGTAAATCCATGCGGGTCCTTTATCCACTGACTTCATTCTTCCCTCATGAAAGAAAAGCTTTGAAGGACTAATTAATCGATACATCCAGTGGTTTAGTTGGGATGTCAGACCTTCTGAAGTGACAACAATTTGTGTTTTCAGTTGCTGTACTTTCCTTCACACTAACAGAACTGTTTTCCTAAACCAGCCACTTGGTCTCCTTTCTTAAACTAAAGTTTGTCTCTTTCTTCAACTGTCCACCCTTTCTGGTGAGTGTGAACAAAATCTTCTACTGGAATTTTGTCCTTTGTTAGATTTTTTTCATTTAAAAATCAGAAGTGGTGGCAGTTTTGTTCTATCAGTACAGAGTGACAGAACTACTGTATGGTAATTTTTTTTTATTTTCAGATGTCTAAATAGTCACAGTTTTTGTATTATGCATATTTGTGGTCTTATTCAAAGGAAAATCAGAAGTCAAGGAGACCTTTGTCTATATATCCAATTTGGCTTAGCTCATAATTTGTTTGTTTCCTGGCGTTGATAACAAACTTATAAAATTCTAGAATTTTGCTTTTATATTCATTTGACATTCTCTGAGCAATCATTGTGTGAGTTTGCATAGTGAGTTGTTGTCTTTTCATGAATCTGTAATAACACCAGCTTTCACAGTTGCTGAAAAATCTTTGATCCCTCTTTATGCATCCTTGGCTTTGTTCTTTAAAGTTTTTGTCAACACAGAATTACCCCAAACTTAACTAGTTCTTCTAGTTCTGGCTACCTTGCTGGTTTCTTATAATGCTTGATCATCTGAGTGGTCCTCAATTTGTCCTCTAGTTCAAACTGGGTTCTAATCATTTTCTTAGTAGGCAGTGGCCCAAATTCCCTCTCTGCAGGTTTCTTACTGTGTATTTTGATGAAATCAGCCATGCGTAATTTATAATAAATAGTGTAAACATGTCTCTTGTTATAATTCATCATCCTAGAAGCATTATCACAAATCTAAAATGTAAAATTTTACCATTGTATGGTAGAAATGGTTCTATATCATTGATAATCAAGTAATAGAAAAAGTAAAAGAAAATGATTTCAGTATCATACCAATCAAAATAGGTTTAGGCTAAGTGTAAACTGAACACCAACCTTCGATATATAAGGATGCATGGTGATTTATGAGTATTTTTGTTGTTTTTAAGTATGTCTTATAAGCTGCAAAATATGGTAAATAGTTGTCTCTCCTATTTTAAATTAAGTGTTTTGTAACTTATAACACTACTCATTGTACTTTTATATTAATAATTATGTGAAAGATTATTCAACCTATTTTCATAGATTTTATGAAGATGTAATATGTATAGTACCAAAACTTTCATTGAAGATGTTTACATTTCTTGGCATGGTTTGCTATTCATAATGAAACTTTGTGTTCCACTGAATCTATTAATTGATTTGTAACTTCAAGAGCCATTATTTCCATAAAACTTGCATTGACAATTTTAACTAATTTTGAAAAATGTTACTTACTAATAGAAATTGTAAAACTAGTTTAATAAAATATTTTTCATATTTTAATATTTAGTTCATTTTATAAATTTTAACTCACATTTGAATTTAAAAAAGGAACTCCTGAAAATTAAAGTTTGGATTCTATTAACTGTAGAACTTATTTTACATTTGGCTAAAACAAAATTCTTAGAACTAAATGACAGAATAAGCAACATTGTATCAAACTGAATTTTTATTTTCAGTTTATTTAATAAAAATTAAGAAATAAATTAAAAAGTATAGGTAAGAGTTAAACACACTAACACAATGGAAATTACCCTCAGTATGATTACACATATTACGTAGCATTTAGAACATGTGTCTGAAAAGAAGTTACTATGCATATTTAAAATCAGAACTTGCCTCCTATCTCCACTAGTGAAGACTTAAACCAACACCTGTAGTTGAACTAATCAGCATCAGGACCTTTAGCTGAAAGAATCATCAAGTCTTCACTATGTTTTATAGCTAAACACCTTTTTTGAAGTTGAGAATGCAGTTATGGAACCTTTTAATCAATACTTGAAAAATTTTGATTCAATAATGAAAGGAAGTATTTTATTGTGTGTTTTTTTCAAATAGTGTCTTTCAATAGAAGAACTAAATTAATCTATATGAATTCTTTAAACCAAAAGTAAATACTGTTGAAATATCTAACAACTTGGTATTAAGTTTCATTCTACTTGCCTAATTACTTCCACTGTCAGAAGGGAAAGCCAAGGGATATCAGTGACACTTTTCATTTTTATATATCCCATAAATGCTAGCTGATTTTATTTTCATCAAATTGATCAATATTGTGTCTGGTACATAAATTGTTTAAACACAACTACTTTTATAGTGTGTAAATAGTTTTAGAAGAAATAACAACATTATTCCTTTATGGAATTTGAAATTAATTTGAATAATGACATAATTCGGTGTAACATTTTTAAGATAATTTCTTTTGTTATCTTAGAAATCTAGAAAATGATGTTAAGAAATGAAAACTAAAGGTTATCCCATTAACTCTATGATAATAAAGTAGAAGGAAAACAATCAAATATCATCATATTCAACATATACTTTTGCTGTTCTTTTAGGTGCTGTGGACTGGATTGCCTTGTAGAAATTTTCATCTTTTGATTTGTTTAGCTATTTTGGATGCTGAAAAAAATACACTAATGGAGAACCAGTTTGGACTTCCAGAGATATTAAAGGTACATAAAACACACCTAATATTGGAAGGAAATAAAAGCTATGCATTTTAATACATTTTAAAGTTAAGTAATGTTTTTTTATGTGAATATCTTGATGTGGTTACTACTAATGTTAAATTTCTCAGATTTACAGTAACTGAAAAATAGAAATTCATCTGTTACATGAACATTTATAATGCATTAAAGTGATAAATACAGTATTCTTCAGAATTGATTTGTAGATAGAATGATACAATTTATGCAAGTGTAAATGATGTAAAATGTATGACTGTTGAATGAATGACTAGCTTATTAAGCTATCTAAGTAAAAGTTGTCATAAAATAAAATAATTGTCATGCCTTATTTATGATAAATAGTTTTGTTCTTTAATGGTTTTATAATAAATAATATTCATTGAAAAAAATACTATACAAAGAAAGCTAAGTGGATTTTTCACTGATTTGTAGTAAATTGGCTTTGAATGGAAGTTAAATGTTTTTAGTCTACTGTAAAAAGAACTGAAGGATAAACAAATACAGTTATGACAATTCATTTTTATGCAAATCAGTCATGTGATCTGAAGTGATTGGTCATTCAACTTAGCTGTGTGTGTGTATAAAATGGTTTTCTCATAATATCTTGCCTTACTTTGCTACTTCAAAGTGAATCACAATGCTTAAAGTGAGCCATGTTATTCATGAACAAAATGTAAAAGAAAATCAAAATACTAAATGTAACTCTTCTATATCTTCCTTTTGGTCTAATTATTCATATCATGTAAGTTTCTGCATGTTAATATTTCATAAACAAATCATCCATTTTTAACAGTTTTCACTTTTCCAAAATGTGTACGTTTTTAACTGTGAGACAATGTAAGATCAAGTTAAAATTTCCCAATAACTGAAACATTACATTTACAATGGTTATTAGCCATTATCCAGTACCTATATGTAATTTTTTGTGGTAAACTTGACTCTGAAGGAGAATGATGTTCAAAGGATGGCAGCTTTTGAGAAGTGATGTTGGAGATGGATACTTCAAGTAAGCTGAGTGTATAAAAATACTGAGGAATGGTGAGAATTCCATAAAATAGAGGTTTGTTAGTTGAAACAAGAAAAATAAAATTGGCAAAATATACTTGTTAAAAGATAAGAGGTGTAAGTGTGGTACTGTTTACAATTGAAAAGATGTGGGTGGCAAAAACAGACAAATAAAGAGAAAAGTGTACTGCAGCAGTAGGATTTGAAAACGATAAGATAAACTGCTGTAACAAGAGAGCATCACTTGTCTGAAATGTCAATATTTGTTTTAGGATTTGGTATAATTCAGGCAAGGTACCAAAATTTGAGTGTAAATGATATTATAGTATAGTATGACAGATAAACTCCTGTAACAATAGAACATCACTTGTTTGAAATGTCCATATGATTTTAAGACTTTTGTGTATATAACTCAGTTAATATACCTAAATCTGAGTGTAAGTTGTATTGCTGTACAGAATGGCAGATAAACTGCTGTAAAAAGAAAACATTGCTTTCCTGAAATGTTGATATGTTTTTCAGTCAGTGTACCTGAAGATGAGTGTAAATGACAATATTTCTTTTTAACTTTCTGTCAAAGTAAGTCTTTTTACATTTCAGTATGTGTGCAAAAATTCTAATATTTAACAGTATTTTTTTTTTCAATTACCATTTCAAGCACTGAAACAGTGAAAATAACTAAATGTTTCATTAAGTTGTTCTGATTGTGATTTGGGTTGATTTTTTAACTTCAGAAGGTGAAGCTTATGATGAATCTGGCATTTTTATTAATAATTTTAAAGAATATTCAGATACTCAAAAACGTTAACTCTAATGAGTTTACATAATCAAGAGAAAATATCGATGTTTTACACCCAGCACTAAACATTTTCACTTATTTAGCTTAGTGAGTATTATAATCTGATTATCAATTCCACTTTTCACTGGCAAAAAATAATCTAAAGTTGGTAGCAGATGATATTAATTAGCTGCCTTCCCTCTACTCTTATCACTTTAGCATTAAGAATAGCTAATGTAGATAGCTTTCAAGTAACTCTGTGCAACATAAACCAAGTAATTGTTTTTGTGGTTTCATTTTGAGTTTAGTTACTGATTAATTATGTTTTATTACAAGTTTCAGCTTTGATTTCCCTTATTATAGAAGCTATAACTTGTAATAAAAAATATTTGTTTTATTGTTAAATTTTATGAAATGTATTACTATTTCTGTATTGAAACAGACTTGATGATTTGTTTGTTGATTGTATTGCTTTGGTTTTCCATGCATTTTGTGTCTGATTATCATAATTGGAAAGAAAACCAAAAAACTCCATCATTTATTTTTTTTTTACAAGGAAAACCCTTATCATTAGTGCCAAGTATTTCATAAACTATACTCAGTTGAGAATCTTTAGTTCATTACTTGTAGTGAAATGCCCGAGATGATGCTTTACATGAGTTGATAGAACATATTGCATGTACATACTGTTTTTATTGGTCCATTATATAGACTTAAAGAAAGTTGTTCTATAAACAAAACAACAATGACTTCAATTTGTTTGTGTTGAACCCAGTAGATTTGCCCTATCACTTGGAAGACTAGTTCTCCAGTTACATATAATGTAGTTATGCATTTTTTAAACCATAGAAGCAATATCTAAATGCTTTTCATTTTCCATACAGTGATGTTTATTTGTGATTCTTTTTTCAGCATATAAATGATATGTCTTATAAAATCAACCCAGAAGAAGTTCTTTGTAGAGCAGAAAGTATTTACCTTCAGCTAAGTCAATGTCAACATCTACCACAAAGTCTTCAAGACATCTTGGGAATCCAAGCTCCAGCTTCTCCATTATCAAGTGTAATATCTCTACCACCATCAACAGCTTTAGCCCCTAAAGAAGAAAACAGACATTCATCCTCAGTTCCAGTTCCAATAAATAAGACTTCATCTACCTTAGACCGATTTAATGCCAGCCCTCCTAGTGGAAACAGTAGTGTTGAAAACAGCAGTATAGAAGTTCTACCAGAAGATTCAGACATAGAAGCTCGTTACCAAATTTCATTTGATCTTATGTTGTGAGTGCATATTTATAAAGGAACATTTGTTGCAAACTGCATAACACAAATATGATGAGTCTTAATTTATACCAAAATAGTAGAAAAATCAACAAATACGTTAAAGAGAGAGTTTTTGGATAATATCATGTTTTTTTAGCAATGGATAAAAGGGTTGCTATTTTGATGTGTACATCTATATTAAATATAAAAACTGTGTATTGTGTATATTGTGGAGGAAATTATGGACATAAGACAGGTTGCTTGAGCTAACTGCTGTCAAATAAATATGTAAATGTGTTTAAATTAATATACATAAAACTGCTTGAAATCTTGATTCTCTTAGGTTTAATTGGTATTTAAAATTTTTAAAATGGTTTATCAATTCTTATCACTTTCATTCAGTTTTTATGTTTAAAAAAAATGTTTTTATTTCTAGATTCACAATTGCTTTTGAATTTGTTGTATGAATTAATATGTGTGTGTGTGCGCGCGCATGCATGCGTGCAGAAAACAGTTCATTTATGAAACTGGTGTTTGTTTTGTATAGTTTGAAGTAGCTGAATGCAATGTTTTATGATGTAGTCTTCAGTTGAAAATAAGTTTCATACAGTTTGTTTCTTTATGGTCTCAGTGTATATTAGTTGTATATATATTCTGGATTGACCTTTTTTTTTCACTTTGTTTCATATTATGTTTTATATTTATCATAAGAACCCAATAAAAAAAAAATGTGAATTCATGGTGAACTTAAACCTTCAGAGCAAGTGTAATTAGGTTTTATTAGCATGTTTATAGACAGCAAAATGCCAGCAACAGAGATTCAATGAAGTTGAAGTCTTGATAATATTAAAGAGGGTTATTGCAGAGAGTTTGTTAGCCATATCAATGTGAATTATACTAATAGTTTATGATCACTGTCACCTTATATACAAACATTAATGACATTCTTTGATAACTCATTGAAACAAGAAAAATGATAGAATGTTATTATATTTGTTTTGTAATTTATATTCTCATGGATTGTAAGAATTCATATGTGCAACTGGTGTCAATGTGGATTAAAACAGTTTGTATAAGATTGTTAATTGCCAGTGTGGATTACAATAACATATTTGTTTTTTGTGACCTTTTTTGCAATATATTACAATTTATTGACCTTATTAGTTGATACTAAAACAGTTACTGTTCATGAAGTTTATTATATAAATAATTCCTGGATGACTACTGTATTTACTGTATCCCAACAGGTTTGATTAGACCTGATACTGGATGAAAGGCCTTGTGAGCACAGGACTAGACAGATAAATGTACTTTGGTTAAAATATTGTTACATATTTTTCTTTGATATCACTCTTACATCTTAGAATATGATTATAACTTGTGTTATCATGTATTAAAGTGATATTTCATTGTAATCCATATCATATTACATTAGAATGATATCTTCACGTATTTTGGTAGTAACATCTGTTCTTACATATGTGTATCAGTAATTATTCTCAGCACATTCATCTATTTTATTAATAATGCAATATATTATGGCTTTTTGACATGTATGTGTTAGTAAACACTCAGTGATGTCAAGAAAACCCACTTGTAGAGAAATATATATGCCAAAACAGCTCGTTTGGGTTGAGAAAATATTTTAAGAAGTTTGAGAAATTATGTTCTTTAAATTTGGTTTCCATTTTTCGACTTGTTTCTCCAATATAGAACCATAGGAAACATTATATGTACACACCGAGACAGAAAGGAAAGTCAACCAACAAAAGTAAATATATCTCACGAATAAAAAATTCATGAAACCATATAATGCTGCATACCATATATTCTCGACATCAGCAGAAAAATAACTAACATTTGACAAAAACTAGAAACAAAATATGGCATTCCAGTTAATACCAAATTTATTCAAAAACCAGGCACAAAACTATACTATGTAAAAACTACACTGACAAACACCACACTAACATTATTTATAAAATACAATGTGATTACTGCCACGACTTCTATATTGAAGAAACAAGTAGAAAAATGGAAACGACATTCAAAGAACATAAAAAGTCACCTTCACACGTTTTTGAACACTGCAAGTCAAATAAACACAACAAAACCATAGAAAACACTCAAATTCTAAATAAAGAAATAAACATAAACAAATGCAAAATTAAAGAAGCCTTACTTATGGAACAACTTAAACCCAAAATAAACTAATATAAAGGAACGCCATTATACCTATATTAATATTATGGATAAAATTATACATTCAAACATCTAACCCCGCCCTCTACATTGCGATATTCAGTTACACAACCCATTCTAAACATGTGGTCAGCTTCCGGTCAGTTCCCTCTTTCTTTCTTTATGAACCTGACGATAACCAAAGAAGGTCGAAACATTGTTTGCTCTTCTATGTAAAATATTTTCTAAACCCAAATGAGCCGTTTTTGCCATGTATATTAGTAAACACTGTTATTGTGGGGTGCATGTTCATATGTTGTGGTAATGACACTATCATGGCTTTCTTTGTTTGTAACCCCTTGCAACATGGATTACATCATGTTCACAAATTTTGTTTAGAACACATATCATAGTATTTACATGTAATATTAATAAACCTGTCAGCTTGGATCACAATATATTTTCATATCAGGGTAGTTAACACCTGTTGTGGCATTTTCATCTGTGTATGTTTTTAATCTTATCAGATTGATCACATGTTCATACTTTTCCATGATAATACCTTTCACAGCTGTTTTATGCATGTTTGTTGGTTACTCTGTCTCTGTGGATTACAGTATGCTCATTTGTTTTAATTGCAACAATTGTTGTAGCATGTAGTTGGCAGATTGTTTTCATTCATTACCATAGAATGTAATGTTTTTATTATTAATTTTTCATCATTTGCTTTTCAGGTAGAAAATGGTAACATTAAACTTCAAATCACCGTATTTGGCTACAGTTTTGTTTTAGAATTTTGTACTTAAATGTTTATTATAGTGAATATGAAAGCTATGGGCCTGAATAAAAACTGAGCGACTTAAAAACATTGTAGGCTATCTCATGCCTAAGCAGTGCTATCTCATAAACATACTTACTCGTAAGTCAGCCAAAGTTTTCAAATTTATTTTATTTAAATCTGATTTCTCAAGTGCTAATACCCATACCAGCCATCTTGAGAATACATTTTTACTTCAAGTCGGTTTCTCATCATCACAAATATATTTAAATCTTTAAATCCAAAATCATCAAGTGTTTTATTTTTACAAGACAAAAATTCATGGTGATATATTGTTAGACCCATAATGAGCCCAAACTCTGTTTATCCAGGTTTATGGAAATGTGATGAAACTATTACTTTGTCAAATATACTAAAGTCGGTCGATTAAGTTATAATAAATGATTTTGGAGACTCACTTTGTCATAACTTGCCATTTTATTCACATCCAAAAATGTTCTATCTGATGACCACACATCTTGATAATAACCTTGCAGCATATTGGAAAAAAGCTTTATCATAAAGCTGTACTGTTCAAGCACATACTTAATCTTCATTTACTTTTGATATAATGTATACAAAGGATCCTTAGCAATTATATCAACTGGCTGATCACACATAGATGTATGTATTTTTAAGGAACAGTATGAAAATCCATTTCTTCCCCTCAGTGTGGTTTCCTGTATGTGGTGAGGGGACTTTCCAGGGAAGGTTCTGTTCTTTCTGGTTACCTCCTCTGGGATCTAAATGTGTTTGCCGTGCATGGCGACTCGTGAAAAGGAGAAGAGGATCCTGGTGGTTAAGGAGTCCAACTCTAGCACACCACTTTGACCTTGAATTCCTGTAAATTGGTGGCCCCCTTTGGGTCAGTTGGCTGGTCTACTTGGGCTATGGTCAACCAAATACCAGTGTTGGTTGTTCTCAACAGGTATTGTGGACATTATATCTGATGCTTGTGTTTAAGTATAGTGTTCACGAAACCCTGACATTGCTGCAATGTCCTTGCATAACATTGTAGTGCATCCTCTCGTAGGGCTCCATGGTGGGTACTGAACTTTTCTTTTTTTCCTGTGGATCCTACAACAACAATTTAAATAAAATAGTGAAAAAACAGTCAATAGGTAAATGACCACGTCTTGAAGACTGAGCAGCAATCTTCAACATCTGCAACATGTACCTCATTTTCTTATATTACATTCTCTTTCAGAAAAACTTTTAGGGCAAATGTCCCCTTTTTTATTCAGAAGGGACTTGCTGATTCTCCAACGTCAGTAAAAAATCTTCGATCTGGAGACACATTGGTTGAAACATCAACATTCCAACACAGTGAACTCTTCTTGAATTCAAAGGCAATTGGGGATGTACCGATTGAGGTCGCCCCTAATCCTACCTTGAATTCATCACGAATAGTTATTGTTGAGAGGGATTAGAAGAACATCCCGGAGTCAGAGATTCTCGCTGGTTTCTCCACTCGAGGAGTTTTGCAGTGAGGCACATCTCCACTCATAAAGATGGAGTTACACTGCTGAAAAATATCCTCGTTTTGACATTTACTTCTTCATGTACACTTATCACCATCAAGGCAGGTTATCTAAATTGCAGGGCACAGCCGTACGTTCCAAATCCTTTTCGATGTTTCCAATGCCAGACGTTTGACCACTCAAAGACATCATGTCGTGGTTCCCTGACATGTGTTCGTTGTGGTGGCAAGGACAACAATGCCTACGAGTGTGACACGGACCCACATTGTGTCAACTACAATGGTTTTTACCCTTTCTACTTTCATTCTTGCCATAAATGGTTGGACGAAAAAGAGGTGCAAAGTTTGAAAACGACTCACAACATTAGTTATCCTGATGCTCAGAAATTGCTGTCTGCCACTTCATTTCAGACATATGCTGCTGCACTTCATTCCACAACTACAGTGGGAGTGCGGACAGATATCTCTGTGCCTCCAAGAGAATCATTTTCAAAACAAATGAAAAGCCTTTTGACCTCCATGGTTAAAAAGTTTGGTGAATCAACTTCTACACCCGTCTCTGTTCCTCTCATACATTCCAACAAACCCCAAGATCCACATCGTTTAATTTCAGATATAGGCATTTCTTCAGGTACATCTTTTTTGGGGAAGATGCAAAACAATCATTTGTTCGCGTCCTCAGTCACTGGAATCCCCTTCCAACAACAAAGACCTGCAGGATCCATGGAGGTTAATAGACCTCCTCTGGATAATGAGAGTAAGGATAAAAGACGTGGTCGAAAACAGAAGGGTTTTTTGGCTACTTCGCCTACCCGTCATTAAAAAATGGCCACCTTGATACAATTAAACTGTCGAGATTCACGTTTTAATCTGGATGACATCAAAACACTGATTGCTTTCTACCATCCTGTATGTCTTTCCTCATAAGAAACATTTCTGAAACCTGCCGAGACAGTCACCTTTCGGGAGTTTTCTCTGTACAGAAATGACAGGCTGTGTGATGGCACTGTTGGTTGATCAGCATGTGCCCACCCTGTCTTTGTCACTCTAAACCCTTGGAGGCCAAAGCCATCCATGTTTCTGTGGTTCATTCCATCATTGTTTGTTCTGTCACCTGGAGAGATATATGATCAATCAGACCTTGATGCTCTCATTGAACAGCTGCTGTCTCTTTTTCTCATCCTGGGGCTTTAATGGACATCATCCCCTCTGGGGAAGTGCTGTTATTGATAGGAGGGGTCGCTCTGTAGAGCGTATGCTCTCTGACCACAACCTATCTCGTTTCATTACTGGTTCTTCCACTTATTTTCACGCACCTAGTCAGTCCTTTACTGCTATTGATCTCTCGGTTTGCTCTTCTTCATTATTCTCCCATTTTTCATGGAAGGTTGAAAATAATCCAAAAGGCAGTGACCATTTTCCTATAGTTTTGAGAGAGATTGGTCGTGGTCGATGCCACCCAACCCGTGTGCCCTGGTGGAAGCTGGATCAGGCAGACTGGTCCACTTTCACTGCTCTCGCAGAACTTGATCCTACCATCGTCAATCAGCGGTAACTGACTGTATTATACAAGTAGCTGCTCAGTGTATTCCTAAAACCTCGATATGTTTTCCACGATATCCTCGTGTGTGGTGGAATCCTGCCTGCCACTTGTCACGAAAGGCTCTAAAACGGGCTTGGGATGCTTTCCGTAGATATCCCACACTTTCAAACTGCATTACTTTCCAATGGACCCCTCGCCCCCCCTGTAGCTCAACGGTATGTCTGCGGACTTACACGCTAAAATCGGGGTTTCGATACCCGTGGTGGGCAGAGCACAGATAGCCCATTGTGTAGCTTTGTGCTTAATTAAAAAAATCCAATGGGCCTGTGCACATGCCAGGTTGTAAGACGTCAAAGCCAGAAGGAATCTTGGATTAAGTTCACAACTAGCACATCTACCATCAGTTTCAAGATAATATGGGACAAGATTCTAAAGGTTAATGGGCACTACAATTCTGTTCCCCTCTCGATCTTACTCTCTGATGGTCAGGAGGTGACTGATGTCCAGAGTATCGCCGATACTATAGGGGAAAACTTTCGCTGGGTATCTGGTAATTCTGCTTGTTCCTCCACTTTCTTGGCCGTCAAGACTTGGGCAGAACATTCACCTCTTTCCTTTTGAACTGACTGTCTCTGACTATAATTATTCCTTTACACTGGTGGAACTGAAAATGGCCCTTCATCGATCTGGACCTGATGATACACTATGACATGCTGTTCAATCTCTCTCCTGTTTCTCTTGATATTCTTATATTTGTTTTTAACTGGATCTGGCAGGAGAATGTTTTCCTGATGCCTGGCAACAGGCTATTATCTTACTTTTCTCTAAGCCTGGAAAAAGATCCCAAGATTCCTTTAAACTACCGTTCATTTGCTTTGACAAGCTGTTTCTGTAAGACCTTAGAGAGGATGGTTAATGATCGTCTTGTTTAGTTCCTCGAATCAAACAACCTCCTCTCTCCCACCCAGTGTGAGTTCCGACGACAGTACTCCACCACGGACCATTTAATTTGACTTGAAACATCAATCAGAGAAGCCTTTCTCAAGGGATAACATTTTGCATTGATTTTCTTTGACATTGAGAAGGCTTATGACACAACATGGAGGTATGTCATTTTGTGAGACCTCCATATATATGGGTTACGTGGCCATTTACCCATGTTTATTGAAATTTTTTTAATAGACAGAAAATTCCAAGTTTGTATGGGTTCGACACTTTCCCGTTCTTTTCTAGAGGAACTTGGGGTCCCTTACGGCTATGTTTTGAGTGTCACACTTTTCGGTATAAAGATTAATGCCATCAATTAACAATTCTCTCTCACTGTTGCAAACGGGCTCTATGTCGACGACTTTCACATCTTGTGTCAGTCGTCAAACTTGAGATATATTGAGCAGCAACTACACACTATCCTCAGAAGTAGACCACGGCGAATTACTTTAATTTCTCTCTCTCTAAAACCGTTTGCATGCACTTTTACATCCAACGGGGTATTCTTCCTGATCCTGAACTCCTTATTGGTGAAGTTTTGCTGCCAGTGGTCTTTGAGACCAAGTTCTTGGGGCTTATCTTTGACTGTAAGCTGACCTTTATACCACACTTAAAGCAGCTACAGGTCAAATGCACAAGTGCACTGAACATCCTCCGTACCTTCTCTACTGCCAGTTGGGGAGTTGATCGATGTTCTATGTTAAAGATATATCGTGCTCTTATCGATCGAAACTCGACTATGGATCAATGGTCTTTGGCCCTGCCAGACCCTCGGCCTTTAAGATGCTGGACCCCATTCACCATTAAGGACTTCGACTCTGCACTGGGGCTTTCCACATTTCCCCAGTTCAGATCTTCTACGTAGAATCTCATGAACCTTCTCTGCACTTCGCCGTTTGCAACTGTCTTTACTATATTCTTCGAAACTTCATTCCGTACCAAAGTATCCCACCTGGGGATATGTTTTCCTTCCTTGGTTGGCCATAATTTTCAGAACAGACAAACTGCCATTGCTCCTTTTGGCCTTCGCATCCAGGCCAATTTGATGAATTGGGCCTGTCCTTGGATAACATTGCAGAATCTACTGGTCAGCTCATCCCACCATGGCTTATTACAGTCCCTAAATGTGACCTTTCTTTCAGTCATCTGAGAAAAGCAGATACTCCCGATTGGAAGTGCCGTCTTTTATTTACTGAGCATCTTTCGAACAACCTTTCCATTTCAACTGATACGGATGGTTCCAAATCAGTTAAACTCTGGGGTCGCGGGCTCGCATCCCGGTCGCGCCAAACATGCTCGCCCTTTCAGCCGTTTTGGCATTATAATGTGACGGCCAATCCCACTATTCGTTGGCAAAAGAGTAGCCCAAGAGTTGGCGGTGGGTGCTGATGACTATCTGCCTTCCCTCTAGTCTTACACTGCTAAATTAGGGACGGCTAGCACGGATAGCTCTCGAGTAGCTTTGTGCGAAATTTAAAAAAAACAAGTGTTATTTTGTATGCTATATGGACTATACAAGGACATAGCTTAGCTTTCACCTGAAAGATCAAAACGTAAAGACCAACTTTAAGATAGTCATTTTTAGATTGATAGAAGTCTATTATGTGAGAAAGAAAGCATATCAGAATTTTACTGGTAAATAATGTTTCTTTTTCAAAATCAGAGATTGGAAACAAATATTTCAATTCTGTGGTGACATTTTTGGTTGAACTAGAGATCTATTTCTTCTATAATGTCTTTTCTATCACCATTCATCATAATAAAGTCAGTTATTACTGTCCATATTGGATGTCTCATTCATAGGAGTTGAAAGATTGTGATATACACACACTAGAGTCCTTGATACACTTTTGCCTACCTTAAACTAAACTTCTCACATTTTATCAGCACATACAAAACTGTCATGGTCATACTGACCACTGTTTTCTTCAGTACAATCTGTCTGTTGTGCTCCTCCTATTTGGTAATGAAGCGATGAGCATTTTCCATGTTCTCCACTCCTCACATCTGTTGATTTCATACTTGTTATCCATACTCTGATATTTTGAGTTGGGTGGCATCTGCAGAACCTTTGCTAGGTTTGCTGTGTGACAAATTCACAATATAAAGCGTATTCCACCTCTACCCACTGAACCATAATGTTTTATCTCATGTTGAAATGTTCTTGTAGGCAAAGAAGAATCATCTACCAAAGAGCACAAAGGGAAATAAAGCAACGTTCTGGACCATGTGTTGCCACTATAACAGTTTAAGAACTAAAGATCAAGCATTTTGACGATTTTTATAATACTATAAAGGTAACAAACCCATGATATGCCAGCATGTGTAAGATAATGAGATTGAACAAGTTCAACAAAACAACCACAATCTTTTTAACTGAACAAACAAAGCGAATACACAGTTTTCATACTTTCACGAATTAAATGATGACAACTTCTACCAAATATAATTTGCTTTACAGCTTTCCTTTGCTCAAAACAGACTTTTTTTCAAATTAAAAATAATGTTAAAACTGGTCTTTACTCGTCGATATTTAGAAAGAAGCTAAAGCTAGAAAGCTTGTATGAATTCTACTCCAATGTCCATTCAAGTAGAATATACATTAATTACTACACAGAACAAAGAAACAAAGCAGTTAGAAAAAGGTAATCTCTACGATTTTGTAGACCATTTATCTATACTAAAACTGTATACAAATTATATAAACACAAATTATAAATCCTTATATAATTAAAGGAGTTAAAAGTATGTTGTTCCTGCATATCACGAAACAATTTGTCTACTGCAAGAGTTACTGTAAATTATTAATTTGGTCAGGCAATCAGAATCATTATTTTAGTGTGGTTAGTTAGTTGCTGTTGTAATAAAGCAAAACTGTACAAGAAATCAGCTCACGTTTCATATTTGTTTTTATTTAAGAATGTTCATCCAACGGTACTCAAACGGCTAAATGCTCATAGCTGTTCCTACTTTTAAACTAATAGCACCAACACATCTGACAGAATAGTTTATTGTTTGGATATGCGAACAAAACTACACAACTATCTGCATTACATATCCATAATATTGAATTGTAAAAGGCAGTTACTTAACAGCAATTTGCTTAATTTTAATCTAATAGGGCTATGGTATTTTTCGTTAAAAATCGATGTCTCGTTAAATATTAGAATGCCCCCCAGTGGCTCAGCGGTATTTCTGCGGGCTTACAACGCTAAAAACTGGGTTTCGATACTCGTGGTTGGCAGAGCACAGATAGCTCATTGATTTGCTTTGTGCTTAATTCAAAATAACAACAACAACAAGTATTAGAATATTCCACAATATTATAAGTGTAATTTAGGAAATTTGCAAGAGTTCTCGAAAGTGGGATACTTCCAATGAGAGTTTTTAGTGTAAAATAAAAAAGCTAGCAAAGTTTTAGATAAATAATAAACAAAATCTTTATTCACACAAGAGATATGAAAACTCAACGTGCATACCTACACATATGATAGCGGACAGTCTTTATCCTTCCTTGTCAATGTTAATGTCGAAGTTTTCTTTGTCTCGAAACTGAAGATACCAACACTAGACACGACCAGCAGCAAATGAGATTTCACTGGAAACAAAATACAGGGTAATCGCTAGAAAAGCGGAAAATTTGTCAAACAGCTATTTATTTTTACAAAGAATAACTTTTACAAAGTTTTTTAAAGGCATATGTTATATTACACTCATAGATGCTCAAAATTATTAAAATCATGCATTTTATTCATGATGTAAAGAAATCAAAATAGAAATGAGTAAGCACGCATTTTATTCATGATCTCATCTGACCCTCAAATTTTCCACTTTTCTAGCGACCACCCTGTAGAAAATACAAAACAAAACTGGATAAACAAAGTGAACCTAAATTTTAAACATCACTTCGCGTTTGTTTGTTTTTTACGGCGGATAACGTTACTTCGTGACTTCCGTCATCTGACAACCTTTG
Organism: Carcinoscorpius rotundicauda; assembly: GCA_011833715.1. Classification (NCBI taxonomy): domain Eukaryota; kingdom Metazoa; phylum Arthropoda; class Merostomata; order Xiphosura; family Limulidae; genus Carcinoscorpius; species Carcinoscorpius rotundicauda. Next base: position 36,956,020 of record CM022401.1, read on the forward strand.
TCAGTTATTATCAGTTTCAGTAAACGTAGTAGTTCAGCAAAGGATATTCAAGTTTTTATTGATCAAACCAAGACTCAGGATCAGACTGAAATATCCTTGTGCGCAGAAGACATCACCTTACAAAAACAAAGAACTGCGATGACTAGAACACGATAACGTTAGAACCCTGGACCACATGTTGCCAGTATAACATAGTAGAAATTATCACTATAGAAATCAAGGAAACAGAGTATACCTGCATGCAGTAGTTGAACTTGACGGCTATTCTTATAATGCACCGAAGAGCGGTGGGTGATTGTTTTAAGACAACGAAACATGAATTTTCATATGTATATTTCGGTACATTAACCACTAGACCAGGGATACCCAAAGTTTTAGATCTGCGGAGCTTCACATGAAAAAGAAAAAACACTCCAGAGCCTTAATAAAAATACACTAAAATAGAAAAAAAATGGTCACTATCACCAGATAAAGTTTATTTCAAGCTTTTAGAATATAAAGTTATTAACAATTTTTACGTCTATTTGTTAAAAAAATTCTGCTTGCAAAATTTATATAAACAAAAGTACATTGTATTTATTTATTTATTGGTGGCTCGGATGGGCTTGTTTTTTTTACAAATTAGTTTAATATTTGGAGTTATGGTCGTTACCGATAAACGCAAATCATCTTCAATATTTAGCCTGTTTCTAAATTTGGTTTTTGTAACTGTATAGAGTGAAAATGTTTGCTCGCAAAGATACGTTGTTGGAAAACGCAACAAAATTTTCAAAGCTGTGTTATTATTTTAGAGTATTCCATGGCTATTTGAATTGAAAATAGTGTAATTTCTTCTTGTTGAAATTTTGTTTTTAGAGTGTAATCAGTTGAAATTTCTATTTGCTGTTTTTTTTTCTTTCAAAGGCAAATCGTTGATTTTTGCAGAGCTTACAATAGTTGTACACAGATCAGATATGTGCTGCGAGACTGAAACTTTTGCATCTTCACTTGAGGAAATTTCATTCATAAGCAAAAAAAAACACTGAGATTTTCGAAGCAATCAAGTTCTTCCAAATTTTCAGTTTACGTTGAAGCGCTTCCATTTCACTCTAAGCATTGAAGTACGTTACCCTGGTACCATGCATTGCAGCATTCACTTAATTTAGATAGGCAAATACGTTCGAAAGGCAAGCCACTTTATGTATCCAGCATTTGTCCGTTAATTTGTAGGCAAGTTCAGGAAAAATGATTTGTTTGTTTGTTTGTTTTGGAATTTCGCACAAAGCTACTCGAGGGCTATCTGTGCTAGCCGTCCCTAATTTAGCAGTGTAAGACTAGAGGGAAGGCACCACTCACCGCTAACTCTTGGACTACTCTTTTACCAAGGAAAAGTGGGATTGACCGTCACATTATAAAGCCCCCACGGCTGGGAGGGCGAGCCTGTTTAGCGCGACTCAGATGCGAACCCGCGACCCTCAGATTACGAGCGCATGCCTCAGGTAAAATGAAACCTGTTTCCTGACGCTGTTCGTAAAACAGTGTGAGAACTTTTCCTCGAGAAAGACATCGGACTTCAATATGAAGCAGCAAAATTTTATGCAAACTTCCCATGTTCTCACAGAATAAACTGAAGATCCTCGCATTGAGTGGATTTGATTTTATGAAATTAACTATTTTTATGACATTACCCAAGACCTCTTTTATGTCTTTTGGCATTCCTTTCACTGCAAGTGCATGACAATAAAGACAGCAGTGAATACTGTCGATTTCCGAGTTTTTCTTTTTTTATGCGTGCCACTGCGTCTGAATATTTTCCAATCAGTATAAATATTTGAGCAAAGCTGCCATTGGATCTTATATTCTTTCATAAATAAATCGATCAGTTTAAATATTTCTTCGCCTGTTGTTTGAGTAGGTAAAGATCTGCAAATTAGCATGTCTTCTTCAAAACTAATTTTTGAATATAGCGAAAAAGCACAAGCAACATTGCACAGTCTACGTCATCTGTTGATTCAGCCATCTGAAGCGAAAAAGTTGGACTCGCTTTTACTCGCCTTATTAACTGGTCCCCCGCTAGTACAGCGGAAAGTCTACAGAGTTACAACGCTAAAATCATCGGTTCGATTCTCCTGGATGGGCTCAGTAGATAGCCCGATATGGCTTTGCTATAAAGAAAACAAACAAACCTTACTCACTCCGTTAAGCAATTTTCTGTCTTATCCTTGATTCTTCGAGAAATCGAGTTGTCAGCAAGGGGCACAGAGTTAATGTTTTATCATCAGTTGTGCACTCTTTAAATATTTTGCGCATGGTTTTACAAAATATTCTGCAATTGTATTAGCTTCACCTGCTTTTGCAATGCGGTAACTAACACGACATGAAGCAGTAAGAGCATATTTGTTGTACTCATAGACAAACGAACGAAATGTAATTTTCCTTTCATTTAACTGCAAACAATTTATTTTGAAATACTCGGACGTTGGATTTTTTAGTTAAGAATGTTTGGTATCTAGACGCCGTATTAACTTTGCTGGATGCAAACTATTGTTACTCAACACTGTTCCACATTCAACACACAACGCACTAGGTCTATCTTCATTACCTGTCCATGTAAAACCATATTCAATAAAGTTTTCATCATACTTCCTTTTCTTTCGGCCTGGCATGGACAGGTAGTTAAGGCACTCGACTGTTAATCTGAGGGTCGCGGGTTTGAATTCCCGTCACACCAAACATGCTAACCTTTTCGGCCATGAAAGTGTTATAATGTGAGGGTCAATCCCACCTATTCATTGATAAAAGAGTAGCTCAAGAGTTGGCGGCGGGTGGTGATGACTAGCTGCCTTCCCTCTAGTCTTACATTGCTAAATTAGGGATGATTAGTACAGAAAATCCATGAGTAGCTTTGCAAAAACTTCAAAACAAACCAAACCAGCCCAACCCTTTCACGTCTTTCGTGAAATGACGTTGCCAAATAGATCAGTTTACATGTGTTTTATTAATGATGCTGTTGCACTCTTAATATATTTTGATTAAAATATATTATTTTTTCCTTTCTTTCTTAGCACGTATATGAATATGTATTTTGAAAGTTGTTAATAATGACTTATTGGATTTATGCTGCTAAGAAATTATATTGGAATTTTGGGATTATTTAATCCGTTTTACAATTTTGCATCACTCCAGCTTTCATCACAGCATTAAAAATAAAGAACGTATTAGTTCTTATTGAATAACAATATGGGTTTTATCTAATTTATAGCACTAACTCATATTTTGCTTATTCATACTAATATTACCATACTCCGAATAACGATTTTGTGAAACATATAAATATAGATAGAAAAAAAACAGAAACGCTGTAAATACTAAATAGGTGTAATAATATTATGCATAATAATTTTAAAATGATTTTTTTATATTTAATTACGCTATGTTAAAAATCTGCTTATAATGGTATTATTATTTCGTGTCACAGTTATGATAAATGTATCTGACTTTGACTACAGGTGGCCAACGAAATAGTCACATGAATTGTCGAGAAATTTCATAAACCTTTTAAGATATTAAATATTGGGTTGTAGCTTGTTCAAATCAAAGAAATCGTGAAAGTTTAATTTATATTTGTAAAGCTTGATATTGTTTTGTTAAGAAGTTAATCATGGCACTAAGTGATTCAGATGTTAAAAAGCAGGTAATAATCGAGTTACTCTATGTTTTAACTTGAACCTTAAAAACTAATTGTGAGAATTGAAATTTAGTCATTATTTAGAGCAACGGATGGGTTGGTTGGACTTGATAAATAATTTTCACTAAAATTTTACTATATCTATTAAAATAGATAATAGTAATGTGCTACAAATGGGCAGGTTATGTAGAATGTCTCTGAAGCACTCGATGAAAATAAACTTGTGTTATGGTGAGACATGATCTTGAAAAGTTGGAACTAAATTGATAGAAAGCTAGGGTAACAAGGAGAGGGAATAGGAAAGTTAAAATAAGTTGTTTTTTTTAAATCTTGCAACTATGTCGGTCAGATTTTAAGATAAACACAGCAGACTCAAGAATTATATTAGTGTTTGGATAATGTTATTGTAATACTACTGGACTAGTTCAGGGCTCAATTTGAAGTGGATTATGATGTAATAGGAATTATTGAAACTAGATAGATTTGATGAATATTGATAGCAGAAGTTATTTTAAAAGGCCATATTACAAGCTCTTCATAATTGCAGATTTAGAAGTCTAAATGAAGCGATATGCTGGTTCTTTATATAAGGGATGAACTGCAGCATGTTAGTATTGAAGAAATATAAAGTGGTTGTCAAGAGAAGATTTATAAACCTGTAGGAAAGATTTAGTTAACATGAACAATATTTGAAAGATTTGTAGACATTGTGCTTACCGCATAACTTGATAACCAGGAAAGTAAGAGCTGTAATACCATTTTAACTGAATTTTTGAACTCTTGTGATTATCCTCATTATACCAATTGTGGATGTAATTGTTACATCTACAAACAAAAGCTATCCTAGAAGTTCAACAGTTAAACAAACTTGTATATAAAAATTCTCAATCTTTTCAATTTGTCATGCCCATTCACTAGATCATAACTATGATAATTGAGCAATTTGTATCCTGTAGATTTTTCTTTAGTCTTATGCTTATTAGTTTGGAAGGTAAAGGTCTCAATATGCTTTTGGTCCCATTCATCTTGTGATTAACATCCTGAATTTGTAATAAATAAGCAATTCTTACTGCAAAACTTCACCTGGTAACTGAAATAGTAGGGGTCACTATTACTTTCTTTCAGTCATTGACCTTTCAATAAAATGAACTGTTCTTACTGCTGGCTTGGCAGTTAATCATGGCCATATTAGTCAAACTTGAACACCTCATTGCTTCCTCATTTGACACATTAACTGAATCAAATGATAATGCAAAACTGTATTTCTACTATCTTTTGACTCTCTGTCCAACCAGTGCTTGAAATGGCCTCAGCTCATCATCATGTTTACATACTTAATGTAACAACAACATCTCATAGTTGGAAAATGATACAAGGATCTGTCTAACCAAAATGGGCTTCTTTCTGGACACTTGTGCTGACAAGCTTGCTGTGACTACTGTGGTATAATTTTTCACCATGAGATTTGATTTTCTCACTTCATGGATATTAAGCAGCCTTATTTCATGCTTTTTGCTTTTCCCAGTGCTGTTGGGATTTTATTTCCCCTGTTCTTCCTGTGCTTATGTATTCCTTCTGGATACAGGGACCTCTGAAGGATCCTGCCTTTCTGAATTGAGACATTGCAGTGGTCCTAAATTTCCTTACTTTACCTCCGTTTAAACCATTTTCCTAGTGTTACATGGTTCATCTGTCCCTTTAAAACATTTTTCTTACACTACATTGACAAGAAAATTGTTTGTGTTAAACAGATTGGCTATCTGTATTTAAATTATAGTATATATACTTATTTCTTTAGGTTACAGAATTTGTATCATTGTCTTGGAATTACAACTTTTTATTTTAATTATTAATTATCATATTAGTTACTTTTGGAATATAGAAACAAGTTCCAAGAGATTTAAAAGCATTTTCTAACATGTACCATCTGCATAGTTGACATTATATTGGGAAATTGATTGTTTAATATTTTCTAACATGAATTACATTTTCAAAATTCTTTATGGTCATTTGCACATTTTATACAAAGATAATTTTTTCAAGCAAAAAAGTTTCTTGCTTATGTTTCTATTACATACTCTTTACAGAGTTCCACTTTCTATTCTCCCCTTTTGTTTAGTTGTCTGATAACAGTATATCATACAAGCTAATGAAAAAACAAACTAGGTGTGAATAAGGTGCAGCCAAAAAATGACTGATTTATGCAACTCAAAGGAATGAATTCAGAATTGGTGGCCAAACATTTAGCTTCCTATTGTAATGATGATAATTTTACAGCAAATATTGATCAGTTAGTTAGCTAGGCTATGTGTCTTGTTTTACCCATCATAATTCCCAAAGTTGAACAAAAAATGTAGCCTGACTAGCTATTAAATTAAGGTTTTGCTGCAAAATTTGTTTCAGTGCTATAGTATAGCTATAAATTTGCCTGCTGATTTTGATTTCATTCTGTTAAGTCACTCAATTCTTTTTTTGAGTTCACTTTTTTTTTTAAAAAAAAGATATGATTTTTTTGGTCAATACACACCAACAAACCCCACTAAGTAAGAAAGTGAAAATTAGCATTAGCCTTAGGACTGCAACACCATTATTTGGAACAGACCTATACCTTACAGAACCAACAAGGTTCTTCAATATCTGATAGTTTTTGTCTCTAAAATAGTGTTGACTTTAATTACAGTATTGCCATGCAAATCATAATAGTTTTTGTCATCGCCTACATGTACTCAGTAAAGCTGTATTTAGTATAATATTTATGCTAATTGCTTAAACAGTGTAATGCTAAATTCTCTGTAATTAGGAGAATTTTATAAAACTTTGTATCAAAGTTGGCAATGGGTAATAACTGTTTTTGTATGATTCTGTTGAACACTTGAGCTAGAAACTGCTAATTCAGTGTGCTTGACCTAACAGTGTACTTGTGTATTTGCATGTTTCTTCATGCAGTTTTGCTGTTCTATTTTATTAATCTTTAACCAAATTGTTATGGATCAGACTATCATCTTGTTTTTTTGACTTGCATTTAAAATTTTATTAAATTAATATTTTATGAATTTATGTTAGTAAGTTTGTTATTAGACTCTTGATTATAATTCAGACTTCAGTATTGTACATTATTCAAGTTTTTAATTTAAAGGTGAATACTTTTAAAAAAAATGCACTTAAACATAGTTTTTGTGTGTTATGATATGTTGAATGCAGTACTGGTTCAAATTAAATACTTGTAATGTAAAAATAATATGTCTGTAGTTTTATACAAATTAGGAACTCAAATTACTGATATCAATAAGTTATAAGGACCTCCTATCTTTTCTATTTGCTGAGATACCACACATCTACTGATTCAAACATAGTTTTTTATATGCAAAAACGGCTTGTTTGGGTTCAGAAAATATTTTAAATAGAAGAGCGAACAACGTTTTGACCTTCTTCGGTCATCATCAGGTTCACAAAGAAAGAGGTAACTGACCGGAAGCTGACCACATGTTTGGAAGGGGTTGTGTAACTGAGTGTCGCAATGTAGAGGGCGGGGTTAGATGTTTGAATATATAATTTTATCTATAATATTAGTATAGGTATAATGGCATTCCTTTATATTGGTTTATTTTGGGTTTAAGTTGTTGTATAAGTAAGGCTTCTTTAATTTTGCATTTGTTTATGTTTGTTTCTTTATTTAGTATTTTAGTGTTTTCTATGGTTATGTTGTGTCCATTTGACTTGCAGTGTTCGAAAACATGTGAAGGTGACTTTTTATGTTCTTTGAATCTGGTTTCCATTTTTCTACTTCTTTCTCCAATATAGAAGTCGTGGCAGTTATCACATTGTATTTTATAAATAATGTTGGTGTGGTGTTTGTCAGTGTAGTTCTTACATAGTATAGACCTTAGTTTTGTGCCTGGTTTTTGAATAAATTTAGTTTTAACTGGGATGTTATATTTTGTTACTAGTTTTTGCCAAATGTTGGTTATTTGTTTGCTGATGTCAGGAATATATGGTATACAGCAGTATATGGTTTCGTGATTTTTTGATTCGTGAGATATATTTACTTTTGTTGGTTGATTTTGGTTTCTGTCTAGGTGTGTGCGTATAATGTTTTCTACGGTTTGTGGAGGAAACTTATTGATGTTGATGAAGTATTGTTTTATTTTGTCTAATTCATCGTTAATTTTATCAGGTGAGCATAGTTTTATGGCTGTGTTTATCTGGTTTCTTAGTATGTTTAGTTTTTGTTTTGTTTCATGTGCTGAGTCCCAAGGAATGTATAGTCCAGTATGGGTGATTTTTTATACAAACAAATGGCCTAAGCATGGGCAACCCAGTATCACCAGTTCTAGCCAACATTTTTATGACACAAATTGAAACACAAGCAATTAATACAGCATTACATCCACCACTATACTGGTACAGATATGTAGATGACACGGTTGTGGGATTCAAATCTACAGAACACATACTTAATTTTTTCACTCACATTAACTCTATACATCCCAACATTAACTTCACATATGAACAGGAAGAAAGCAATCAAATATCATTTCTTAACCTCAAAATTATAAGAACCGACACACAATTCAAAACAGAAATCCACCGAAAAATCACCCATACTGGACTATACATTCCTTGGGACTCAGCACATGAAACATTCCATATGCAAAATTTCTTAAGGTTTAGCAAGCTATGAAAATCAACAGCTAAGTACAAATGTCGTAACAATAAGAGGTAATTGTTTGCTTTTTCTTTATTTACTCTTCTAAATTTTAAAGTTTAAGAACTTGTTTGTAAATAATAATCTAAATATATGTATAATGTATAGTAATTGAAATGGGATTGTTTTATCAAATACTAGTCCACTAAAACACAGTCAAATAGATCATTTTTGTAAAGATTAAAGGTCAGTTTCATATTATTGCATATGTTAACGTGCTTTACATCACAGTAACTTCTGTATTATTAGGCTAGCATGACTAGAAGGTCAGTATAATAAAAATGATAAATAATATAAATGTATAATGTTATAAGATTTCAGCTATTTAGCCTAAAGGCTTTTTTGTTATATAATTTGCAGTCATTCTAGAACAAATAAAGCATAATCTTTCTCCTAATTTTATAATTCTTATGAGGTTGGTCAAATTAAGACTGCCCATCATTACAGTAGACAAAATAATAGATAAAATACAAAGTTCTACTGAAATAAACATTTGAAATGTATTTTGGAGGTTTTAGAGATTAGACAAATGATATTTTGAATAATTTTTAATCATAACATGAAAATCAATTTGCATTCAAACTAGTAACAAAAGACTGTTTTCACAAAGAAATCTTTAGTAAAAATACTATTAAAATCATTTTTTGTGTATAAAATACTTGTAATGATTACTGAAAGTGTTAACAATTTTGAAGGTACACATACAACATTAAAAGTTGTAAATATTTAATGTGAAGCTGAACAACTTTCTGCACGTGGTGTATGTTTAGGCTAAATTTGACACCAAACTGCAGGTTGTAAAAGTCTATCAGAATAACAGATTTGAAAAAAATCCATTGCTTTTCTATTAAATAAATGTTTTTTTACTTTTGATACAAATAAAAAGAAGGTCGATAAATAAGAATTGGAAATTTTGTATCTTGTATTTCTTAACCTTTTCACTATGAACTTGGTATTATATACACGAGTTTGTATGTGTATTTGCACACATTAAGTATTTACACTATAACTTTTAATACAGCATGTGCATCTCCACAGAATCTGGTAGCCTTTTATTAAAGATTACAAGTATTTTGTCTACAAAAAACAAACTTTTTGAGAAATATTTTTACTGAAGATTTGTTTGTGAAAATGGTCTTTTATGTTACTAGTCTTAGGGCAAAATGATTTCAAGTTATGATTTAAAAAAACTTATCTTCATCCTAAAAATCTTATGTTATTTGCATAATCTCAAACTTCCTAAATACATTTCAAATGTTTGTTTTCAGTGAAACTTATTTTCTCTAATGATGTAGGGTCTATCACTTAACCAACTTTGCAACCATCATATTAAAAAAAAGTGTGCTAAAATAACTACATATTATAACATGAAAATACAAATGTTTAGTCTAAGTGACTTAAGTCTTTGCTCCACTAGATATATATTTTTTATTATACTGATCTTCCAATTATGTTTACCTTATATTTCATTAATTGTATTAATGCAGTGCATGTGCACTCATGTTACTATCCAGTAATATAAAGATGACATTTAGGTCTTTTCTGTCTTGGCTGTATTTTAGTGGATTGATATACAGTCAAATTTTAATTATCGTACACTGTGTGTGTGTGTGTGTGTGTGTGTGTATAATTTATTATTATTTAGAAATAAATGATTTAACTTATTTTTCATAAAATATAGAACAATAAATTGGAAAGTAAAGCATACAATTATCTCTTCTCACTATGACTTTTGTATTTGGTTGTAGCTGAACATAAGTTCCTTAACCTTAAAATTCACAGCTTTAGGTTTTATATATACAGTTAACCAAAAAATCATAATTCCAATGATACCATAAAATTACAGTATAATTTAATACACTTAGTTACTTAAAAACAAACTTTAAACTAAAGACACAACCCATCTACTTAAACTTGGATCAGTAGAACACGGTAGCTTTTTTGCAGATCAGAATGTCTGAGAAAATCACTCTGGGAACAGTCTAACTGTTGATTGGTTATTCGCATACTGTAGTAAGAGTACATAAGGGACTGTTTCAAAAAAAATGAACAAGGCCACTGTGGTTTGATTCAGTACATAAGTTGCATTCTAGCAAACTAAAAATATGTTCTTATTTTATATTCTAGCTTGATAATATTATAATTTGTGTTCTTAATTTGTATGAAACTATAGACTTAGTGTTTTGACATTACAAACATTAATTTGAAACAGTGTTGCATTCAACACACTGACTCCCTAATTTTAGATGTTTTTGTAATATTTCCTTTGAAATTAAGAAATTAACTCTGATATAATATTAAAGTTTGAATTGTATTCTATAATTTGATTCCAAACTTATTGACACAAGTTCATAAAATAGTAGTTCAATGAACTTTGAATTCAAGTTAACAAACATGATGACATGGCCTTTGACCCATGACCTGTTGCCAAAGGGCTAATGGATTGTCTTGAAATTTGGTATGTATAGTAAGGTTCCAATAGAACACATCCATTGAAAGTATATAAAAGGATGAATTACTAGCCTGATGTACAAAAAAATTGAAAAATCGTTAAGCTTTCTCTCTCTCTCTTGTTAATATATTTTTGGTCATATGATACACTGCTGAATGTGTTGATTTTTTGGACATCTATAAATTCTTTATACATGTACACCATTAGTGTTTTTATACAATTTCAAGAATAATGGCTGTAGGTTAAAAGCTATCAAATTGATATGTAACATTATCTCCTAATTTTAAGGCCTATGTGATGTTTCTGTAGATAGAGCATATGATGGCTTTCATTGAACAGGAAGCAAATGAGAAGGCAGAAGAAATAGATGCAAAGGTATAGTAAAATATCAATACTTTTTCCTAATAGCTTAAAGTACTTTGTGTTTGGATAACATGATATTCCATCACAGTTAAATAAATTATTATTCAATGGGCTAATAGGACTTTTCCTAACCAAAATGTTAAGTTTAATGAAAAAGAGATTATTAGTCTTAATCTATTCTTTGATTTCAATCAGTGATGTTCGCTCTTCTATTTAAAATATTTTCTCAACCCAAACGATCCGTTTTTGCATATAATATTCTTTGATTTGTTGCAACAGACTAGTTTGTTGAATTTACAGCTCATTGGTGCTGGTCTGAGGAGCAAAGCAAATTGTTTTGACATAGTAATACTATGTTATTGGAATGACTTTCTAATTTACTCTTTTTCATTCCCTACTGGTTCTGAAATTTTGTAATACAAAGTTAATCAAAAGTTCTATTTTACAAAAGTAACTTCATCCAAATTTTTATGGTATTTGAATTTATATTTAAGCCACTCTTTAAAAATATTCATCTAACTTTTTGTAAGAAACGAGTTTCTCTTTATTTGTACAAAGCATTTAAGTGGCTTTGTAATTATAAGACAATTATCTAATATTATTTTAAATGTACTTAAAAACATTAATCATAAATTGTCTGGAATAAAATGTCTGAAAAGTATTCATAGTATTGTTGTAACAGGTGATTGATATTGTAAACCATGGTGCCTGTCTTTCATTTACAAGTCATATCATGTGCTGCATTTGGAAACCTCCATTCACTTTTGAAATGACAGGAGAACAGGCATAAATAATATTGATGCTAAATTCAATTTCACAAGCATAATATTCTACACTAAACTCTTAGGAATTAGTCATGCTATTATTCATATTTCAAAATATGACATAATTTAAAGAATAAAGCTGTAGATTTGTTGTCTGTTATTGTTGAGTAGCTTTTAGCACGAGTGAAAAAATCAGCATTTGCTCTTCACAGTAGTTGGTCAGAGCTTTGGTTCTAAATGAAACCAGTGTCCAACACAACTAACATTTTTATGTAGGTATGTAAAATAATTAAACTTTTTCCATCATTGGGAGCAGCTATTTTTGCTAGATTAACTTAAAATTTTCCCATCATTTGTTACAAGTACTCCTGTTTTGTAAATTTAACTTTTACTGTTTCAAAATGTTCAACAATCCACATACCTAGCATATGGCTTCAAGATGTCCATTATCTCTTGTATCATTAAACATTATTATATATGAATTAATTTCATAAGTTAGACGTAAATATTAAAATAATACCCCTAAATACAGATTTTAGTGAGCCACATTGTATGCTGAATGCAGCACTGTTCAAAATTAGATGTTTTGATGTCAAAATACTAAGTCTATAGTTTTGAATAAATTAGGAAATTAAATTGCTAATATTATCAAGCTAGAATATTAAATAAGAACCTCATATCTTTCTGTTTTGCTGAGTTATTATTCATGTACTGAATCAAACACAGTGGCCCTATTAACCTTTTCTATTTTTGGAAATGGTCCCTCATATACACTTCCTTCAATATATGATGTGAATAACAAATCAACAGCTGAGAATGTCCCCCTAGTGGTTTCTCAACCACTTTAATCTGTGAAAAGGCTACTACATTTTTTCAAACCAAGATTTAAAGAATGTAGTTTCTGTCTTTAGTCTGCTCTAAGTTTTGTATTTTTTAAACTTAAATACATCTTAGTTATAAACTTAATGAATTGTTACAAAATAATAGTACACTAAAACACCCAAAACAGGAAAGATTAAAGGTCATTCTTATGGTATTGAATACATAACATGAGTGCATGGGCACCGTGTCAAAGAAAGTTGTATAGCATTATGAAACTTAAGCTACTTAGACTAAACATTTATACTTTTGTGTTACATCATTCTCACATGAGAGAAGTATAACTTATATTTTCTGTTTTTTCATGATTGTTATGAGGTTAGTCAAGTGACAAGATCCCACGTAGTTAAAGTATAGAAAATAATATATATAAAGCCTTGCTGGAAACAAATGTTTAAAATGTATTTTGGATGTTTCATAGATTATGTAAATATTATTTGAGATTTTTGGGAGGAAAAAGATTTTTAATAATAACATGAAATCACTTTGCACTTAGACTAGTAGTGAAATAAACTATTTCTATGAACAAATCTTCAGTACAAATATTTTATTAAAAATCTGTTTTGTTTTTTTACACACAAAATACTTAATCTAAAAGTCTTGTCTAATTTTGTGAAGATACATATGCTGTATAAAAAGTTAGTGCAAGTACTTAATGTGCATGTCTGTTTACAAACTCGTGTATATTGTACCAAGCCTATTATGAAAGGGTTAACTTAGCTGATCTAAAATAATGATAAATGAGAATTAATTATTTTAATATCGTGTGTGTAAGTAATGGAAAAAGTATTTCTAACATTCATAAAACTATCTGTAAGTCTCTTTTTAAGCTAACAAAACACATGCAGTCAGGTAAAGCTTCTGATGCAACATATAAATTAGAATACCATACAATCAGTTTATACATTGAAAATTAATAGAATTCTCTGAAAATCACAAATTCATTAACAGTTATGATCTACCCTTACCACTTTGCAACTTGGAAGAATAATGTACACATTTTTATGTGAATATCATGCTTATAGTTGTTAAAATTAGTGTGATTTAGGTTTTTTGATCTAATAAGTCTCATAAAAGTATCATCTAATCTCTACAACAAGCAGCTCTTCCATTTTAACATTTTTCGACTATAAGCTACCTGCTTATATATTCATTCATCAGACAATGCATATAAACAAAAATTCAAATTCATTAACTTGACTAAACTTGTATCTTTCAAGAAACATGTATATATCCACAAATTCTCCAACTGTCAATATTGTATTCCAGCAATAAATCTGAAATTAGTTTAATGTATTATTAAAAAATTTGCAAAAATACTCAGCAACTGATTATTTTACGAAAGCAAGTCTTTTATTTTGGTCAACGTAATATTTTGAATAAAATCATAGAACTTCCAATTCTGCTTTGTTCATTTATAGGCAGAGGAAGAATTTAATATTGAAAAGGGTCACCTTGTTCAAGATCAGAGAGTTAAAATAATGCAGTACTATGAAAAGAAGGAAAAGCAAATAAAACTCCAGAAAAAAATGTAAGTTTTAAGAAGATGTAATGTTTCATGCTGTTGTACTAGTTGGGATACTTGTACCATGGTCGGAAGTTATGTGAATTTGTTTAATTAAAGGTTATCTTAGGACATGAACATTTGTTTACTTTATACATAATTTTTGAAGACTGATTTTGCACACTATTTTTGGTCTTTAACTCGGTAAAAAAAATGATTGGAATTTGATGAAACTTGGTGGATATATGTAGAATATTGTTTCTCATTTCTTGCCAAAAGTAGTCCATGTCCATTGATTACATTTTTGTATTTTTGAGAGCCAAGTGTGATCAGTGCTGCATGGTGGAAGTATGTGTTTTAGGGACTACCCCTCTAGTTACATGCTTATTTACTTGCATTTATTTTGTAATATTAAAGTTTGTCGTAAGTTTAGGCATCTACTCATGATGTGAAAGATACATAGACGAATATTAAATATAATTCTATTATTTGTAACATTCAAAATGTTTTTATTTACCTTGTATATTTAAAAACAACTGGTATGGGTAGAGAAAGCACTAGTAGAGGAGTAAACAACATTTTGACCTTCTTTGGTCATCGTCAAGTTAACAAAGAAAGAAAGGGTTACTGTCCGGTAGCTGACCACATATTTGAAGGCAGTTGTGTAATTGAGTGTAGGAATCTACTTTATTAAGTAGATGTATCTTCTCTGTGTTTAATTGTCGGTCAGATCTGTTAATTATAAGGTTAGTCTGTGGTTTGTCTTGTTGGTGTCTTTTCTGTTGTTTGCATCTTAGTTTCTAGTTTTTTGTTGTGGCAGATCTTTTTATCCCTGTTGTTTTTAGTGTTGATTTGGTTTATGTTTTGTTGTATAGGTCTGTAAATCTCTGGTTTAATGCAGCATGCCAGTTGACGGTCTGGGATAATTTTTTGTTTCTGTAAGTCATGTAGTTCTTTGTATTTTGTGTTCTCGTAAAGAAACTTAAACCCAAAATTATCAACAAAAGAAATGACATCTATTTCATATGTAGACAACATGATTGTGGGATTCACATCTACAGAACACTTACTTAATTTTTTCAATCACATTAACTCTGTACATCCCAACATTAATTTCATATGTGAACAGAAAGAAAGCAATCAAATATCATTTCTTAACCTAAAAAATTACAAGAACCATTACACGGTTTAAAACAGGATACCACCATAAAATCACCCATTTTGGATTCCATACAAGGATCATTCCTTGGGACTCAGCACGTGAAACAAAACAAACTAACAATATACAAAGATATCAAATAAATACAACTGTAAAACTATGCTCCCCAGTTAAAATTAATGATGAATTAAACAAAATAAATCAATACTTCATCCAACATCAATAAGGTTCCTTCACAAACCATAGAAAACACATGCACACACAAACAAAAAGCAAAATCAACTAACAAAAGTAAATATACCCCACAATTTAAAAAATAACAAAACCCTATACAGCTGCATACCATATATTTCTGACATCAGCAGAAGAATAACCAACATTTGGCAAAAACTAGTAATAAAATATGACCTCCCAGTTAATACCAAATTTATTCAAAAACCAGGCACAAAACTAAGGTCTTTACTATGTAAAAACTGCACTGATAAACACAAGACCAACATTATTTAAAGAATGCAATGTGATAACTGCCACAACATCTATTGTTTCTATTATAGAAACAAGTAGAAAAATGGAAACCAGATTCAAAGAACACAGTCATCTTCACATGTTTTCAAACACTGCAAATTAAACCAAACATAACCATAGAAAACATCCAAATACTAAATAAACAAACATAAACAAATGCAAAATTAAAGAAGTCTTATTTATACAACAACTCAAGCCCAAAATAAACCAATACAAAGGAACCCCTTCATATCTATATTAATAAATATAATCCAATATCTAAGCATGCCCTCTACATTCCTACACCCAATTACACAACCACCTTTAAATGTGGTCAGCTACCTCTCAGTAACCCTTTCTTTCTTTGTGAACTGAAGGTCAAAATGTTGTTTGCTATTAGTGCCTTCTCTAACTGTACAAGCCATTTTTAAATGTATAATTTTCTTTTAGAACACCACAGCCTCCTTTGTTGATTAGGTGTATCAGAATTAACAAAAGTTTCAAAGCAAGATCACCTTAAAACTCCAGTTTATTTACTGTTCTCTACTTCATGCCATTTGAACAAATTATGTCACCAGATTTCAAAAATTTGAGTGTATCTAATGACATTTTTTCACATATAGTGAGAACTTGTTTTTGCTACCTTTCTTTCAATGGTGTAGATCTATTAGTTATGTCTCATACAAAAAGTGTAATGAGAAGTTTTAACAGACATTTTTTTGCAATCCTAGATTTTTTTGTGGAGTCTTAAAAATATAAATATTTTTTTTTCTTCAAAGCAAACATTCTTGAAATAATAAAAAAAAGACCGAAACAGAGCATAAAGCTATGCATTCTATGAGCTAATAAAATGTACATTAACCATTTTGTGTAGGCAAGGTGTATGTAGCTTCATCTTTGATGCACCTGTTTTTGTACTGTTATTACTAATACATTCTTTAAGAGTTGTGGTATTGAATCAAACAGTACTTTCGTAATTGTTTCTTTTCCATCTGGTCCCATTACATTAACAATTGAATATGAGCCATTAACTTTCCTATGCTGGTTAAAGACACTACAAACAAAGAAGAAAAATTTCTTTTAAATGTTTTTTTAAAAAAAGTTTTTCATTACTTTCCAAGTAAAGTCAGAGGAAATGTATTTGAGACAATAGACTGGAACTGTAATTTATCTGGGATCCATATGAACCCAACATTGCTCTTTAAAGTTTTTAAATAGGCTAGATTATAATAATTTTGTTTTTTTCTCCCTCAGTCAGAATTCTAACATGTTGAACCAAGCTAGACTGAAAGTACTGAAAGCTAGAGAGGATCATATTAGGGTTTGTTATTTTTTGTCTCTTGTATAGTTGGATTAAAGTCGAAGGATAAGACAAAAATTAGTATTAGAATGTTTAAACCACACATCTTAAGTGAAGATTATGAATAAAAAATTAAACATTTGTTGAACATATAATTTTCTCACCCAGAGTAGAGGTGGTAGTTTCATTTGAAAAACTGAATTACGTGTAGTTTTATAAATGCAGTATTGTAGCAGCAGTACAAGGAAACTGGATAATTTATTATTCTTAATATAAGATGTTGACATTGCATTTAGTCTTGAACATTTAATCTCTTAATTAGCCAATACTAAATTTATAAAACCACAGAAGTGCAATAAAAGGATACAAATTTATCTTTTATAATTACCTTACCAGCTTTCAGTTACTTGTAGATGAATAACAGGAAGTCATGTTTTATTGTTTGGTTACAACTTGAGTTTATCATGAACTTAATACAAAATATACACTATATTAAATGTAATTGAAATAATGTTTTGTGATATTATTGAACTTTTTCATGAAATAGAACATGACTATTTAGTACATTTGAACAAATTGTTTGTTAATCAGCAGTTAAAATATTCTTTAGAATATATTAAAATTTTGAACTAATTTTGGCCATACAAGAACAATTATTTTCAATTTATATGAGAGGTGTGAAGATTTTTCTTATTATGAATGTCAGTTTTAAATATACACAATATATTAAATTTAATTGAAATAATGTTTAGTGATATTATTGAACTTTTTCATGAAATAGAACATGACTATTTAGTACATTTGAATGAATTGTTTGTTAATCAGTAGTTAAAATATTCTGTAGAATATATCATAATTTTGAACTAATTTTGGCCATACAAGAACGATTATTTTCAATTTATATGTGAGGTGTGAAGATTTTTCTTATTATGAATGTCAGTTTTATGTTTTAATTGTTTGAATAAAGTTTTGTTTTTCAAACTGTAATTTTGGTGGTTTTATCATCCACTTTTCTCAAAAATATTTAGGTGACGCATTAAAAATGACATGTTTTACTCGTGTAGCAGTGAATAAGGATTCACTTTTGAAAAATTCAATGAAACATTTGGTATTAAGGTTTAAATAGGTTTTTCATTCTTGGTTCCTAAGATCCACTTGAACTTGTTTAAATTTTTGTTTACACTCTGAGAGTAGTTACTACAGTATCTGTTTGTATGGTTGTAGTGATAAACATAGTGATGCTTTACTTTAGCTTTGTGCACATTTATGATGTTAGAAAAATGCTGAGGCTCAAGAAGTCTTGATAGAAATAAAATAAACTATAACCTGGGTGCTTTTGTAAGGTTCTACCTTTTGAAATTGCTTGGGTTGTAGGGTTTCTATTTCATTAGCTTTATACATATCATTACTCAACCAGATAGCTTATGGTGATTATTATCATATCTTTTGAGAGATCCCCACAAGCTGACAAAAAAAGATATTAGCTGGTACAAACTATTTAGAGAAAATAAGAAAATTTTATTTTGAAAAAAAAATAAATTTTAATAGTTTTTGATGAAATTCAATTTGGGTAAAATTAAGTTATATATTGGTCTCATTCTTAAAATCATCCTTACAACCAAAATTACTTGGTTAAGTATCACAATATTGTTCAAAGTTAATTATTTCTCATCTTTATCAATTGCTTCAATCTATCTAATTTCCATAATTACCTTTTTGTCACAAAATGACAATGTTCTATAACATATTCTGAATATTAAATTCTTACAGAATTTGAAGATGAGTAGTAGAAGTTGTTTTGTTAAGGATAAATAATAACTAATATGCCTATTATTATTTTATGTCGTTGTTGAAACAGTAATAAATTCTGTAGTACAGCTACAAGATCTTGATATTCAACTGGATATTTGGGGTTATTTCCATTTTTGTAATGCAGATCTGTTATTCACCCATAGAATTATGAATATGCAATAAATGTTATTTAATAACTAATAGTTTTTTGCTTGTTAGAATGTTTTGGATGAGGCTAGGAAGCATCTAGGAGATTTAACAAGAGACCAAAGTCAATATCAAAAGATCCTTCACAAATTGATTGTTCAGGTAAAAAAAAAATTTTGTCAAGAAAAATTCTTTAGTAAGATGTTTAACAATAGTTGCTGCTCTGAATATCTTAAGGACCAAGTAAGTTATATTTTGTCAAATTTCCACAAGTCTTATTTCATTTTAATTACCTATACATGTAATTATTGCTGTTTGTTGTCAAAGCAGATAAAATTCTCTGCATTTCATAAAATGTATTTTTAAATATTTCTTTTTGAAAAAGTGCACAATACTGTATTTTGTAAATGTGTTTAGTGGAAGTTTTTAATATTTTGTGTATAGGAAACATGCTTTAGAGTGAATTTGGCACTGTTAATTTTTATTGTTTTCAGTTATTAATATCTGTCATTGATGCAATCAAAGTTTTGCATGATTTTGATAATACAACCATTTGTAGTGGTGGTGTGAGCATTTAAAATTTGCAAGGCTATACTCAGTTTACTATAGTGGGTTGTTTTTTAATACATGTTATGGATACTAAAGTGTGTGCATGATAAGAGTTCTTACTTTATTTTATCTTTCAAAGTTTAGGATTACAAACAAAATGAAAGATTTTGATTGCATATTTTGTTTCTACTCCTGTATAATTGAATAGATTGTGTTGAGCTACATTGTTTACAGCTCTCATGTTTTATTCACTTTGTGGTAGTAGACTGAAAAAAGGAAGATTTTATTACTTTTAGAAAATAACAAACCTTGCCCCACGATCAACTACAGTTTTTGAGTTATATCAGAGAACAGTAGTGAATTTTGTGTCCAGCACAAGACATCTTGTCATTTTTTTTTCATGCATCATAGTGAAAAAGTGTAAGAAGCTGTCTGCTTTTTAACTAGTTTTAATATTCCTATATTATGATCAGAACAATTATGCTACAACATTACAATTTGTAAGAGCTTACGATATGTTTTTCTTATTTTGGTAAAGAAGCCATTTATATATGGTCATAGACCATAAATAAAATTTATGACAAATGTAAACAGATTGTGGGTATCATGCTTGATGGGATGTGTTTTTTAAGTAAACTGCGAACCATGTTCAGGAAGAGCTTTGTCTCAACATCAATGCAATGTTATCAACTTGGAATTATACAAACTTAAATTCATTTTTCAGCTACTTACTAACTTTGCAGTTCTTCTAAAGGTCTGTTGTTTGACAATTTAATATAATTGGACATTTTGCATTTTATGAAATGTATTTGCTAGATTTTAGGCTTAATAAAATGTAGTTAGTTACCATAAAATGATTTTAATATTAATTTTATGAAAATTAAAAAGAAAATATTTCTGACAGAATTAATATAATAGTAAAAGGAAAAAAAATTGTATTTGCATATTTATTCTGATGATATGCTAATGATATTGGTAATGCTGGATTCTGTTCAAAATAATGTATTATTTATCCCTAACTGTATTAATAACATTATTGTTATTATTAATATTATGCGTACAGCATTTAATATTTACTTTTTATTTACAGGCACTACTACAGATGTTAGAAAAAGAAGTAATTATTTTTTGCCGTCAGCAGGATTTCGTAGTAGTTCAAAACAGTGTGACACCAGCTTTGGAGGAATATTGTAAGACCACTAGCATGGACTGCAAAGTTGTTGTAGATCCTGAAAATTTTCTCCCTTCTGACATGTAAGTGTTTAAAGGAAATTAGTTTCTTTTTTGTATTAGAACTGGAGAGTTAAACATTGAAAAATTTATGTTCAGGATTTTCAGTACGTATGTAAGTGTAGGATTATTAAAATGTTCCTAAGAGTATATTTTGATAACCAGTATTTATCAAGTGTAACACTTTTGCTAGCAGTATTATGTAAGATTACTTCTAGATCAAAATTTTTATATAACTACATTACAAAAAAAAGGTATGAAAATTATATATTTTTATACTTTTGTGCTAAAAAATGATTTTACAACATTACCTATTTCACTTTATAGATAAAAATTTTTAAAAAGTTGCTTTTATTTTTTACTGTCTGAATTTTACATTTTTCTATGTACAACTAGAATAAGTAGTGTGTGTGTGTGTGTGTGTGTGTGTGTGTGTGCATGCTACCAATAAACTATACTACTATTGTTATAATGCATTTTGTGTCAGGCATCAGTTGTATAGTCAGTTATATTTAACACCAATATTATGACAGAATCTATACTTACATAGTTGACTAGGTGCCATTTAGAATAGTTTTCAACATTATGTGCCATTGGCACATTATATGATGTATACCTTGACTCAGTTTGAGGATTTGGGGGTACGAATACTTGTACCATCAAACATGCTTTGCTCTCAAGCCATGGGAGCATTGTAATGTGTTTGTAATCCTACTATTCATTGGTAAAAGAATAACTGAAGAGTTGACAGTGGATGGCGATAACTAGCTACCTTCCCTCTAGCTTTTCACTGCTAAATTTGGATGGGTAGTTCAAATAACCCTTGTGTATCTTTTCAGAGTTAAAAAACCAAATCTATGTGCAGTGTGATACAATTAGATGCTTTTTCAACAGAAAATAATGTAAAATGATTTAACAGCAGTATACAATGGCTGTCTTGTTACTTTTATAAAGTTTTTTAAAATGTCTAAACCTTTGTTTTGGTATTTTGTCTAAAGTCATAGCAACTGCCTTGTTTCTTTTTATGACTATCATAGTTTATGTGGGTATTTAATAATGAATAACAGATAAATATGTATCAGGTCATCCATTTAGTAATGTCCAATTTTAGGTTCAGGAAAAGAAAGTATTTCATACACTTGTAATCATTATTTAATCAATAATGTATGTTCCATAATTATTAATTACTTTCTTCTAATGATTCACAAGCTTCTGAATACCACTTCTGTAAAATTCTTGGTTTTTAGAGGGAAAGAATGTAGAGTGGGTAGTTTTGACATCTTCATGCATTCCAAGCTCTTTTCCATCAAGATAGTTCTGCAAACTTCAGATGGGGCAAAGTAAGAAGAAAATAAGGAGCATTCAAAATTTTTTTCCCAATCTAGCTTTTCAATCTTTTTGCATGTGATTCTTACTGTATGGAGCCATGCATTTTCCTGTTGTAACACAACACTTCTAGGATTGATCAAAGCAGGCTTCTTTCTTCCAGTGAAACATTCAAGCACTCTAACTGTTGACAACAGAAGCCTAATGTAATAGTTACACTGAGTGGCAGCAACTCAAAGTGGATCACACCAACAGTATCCAACTAAATGCTTAACAAGACTTTCTTTGGGTGGAGGTTCATTTTGATCTGTGCTTTAGCCAGTTTACCTGTACTGCAGTGCTTAATATTTTTATAAAATATCTATTTTTTTCAACTCCAGTCACTAAGCTGTCCATAAAAGTGAGTCACATTTTTGAGAGTGCAAATATTCTTGCTCTGAGGTTGGCTTCTGTCAAATCATGGGGGAAAGACCAATTTTCCAAGTTTTGACACATTTTCAAGCTATTGCTGATGATGGTAAACTGTTGAATGGGTTTAGTTAAGTTTCTTTGCTAGTTCTTTAACTGTTACAGCACAATCTTCATCAAGTGCAGCCAGCAGTAAATTATCATTAAACTCAACAGGATGACCTGAACATGGCAAATAACTTAAGCTGTAATCATCTAATTTGAACTTCTAAAACCACTTTCAACATTTTTTTTTCATTGAATCTCTGCATCATAAACACCTTGAATGTTTTGAGTAGTTTCTGCTGTGCTATTGCCTTTTTTAAACTCGTAAAGCATTATGTGCCTAATGTGCTCTTCAGACATATCCATCTTTATAAGGATTTATTTAATTAGTGATCTGAAAAAGTGGAGTTGGGTTTGTTTCTTTTTATTTGTTTGAACATCTTTATACATGTCCTACAATGTATTTTAATCGTTAGTCTTCTACAAAGAGAGAAATGATGATGCACTTTTTGTATTAAATTTCTGAACATTACTTGTGGGATGATGTGATACATTATGTTTATGGAGGCATAAGCTGTCTGTGGTTGGTTTGGTAAACTGATCTTTTATTAGAGGTGAGTACTGCAACTTATTTTGATATTCCCCTCGGAGTGGATTCCTGTACGTGGTGAGGGGACCTCCCAGGGAAGGTTCTGTTCTGTCTGGTTACCTTCTCTGGGATCTAAACATCCACCCACGTGTTTGCCGTGCGTGGCGACCCGTGAAGGGGAGGAGAGGATCCTGGTGGTTGAGGGGTCCAACCCTAACACACCACTTTGGCCTCGAATTCCTGTAGACGGGCGGCCCTTGGGTGGCTCCCCTTGGGTCAATCGGCTGGTCCACCTGGGCTAGAGCCAACCAAGTACCAGTGTTGGAAGTTCTCAACGGGTGTTGTGGACATTGTGCCTGATGCTGGTGTTTGGGTATAGTGCTCACGAAACCCTGGCGTTGCTGCATTGTCCTTGCATGACTTTGTAGTGCGTCCCCTTGTAGGGCTCCATGGTGGGTGGGGTCAGTGAGTACCGAAACTTTTCTCTTTCCTATGGATCCTCCAAAAAATTTGAGTAAAATTGTAAAAAAACAGTCAATGGGTAAGTGACCACGTCTTGAATACACTGAACAGCAATCTCCAACATCAGTAACACACGTACCTCATTTTCTGATATTGCATTCTCTTTCAGAAAAACCTTTAGGGCAAATGTCCCCTTTTTTTATTCAAAAGGGGCTAGAGGGACTTGCTGGCTCTCCAAAATCAGTAAAGAAGCTTCGATCTGGTGACATACTGGTTGAAACATCCACATCCCAACACAGTGAACTCCTCTTGAAATCAAAGGTAATTGGCGATATACCTATTGAGGTTACACCCCATGCTACTTTGAATACTTCACGAGGAGTTATTGTTGAAAGGGATTTGAAGAATGTTCCTGAATCGGAGATTCTCGCCGGTCTTTCCACCCAAGGAGTTTCTGCAGTGAGGCGCATCTCCACTCGCAAAGATGGAGTTACACTGCCGACAAATACCCTTGTTTTAACGTTCACTTCACCACGAGCACCCGCCACCATCAAAGCAGGTTATCTCATTTGCAGGGTTCGGCCATACATTCCAAACCCTCTTCGATGTTTTCAATGTCAGAGATTTGGCCACTCAAAGACATCTTGTCGTGGTTCCCTGACTTGTGCTCGTTGTGGAGGCAAGGACCACGATGCCTATGATTGTGACGTAAACCCACATTGCGTCAACTGCAATGGTTCTCACCCCTCTTACTTTCATTCTTGTCCAAAATGGTTGGAGGAAAAAGAGGTGCAGCGTTTGAAAACAACACATAACATTAGTTATCCTGAGGCTCGGAAATTGATGTCCACAATCCCATCTTGGACATATGCTGCTGCACTCCATTCCACAACTACAGTGGAAGTGCAGACAGATCTCTCTGTGCCTCCAAAAGAATCGTTTTCAAAACAAATGAAAAGCCTTTTGACCTCCGTGGTTAAAACAGTAGATGAATCGACTTCCACACCTATCTCTGTTCCTCCCACAACTTCCAACAAACCTCAAGATTCATGTCCTTCAGTTTCAAATACAGGCATTTCTTCTGATACATCATTTTCTCCCACCACAATAAACAAAACAATTATTCGTCCGCGTCCTCAGTCACTTGATTCCTCTTCCAATAACAAAAACCTGCCCACTCGACCCAGAGCAGGATCCATGGAGGTTGATAGACCTCCTCTGAAGAAAGACAGTAAAGACAAAAGACGAGGTCGTAAACCGAAGGGTTCTCCAACCACTTCACCTGCTCGTCCTTAAAAATGGCCACCTTGATACAATGGAACTGTCGAGGTTTACGTTCTAATCTGGATGATATCAAAACGCTGATTGCTTCCTACCATCCTGTTTGTCTTTCTCTACAAGAAACATTTCTCAAATCTGCTGATACAGTCTCCATTCGGCAGTTTTCTCTGTACAGAAATGACAAGTTGTGTGATGGTCGAGTACATGGAGGGGTGGCACTTTTGGTTGATCAACATGTGCCCACCCTGTCTTTGTCACTCAATACACCCTTGGAGGCTGTAGCCATCCGTATTTCCTTGGGTCGTACCATCACTGTTTGTTCTCTGTACCTGTCCCCTGGAGAGACATATGATCAATCAGACCTGGATGCTCTCGTTGAACAGTTACCATCTCCATTTCTAATCCTGGGGGATTTTAATGGACACCATCCCCTCTGGGGAAGTGCTGTTATTGATGGGAGGGGTCGATCTGTAGAGCAGATGCTCTCTGATCACGATCTTTCTCTTTTCAATACTGGTTCTTCCACTTACTTTCATGCACCAAGTCAGTCATTCACTGCCATTGATCTCTCAGTTTGCTCCCCTTCATTATTCTCCCATTTTTCATGGAGGGTTGACAGTAATCCACTAGGCAGTGATCATTTTCCGATCATTTTGAGCGAGACTGGCCGTGGCCGATGCCACCCTACCCGCGTGCCCCGGTGGAAGCTGGATCAGGCAGACTGGTCCACTTTCACTGATCTCGCAGAACTTGATCCTGTCATCGTAAATCAGCCATCAATAGACAACTGTGTTGCAGCGGTAACTGATTGTATTATACATGCAGCTGCTCAGTGTATTCCTAAAACCTCGACACGTTTCCCACGATATCCTCGTCCATGGTGGAATTCCGCTTGCAACTTAGCACGGAAGGCTCAAAAACGGGCCTGGGATACTTTTCGCAGATATCCCACACTTTCAAATCGGGTTGCTTTCCAGCGGGCCCGAGCACATGCTAGGTGGGTAAGACGTCAAGGCCAGAAGGAATCTTGGATTAAGTTCACAACCAGCATATCTTCTACCACCAGCTCCAAGATCGTATGGGACAAGATTCGAAAGGTTAATGGGCACTACACTTCTGTTCCCCTCTCAATCTTACTCTCTGATGGTCAGGAGGTGACTGATGTCCGAAACATCGCTAACACTCTAGGTGAAAGCTTTTGCCGGGTATCTAGCACTTCTGCTTGTTCCTCCACCTTCCTGGCCATCAAGACTCGGGCAGAGCGATCACCTATTTCCTTACAAACTGACTGTTTCTTTGACTATAATAGTCCCTTTACCCTGGTGGAACTAAAAATGGCCCTTCATCGGTCTGCCAGTACATCTGTTGGACCTGATGATATTCATTATGACATGCTACACCATCTCTCTCCTGATTCTCTTGATGTCCTTCTGACCATCTTCAACCGGATTTGGCAGGAGAATGTTTTTCCTGATGCCTGGCGCCACGCTATTATTTTACCTTTCTCTAAGCCAGGGAAAGATCCGAAGATTCCTTCAAACTATCGTCCAATTGCTTTGACGAGCTGTCTCTGTAAGACCTTAGAAAGGATGGTTAATGCTCGTCTTGTTTGGTTCCTTGAATCAAACAACCTCCTCTCACCCACCCAGTGTGGGTTCCGTCGACAGCACTCCACCATAGACCACCTAATTCGTCTTGAAACATCTATCAGAGAGGCCTTTCTCAACCGCCAACACCTTGTATTGATATTCTTTGACATAGAGAAGGCTTACGACACAACATGGAGGTATGGCGTTTTGCGAGACCTCCATACATATGGGTTACGTAGCCATCTACCCATGTTTATTAAAAATTTTTTAATGGACAGGAGATTCCAAGTTCGTGTAGGTTCGGCACTTTCACGTTCTTTTGTACAGGAACTTGGAGTCCCTCAAGGCTGTATATTGAGTGTCACACTTTTCAGTATAAAGATAAATGCCATCACTGAACAACTCCCTCTCACCGTTACGAATGGGTTATATGTTGACGACTTTCACATCTCATGTCAGTCATCAAACATGAGATATATTGAGCGGCAACTACAAACTGCCCTCAATCGTGTACAGAAGTGGACTCTTGCGAATGGCTTTAATTTCTCTCTTTCCAAAACTGTATGCATGCACTTTTGCCGCCGACGAGGTATTCACCCTGATCCTGAACTTCATATCGGTGAAGTTTTGCTGCCAGTGGTCCCAGAGACAAAGTTCTTGGGGCTTATCTTTGATCGTAAATTGACCTTTATACCACACTTAAAGCAGCTTCGGGTCAAATGCACAAGAACACTGAACATCCTTCGTGTCCTCTCTTCTACCAGTTGGGGGGCAGATTGCCGTTCAATGTTGAAGATATATCGTGCTCTTATTAGATCGAAACTTGACTATGGATCAATGGTCTATGGCTCTGCCAGACCCTCGGCCTTAAAGATACTGGACCCCATTCATCACCAAGGTCTTCGACTCTGCACCGGAGCTTTCCGTACCTCTCCAGTTCAAAGCATATACATTGAATCTCACGAACCTCCTCTACACCTTCGCCGTTTGCAACTGTCTTTACAATATACTTCGAAACTACGTTCCTTACCAAAGCATCCCACCTGGGAATGTGTTTTCCTTCCTCGGTGGGCAGTACTTTTTCAGAACAGACGATCTGTCATTGCTCCGTTTGGCCTTCGCATCCGGGCGCAATTGGATGAATTGGGTCTGTCCTTGGATAATATTGCAGATTCCACATGTCGACGCATCCCACCATGGCTTATTACAGCCCCCAAGTGTGACCTTTCTTTCAATCACCTAAAAAAGGCGGATACTCCAGACTGGAAGTACCGTCTTTTATTCAATGAATATCTTTCAAACAATCATTCAGTTCCCATTTATACAGATGGTTCCAAATCAGGAAATTCAGTGGGCTCTGCTATGGTTTGCTGTGGGTCAGTAGTTGCACACAGAATCCCCTCTACAGCTTCTGTGTTCACCGCTGAACTGTATGCAATATCTCTTGCCCTTGATCATATTGCAGCTGAGCAGTACTCCAACTGCACTATTTATACTGACTCGCTTAGTTCTATTCTTGCCTTGGAATCACTTCACATTAGCTCACATCCTATTCTAGCAGATATTCGAAACCGACTGGCCCATTTCTCATTAGCAGCTACTTCAATTCAGTTTTTCTGGATACCAGGCCATGTTGGTATTCATGGGAACGAGCTTGCAGACATGGCAGCTAAATATGTATGCCTCAGCTCCATCACCCCTATGCCTATTCCGTACATGGACTATGGTGTTGTCTTCAAAGCTCGGCTCCGTGCCAGTTGGCAGTCCACTTGGAGTGAACAACGCGACAATAAACTTTTTCAAATTAAACCCAAAATTGGAGTTTGGCCATCTAGCTTCCGTAAAGTTCGGAGGGAAGAAGTTGTTCTCACTAGGCTACGCATTGGTCACAGTTTTTTAACTCATCATTTTCTTTTATCTGGAACTGATGCACCAATGTGTAGTTTGTGTAACACTCAAATCACTATCAGCCATGTTTTACTTTCTTGCCATCGTTACAATCCTCAACGACGGCAATACTTTAAACATATTTTTTCCCAGCGTCAATCTGTACCTTTGGACAGAGTTATTGGTGATGGTGACTATGTCCACCTTAATAACGTTTTTAATTTTTTAATGGCCATTAATCTTTTTAATCTTATTTAAGTGTGGTATATTTATTCATTACACCTTTTTAATTGTGGCTCCTTTTTAAAGTTTTATTTTCTCTCATTCAATGCGACATTAAACAATAGCCAGAACATTAAATAACTCGACACCAGGACTGGAAAGGCCAACTTCAGGTGACTAACGCTTCTGTTTGAACTACTCGTTAGTCTTCCTGGCGAGTTACTGTTATACTTTCGCTGCATATCATTTCGTGCTTTTACAACCTTTTTGTACTGGCCATATTGATTCATAACCCGGAACCAGGACGGAAAGACCAACTTCAGGTGGCTGACGGTGGTTTATATACTACCTGTTAGTCTTCCTGGTGGGTTATGATCATTTCCATTCTGCTACAGGTTGTCCTTTACAACTTTGTTGACTGGATGTCGTCATTGGTTTTTACACCATTTCCTGTTTTAATTGCTGTTTTGTTTTTACCTTCATTTTCCTTTACCAATTTTACTCCATTTACGTGACTTTTCTCTTTTTACTGAACATTTGGTTACTCATTGTTGCGTTTTTGCTGTGTGTTTTTTAATACTTCTATTCTTTTACATCTTGATACTAGTTGCTATGACACATAACCCAGAACCAGGACTGGAAAGACCAACTTCAGGTGACTGACGGTAGGTCTTGTACCTGCCTGTTAGTCTTCCTGGCGGGTTATGATTATACCTTTATGATAGAATACCTACCTTACAACTTTTTACACTTTGCCTTCTATCTTAACCTTGTAGACTAGGTGTCAACACTGGTTTTATACTTTTTTTTGTTTTACCTTCATTTCCATTTATGTCTTTTACTACATTTTTACCGGTTGTTTGGCGCAGATAGCCTCGTTGCTTTGCGCCATAAAACACTAAATCAATCAATCAATCAATATTTTGATATTTGTAATTGTATTGCAAAAATCTTTGAATACTGAGGTCACTTTTGTTTACTCACTTATTGGTCAGTTGGATTTTATTTTAATGTTGGAACATTGCATACCACTGGTGGATTATATGATGTGTGCTATTAACTTATGTACAGATTGATCCACTCAATGTCCATGCACTTGGGATTACTCTTAGAATATAATGCTTAGTGTTAGGGCATTAAGGAATGTTTTGTCAATTTTGACAGCTGAGCCTTGATATTATGATAGACAAGTTGAAACCACTCCTGTTGTCTGATGACTGTTTAAGAAAATTATAACCACACAGATTATTTAAACATATAGTACCATAAGTTGTTGCAGTTTTATCTTTTATGAGGAAATAATGTGAACACTATTTGTCAAACCTTAAGCTTGTGTGCATTTTTTTATGATTGCATTTTTGCATCAAGCTGTCTTGTTTCTGTATATGCTTTTGAAGATTTTCATTCCTTCTTTTTAAAATTAACATTTTGTGATAATCTTCTTTAGTTTTATATCTATCATGAACATAAATCTCCATAGCAATACTGCCCTATTTGAAATAGTTTAATCCAGTACGTAGTTGGTGTGTGATGTTCTCTTGAGAAACAGTGACAGCCTTTATAGTCTCCTCATACAACTAGAGCACAAATACAGAAGCTATGTATATTTTACAAATGTATATATAATGTGGAACATTGATTACCGTACAATACAGTGATCTTGCATGCAGTGCCACTATCCATGATAAATTGTGGCAGTGATATTGGGAGCAATAACCACCCACTTTGCATGAAGCCATTTCAAAAACTGTAAGGTTTAACAGCATACCATTTGTTAAGTATATGTTTAAAATATATATAGTTACTGTATTTGTACTCTGCAGCTGTATGAGGAGTCAAATACTGGATTGAAGGGATGACTGAACTATACTGGAATGGTGGATTGTTATGTAAATGTTATGTAAACGACAACCATGTCGTGTTGTGTTTGGATTTCCATATCTATTATTTATATTTCCATATTTATATTATTGTTTCGAAGTTCAAAACAATAAAATATGTTGTTATTCATTTAAAATAATATTTAGAAATTTCTAGAATTAGGTACATCAATCATATGTTTATAAATAGAATGTATGTCGGGCTGGTGTCTAGACGACGAGTCTCGTGCAAAAACAGACATGCGCAGATTACTCTGGAATTCTATGAAAGTTATGCGATTGTTGGAGAACACAGTAAGCCTACTAGTATAAAAACAGACGGTGACGCGAGGAAAAAAGAAGAGTCAGTCATTCGTTTGAGAAATTTTCAATGTTTGCTGTGTGTTTATTCAACTTGGATTTGTGACTGAAGCTAGATCTACAGAAGCTGTGATTTTATTTCGTCAATCTTTACGATTCATTTGAATTACTGGTTATACTGAAGGTCAACACGTACAGGACTGTTTAGGGGAGACCGGAAAAGTGGGAGAGTGAAAAATTTGAGACATTCATCGGAAAAAGAACTTCGTCAAATTTATTGGACTGTGAATTGTTTCTGGACATCTCCATTCAAACCTCGGAATTTCTTCGTGGGACCAAATTCACTCCCTAGACTGGAATTTTGTATTTCTGATCTAGACTTTTGGACTTTCATTCTGAATCATTATATTGGACACAGGCCAGTACCATTTTGTATTGTAATTAACTTTGAAGGTTGAAACTGAATATCTGTCATTGTTATTATATAATTTATTTTATATTTGTCATATATATAATAGTTTATTGTAATAAATTATATAAGCTGTTATCTGTGTCTTTCTGTTGCGTTCAGTCTACATACATATAAAAAGTGTAACATGGATGGACTGGATTTTATAACTGCACGCCTTTGGAATGGTTTCATGCAGAGTGTATGGGTATTGCTCCTGATATCATTGCCGCAATTTATCATTGATAGTGTTACTACATGTACGATCACTGTAATGTATGGTAATCAATGCACCACCTTATATGTACGTTTGTAAAATACATATAACTACTGTATGTGTACTCACTGTATGAGGAGACTATAAAGGCTGTCACTGTTTCCCAAGAGAACAGCATCCACCAACTACTTACTGCATTAAATTAAACTGTTTCAAATATGGCAATATTGCAATAGATTTATGTCTATGATAGACATAAAATAACCAAAGAAACAAGATTATTACAAAATGTTAATTTTAAAAAGGAGGAATGAGGATTTTCAAAAGCACATGCAGAAACAAGACAGGGTGTTCAGAAAGTCACTGTGCACTTATATATTTATTAACAGACATGTTTCAATATAGAATACAGGAGGTAAATATGAATGACAATTATAAACAATGTTGAAAGTGATCAATACAGGCCTGGATCCTTCTTATTTTATTTCTAAACACTGCTATCAGTTGCTGGCTTGAAATAGACTGAATAAAATATGATTACAAAACTGCACAGTGACTTTCCAAACACCATGTATAAGATGTGAAACCAATTACTTTAAGCTTTTTTGTTTTACTTGGTAGCTTTTTCACTTTTTGTCTTATCCTGTGGTTACTTTTAGAATTGGCTGGAACTTTGGAAAAGATACTTTGCATTTTGTTTCATACAATTTTTTTATTCTATTACATGAAACTTTTTCTGTTGTCTTGAGATTTATACAAAAAATGTTTAAGATCTTTTACCAAATTGTTTATTTAGGAAGATTATTTTATTTTGCAGTCTTGCTAGCATTTCCAAGTGCCATGGAAATTTTAGTCAGTTCCTATCAATTTAGTGGATATTGCCATTTAAACAGTAATATTATTAATATAGTGTGACTTAAATATTGATATCAAAAACAAAGGTTAATGTTGCTGTTTCTCTGTTTTTGGTTTTGAGATATGGATGTCAATGTTTTTGTATCTGATTAGGTCCATGTTTAATATTTTATGTGGGTGACAGGATAAGTTGTTTTACAACTAATCATACAGGATAATTTTTTTTGAAGTTATGATTTAAATATTGAAAACTATGAAATGCTAAAATTTAGATTTGTTTTATAAATTGGTCACTGCAACATGTTCATCAGATATTTCTAAGTGAGGTCTAAGTTGTTTTTTTTATTTCGTTTTATTTTCTATTTTTTACTTAAAATTGTGGTAGGTGTGGAGGTGTGGAATTAATTGCCCAAAGAGGAAAAATCAAAATCAGCAACACTCTAGAGAAAAGACTGGAAATGATTAGTGAAAAGGTAAGTTTAATTTGTTATTGATTTAAAAAAATAAAGTAGAATCTATAATATATATAGTTTTGAGCGTGAAGTATACAATATTTGTACCTTTTTTCATGCCAAATCTATCATATGTTTTTCTTTTATTGTAGTTTGAAATATCAAAATGAAACTTACTAGCAAGCATTAGTAAGATAACCCTTTATCTCAATTGATAGGGCACTCACCTGGCATGTTACAATTCTTGGGATTAAAATCTAGTGCAAGGAAATATGTTGCAAACAGCTATCGCACAAGTTCTGAAATTTAAAAAAATTAGGAAAGATAATTACTTAATCTTATATTACAGCTGGTAAAAGAAAAAATAATAATTACTTGTGCTTTTGGCCTCTTAATGGAAGGTAAGTAAGCTTAACATAACTAATAATCAGAAAGTATGCCAGAAATTGAAGAATTGCACATAACTAAAGATTCATTTTTAAGACTTGAGGGGTAAAGAAAATTTGTTTATTTTTCAGCTGATTTGCAATAAATGCTTGGAGAATAAGGAGTGTAAAAACTACAATAGTTATTCCATTACTGGTTTATGTTACCGTTATGCATTTTGGTTACAAGATGTTTATTATTCCTGTAGTTTGAACTTTAACTTAAAGGGAACTCAATAGCTGTTTGCCAAGTACAAGCAGAAATACCAGTGATGCCAAAGTATCAGCTATAGGTAGAGTAATGTGTTGTTTTTCATGCAGTTCTCAATGTGAAATTTTATCCTTTTAAGAGAATTGTTTAAATGAGAATGGCATCCACAATTGGGTTGAAAGTCACAAAGACTGCCCATGACATGAGTTTGAATAAATTTAACAAAAATTAATACAGAATGTTGAAGTGTAGTACAATAAAATGGCTCAAAAAAGACTAAATGTTTAGGCTATGCTGCAGTCATCAAGATTAAGAATTAAACTTTCCTTCAAGCTTAGTGTCATGTCATGTTTAATTTTGCAACTTTAAACATCAAAGCTGAGTTTCATAGTGATTATTATTCCTGAATAAGGCCATAGTTTGTATCCTATTACTATTGTACATGGAGATGTAGGTTGAAACAGTCAAATTCTCCTATTCAGTCAGACAAAAGATGTATTCTATTTTTAATTTAAATGTAAACTGTAAAACAAATAACATAAAACTTGAAGAAAATATAAGTGGTAAGTTTTGGTTGGAAAGCTGAATAGCTTCAAACTTGCAGCAGCATGCCAGTATTTTATATTTTTTCTCTGTACAGTACCATATTTATGAGAGTGCAGGATTCTTGGGTAATGTTATTTTATATTAGGTTTTTTTATTAGTAGTATTGATGGCCCATGGGCATGTATATCCAGCTCATAAATGAACCCAAAGTCCATAATTTCAGAAAAAAGTTTACTACTCCAGTAGGAAAGGTTTTTTATAATAACTGAGAAACAGTAAGAACCTTACAAGGCCATAGATTTAATACTGTTTTCAGGAGGAAGTAAAACCAGGTATCTCTAGGGTTGCTCTGAATGAAATGCATAATTTTTGAAAGTGACTTTTCATGGATAACTTTGACAGTCATTCAATTTAAACAATAAACAAACAAAATCATCCATGAGACACTTATCATTAAAACTTTTAAGTTTTTCCAAAGAGAAAACAAACAGCACATCACAATATTCTATAATTTAACACTATAATCTGTTTAGTTGATTGGTTTGCTAGAATTTAACAAATTAAAGTAGTGGCAGTGAAGTTGGTTCACAAGTAATCTGCAGCTTTTAAATGTTTACTGTACATTTCCAGTGTGTGTGTGGAATGTAAGAACTCTCAATACTTTTTGTAATTGTACATCTAATTTAACTCGCCATTTTATTTATTCTTTTAACTTTAGCTCTTGCCAGGCGTAAGAACAGCTCTTTTTGGAAGCAACTCAAATCGAAGATTTATGGACTAGTATGGTGTCCATACAACAACAAAACAAAAAAACATCTAGAGTGATTTCATCATCTGCCTCATGCTCTAATAAATGAATGGAAACAATGTTATTGATCAAACTTGTTTTATCTTGATATTGTAGATAATTGCATTGTAAAGATGTGCACTGAATTTTAAAAAATTCAAGACTAAACTTGGCTTTCTGTTTTTAATGTAGAAAAAATGTCTTTTTTAAGGTCTGAGTATAAAACTTATTACTTTTGTTACTGTAATTTGATAAGATTAATTTTATTGTTAAACTTTAAAGTAAGAATAATACAAAACTTTCATTTTTATGTTCAAGTAAAAATTTTACTACTTGAAAAAAGTAGTGAAACCTCAGAATATAATGTTTAATTTATTTAAAATGAAGCATTTTAGAAGCTATACATGATATTTTGTAATATTTGCAGATACAAAAGCTGTGTACAGCTTACATACAATGTATTTTACTATCAATTTTAAAGCTTTTCTTAATGCTGTAAATAGTTTGAGTTGATATAGACTTGAATGTCTGAATATTTTATGATTAAACAAATTATTGAACTTATCCCAAAGAAATAAATTGAACTGTATATTAAAGGGGTGTGTGTTTTCTTATAGCAAACCCACATCAGGATATCTGTTAAGTCCACTGAGGGGGATTGAACCCCTGATTTTAGTGTTGTTAATCTGTAGACTTAATGTAATAAATAGATATAAACATGGATAACAGCATTGTTGGACAATTAAACATGGCTTTACGTTATTGTTTAAATGATAAAATACACTTTTAAGGAGTAAAATAAAAGGTTTACATACAAGAACTTTTCAATTTAGTGCAAAGGGGGAAGAAAAGGGGAGGGATGGTATGGTATAGAATTAAATTTTGAGGCATGCAGTAATTGTAAGTGTAATTAGAAGTAGCAAGAAAAACATTTTGTTTTCTAGGATTTACTATGCAAATTGATTTGTCTTTTAAGTTATTGAAGGTTATTTGAATTTTGTATGATAAACTAATAAAACACTAATTTTTAAAACACCAAAATAGAAGTTTATAGCATATTTAGGCCAGTGGTTTCTGACATTTTTATCATCACAGACCCCTTTTATTATTCTCCCTCTTTCCCAATGTTATTGAAAGATTCCAGCTACCCAACAAACGTTTTTATTAGCTAATAATTAACCTGTTTTCTATTTTGCACCATCAGATATAAAAGACATTTATAACTAAGTGTACATTTAAAGAAATGATAGTATTAAGTTAAAAATCACTGGTATAGCCTGTGCTGTATATTGCATGCTGTACATTATTGATACATAATATCAAGTATAATGGTTTTGAATGTTGTATTGGTATGTTTAAACATAACAGCACACTTTTATTTTGGTTCTTACTACAACTAAAATGTGTAAGTACTCTTGTATTTTAATCAGCATTGTAAATATTAATTTTTCCAGTCTCTTGATAATTCTTACAATAGTTTTTACAATAACTATTTTTTTTCTCATTCACTTGCACAATATTAACATGATTTCACTCTATTCCAAATTTCCTAAGATAGGGCAATGAATTTATTTCTTTTACAAGGTATTTAAATTAATTTTTAATGAACTATATTATGTGAATTAAGGTAAAATATTCAAATTAGTTGTATAATATATGTTGTGTAAACTTGCAAAACCTAATTAACTACTTTTCTCATCATAAATGATGAAATATCCAGTTATTATATCTTACACATCAGAAAATATAAATTTATTATGCAAGGAATGGTCTCTGTATTCTTGGTGCAGAACTTGCATTTCACTAGAATAAAAAATAACTACGTAAATTAATTTTGTTTTAAATAGTTTTCAAGTTTATTGAACCCATGATGAATTTTATTCCAGATTGTGATATGGCAATGCAGTATCCAAAACATGATTTGCTTGGAAAAGATAAAACTTTTTATAGTTTATGCAGAAACACTATTTACAGAATAAACTCTTGAAAACTGAAGTATGGACTTTTGGTATTGCAGAGAAGTTAAATACCATCCTTCTATCTTCTTATAGAGAACTTAGTAAAATTTACTAGGTTTTATTGAAGACCAAGATAAATTTCACAACAAACTGAATTAGGTATTCCACAGAAATTACTCTATGCTAGCTGTGGCTGTAGTACCTACCAACTTGTTCCAGTAATACACATTGATAGAACTTAGATTTGTGGTAAATTTAGGATAAAAAAACTTGTACACAAGATGGCCATATCAGGATTATAGGCAGACTCTAATCATCATTTTAATATAACTGATGTAGCATTTGTATCTCTATATGACCAAAATAATAAATACAGGGTGGCACTACAAACAAACATTTCACATTTGGTATATAGGTACTCTATATCTTTATTTATAGAAATTGTAAATAAACAACTAAAACTTACTTTTTAATTTAAAAATAAAAAAAGAGTACCACATGAAAAAATAATTACATTAGTTTGTATTAGCACAGTGTGAACACTTTCTCCTGTGTTGCATTTCCCAGAAAAATCCTATTAAAAAACACAAATATGAGTATCATGATTAATAGCATAAATGGACATATTTATGGTGGCATTTGTGTTAGTTATAATTAAAGCATAATAAACTGTTTGATGTTAGAGACTTGGAAGGAGGAGAGTTGATTTTCCATAGCAATTCAACATTTCTATAGCTTAGCCAAACTTGGTTCATCGTTCTCAGTTTTTCCATTCACTTCTTCACATTTCATGATGGTTTTGGCATGATCCATGCCACTTCCATCTTTTTAGACCAGAGCTTAACAAAGGTAATACTATCTCTCTATAGTATCAAATGTTTGGTAAAAATGTGGGAACCAAAGTTAGTAATTAAACACAATGCTTCTTTTAATTTGCTCCCTTTACATCCTATGCTGAAGCCTAAATGTAAATTAATGTTTGACCCTCCTGGGTACATGAAGCTACAACACCCATTACCATTATTATTACTATCTAAAAGTCAGAAAACTAAACTCCATCAGTCATAATCAAGTAACTGAAGCAAAATCCAGTGGAACTAAGACTTTTCAATGCAGTTTTTATAACTAAAAGTAGTATTCTTGATGTCCACTGCAATCTCAGGATATAGAAGGTAACAGTAAAGAACATTTATTGTAAAAATTTGAAGTTCTTAGTCTGTACTTTATGTTCTCACAACTGATGATGTGTCATTGCAGTCATCTTTTGGTAAAAAAGTTTGTTTTTACATATACATTAATTTACTGGTTGGATATATTAGCATTCTTGGATGGAATTGTTCTTGGGAATGTAAAATGACAGAAAAAAAATAAAGGTAGGCACAACATCACATTTGGTGAGACAATAGTTTTTAATTATTTTGTTATTATATATATTACTAGTTCTGCATTCTTTTATTTGACTGCACAGCCTTCTAATAGTTCATCCAGAATATCTCCAGTTGCATCTTCTGGACATTATCTTGCATTATCAGAATTGTGGTATTCTGGGAATGTTGTCTTTAAACTTGTAAGGAGTGGTGAATAGGAGTTGCAATAGAAATTCTTTTTAGCTTAACTACCAACATGTGTAGCTGTGCTATCACATATGAATTGAAAACCAACTACAGTGGAACCCCTCTAAAGCAGCCAACTTTGGGACCGAGACAAACTGGCCTGATTAGAAGGGTTCCACTGTACATAATTAGGGATTATGTAAACAAAAAAATGGACTTTGCTTGAATGACCGAATCTGAGGGATGGCTGCTTAGAACAAAACAGTCTTTCTCCATGAGGATGAGAAACCTGCTTGAATTAAAAATGTATTCTCAAGATGGCTGGTATGGGTATTAAAACTAATTAAAATAAAATACAGAACAATGTTATATTGATATTTACTTAACATGAAGATGACCTAAGAAAGTCGAAACATTCTTCTGTACTTTATTTTAATTACAGTTTTAATACATATACCTGCCAGCTTGAGAATAGTCATTTTCCATTGTAATTTACTACGGTCAGAATTATTTCTTTTATTAAAAGAAGAGTAAATGGATCCTCCTTAATAATTGGCTGGTGTGATAGGGTATTAAAGAAAATGATAGTACTTCCCATCTGAAAAAAGACAGGTATCCTCATAATAATAATTACAATTCTAAAGTGACTCTCAAGCAACAGTTGTAAATCTATGAAATATCTAATGGTATTGGATAGTCCACAAATTATTACACTTTAGCCATTAGTACAACATATGTGAAAAACAATCATGACCAGCCAGGGAACTACCAGTGGCATCTATCTCATCGTTGGGTGAATTGAGGTAGTGATATATTTTATATATTCACTCTCTGATTCACTGACATGCCATTGGTGAACTGGCTGGAGCAGCAGAGTTCTTTTTCACTTTTGCCTCAACACTTATTTGCACCAGGTGGCTTATAGTTTGACAGAATAAGTTGAAGTACAGATAAGATTAAGACTAACCAGAAACAAGTTGCTGGTATAAACCACAGCAGGATTCAAGTCTCTTCACATAAAATAGTTTTCTTTTAATATTTATTGCAATATCTCCCTTGTAATATGGCTGCTGTACAGAGTCATGAGCATCAACAAATCCGTAACTTAACCATTCTGCATATTCATGCAGACACTGGCATATGAGTTCAAATCTGAACATGACAGATTGGAAGAAGAGCTCAAACTGTTGTGCTCCTTTGAAGCATGCTTCCATATCTTATTACAGATGGTTACCTCACAGCCAGCATATCTTTAGAAATACATAATCCTTCAATCAGTAAAGAAATGGTTGTTCTCTTTCACAACCACTACTGCAATAATTAATTAAATGCTGTTATAACAGTTTTGTTATTATTACCATCCCTAATGTTCCAAGGAAAAAGGTGGTGGTTTTCTAAAAATGTGTATGGATAACATATATATGTCATAATTATTTAAGTTTTCCCTACCCCATGTGATCATCTTATGCATACACATAAAAAAAAAGTGCCGTTAGATACTGAAATGGTTGAGACTGTAAAAATCATCAACCAATGACTTTAAATGCTTGAGTAATAATTCTATACTCTCAGATACAACTGAAGTAGCATGAACCACACAGCTTGTAGATTTTATTATGTATTGCACCAGCACCTATCACTTTCATGCAATAATTTAATCACCATGGCAGTTCATGATAATTTGTGAAACTGAATTAGCCTAAGTCCATAAAATGCCTCTTGATTATAAGAAAATTGAATTTTATGGTCAAAACAAATTTTGGGAGAAGCCAGTTAACTGTTTCAATTATTTACTTCATCCACAAGTTTAATTTTGTGAACACCACAAAAATGTTGATGGATTTTGACATATGAAACATTTTTAAATGTTTAAAAATCTTGCATCACAGCAACAATATTAATCGGTGGAAAATAATTTACTATACTTTTGAAACTCTTGAAGTTATGACAAGAAACATTTTTGAAATAAGTTTTGGGCTATTTTACAAAATCTTCTGAATAACTATATACTGCAATAAATTCAACATCCAATTGAAGATTAAACAGTTAATCAAGGAATTTTAAAATTTAATATCATACCTGTTTTCTGTAGGTATCTCCATATATGCTACCCACCACAGGGGTCTTGACTTACACTGGTTAAACTACACCCCTGGAAGTAATAGGCAGCATAAGATGAAAAGCTCCTACCTTACTCTAGCAATTCATGATGAGATGAAAGGCTACCCTGAATGTCATGTATTCATATCTTGGTCTTCTAAACTCTGAGCAGATAGTGTTGTTTTTAGTGCCACTTGTGTTGCATAATTATTGTTTTACATCAAATACTAACATTTTTCATACAGTATCCTTGGAAATCCTTGACCATAGAGAAATTCTCACTATGACATGGGAACCGATTTAAAATTTTCTTCCAAACACACGAAAACAAAAAAACATTACCCAAAGCACACAAGTCATTAGAGAAATTAAGGAAAGTGTGACTAAACTATAAATTCAGAAATTTTTTTTAAAACTTCAAATGTGACCACCACTACTACTATAAAAGAAAAAAAATTGTGTACAATAACAATATTTATTATACATCTATAAGAATTACATAAAAGTTTTAATCAGATACATGAACAATTACTCTATTCCATCAAAATATGATTAAAAAGTTCACCTGAAGAACTTTTACCTTAACAATAACATTTAGCTTTTGAGTATGTTAACCATCTCAATTCTGAAGTTAACTCATAGAATGTTAATAACATATTAATGTTAGCAGCCTCAAAGCTACTACCCATACCAGTTACTAGCAGCAACTTAGAATGATAAACTTATAATTTTTATATTTTTTTATCTAATATATTTTTAAACAAGTCAAGTAATCAGTAAGCTGGATAATGAATCACCTTTCTCATACAACAATCAACATTTTATTAACTTAATACAACTGATCTTTATACTGAAACACAAAAATACATCATTTCAATGAAATGTGTATTTTCTACACTTGGAATAAAACTAGAATGTCTCCTGCCCAATCTGCTGATTCTTAAAATTGAAGACAAAAAAAAGGGGGGGGATAAAACTGGTGAATAAGCCAAATCAATCTCTTATCAAATTGGAATAAAAGGTATTTAATAATGTGAATAGCTAGAAATGTTTCATTTAGAAACAAACCATTATGTACAACTAAAAACCAGTTTTTCACCTAAATGATGGGGATACTTTTTAACATTAATTATTTGGTATTATAAATTTAAAGTGATCCATAATATCATTAAGTGTTTTAAGAAATTGGTCATTATTATCATTACAATAATCCATTTAAACAAGAATGAGTTGGCACCTACATTAGACAGTCATGTTTCAAAAATATTTTACTATTGTATTGATACAATGAATTACAATAGGGCTAAAATACACACACACATATTATATATATAATGATGCAGGTCTGTGCAGTATGGTGTTGTTAGAGTTTGTTTGATTTTAAAAAACAGAATTGCATC
Organism: Carcinoscorpius rotundicauda; assembly: GCA_011833715.1. Taxonomy (NCBI): domain Eukaryota; kingdom Metazoa; phylum Arthropoda; class Merostomata; order Xiphosura; family Limulidae; genus Carcinoscorpius; species Carcinoscorpius rotundicauda. The sequence goes on from CM022401.1 coordinate 36,997,975, forward strand.
AGATAAAGAGTCATGATGCAAAATGAAGGATTAAGTTTATCTATGTGACACAAAGAAAAAAAATATTCAGAGCAAAGACTATAACATCAATCAATGGCTAATAAACAGTGTTGACCATGTTTCTTTTGAAAATCATGTGTTTAATACCACGAGGAATTCAGAACATTATACGAGTGGTTATCACTGGCTGTAATTTCTTTGTTTTTTAAAAAAACTATTTTACGTGGTTAAACTGTATGTGTTCTGTACTTTCTAATACATACATCTAAAATGTAAATAATATTTTTTCAGTTCTTTTAACAACACCCAAAAATGAAGTATGAGCAATATTGTTGTAAATTATAAAAAAAAATCATAACATTCAAAACTTACTCATTAGTAAACTATTAATATAAACCAAAACATTATAAAAATATTTGTACATACATATTTACTTGCCCCATAATATTTTGAGATATTGTGTAAACACTTCAATGATATGTAAAAAAAAAGGTTAACATTACCTTCATTTTTAAAAACAAAATTCAACACCAATTCCTCATTTCAAGTCCAACTTCATACAAATCCTTATAACAAGAACCACAAACAAAACAATCACTAAATGTTGTTATGACCATACAATTCTAAACAATTTTAACATAAATTAAAATTGAAAACAAAAACTAACATCATAAGATAAACTGTCAAGAAAAGAACATGTTTGTAAAATCTATAATTGTTTATGCTCCTACCATTATAGTATTGGTTGGTTGACATTACAAAGTCATTTTAACATTTCCAGTTACAGCAAGAAAATTTTAAATCTTTGTCAAAGCCCCATTAAAAATATTCTTTGGAAAACCACAATAAGTCACGAGACCACACACAAAATACAATGTACAACCTTAATTGCTTTGTAAGTAGTTGCAGAAAGGATATTAACCTCAAATTACTATTTAATCATAACACAACAAGATGTCTTCCTGAGATATTTTAACAAGTCATACATCTTCAAATAATGTTCATTAAAAAAAACTGTATTCATCTTAACATGTTTTAATGACAAAATTTAAATTTACACACATTTCACAATACTGAAGTTTTTCTACAGACTGTGACAGAAACAATTCAGCTGGTATGCCCACATAATATTGCATTAATTTTCCAATTCACAGTATTTATCTAAGCTCACAGGATCAAGGTACGAGTCTAACTTTGAGAAAATGTGATTTTACATTTCTCAAAATACTTGGTTGTCTAAACCAACCACTTGCAACAGAAAATTTGCAATGGACTATTATCAATAGCCTTATATTTTGACAGTTAGAACACCCAAATGAATGAACAAACAAATAAATGCTCAATAGTTGTTGGAATGTGAGTCATCATTCGAAAGAATAGCAAACTTGTGGAATGAAGCAGTAAAATCAGTGTAGCATTGCATCACATGTAAACAATATTTAACTTACACTTATTATTACTTTATTTCATAACCTTCTATGAGAATATTAAGGTTTAACTGTATTTACTTTCTATTAAACATGGGATTTAGTAAACTGTTTAAATGTGAAAATTGGAGATATTGATGAAGAGAAGAAAATACCAAATGAAGATAAATTTAAAGTGGCCTTATTTAATTGAAAAATATTACATTAACAAAAATTATCTCAACAAAGAAAACAAGTTTGTCTATTTTTGAGCAACATATTCATTTGAAATTTACTTTATGTTCAATGGTACCTTTTAAAAATTTCATAAAGATTGACATAGTTTATTTTTAGTAGCTGACAATTAAAATTTCCAGTGTTGCTCATATGCACAGTCTTATCCAAAACAGACTACATCTTCACTAAATAAGCTCAACAAAACATGTACAATTAAATGTCTCACACAAAATATTTCAACAGCAACAACCCCTTTTTATAGTTTTTAACATTATTCACACACTTAACCAGGTGGATTTTTGACCACATGTTCAAGATTAACTTTCAGTAATGAAAATAATTTACTGATAGTTAAAATAAATAATGTTATAAATATATTTTCACAGGTTCTGCTTCTAATGATTAAGTATTAAAATGTTTGAACAAATTTATAATACTACATGTTTTAATTCTTTACCATAATAAAGAGACATTATTTTCGAACAAATAACAAAGGATTGAGGTCATGAAAGAGTAAACATAAAAATATGGAAATCATCTCATTACATACATAACCATCATAAACATTTTTTATTTTTTCCACTTACAAGTATTGCAAAACATGAAAAACAATTCATGGTTTCAGATTCCATATATTTTCACGTTCATATTATTATATTCTATTCTACATTTCAGAAATGTAAATAATATATTTTAAATACAAATGTTTACTTGTAAACAAAGAAATGGCAATGGGAAGTTCTATGTGCAAAAATATGTATTTTGCTGTCATTCACAGACATTTTTTCTTTTCCTGGCAATGTAATACTTTAAACTGTGACAAAAAGTGCAAATTCATCCCTAAGTGCAATAAAAATGGGCATACGCAGAGAAGATTATTTGGTAGAAAACTTATTGCCATTCAGCTGCAATGTCATTAAGAAGAATTTAAATTCTATCTGATACCTCAGTGGGTTGTTTTCCTGGCAAAACTAAAACTTGGTGGAATGGAGGAGACACATATTTGGCCAAAATGTAGTCAACTAAATCTTCTCCTATCTTCTACATAACTACTGAAAACAAAATTACAATACCAAGATATTAGAAACAAAACACTAACTAGATATCTAATTTACATACAATTTAAAACATTACTTTTGTTACAAGTTACCAGCTTTGTTTCTTTTTATTAGTAATTTTATGATGAAAAGTTAAAGAAACATCATTATAATAATAATAAGAAGAAGAAGAAACAAAAAACAAACATCAACACCTGAATTAAGAAAAGAGGTACCAACTGGCAAAAAACAACAACCTAAATTCTGATTTAACAGGAAATTAAAATTACAGAAGTAGGCAAGGTCTCAACACAGTCAGATGTGATGATACATGTAATTCAATTAACTTGTATTCACAGATGTGGTTGAAAAACCAAGGAAGTTTATTCTTAACAATTGCTAAGCTTTTCACTCCTACAGGAACATACACGGTAGAAAAAAATCATGGCTTAATAGGCCATGTTGCACCAACTTTGGTTTCAATACTACTGTACAAAACCACAGTTGCAACAAAGACAGCAAACTTGCAAGAACATAAGATGTACAAATGTCTTTATAATGTTTAATGTTATAACTAATAATCATAACCTTAGCTATCTAATTAATGTCTAGAATTACTATATATTAAAGCTATACCACATGCTGTCTTCTTTCTACCATGGTGAATCAAATCCTAAATTTCAGCATTGCAAGTCTGTAAAGTTACCTTTGAGACATTATTAAATGAGGTTTATAAATCCAGATAAGAGGTATCAATGAATCACAAATGAAGGTTTAAGAACTTCAAATTCAAGTAAACTGGTTTTGGTACAGATTACAAAAGCCCTGCAAACTGAGGATCCATACCTTTAAGCTGACAACAATACTGATGTCTGCAAGTACAAAATGTATTCAAGCAACTATTTTACAGAAAAAGCTAAAATAACTATTTGACCCAAATTCTTAAAACAACAATAAATAGTTACCTCTTAAAAGCATATGATCCAAGTATGTGCACAGATACAATCAAGAACATGAAAAACTCATTGCAGTTAAATGTGACATTAAATAGAGTTATTTAATGTAAACATGAAAATAAGAACATTTTCAAAATAATTACATAGCTTATTTTAATATCAAAATTTAACCTTCCACATTTTACAATAATATATTTCATTTTTGCTATTGATGTACCTTCTAACTGCAATGTTAACATACTATTATGTTTTCCTAAACTTAATGCTTTTTTTGGTTCACCTGCTTTACTAACAAACACATACAAACATGCGAGGTTGATTAAACTGAGTTTAAATCACTATATGGCTTTTTAATTCCAGTGTTAGAGGATTTTGTGATTGCATTTGTATTTTTATCCCCTTCTCAATAAAATTATGTCTAACTATTTGGAAACAAACCCCATTTGTCAAACATATACTCTGTTATTTGTGAAAGGGAAACACAACTTAACCATATCACAGGAAAAAATGTGTCAATTCAAGTGTGGACCATTCTCAAGTTTAGGGGTGGCAGAAGGCTTTATACAAGTTAGTAAAAGTTTACTTTCCTTGCATAATGGGAATGACTGTTCACTTAAAACATCATTGATAAGAGTGGTAAGAATATGGTTGGTAGAGGTGACTGCAACTGTCAAATAAACTCTTGACTGACAACTGCCTTTAAGTGATTTTGGAGCACTTGATGTCTAAGACACCAACACATTGCAGCAGTACAATTAGTCTCAGGATGCAGAAAAAAAAATGTCAGGGCTTTGTTTCAATGTGACCTACACTGGTGTTGAGGGAGAATGAAAAAGTTCAACAATTGACCAAGGAAAACTGCCATCAGATAAAAATGATCATGCACATCAACATGGGCATTCCAATGGCTAATTGGTAAATACCTGTGTGAATAGGAAGACATATACTGCTGTATCTTGTTAACTCTTACTTTTTATACTTTGAATATTCTCATCAACTAATTAAATTAGCATCTTCAAAAGCAACAGACATAAAAAAAAGTCTTGAAAGTAAAGAGTCAAGTAAATTAATTATGAGGTTGGTCAAGCTCTGGGTTTGAATAATCAATATTCCAACCTACTCAAGCACAAACATCTATAGCTTGATTATCATCTTATTGAAGTTTTGCCTCATATGTAACCCAAATTAACCAACCATCTGTGCATAATGTGCAAAGCATAAACATCTAAAATAACTTGTTAAAACATAAAGAAAAAAATGGATAAAAAAGGATAGCTTTAAACAAGGAAATAAACAATGATAAAACCTGAGAGTACGTTGGAAATACATGAAAGTTGATGTCCAAAAATATCAACTAATGTCAAAATTTGAAGAACATTCCCTTTAAAAATGAAGAGTAATACAATAAAATTTAAGCCAAGTCAAGTCAATCATAAACTCTGGCCCTCATCTTAGAAACAATTAAGTAAAACTACATGACTACTACAGTAGAAACTTCTTAATCTCTAACAAATTCATGAATATCTAAAGAAGGAACAAGAGATCTCAGAAACAAACTAAAAATTAGAAATCAAAACTGATACATTCCAAATAACAACATGAAAATACAAGGATCACAAGGGAAAAAACTAAGTATGATGGGCTTTACCCCTTGGAAATTCTAAATTCCCAATCTAAACACATATTCATGATATATAAATGTATGGTTATTTTAAATAAAATGTCAAACAATGCCATTCCACATTGACTTTATTTTAGCTGTGAATGCCGTATAATTTGCCAATGGAAAAAAAAAGTCTCCAGCCAAAATCAAGCTGATGTCACGTTACAATAGGAAAAAATAAATGTGGATATTGGATTATGAAATTTCAAAAGATGAAGATTATACAATATAACAAATAATCCAGCAGTTAAATGATCACAATAATTTTACTTATGATAATGATCTTAGGCTTCAAAGACATAACTGAGTTACAAAATGAGCAAATTTAAGATAAATAATATAATAAAATCAAATACGGGATATCACAGACAAAATTTCTCCTGACAGTTGCAGGAAAATAATGCGTCTTTATTATAAAAGAAAAATTATTTATTCAGTGACGCTTGTAAATCTTCAATTAAAAAAAAGGAGGGAGAGAACCACTTAAAAGACAAAAAAACAATAAAACTGCAAACAGGAATAGTCAAAAGAACTTAACAGCAATACCAGAGTCTAGGAACTTAGGTCTCTCAGATTTAAATAGAATCAGATAGTAGAACATACACTATCCATTTCAATATCTTTCAAAGGAATATGACTGCTGACATAAAAATAAATGGAAATAAAAATGAAAATACTCTGTTACATCATGGAGGATATAGATGTGAAGTAAAATACTGAGGAAAACTCAACTTGACACAGAAGTATAAAAATGTATATGTGTATGTGTGCATATCATTGATGGCTATAAAAGTAAATTTAAAACAAAATGAACAAAGCAGAATCAGTTTGGTCAGTATACACTAAGGAAAAAAGGATGACTTCAAATATAAAAACATAATGCCACAGGAAGAAGCAAGATCAACATGTCAAACTCTTAGCTGTATATTGAAGCAGATTTGAAGTAGCATGTTGCATTTAGCAGTTCAAACACAGAAAATGAAATATAAAAGAAAAACACAACAAAACAATGGAAAAATAATTTTTTTACAGCAAATAAAAGTTCCCTAAGAGAACTTAGAGCACACAAGTTAAATACATATTAAATAAAGAAACATGTTATCAAATCATATAGATATATACCTGATAGTTTGGTATCACATTTCTGTTAGGTCTTGTTTCCACTTGCAAGACATTAATTCAGTACTACCACAGGAGGGAGGGAGAAAAAAAAAAGAAAAAAAAAAAGACAAAGAGCACTATTTAAATGGGAAGAAAAACAGTCCAAAGAATATTCAAATATCATTAAAAAACACAAAACAGGCTATAAATATACACAATTTAACTTCAGCTTCCTACTTTAAATAGTTAGATTTTTACACGGCAGTTGAATTGAGTTTTCTTTTACTACATTCTTCACAAACTTTAATCAAAACATTATTGGCACTAATAAATATGTTCTACAGACTAAACCACCAAACTGAATCAAGAGTAATTCAAATTCCAAATTAATTAAATTGTAAAGGTATACTGGTTCATCAATCACATAATTTTGGTCTAATCCTATCCTCTAAATTTGAAATAAAAATATTTTAAATTAAACTTTGCGTTTTTTGTAGAAAATTTAACTATTGAAATCTCTCTTGTGTGTCTAGCTGCAATAACCAAACTTCAAGATCATTACATCACATTACTATCTTTGATTTTCATTAATCCTATCTATATCAACAAATAATTTAATAATACAAACAGTCATTTCAGTGTCACTGAAGCAAAATTTCAGATAACCTGTTAAATTTATCTTTATTTCAATTATAACAAACTATTTGCTACATTTACCCAAGTTTCTCTTTACACTTCTTAAAAATTAATCATAATCCATGATGATGAGAAAACCCACTTGTAGAGAACAATATATATGTAAAAAAAGCTGGTATGGATAGAAAAAGATCTATGTAGAGGAGTGAACAACTTTGTGAACCTGACAATGACAAAAGAAGGTTGAAACGTTGTTCGCTCCTACCCATACCAGCCATTTTTACATGTAAAAAATAACTCGTATTTAATGACCTAACATTCTTTAGTGAATATCTGAAGGTGTCAATTGCTTAATTTGTTAATTTAGCAAAATGCAAATTTATTTAAACCCCAATTATTATTTGTGCAATAAGTCACATAGCATAAATTTATAAGAATATCTCATTAGGGTATGTCACATTTATTAAATATAGCAAAGTCAAACTAATGAGTTCACATTATTCAACACTGCATTTTATACCCTCACACTTTAGTCCATTTAGTCTACAATTTAACTGCTGAAAAGAGAAATACAATTACTTTTCCATCTGATCAAAATAGCACTATTGCAGTACACACAAAAATTGATTTTTTTAAGAATAACATGATTGTTTATATCAACATTCATGTTCCTAACAATTTCATATCCAATATCATCATTTACTTTAAGTCATTCTGCTCTTCCTTGCAAAATTATTGTGGTTTTCATTCTTATTTCATTACGTTCTACATATAATACACTGCTAAGACTCCTTTTGTTGCATTTTTTAAAAATTTAACTGATAAACACATGAAAGATAATACTAATATTTTTTATATTCAAAATAAAGGTGTCATCACAAGTTTGGTTTGTTATTAATCAAGAATCTACACAAATGTTTATTTTTGCTATGTTTACAACAATTTAGCATTAAAAGTCCTCAGATTTACTGCTAAACTACCAAGAAACATCACCATAAGATTTAAATAATTTCACTTGAGCAAATAATTTTTATCACAAACTTAATTTATAAAAGTGTGTGTGTAATGTTTTAACAGTGATTTAGCTGATCAAGAAAACTGTTTGCAACAAACACTGATTGTGTCAATAAAAACAAAATGACCTTTTAGGTGGATGAGTTTTTTCCATATAAAGCCTGTCATACAGTACTTTTAATTTTATTTTTCATTTTAAAAATAAAAGCATGGAATTTTCAACATTTTAATTTGAATAAAGGATTAATAATATTTAACTTCCCATTGTAAATGCATAAACTAAGTTATGTGAAGATAAAGCAGGTTAAACTTTTAAAACTGTCTTTTATATTTAAAAAAAATGAAATAATTAACTAATAAATGGTAATCTGATCTTATTACTCCAACTTATAAAATGAAACTGTTTTAAGGTAAAAAAGGCATGTTTCTGCTCCTTGCAAAAACCAGTTAACTTGCTCTTTTATGATAAAAAATGTACAAAGTGTAAATTCCTATTGGTATGATGTAATCCACTTTATCACAAAAAAGGTAAATAACATTGCAAATTCATGAACAGGAAACATCAAAATTAAAAACAAAAACTAGCCATCAATTAAGATTGATTAATTAAGTTCCTTTACTTTACAAGTTCTATTCCTAAAACAGTAAAAATGGAGTTTTTCTCTCTTTGAGCACATATAAACAAAATGGTAAAGCAAACCTTGAAAACAAAAATACTCTTAAATGTGTGATAAAAAACTTGAAAATAAATTATGATAACCCATGTGCATACAATTTTTGTTTAAATGTTACTCTAAAAATTACTTCCAATAACTTGTGTTAAAAAAACTAGACTGTCAAATAGCTTGTAACTTGCTAGGTCTATAAGACTAAGTTCCACTAAAATAAAATATTAATAACATTTCAACATTAATGTGAGAACTCTGGTTATTACAAAAACCACAAGTTCTGCTTTTGCATGTCATAATTTCTGTTGAATGTGTTTCATGTCATGTACAGTATAAACTTTTGCATTTCAATATCTTAAAATACATTTGTGTACAGTGCAAAGGAAATTATTTTATTATTTTTGTACAAGTTTCCAGGAAACTTAGTTGTACCATTTGGTTTTATAACTACTTCATGTTTTTGAGATCAACTCACTCTTTCAGAATATCTTTATAAAATATGCTACAGTTGTTTTTAAGTATTAAATGAACATCTACAAGAACAATTGTGCAAAATTTTGTACCTACATCATGTGTTGACCTTGTGGGTAAAAACATTCCAAAGGTTGTTCTTCCAATATAGAGACAATTGTAAATAGTTAAATAAATATACAATTTTGGGAAACTCTATATCAAGAAAACTTTCACAAAAGGCCACTAAAAATATTTAAGTAATTCAAAGCACAGGATTAGAATATTACAAGTTTTTATGAGTATGACATAAATCAACACAGAATTTTAACAACTCAAAGTCATCAGTGGGCTATGCTAACGTGTTAGCATTCAAAACAATAAATTTGACAATGTGAAAAATTTTAGAAGGCCTCATAAAATTTCCATAATTATAAAGCCAAGTCAGAATTGTGGTTATAGATAAAACACGTTTCAATTCAACTACAAAAAACTTTTACAAATTTAACAAATCCATGAAATAGAAATTACTTTTTATAATTTAACAATTCATACTTCATCAATTATCTGTTTTCTTTTTGTCACATATTCAATTACAGATTCAGAACAAGTTCATTTTTTTTTTTAATAATAAGCTTGTTTCTAGGTGTTACAGAGTAAATTCTCAACTACAATGTGCTATTTTGCTAAGATAGAAAGAGAAAAAAATGTTAAGGTGCCTATTTATTTATACACATACATACAAAAAATACTGAGTATATTATTTCACAATTATTTCAGAGCTTCATCACACCATGCTCTGCAGTATTGTTTCCACTCCCAAAGATTGTGTCGTAAGAATGTGTCAAAAACATACCACTCCTTGTATGCTTTTCATAATCCATCCATATTATGTGACCAAAAGTTTCTCAGTACCCAATTTATAAGTCTTTTTCATAAAATTACACAGGTTCTACAGATGACAAATTGTTCAATAAGCTTTCGTAAGAATTTAATTTATTCTGCAGTTTGGAGCATACAACAATTGAACACATATATCATGGGAATAACTCATGTACATGTGGCTTGTTCTTTTTTTCTAGTATGGAGATCATATTTGATTACGTTGCACACTGTAGCCTTGAAAATGTGGATAGCTTTTCCCACAGAATTTTGTGGATTATTAATCTGTTACAACATGCCACAGTTTACTTACCATGTCTTAGGATCAATTTGCTGCAGATTTTTTTCTGGATGGTTTAAATTCCCTACATCAACTCATATTCCATTACTTCTCAATACCATTCAGAACAGAAAATATCCTCCTTAAGAAATTCTAAGTCCCTGATCTGATCACATCTTTAAAATATGAATGTTGGGATAGTATGTGTCAGAAAGGACTTTTACCTGTCCTCATCATCCCAAACAATGGGTTTGTTTGCAATTAACCACAAAGCTGCACAACAGGTTATCTGAGATCTACCCACCAGCATTGTCCAAAGACATACTGCTGGTTCAGTGGGGGTGGAGCAAACAATGTTAAAATTTTGATTAGATACATACTGTTCCATAACTTTATATTGCTTGTGGATATCATGTGACTTATTAATTTGATTATTTAAAAGTGTTTTAATATAACACACTTAACCCTTTGTAAATCATAGTGGATATAATTATGGAAATGCATAGAAAATACACGTACAAGTCACCAATAACGAGTAACTGTACAACTGCAAACAATTTAGATAAGCTGTCCGATCGATGTCCATAAAATCTGTTTAGATTATACACAAGTCCATATAGCCTTAATGATATTCACATGGTATTTATGCAGACTAGGCCATACCTATCTATTCTATTTTTAATTCCAGATATTGTTTCAACTCATTTGTTGCATACTTGGGATCTCCATTTATATGAAAGATGAATTCCTGCCAAATAAGTCTTGTTTCTGAAGGAATATTACAAGTAAAAATTGACTTATAACTGTTAGCAATGCAAACTTTCAATGCTACTGGCTGAAATACATTCCAAACTGTATTGGTCCCAGAGACTGCTTCACTGTATATGGTAAAAAGAAAAACTCCTTTACATTTTTATGTGTGTGTTTCCTTAAAGTAAAGCCACACTTGGTTATCTGCTGAGCACACCAAGGCAAAATGAACCTTTATTTTAGCATTGTAAATTTTTAGTTTTATTCATTCCATTGTTTGTAGTCTGATGCATATTGCAACCTTTGATTTGGTTATATCTCTTATGTGGTAATTTTTTCAAAAATTTTGTATCAAATAAGGCAAGTTTGTATTAATTTGTACCTTAAAGTTCTTGCAATTAGATCACTTACAAGATCTCTATTGTATTATCATTGACTATCGAAAGAGATACTTCAAAATCAGACTCTTCAGAAATTATGTTAATTTCAACTCTGACTGCTCCTAATTTTAATAACATTACTTTCATACACCCCTTTCACAGTTTCTCCAGAGCTACTATGAAACACAAAATTTTTGTCTCATCTTTCACATTTACCAGCTCAAGCCTTAATTTCCATGCTTTTGTCAACCTACATTTCCCTCCAGGGAGCTATGAATGATTCACCACACTCCTGCCAGAAATATCATGACTGCCTGTTATGCTTGTATGGCACTGTCTAACATGATGACAGTGAATCATGATGTAATCTATCAATACATAAACATATCCTGGTGCAGTTCATTTCCATATAATTAAGGGGAAGCAATCTTGTAGCATTTGCATTTATACTATTTTCATAATTATTTAAAATAGTGAATGTTATATAATTAATCTAAATGTTACATCATAATATTAAACCATCTGAATATGAAACTTTATACTTTAAAAGGAAGTTTCTACACTTTTTAATATTCCCTTGCACTACAATCATGAGAATGATATAAAATTACAGTAGTATAGTATTATTAGTTCATCATGGCTTATTACAAGGTAAATTAAATATTACTACTGATATTAACATTTCTCGTGGCTTAGTTTTCTCACTGAACAAAATTACAACTTTCAGACCAACTTTGGACGAATCAATAAAAATGCTCCATTTTTGAGGATGATGTTCAGTGCTTAATTCTTCCTTTAGTACATCAACATTTATACAGAAACACAAAGTATCTTGCATGCTGTAGTGAGAAGAAATACTTTGATAGTGAATTTGGTATATCAAAACTTCTTCCTAGAGCTAATACATTCCACTACTGTAAATGAGAGTTATGAAGTTTCCTATGCAGCTTTTACAGAGATAAGTCATGAATCAGATTTTTCAGCTCTCAATGAGACGCAACTAAACAAATTACTACTACAAATGAAAAAAGCCAACACAATTTCACAAACACTTTATTCCTACCTACGTAAAACCGACTCACGCACACCGCAAATATACGGCATCCCCAAACCTCATAAACCAGATTGTTCATTACGACCAATAATGTCAACATATGAATCGTTTAACTACAATCTTGGTAAATACATAGCATGGGCATTCTCCAAATATGCAACATCAGCCAGCTCATTCATCAAAGACTCTTTTAATTTCAAGTCCAATCTAAATCAACTTAATCATAAAGCCTTAATGGCCAGTTTCGATGTTATATCCCTCTTCACAGAAGTTCCAACAACAGAAACCTGCAAGATAGCCTTAGAACTCTATATTCGAGACCCTAACCCGATTATAGACATTCTCAGTAACCAGTTAGCAACCCTCATAGAATTCACCACAATAAAGACAAACTTCATGTTCAACAACCAAAACTATATACAAACAAATGGCCTAAGCATGGGCAACCCAGTATCGCCAGTTCTAGCTAATATTTTTATGACACAAATTGAAACACAAGCAATTAATACAGCATTACATCCACCACTATACTGGTACAGATATGTAGATGACACGGTTGCGGTATTCGAATCTACAGAACACATACTTAACTTTTTCACTCACATTAACTCTATACATCCCAACATTAACTTCACATGTGAACAGGAAGAAAGCAATCAAATATCATTTCTTAACCTCAAAATTATAAGAACCGACACACAATTCAAAACAGAAATCCACCGAAAAATCACCCATATTGGACTATACATTCCTTGGGACTCAGCACATGAAACAAAACAAAAACTCAACATACTAAGAAACCAGATAAACACAGCCATAAAACTATGCTCACCAGATAAAATTAACGATGAATTAGATAAAATAAAACAATACTTCATCAACATCAATAAGTTTCCTCCACAAACCGTAGAAAACATTATACGCACACACCCAGACAGAAAGCAAAATCAACCAACAAAAGTAAATATATCTCACGAATCAAAAAATCACGAAACCATATACTGCTGTATACCATATATTCCTGACATCAGCAAACAAATAACCAACATTTGGCAAAAACTAGTAACAAAATATAACATTCCAGTTAACACTAAATTTATTCAAAAACCAGGCACAAAACTAAGGTCTATACTATGTAAGAACTACACTGACAAACACCACACCAACATTATTTATAAAATACAATGTGATAACTGCCACGACTTCTATATAGGAGAAACAAGTAGAAAAATGGAAACCAGATTCAAAGAACATAAAAAGTCACCTTCACACATTTTCGAACACTGCAAGTCAAATGGACACAACATAACCATAGAAAACACTAAAATACTAAATAAAGAAACAAACATAAACAAACGAAAAATTAAAGAAGCCTTACTTATACAACAACTTAAACCCAAAATAAACCAATATAAAGGAACACCATTATACCTATATTAATATTATAGATAAAATTATATATTCAAACACCAAACCGCGCCCTCTACATCGCGACACTCAGTTATACAACCCCTTCCAAACATGTGGTCAGCTTCCGGCCAGTTACCTCTTTCTTTGTGAACCTGACGATGACCGAAGAAGGTCGAAACGTTGTTCGCTCTTCTATTTGAAGTGTTTTCTGAGCCCAAAAGAGCCGTTTTTTGCATATAAAGATGTTGCTTATGTACTGAATCAAATACATTTTTTGAAATGGTCCCTTAAATACTCTAACATAAAATTATTACATATATTATTCTAATACATTTAGAATGTCTCCAGAATGGTTTTTCTCTGTCACTTTAATCTGAAAAGGCTACCATGTTCTTTTGATCCAAGTTTTGAAGTAGGTACATTGTGTCTTTGGTCTGCTCGAAGTTTCAAATTAATCACTAAGCTTAATAAATTATAGTGGAATTATCTGGTATCAGTGTAGCCATACATGGTTATTTGGTTATTCCAATATATATACAAAACTTTCAAAGAATTGTGTTTGATATCCTCCATGTGCAAAATTTTAAAAGGTTTAGCAACCGACATCCAGCAACAAGTGAGTACAAAAGTCAGAGAGAATTGTTTGCTTTACTTCTTGATTTATTGTTCTGTATTTTAAGAAGAATAAGTTTAATAATTTATTTCTAAATTGTAATAATCTACATACATATATTCAGCATATGATAATTGAAATGTGACCATATGTTACATAATACAAGTCCACAAAAACACAACAAAGGCAGGGAAGATTAAAGGTTAGTTTTCCTTCTCGATGACGAGAAGCCCACTTGAAATAAAAATGTATCCTAGAACAAATGCTATGGGTATTAACACTTGCAAGGAGAAAACAATGTTTTGACCTTCCAGGTTCTTGACCTGAAAATGACCTAAGAGGGTTGAAATGTTGTTCTCTCCTTATAAGTAAATGTGTTAATACACAAACAAGCTGTTTTGAGATAAAAAGGTCAGTTTTATCTTACTGGATACATGAGAGCACATGCATCAATGCAAGTTATGCAATGTTAGCTAGGCATGACTGGAAGGTCAATATAATAAAAAATAATAAATCTGTATGTAAATATACAGCATTATAAAACCTAAGCTACTTAGACTAAATATTAGAATTTTCTTGTTATAATGAATAATTACATTATCATTCTAGCATGAAAAAAGCATAATTTATATTTTCTAATTTTTTATGATGATTACAAGGTTGGTTAAGTGACAGACCTGATACAAAGTAGAGAAAATAACAATAAAGTATTACTGAACACAAAAGCTTGAGATACATTTAAGAGGTTCTAGAGATTATGCAAATAATGAGATTTTTTGGCCAAAGAATAGTTTTTAATCATAACATGAAATCACTTCACACTCAGACTAATAACAAAACAGACTATTTTCACAGACAAATCTTTGTAAAACAAATTTAATTAAGAAATCTGATTTTTTGTATAGATACACATACTGTATAAAAAGTTATAGTGCTAATTCGTGATTGTGTACAGATGTGGAGAAAAACTCGTGTATTATACTCAGCCCATAAAAAAGGTTAAATTGTCAAAGTAAACTTAATCTCACAACATAAATCTATTCTACCAAGATAAACACATGGTATTTCATGTAGCACGAATAACATACTGGCATATTATAACTCAAAATCTAAAGGTGATAGATACTTCTGACTACATTTTTTAAATCAACACCATCAAAAATACCCTTAAATACTCCAATTTTCTTCAACAACAAATTTTTTGTTGTTCAATGTAATCAAAATCTTTAAAAATCACAGTACCAGAGTAGACCAAGGTAAGATGTGTCAATAGATCCTAACTTCAAAGTTCTTTTTAATATCCTTGCTTACAATATTTTTTTACAATTTGAAACAATTAAATTATTTGTGACAGGAAACATACTTCACAAAAAATTGTTTTTTGTTTTTTTTTGCAATCTGAGAATGGTAACAAGCATACTTATTTGGGTAAATTTATCAATGAATAAAATAGTTTCCATATTCTACTTGGATTGCAAATAAATTAGTATTTTATGTTCAAGACTTGTAAAATATAAATTCTATAATATAATTTACTTCAATTTTACAATTAAGCTTTTTATAATAAATAGAAATGTATTTCTCAAAATATTAACTTTGCACAAGATAAAATGACAGTGAAATGTTTATAGACTTAAGACATGCATGAGCACTTCAGCTTATTGATCTTATTCTACCATGTTTAAAAAAAGTATATTTACTCTTACTATTTTTGACATTTTTTGTGACTAAAATACTTCAAATGGTACAGAAATAGGCATCTGTTTTTCATGAAATATCTTTCTCTTTCATTTGAAGAATTATTTCTGATAACTATCCTTAGCAAATTTTGCAACAATGAGTAAAATCTGGTTTACATAAATGCAAATTATCAAGTAGATCAAATAATTTGTAATTGATAAAGTTGCCTTTATCAAAATATAAAAAATATTTGTTTTGTTTTCACCACAGCAGAGTGAGAAATTTGCTTGAATTAAAAATGTATCTCATGACAGCTGGAATTGGAATTAACACTTTTACTAATTAAGCAGAGAATATTTAGACTTTCCTAGGTCATCTTCAGTTTAAAAAACCACCAGAATTTTTAATTAAGTATTTCAACTAAAAGCTTTTTCATAAATATAAAGTCAAAATATTGACTACTCTAAGTGTAAAGTGATTTTAATGTTAAAATTATAAATCTTTTTACACTTGAAAATTCTCAGCTCTCATTTGTATTTCCAAAACCTAAATAAATTTCAAATGTTTTTCTTGAATATAATCTTATATTTTATCTATTATTTTTTCTACTCTAACTCTATACAAGGTTACATCATAATATTATGTCATTTCACAGACTAAAATCTCAACTTTTGATTGCTTATAAATAATATGGTATTAAATATAAGAGAACTGCTGGTAATTTTTGAAACAGAGGGTGTGACAAGAAGTGTCTAATTTTCCATTTTATGGCTTTATAATTAAATTACTGACAACTATAAGAATTATGCTTCGCATGAGTGATAACATCATGCTAAGTAATATACATTTTACATTTCTCAGAACAGTGGTAAATAAAGTAGAGAAGAAGAGATACCTAGAGAGCAAATGTGACAATTCTCACGCTATAATTTTTTTTAATATTACCTGATAAAAAAAAATTTAAATCATCTAATGTATTAAAACTCTAATTATTAGCTACGTTTTAATACCAAGTTTATTCACATACCATGAAAATAAAGTAGTTTTATTAAATTTTGAACGTAACTCAGTTAAACCTTGCAACACGTATGAAAAAAAAGATACCCACAGCAAAAGCATTAATTAAATACTGCAGCAAAAGCAATGTCCTGTAACTATTATAATTTTTCAGGCTTTAAACTATATGATAAGTCTTTAAAAATTCAGCAAACTCATTAATGTGACTCTCATAAAAAAAATTGAAATTGAATGATAATGTTCCAAGCAGTAAACAATGTAATATAAATGTTATTTGACAGATTAAGATTTTGACTTTCTGTTGATTATAAATAATATAAAACATCAAGAAGAAATCGTGGCAATTTGTGAAAGCATATGAAAGGTGAGAATAGCAAAGTGGGTCTGATCTTCCAGTTTATGATTCCATAAACAAGTTTGGAGACTAAATATTATGTTGTGCTTTAGTAACATCAATATTATGAGTACTTTACATTAAATTTCAGATTTTTTGGAGGGGTGGTCAGTAAGTGGATAAGAGGGAAGACTTACACAGAACACTAAAGGAGAGTGAAAATGTACAAGAATATTTCTTTACAACATTAAGAACTAAAGCTCACACAAAATTAAAATATGATTTCTTAACTGCATTTTGATGCCAAAGTTATTAATATACATTGATAACAAAGTAACTAAATGCTAAATGCAACTTTGTAAAAGATTGTGACATGCAGTCATTGACTGACCTAATCTGTTGCAAAATGGTTAATATTTAGAAGGCAATATAAAAACATGCAAAGATGTTATTCTTGGCTGCAACAATCATATATGTATAAAATCCTTAACAAAAGTTAACATTTTCCTTGTATTAACATATTTCCAATAGATATCTCTGAGAGCACAAGAGCTTCATTTCTTGTATTCTCAAGATGGCTGGTATGGGTATTAACACTTTAAAATAAAGTACAGAACAATGTTTAAACCTTTTTCGGTCATCTTAAGGTTAACTAAATGTATCAATATAATGTTGTTCTGTATTTTATTTTAATACCCATACCAGGCCTCCTGAAAATAAATTTTTACTTCATATGGGTTCCTCGTCATCACAAAGCTACATTCCTTGATTCTCAAAACTACCTATGCATATCACTAGTCTTAGCTAGTTTATTTCCAAAACATGTTTAACATGAATGAAATGCATTAATGCATATCATCATCATGCAATGACAGCCCTACAACAAAAGAAATGTGACAATCTTCTTTTGCTTGGCATTGCCTAGAAGGGATATATTCAGGTTTATCTGGTTTAGTGTTAGTGTTTCATATAACCAGGAAAAAAATAAAAGATTTATTGATCACTTGGCAGTATAACTTCAAGTGTTACTAAATTTTATTTTGTACTGTGATAGTGATGATGGCTACTAAAGAGTCATTTGTTTGTGGAGGACATAACAGCCATTTTTCAGTATGTTGAAGTACTTTCGTGCACACTGGGCCCCTCTTTCCATTCATCTGGTTGACGTCCTTTCTCTCCAATGTGAACAAACAGAATGACAATGATTTTTACAAACTGTTTCCCCCACCAGAGTTTGCTCTTGGATTAGATTTAGCTGTGAAGAAAATTACTAACCTCTTCCTTAAATATGATCTTACATGTTTTTTCTCTTTTCCACATGTTTTGGTTCCTCCCATGGTTTACAACACAAAATCCATACTCAAGATTACTTTGTCTTCCCTTTTTATTCCGACATTAGGACCTGTGCACTCATTTCTTGAACAACTATATACCCAATTTTGTTCTACCTTCCAGTCACTCTTTATTTCCATTTCTTAATTCCCAGTATTTGAGATCTTTTTTGCTTGTGGAGTAAATCCCTTAACTTCTGTTTCTCTTCCTAATACTTAACTTTCATGTCTTCCTCTCTTTCTTATCACTTAATCACTCTCAATAAGGGTTTTCTGAAGAGGTTAATATGCTTCTTTTCAACAGAGGTATCATCTTGAAAGTCAATCTTTTCCATGTCAGCACTCATTTATTAATATAAAAAACCCTCACTATCACTTTACATAAGATCAGCATTTCAAAAAAAACCCTTTATCAGAAACACATGATGTATTAGAGTGAATAACTGTCTTTCTGTCACAAAGTTTTAGTATTTGTTTTTAACATGCACATAGCCTAACCTACAAGTTCAGTTTTCTACAAAATTAGGGAAGTGGGGATCTCTCATCAGAAAAAATTTTAACTCAGATATTTTTCTAAAAAGCCTGATGAAAAATATACAAATCTCTAAGACTAGGAGGCAAAAGTTTTCTCAATCAACTGGGGAGAAAAAGAATTAGGGTAACTTGTACACCTATATTTGCAGTAACATGGTATATGTGCATTCAATTGTTTACCTCACAGAATGAAAATATCCATTTTATTTTATTTTTAAAAGTTTGCAAAGCTACAAAACTAAAAATCATCTAACTTTTGAAGCATGAAAAAAATTGTTGAATCAAATATAAAATGACTATGTTGAAAGATTTTGTTAAAATTTTATATTATGCTTACCTGAAGAAACATGAAAAAATACACAAAGAGCTTTTTCAGTGAAATTTGGAAAAAAAAATTCTTACAATAAAGTTACATAATGTCAGTTTACTCTTACCTCTTTCCATTAGCTTACTAGAAATAAAACCAAGAGCTAGTTGTAAGTCTCATGAATAAAACAACAACTAAGTTTTGTGAAGAAGCTATTGCAGTAAATACCTCTTTTAATACCTATGTAACTAACTACAGCACACAAACAGTTCCAGTAATAAGACCCAGTATGTCGTGTGATAACTATTTGCAATAAACTCAGGACTTCATTTGTAACATAGATATGTTCTAAAATTGCCCAATTTCTACCACAAAAACATTTTACAGCATATCTCCGTAGTAAATAACTAACTTTTCAGAGAAACAAATTCTGTAAAGTAATTCCTGTCAATTACCATCTGGCACATGCACTTCCCATAATGTACGCCTGAGTCTATTAGAATACATATGAACTATGACATAAATCATTATTACACAAGACAAGATTTTAAAGTACCCAATGTCAAACATGAAAGTTTAAAGCAAAACAGCAACTGCACAAAATACCTTGTTTTGATTTCATGAGCTCCTTTGGGTCCAAACATTTTTATCTTTTGATATAATCAGGATATTTTACTTCTTTGTTTATTCATATTATTGTTTTATTTTCATACAGAAACCTCATTTTTATTATTCTGTAATTAACACATGCATACACATTTTTGTTACCACTCAATTTTTTCTTCAGTAATTGCAGATTTTTTAATATGTGATGAGAATTGGAATTAAATTAGTGAAAGTATAAAATTATGGCACTGGATGTTCTTACTTCACTGCAGATAATTAACACATTAGTGATTACACCCTGTGAATCTCTTAACTTTAAACTAAATGCAAGAGACTTTTGAATGTAAATATATTTGAACTGTCAACTTGTTATTACAGGATATATTCATAAATTTTCAATCATTTTTACTCTTTTTCTCTACATTGGTGTTGTGCTAATATAAATTTTATAGCTGACAAAATTTTAAATTGGATTTTTTTTTATTGAAAAGAGTTTTCTTTACAAAAGTAAAGATTGTCACATGTTAAAATATATTTTTTTTGCGACAGTGGCAAACCTTACCCAGTT
The DNA here is from genome assembly GCA_011833715.1 of Carcinoscorpius rotundicauda. Taxonomy (NCBI): domain Eukaryota; kingdom Metazoa; phylum Arthropoda; class Merostomata; order Xiphosura; family Limulidae; genus Carcinoscorpius; species Carcinoscorpius rotundicauda. The sequence continues at coordinate 37,018,889 of CM022401.1, forward strand.
TTCTTAAGAGAAAAGCTGTGTTAGAAAAGAATGCTTGTAATTTATATTCATCTGGACTCAAATTCAATTCTTGAAAAAACTTAAATAATTTTCAAAATTTGCAACATGTTTTTCATTATCATCAAAAACAGTAAGACATATTGCAACAAAATTTTGAGTTTCCCAAATCAGTTTGTGTCATACTTGTTAACATCAAATGACTATATTTTAAACTTATCAATATGCACAAGTAACTTATTCCATAAAAAAGTGATTACAATATTCAAGCAAATTGGATATTTAATGGTGCCCAAGTGATTCCTTACAATGTTTGTACATTTGTGTGTGCACTCCTCAGTTTTCAGGATGCACTGAATGACAAATGTTCAAGATGTTGCCAGCTATCAGATAATTATTGTTTGTTATTCATCATAAATATGCAAGCTCTTAAATACAGAAACAAGTTTCTTGTGAATCCATGTTACATAACAGTATGCAAACTCACGATGATAAAAAAAAAAGAAAAAAAAGAAGGGGAAGGTCACATTATAATAAAAGAAGTATGTAATATATAGCATGACTGGCAACTGTTATCCTGTTCTATCACATTATATTCTCTTCAAAACTAATACCAAGAATAATTTATTATCATTCTGTTATTTTTACTCCAGATGAAAGAAAAATAAGTTCATCACTGTTCACAAGCTCATGAAATCTGGCTGTATTAGTATACTTATTGAAAAACAAAGCAATCACAGATATAAGATTTTAACTTACCCTTTTTTTAATCCTAGTAACCATTCAGCTATACCAAAGTAGTAAACTGTTTGTGCTATGCCAAAAAGAGGGGCTATAACTATCATTCGACATCCAGCACCTTTGAAAAATGCCTTTATTCCTTCTCGATGGTAAATCTGCCTGAAAAGTTTTCAGTTTAACTCAATACCTTAGCCATTATAAGTCTCTTAAAAGATAATGCACAAGATACAAAAAAACAAATGTAATAGTATAAAAATTATAAAGCTAAATTTTATTAAAATACTGTTTGATGTGTAGCATTATATAAAATTATTTTTATACATTTTAATTTTTATTTAAAAATTAGATCTTCATTTACAATAATTATTTTATGAACCTTTAGTCACTTGACTCCTAATTGTTCTTTGGATATATGAAACGGAATTTTCTAATAAATAGCATGAGAAAAAATCTATATTTTTAAACAGTTTCTTTGTATGTAACACCTTGAATGAACAGAAAATAAAATCAGTAAATTAGAAACTAACTACAGTGTTCCCTCGTGTATTGCAGTAGATGCGTTCCAAAACCCCCAGCGAAAGGAGATTTTCCGTGAAGTGGGATCGCCGATTTTTACGTATATATTTATGTGAATTTAGACTTCTAAAACCCTCCCTGTACAACTATATAACCCTCCCATTACAACACTGTTCATTATTGCTGAAATAATAAAAACAATTATTAAGATATTAAGCCTTAAAATTACAAATTACACATCTTCAGCAGATGGTGTCTTTTCAGGGGACACCACTTCCTCTTCTGTGGAAGGTGAATCGGCAATTTCTTCGTCGGTCGTTACAACTTCAGCAACAGTACTTGCCACCGGTACCCTTTCTTTCTTGCTCGGCTGGAAAAACATTGTTATTGGCAGTTGTTTTCTCTGCCTCTTCAGCCTATCGAAAATCATTTGATAAGGAGTCATCAGTTCTATTTTATTGCAAAATTGTACTGATCGAACCATATCGTTGTCCCATTCCTGTAAGCACTCCTTCACTTCGTTAATTAGTTTCATTAGTTTACCTAACCGCTCTAACAACCATCCACTTTGCTTGATTGTTTCCTCGGCTTCTTTCCATGTTTCCTCTTCGTCGTCTTCCTCGGCAGCAGACTCCGTCAGTGCTTCTAAGTCTTGGTCGGCGAGTGGTTTGGATTCTTAGTCAATCAGTTCATCTACGTCTTCCTTCGTCATATCGGCAAATCCTTCACCTTTGATTAACGAAGCTAATTGCACAGCTTTTTGAACAGCCAAGTGTTGAATTTCTTCAGGCGTGAATCCCTTGTCGTCATGCACAACCTCAGGCCACAACTTCTTCCAGCTTGCATTAACGGTGCAGGGCTTCATCTCTTGCAATGCCTTATGAACATTTTGAAGACATGAAGCAATGGTGAAAGACAATCAAAATGGGTAGCTGTCATTGGCTGTCTTTCATTTCTGCACCAATCATAGCCCATCTTGCACATCGCTACGCCATGAAACTGATCTTGCGTAGCCTTCGCAGATGCACAATGCGTACATCTATAGCCTTTCCAGTTGGTTGTTTCCATTTTTATGCTGTTATAAACTCAAATATATGTTTATATCTCAAAATATACCCGTTTTTTTTCTTTACACTATTAATTATATTTATTTTTAATATTTTAATGGTATTTAATGCTATATTTTAGATTTAATGTTTATTATTTTATATACATGTGGGGGTTGACCGAGCCCGCGAAGTGGCAAGGGAACACTGTATTCTGCTTTCGTTATAGTTTAATATGTATTCATGCGAAGCTCATCTTCAAGCATGGCAAAATCCATGCACAAACATATTTTTTAGTATTACCATTATATTCAGAGATCATATGAAAAAGTAGGGAAAAAAAGGATTTAAAGGGGAACAAAATGGATAAATAAACCTACACTCTACTGGTATGTAGGTTTATAGCACATGAAAATATTTTAATCCTATAACCATGGATGTCACCTATGCAATTTTTAAACCCCTTCTGTACATGTCACTCAATTAAATTCAAAATTTAATTAAACCACTTTAATCCAAAAGTACCTTAATAAAATTACTAATGGCAAGTATTTTGTAGCTTAAAGTTTTATATTATCTAAGTCTCATTTCTTTATTTTAAAAAATAAACATTTAAAACAGCAATTGCAACTGCAATTTAACTTGTGGAAATGTCTAAGCAAGATGGTGTCATTTGCATGTGCAAGCACTTGTGAAATAGTTTGTGGACAACCTTTGACCTGTAAAAATGAATAATAACCATGGGGTAATGTTGGAATGTCTACATCAAGAATAAAAGATAAAGAACTGTAAAGAAAAATTACAAGCAAAAAGATAAAGATGTGAAATTACACATATGACAAGAAAAAAGATTAAAAACACTAGAAACATTTAAAAAGGTATGCACATGCTTGTATTTCTTAAATTTATTCATTTCATTACACTGTAGATGATGGTAATATCTATATTTAATAATATAATAGAAAAAAATGGAATGTGAAATATAAAAATTTACTTTAAAAATATCTAATATTTATTTATTTAGGAGGTTGTAGAGATTATGCAAATGAAATCTGAAACTAATATAATAAATCGTATTTATATGCTCAAAATAAAAATGTTGCATGTTAACTTTTCTGAGTGCAAATAAATACATTAAATGATGAACTTTTTATTATAAACAGTGGAAAAATCAAAATTAAGTTTTATTTTTCTAAAACCACAATCTATGGATTGTGCAAGACAGTTTTAAAACTATTTCATCAACTAGTTTCATTTTAATAAAGCACTTTTAGCAACTGGGTTAGAGTTTTGTTGGACAATTACAAAAGAATGAATACAGGAATAACAAAATTATGCATATATATCTTGCATTCTTCACACCCCAGTGACTCTGTGGTAATTTTCAAGGTTTATAGTGATCAAATATCACATTTGATCTATTGAATGGGCACATCACATGTAGCCCAATATGAAGCTGTTAATTAGCAGCTAACAAATAAAAGCATCTATAAAAAAATCTATACACAGTATACAGTAGCAAGTGTTTATTTCTTGAAAAGGAGGTGTTAATAAATAATTCTCATGATTATTCCTTGAATTTTATGAATAAGCATCTGTGTTAAGGTCCAAAAAGCTTTTACATTGGTGGAAAAGTTCAGATGTTTAGTTATAAATTGGAACTTATTTTGTCCATGTTAGAAATAAAGATCAACTATTACTTTGTTAACTCTTGGCTACATTAAGGTCATAGAGCGCATCTTTTATACAATTCACACATTTAAAACTTAATGCACATAAACACACTTCACACAAAAACCATTTTCTTCAAATTTTTACATGATCCAAATTCTGCCATCACCATTTATGTGAGCTTGAGTTCTTCAATTAATTTTTTATCACCAAATAAAGGATAATGCAGTTTATAACCAATTAAAAACCCATATTATAAATAATTACAAACAAGAACATAAAATTTGCATCTCCAAGATTTTTGCTTTATTGAGAAATTAATGTATTTGTTAAACCCACCACCAACGAAGATCCTATCTTTTTACACTGGTTCTCAACCCTGATTACCAATTAATTTCACATGGACAATGGACACACTTATAACCAATAAAGAAAACATATCCTCCTCCACAGGAAGCCAGTTTCCTTATTTTTTATGTACTATTACATATCCTTTAACAAGAGTAGCTAAGATATAAAATTTATAAATTGTTGCTAATCAAAACTCCACTAAAATGTGACTTCTAAATTTAAACTAACTGAACCCTATGTAACAGGATGCTTCACAATCATTCACATGTAACAGCTAAAGGACTTAAGCTGTGTGTTACTGCTTTTCATGTGGAAATTACAATTGAAAAAACAACACTACATTGATAATTTTGCTTCAAATAGGATTACGGTTGCAAAAGTAAAAGATAACATATAATTTAAAATTTATATTCTTACCATAAAAACCACTTTTCACTCTTAACTTAGTAAAGGCTTCAAAAATTCAGACGAATTCTTAATAAACATAATTCATCAAAAAATTTTTTTGTGTGTGCATATAAAAAAAAACAACTTTTAATGTTCACTAATAGCTTGCAAAGTTTCATAAAAGTATGTGTATCAAATCAGAATTATAGTGTGCTTTGCTTAACAGAAAAGGATTCAGTTCAATGAAACTAAACCATTCTTAAAGTGTTACAGTGTTGTGGTTGGTTTGGTGTCTTATGGCACAAAGCATCTTTGCTATCTGCACAGACATCTGGCAAAAAGTTAAAGTAAAATTAGTAAAATTCATAAAAGGAAATTATGGTAAAACAAATTTTTACATAGTCCACAACATTAAGAGAAAAACTACAGTAATACAAGCATAATTATAATAATCATAACCCACCAGGAAAACTCACGGTTAAGTACAAAAACCCCCATTAGTCATCTGAAGTTAGCCTTTCCAGTCTTGGTTCTGAATTACTCAACATTATGGCCATTTTTAGAGAGTAAAGTAATAAAGATTTTAAAAGATTTCAAGCAAAATTTTAAATTTAACTTCCCAGGATGACTAATGGGTACTTCAAACAGCAGCATTAGTCACCTGAAGTTGGCCTTTCCAATCTTGGTTTCGAGTTATTTGATGTTACGACCATTTTCTAATTTCAAATCGAAATACATGTACTTTTTAATGTGAATCACTTTTAAGAATTAAAGAAGTCTTTTGTATAAATTAAAAAACTTAAACTGCATTAAAAAGATCAATACCATTTAAAAAACTAAATACATTTCCAAGGTGGATAGTGTTACCATTACGAACACTGTCTAACTTTATGGATAAACCTTGAGACAGAACATGTTTAAAATGTTGCCATCAAATGGTGGCAAGATAGTAAAATGTGGCTTATTGTGACCTGAGTGTTACACGGGCAACACATAGTTGCATCAATCCCAAATAAAAGAAAACAATGAGTTAAAAACTGTGACCAATGCATAATCTAATAAGAACAATCTCCTCTTTCAGATCCTTATGGTAGCAAGATGGCCAAAGTCCAAAAAAGGCTTTATTTGGAAAAGCTTGTTTTCACATTCCTCACTCCAAGCCTACTGCCAACTGGCATGGAGTTGAGCCTCAAATACAAGACCACAAGTCCATGTATGGAATAGACACAGCAGTGATTGTGCCAGACAGATTTAGCTTCAGTATCAGTGAGGTCATTCTTGCAAATACCAATTACCAATGTGGCCTAGTATCCAAAAAAACTGGATAGAAGTAGATTTAAGAGAAAAATGTGTCAGCCAGTTTTAAATATAGGCAAGAACAGGGTGTGAATTGGTGTGAAGCGATTCTAGGGCCAATAGAGAACTAAACAAGTCAGTATAAATAGTGCAATTTGAGTACTGCTTGGTTTTATGTGATCCAGGGCAAGAGAACTGGTACACAGTTCAGTAGTGAACACAGAAGCTGTAGAGAAGATTCTGCACACAACCACCAAACAACAAAAAACTAAGGCAGAGCCCACAGTGTCACCTGATTTTGAACCATCTGTATAAATAGGAATGGAAGGATGGTTTGAAGTATGTTCAGCAAATAACAGTATTTCCAATCAGGAGTGTCTGCTTTTCTCAGATGACTTAAAAATAGGTCAGAATTGGACTCTAGCCCAAGTGGACTAGCCGACTGACCCAAGGGGGGCCACCCAAAGGCTGGCCGTCTACAGGAATTCAAGGCCAAAGTGATGTGTTAGGGTTAGACCCCTCAACCACCAGGATCCTCTCCTCCCCTTCACGGGTCGCCATGCACAGCAAACACGTGGGTGCATGTTGAGAACTGAGAGGTCCCCTCACCACATACAGGAATCCACACCAAGGGGGAGATGAATGGAAATGTTTGATTGGGGAAACAGGGAGAGATTGGAACCAACGTGCAAATATACACATTAGTTTAACAATAATATACTACCATCTCTGCGTAGCATCATATTCGTTACACCTATGTTTAAACACAGTTAGATCTCATAAGTTACAGCATCTAAATCAAGTTCACATAAATGATATAATATGCAAATTATTGCAACAAGATCATAAAACACATACTGGAAGGCATCAAGTATTCCACTGTATGATACTTCTCCAGCTCCTTTCTTTAACAACTGAAGTCTTGTTTTCACCACTGAAAAGAAAAAAAGTTGACTTTTAACTCAATATGATATCCATTACTCCTACTTCAATTAGATTTAGATCTAAATGTTCAGTCTCTTTTTCATACTACCTTTGATTTAACAATTTCCAATTGTGACAAATCTTATAACCAACTAAGCTATTTATATACCATTTTACCATGACCTTCACATTTTAATTTTAAGTTAAAAGAATATATTCTATCAGAAAAACTCAATTCACAACTTTTCTTATCAGCTTGGCAAGTTCAATTTACTGTAAAAAAAGTCAAGGACCACAAGCAAGGAATAGCAGGGAGAAAAAAAACAAACTTAACTAATACATTATAATTGAGAGAAAAATGTAAAGATTTCTGCAATTATTATCAATTATCTTCCAACTTTACTCATTTGTATTGCTTTTATTTTCCTTATTGACAAAAATATAGCTGGCAAATTAGATCCTAAAATATTTTAAAATTTGTATTTATTAGCTGTAACACTTCCTGCTGTTGACTGCATTGTCATCAGTAATAAATAATACTTATACCATACATATGAGTGCTATTCAAAAAATACACGGACTGACGTCATAAAACAAAATGTACTTCATTAAGAAGTTACAGGTCTGGGACCCCTTCAAAGTACTCTCCTCCCCAATGCACACACTTATCCCATCGGTGTTTCCACTTGTTGAAACAGTCCTAGTACGCTTCTTTTGTATTGTCCTCCAGTTCCTTCGTCACATTTGCCTTAATCTCGGAAATCGTCTCAAATCTTCTTCCTTTCAAGGGTCTTTTGAGTTTGGGGAACAAGAAAAAATCACAAGGAGCAAGAACTCACGAGTTCTGAGGCACAAATTTCGCAGCAACGTGGTGCATCTTCAATTTTTCGATCAAAATCTCTCAACAAGATCCAACTGATATCCCACACTCTTCAGCATGCTCCCTAACAGTCAGACTTCAATTTGCCCGCACCAGGGTGTTGATTTTGTCGACATATGGGTCATCAGTTGATGTGGAAGGACGTCCAGGACGCTCATCATCTTCAATGGACTGTTGAGCATCCTTAAAATGTTCATGCCACTTGAAACATGCCGTACGCTTCATAGCAACATCACCGTAAGCCGTGTTAAGCATAGCAAAGTTTAACACAAAATTTCACAGCAAGTCATTACTCCTTCAGGTGATTCATTCTGAAATCTGCCAAATGAAAAAAATCGCACTTCACTTAAAACCTCAAAGCTAATACACAAATGAAGATATCTGCTATCAGGAAATGGCATCATAATCAGCTGATCTGTGTGAACCTAGCAACACCAAGCAGATTCCCCTGGAATCAAGTGGAGCCACACAATTCAAACACTCCGTGTATTTTTTGAACAGACCTCGTACACACACATTTTTACATTTAGAACACAAACAATTCAAGCATTAGAAATGGTAAATAATAAAAATGTGTCAACAAAAATAGTGTTAATTAGCACAATATTTAATTTTGAAAAAAGAAAATCCACTAACACTGCTGATATTATGCTTTTATTCTGCAGCAAGCATACCATATTTTACTGAAATACTTTTTGCTTACCGTCAATGGGATTTACAACAAAAGCAGCAGTTGATCCTGCAGCACAACCTGCCAAAAAGGAGGACCAAAACACTGCCTCTCCACTACCATCATTTTTTCGTGGACCAAGAGCATTTAACCGAGCAAACATTGGAAAGTAAATAATAGAAAAATTCACATCTCTGAGCATGGTAGCTCCTGTACCCTTGTACAGCCCTATAATTCCCCTAGTTTTTACCAAGTCAAGAGCTATAGTAGTTGCAGAGATCCGACCATTGGTTTTCTGTGTAACTAACAAATGGGAAAACAAGAATACATATAAAGCAATTATACTTTGAAAATAAGACAACTTTTAAAGATCAATTTTGATAGATTAAAAATTTGGCCTCCTACTGATAATAAATATAATATGTCAGAAAGAACTAATTCCACTTTGTGGAAAACAGGGTATTACAGGTGTTCATGGCAAAAAGGATCTGATATCCTAGTTTATGGTTTTTCAACCAAATAAGATTAAATGCTATAAAAATTATGAGCCCCCCAGTGGCTCAGCGGTATGTCTGCAGACTTACACGCTAAAATCCGGGTTTCGATACCCGTGGTGGGCAGAGCACAGATAGCCCATTGTGTAGCTTTGTGCTTAATTCAAAACAACAACAAAAATTATGATTTGCCTGAACGGTGACATTATAAGGAGCAATTTACATTAGCTTTCATATTTCTTAGTGGGATGATAACTACAAAAGATGGGACATCTAGAACAAATAACACAATTCTTATAAAATGGAAAAATTGAGGAATTTCTTTTATTGCCTCTTAAAAGTAAGACCTTAACATATACGTAATACCAAAATTTGACATATAAGCTTAGTTTTGATTCCAGGATAACGGTGTTTTAATTAAACTGAATGTAAAATACTGTTTCATAAACAGCAAAGGATGCATGCAACACAAGGGTCAAGAAAATCTCAACATTTGAAATATTAGAAATGATAACCAATGAATGTTTGTATTAAATCTGTGTAATATTCCTATAATGGACAAATGAAGTACCAACAAAGTACATCAGGGATTATATGCCTGATTTGACCGAAGTGTAAAGTATATTGATTATTATCTTTATCACATTTCTTGGCCTTAAACACTGTTATGTTTATCAAATAACATCAACTACATCATCATCAAAGCAAGCTTTCAAACTCTACAATTTAATTGCCTAGTTGTAGCAGACCTTCAACTGCACAGATTAGCTGGCAATTATTTTTTCAGTATTTTGGGAAACTTGGGTAGTTCATCAACTAATCATTAGAACTTACATTTTACTAACTCCTTGAGAATGTGAGGCTACTCACAAATGCCCTTTTGTTTGGTCTTTATTCCAACTTTGACCTGTTTACATAATAACTTTTAAAATAACAAGAACTTATAAAAATTGATATTTCCTACAGATAACCAACAAAATACAGAGACTGAGCAGACCTCAACAAGTAGTTTACAAATTCACTATCCATACACACATTGTAAAGCAAATAAAACTTCAAAAGAATGCAACTGATAACACACCATGCATCTAATGGTAAAAGAAGAACACCACCATTAAAAACATATCATATACTATTCAACATCACTTAAGTTCTTTTTCAAAAATGTATAAGGCTTGTTAATAAGAATTGTACTTCATTTTTAATTCACATTTATTAAAAACTATAAAGATTCTGAAAACTACTTATAATATTACAACGTTCTCTAATCCTTAAAGCAGACTGATGATGATTGCTGTGGTGTCAGTTTCTAAAATTAACAAGTTTAGTAATTCATATGATAAAGACACTTGGCTCATAATCTGAAGGTCGTGAGTTCAAATCCATGTCACACCAAACATGTTTGCCATATCAGCTGTGTGTTATAATGTGATGGTCAATCTCACTATTCATTAGTAAAACAGTAGCCTAAGAGTTGTCAGTGGATGGCCTACCCTCTAGTCTTACACTGCTAAACTGGGAATGGCTAGTGCAGATAGCCCTTTTATAGCTTTGCACAAAATTCAAAAAACAGACAAACATTTGCTAAATCTAAGGTTACGATGTCATTTCATGACATGAAAATGGTCTTCAACCACGGCAAGATATTCATTCATGCACATAACCATAACTGAACATCCACTGGCATTTTCAAATGGCTTGAACAATTATTTTGCAAATCTTATGATTGTAACAGACTAACTGTTTTACTAGCATAACTTATATTTCATTTTGGAATATCAATGTTTAGAGTACAATGTTTTTGGACAAATAAATTGAAATTTATCCAAGATATTTACGTAATGATTGTAGATCTGATAATGGTATAACATCATAAATACTAAACTGTTAATAATCTATAATTCTAACAAAAAAAACCACAAAGCAATAATAAATATTATATAACACTGTTCATATACAACTGTAATTTTAAAAGTTACCAATAGATTTCAGATAGTACATAGTCATCTTATTGTAATTATTAAACAAGTTTACTTTGTAGATCATTCGATGGTAAAGATGTATCAATAGTAAATACAACTGAACAGAATCAATAATTGTCAATGTGGATGTTTCAGAATACTTCAAACTAGTTGAAATGACAAAAATATGTATTGTCTTCCTAAGTTTTCCTTCAAACTTAAGATGGAGAGGAATTTACTGTTTCAGTGCTATTAGGTTTTATCTCAGGTGCCAAAAATGTGTTTAAAAAAGTAAAATCATTACAAAGCAAATAATATCACAAAACATTAAAATCACATTTCTCAGTACTCCTAAAATAACAGTATCAATACACACTCAGCTGATCAGCTGTCTTTATTAATGTTTATACTGTCATCGTGTTTCAATATTCTCATTTGTCACATTACAATGAAATTTCCTGAAAATGTTGGAATTTTGGTGAATGCCATTTCTCTGTCAGTATCAACGATTACAATACGCCACACTACACAAAAGAAATAGGACAATTAGTTTCCAAATTTAGGTGGGAAAGTGAATCAATTATTTTTCTATCCTATTACAATTTTTAAAATTTCTCTTTTCAGATTTTAATATGCTAAATTCTCATGGTTTGTTATGGAAGTTGAACAAAATTAATGCATTGGTTTATATTTCTTTTTGAAACACTAAAATCTTGTAAATGTTATTTTATTCAGCAACTTTTCCATGCCAATAATAAATGTTTCTGCGAGGAAAAAACTAACCAAATAACATTTATTAACCTCAAAATCACTAAAACAGAAATACACAGAAAAATCACTTATATTGGATTATACATTCCCTGGGACTCAGCACATGAAACAAACCAAAAAACTCAACATATTATGAAAACAAATAAACATAGCCACAAAACTATGCTCACCCACTGAAATTAATGATGAAATCAACAAAAAAACTTCATCAACAAATTTCCTCAAAAAACAATGGAAAAAAATTATATGCATACACCAAGACCGACAAAAAAACAATAAACCCTAAGATACTACAAACTACAAAACCTTATACTGCTGCCAGCTATATGTTCCAGACATCAGTGAAAAAATAACCAACATTTTGAAAAATTTATCATACAACGTTCCAGTAAACACCAAATTTATTCAAAAACCAGGTACAAAACTAAAGACCACATTATGTAAAAACTACACTGACAAACACAACATCAACATAATTTATAACATACAATGCAACAACTGCCACATCTTCTATGTTGGAGAAACAAACAGAAAATGAAAACTAAAATCAAAGAACAAAAAAAAATCTTCACACCATTTTAAACACTACAAATCAAGTACACAAAACAATCACAGAAAACATCCAGATACTAAGTAGGGAAGGAAATATAAACAAATGCAAAATCAAAGCCCTACTTGTACAGCAACTAAAGCCAATATAAAGGAACACCTTTATACCTATACTAATAAATAAACTAACATCCCCCTGCAACACCCCTTACAGTCCCATACCTGTTTATACTCTTGTCCCTAATGTGTCCTTCAACAGTCACATTGAAACTCTTTCTTAACCTGAAGATGTAGGAAGGTCAAAACATTGATCTCTGCTTATCAATAGAAATGATAATACTCAAATTAGCCATTCTGAGATATGAAAACATTTCATAATCCCAATTTTATATCCCAGTCTTTTTTTAAAAATGGTTATCTTTATGTTAGTTAATTAGAAACAGATCTTCCAGCAGAAAAAGCAAAATTAAAATGTTATAATAACATCTCACATTTATAATTATAGTAACTGCTGATTAACACCAACAGTTTAACTAAAAAGATCGCTGTCATAAAGTGATTACTGCAGAATATACAAGGTAATGAATTTTTTGTAATCAATCAGAAAAAAACCTGAAAATGCTAATGAAAATAAATTGAAGTATACATTTGATATCTTTTTGCCCCCTTTTTCTATGTTAAAGTATATTATAATTAAATCCTCCATATTTTGATTAATAAGTGTTGAAGGAGAAACTTTCTCAATTAATTACAGCAAAGTTAATAAACCTACAGAACCTCTTCTCTAACTACACAAAATGTATTCAAGAATTAAATCCTAAATAAAGTGATAAATTGTATAAATAGTGACTTCCAATGTTTTCATAAAAATAGGTAAATTAAAAGTTAAAATATTAGAACATAAAACTGATTTCAGAAAAAGGTATAAAACCCAGAATTAAATAAAAATAAATTAAGGTAGCATATACCTTTTAATACAAACAAACATATTAAAAGTTTAAGTTTCACAATTTACAAATGTGGTACACTTTTTTCAACTAGACAAAGAACCATACAGTGATAATTTTGCACCTAATTTTTGAATATTTTTCTCAAACTCTGACAACTGACATTCTCAAAGTGTGTTTTTTTAACACCAATCCAGACCAGTTTATATCAAAAGACTTCACAACGGGTACAAATATGTATTATTAATGTTTATACAGTGCATATTAAGGAAAGGATAAGAGGCTTGTTTTTTGTTAAATATCAAATAATGAATTATTGCAGCATATGTTCTACTTTGGACATGCCCCTTAGTGCCATAATTTGACCTTGAATTATGTCTGTTTTCCTCAGTTCAGACTAAATTTTTCTGATCCAATGAAGTCTGGATCCATTTTCAGAAGTGTTCACTTATGTTTGTAAAAATCACCAGGATCATAAGGTGCTCTTTTGTACTTATATTTATAACATGTAAATTAGCCACAGTGATAATCTTGTACAACATTTTCCAGGATATGTTTTTGTACCCATTTCAATATATTTTTATATAAAAAGCATGGTATGAAAATGTTTTTTTAATAAAAAAAGGTAAAAAAGGGGTATATGTTATCTTGAAAGATTTAGAAAAATATACTGAACAATCATTATTAAAATCAGTAAAAAGCCTCATTATCTGCTTATTTTTTTAATAAACTTCACAAACTTTAATTATGAAACAGATATTTCTTTCAAATTTCAAATAAGATCAGAGAAATTCAAGAACAATTTATTATTACTCCTAATGATGCTTTGTTGTAGTTAGTTTTGTAAGTAAAAAATTTATCTACAAATTTTAATTAATGAAATTAGTACAAAACATTTAAAAAGTACTTTATATTAAAATCCAATTATTAATAAATTGAAGGGATTCACTAAAAGAAATGAAATATAGATTCTACTTATTCTAACTTACCATTTTTGTATGCAATTCCAAAACTGTAAAACTCCTGTTAATTCAGGTTTATCAAACTCTTTAAACACTGTTACTAAATCTGTTTTTATTACACTTAACATTCTAAATGTTTTATTTGGAAAAATAATAACTATCAAATGATTTTGTCTGATATTTTTGGATCATTAAAAATAATATTCCACTTAAGGAATGTTACAAAAACTTAAATTCTTAAAAACTATGTGTTACTCATTATAACTTTACATACTAAAATACATGTGATAGACTTAATTAGTTTTTAATGATCTATTTGATAAATTTGTAGATACAAAATAATTACTCCAAAATTTACATTCACTCAGCATCAAATAAAATATATACTTAATGAAAAAGTGTATAAGCAAACAGTTCATATTCTGATGGGTACTAATTTCTCTTCAAACATGGCCAACTTGTATCTGTTCTTTAATGAAAATTCATTTTTGAAATGGATAATAAACTCTAATACTATTTTACAGTATATAAATGACCTTATTATCTCCATCCACTTGAACTTTAATCCAAATCAAATATATCCAAAAGAACTTAACAGAAAGTGATATTCATGCACATCATTTAGGCTTTAGTTATCAATTTTTAGAAGTCAGTGTAGTTTACTGTTTTCAATAAAAAAAAAAGGGGAACTTGACTTTCCCCTCCTTCATCTTACAACCCCTAACAGTATGTCCTATCTATAATGTTAAAAGGAATTAAAGATATTTCTAACAATTTCTAAAAGTACTACTTTTATGAAAAGTGTTGAATTATTCATAAATAAATTAAAAAAGAATGATAATAAAGAATGACATAACATTTTCATACTTGTTTATAATAAGCACGAAATTACATCAAAAATAAACTCTCAATTATGGAATCTATCTGTCATCCAATGTCATCCTTAGCTTGTAAGGGACAAACATTAAAACATTTAGGTAGCTGTTTAGTATACACAGAAGGAAAAGTCAACCTTGGATATCTGAGCTCATCCAGTTTATACGTGAACAAATTTTTATGAAGATAGGAGTTTAAGAACTACTAAGGTAAGGATTTTTAGTTCTGATTAGCATTACTTTGGAATCTATAATAATAAAAGAGTTTGTCTGTGGGTGTGCATGTAACCACCATAGGTCCAAGAGAAAAAAACTAGAAGCCTGAAATTTTACACGTATATTAAGTAAATTCTGAGGGTGTGCACCTGGATATTATTACTTGCCTATGTGCATAAGTGCATGCATGTGTGCATCTTTTCACACAAAAACTACATAAAAAAGAAATGTGTTTGTCAAAGCTCTAAGAGTAAACAATTTAGAAACCCAAAATTTTCCACCCATACTAAGTAGACCTTGTGGGTGTTCACCTGGGTATTATTACTTATCCATGTGCATGTATTTTTTTTCATTGAGACAAGCTAGCAAAAAAACACAGAAAAGAAGTGTTATGTCTAAGTGAAATTAAAATGTTTAAAATATGTTCAAATAAATTCAGAATAACCTGAGTAAAGCAAGGTACTTTTGCTAGTTATTAAGTAACAGGATAAAGGTACTAGAAAAATATAATTCAAACAATTGATAATTTTCCTTCCTAAAAACAGTAATGAATAAATATGTAATGTGCAAGAAACTCCATATACTGGACAAGTTGGTACATAATATGATTGTCTAGTGGGCTGTTTGCAACCATCTTGCATCATTCCCTGTGTTACTTTAACAAATAAAATTGCATTTCATTTCTTTTTTAAGCAAAGACTGACTACAATGCATTGTTATAAAAAATGTTTGAGTTTTGATGCAATGAGTACATCCAAAACAATAGCAGTCAAATTTACTAAGCAGCCGTGGGGGTATTTACTGCCAAATACCACCATTCCTTGTCATTTTAGTGAGTGCAAGAAAAGACTGCTAAAAATACAAGCACTTTGAAAGTTCTCATTTCTGTAAGTGTCAAAGGAGAGAAATTAAATTTATTCAACATCGTACAATTAAATCATGCAAGTATATAATACTGGCATAAAAAATATACACACAGACTGAAACACAACAAATATATACCCTAGCTCATCTTCTCATGAATTTTTTTCTGTTTATGCTTATCTGTTTAATATTTCTTTTAATCAGTCAACAAAAAAATTTCCATTTTTTTGTTCATAAAATTCCTTCACAAAAGAAAATTTTTCTTACGTTTTTTTTTCATAATGACCGTTTAGAATATACAAAGACCAACAGATCAATCTGAAACTTTAAGAACTCTACAATGTGAACAATGTTCCTGCAATGTACTCTTGAAAAAATGTATCATAATTAATTAATCTTTTTCTGTGAGGAAACCATTGAGGAGATATAAAAGATGAAAAACATTATAAAATATACATATTGTTAAAGTACTCTTTGGTTCCAATTTATTATATTTTAATTCATAAGTAAACTATTTCATGTAATAAAATTAAATTTATGATGAATATAACAAAGTATTTTTTGAAGTTTTTCTACAGGTGAAAGGAAAAGTTTTTCAGCCATTTGAATCATCTAGTTTTATGTAGCAACTTTGTTGCTTTTTCCTCTTTCTTTTATATCTTTTGTATCCTTTACTTAAATACCAACATAAAATATATTACATCATTTTATGTATTAACAAATTTGAACTCAAAACAAAAAGCTGTATGGAATCACTTCTCTTAAAGAATTCTGTACATAAAAAATTGTTATTGCAGTTACTTGTGTCAATCAGATGCAAAAGCTTGTAACCAGTGATAGTGACTTTTGACTAATCAGTTACAGAAGTGCTTTTATACAGTTTGACCTGAAAGAAAATTTCACTGATTCTTACAAAAAGTTAGGTACTGAAAACTCCACCCACCTTTAGCTTCTAAACAATTCACTAGCCATAGGGTAAATTTAAATGTTTTATTGTTGCACTGCTGCCTTTGATACTCAAAGAGTATAACTAAAGGAGAATTACACTCTTAAAAAACAATAAATAAATCTTCAGTATCAATTATTTTATTAGCAATAAGAATGTATGTTAAGTCCCATTTTATTTTTATAAACTGTAATACATACAAAAAGATTACTGAAATCTACTAAAAACCTACAAGAAATTTTACAGATGGACATAATGCAAAATGTTTTACAAAGAAAAAAAATCTGCAAAATTTCTAAAGAAACAAAGCATTTACAAAATCAATTTATACAACACAGAAATAAGGGGGTAACTACTCCAAAACCAATTAGAGTTTGGACAACAGCGGTTGAAATAAAACACTCCTTAATCTTTTTCCAGAAAACTGTAAACTTAAACGTTAAAAATAAAAATCCCAGTGAAGTTAAGAAGGATCTAAAAGTGAAGAAGAAAATTAAAATAATATTACAAGGAGAATTTTAATCACTAAAAGAAACATACAGAAGAGTCAGCTATTTATTCTATCTAATATGCTAATACTGATTTAATGTATGCAAATAACGAAAAAGAACAAGTTCAATCTTGCACAAAAAGTGTATTTGGCATGAAGAAAAACACAGAAAATACATGGGTAGTGTTAGGTAAATAAAACAAAAAACACTAGTACCAAAATGTGAAACTGTCTTAAAGAAAAATATATTAAGCCAAGGTAGAAAACAAAACAAAAAAAACAACAAAAATTAATGGCTGAAATACAAAAATCCCAGTTTTCTTCACTGAGATTCTAGCAAGAACAGGCCTAAGTTTGTTTTTATGTCATAGGAAGATTGTCACAACAATAATGTTTCCTAGGTTAAAAGATAACAATACAAAGTGGAAAAGTGAGAGAAAGGCCTAATATTTTCAACATAACCAAGAAGAATGGATAATTGTTAAAATGAAAAGTGCTATATTGAATTAATTTTATATTACCTAATCAATTTTGTTAAGTAACTTATCCTTCTCATTGTTTCACAAATATATCCAAAGATAGTTCAACTAGATTGACATCATTTTCTGTAATGGCCAAGGAGAATGCCTGAAATGATCGTCATGAACCAAGTCTGAACAATACAAACATGTTGAATTATTATATTCTAATCTTAGAAGAGCCTCAATTTATTTGAATGAAAATACTCCACTACAGGGTGAATGTGGTAAGAAAAATAAATGTTCAAGTGCATTCTAAATAAACCAACTGCTACAAGAGTGATCCCACACACACACACAACCACCTGCAACTTGTACTTTTAAACATTTAAAAACTACAATCAGCATCTATTATATCGTGTTCTCTCAATAGTTTTATTTTATGATCACTACAAAACCTGGTGAAATGTAACCCTTCAGACTACAATATATGCATATCTTTTTTGTACTCTAAGCATTACAGAAGCCACAGTTCTCTGTTTGTATATGGGATAAGCATATTTGATCTGGTTATCTGTTGCCATACAATCCAAAATAATTTAATCCTAACTCATGCAAGAGAACCAGTCAACTGGAACACTGACATTTATTAAACCTTGAAGTCTACCCAATTTTCTTTTTCCATGGTCTATCTTCAAAAGTTTTCTACCGCAGTTTTTTCCTAATATCAGATATATACCATTTGAATTATCTTTATTTACAAAGCTTTGTGAGAAAAATAAAAATTTTGTAATGGTACTTTTTTTAAGTAGACATAGCTAATCACAGACCTTTCACACTGACTTGCAGACAAGCCATGATAGTGTACACCTAATCAGAGTTCACATGACACAACATTAGTTTATTTTGCTTATACAAATAAATGTAGTGTATTACTAATGTTTGTATATAAGACCTAATAATATGGCTAAAAATGGCAAATTTTGGACACAAAAGATATAATGCTTTGATATTGAATGTACATTATTTTCAGGAGCTATTCACAATAAAGAAATGCCGATAATATGATGTGAATGCACTCTTCTTGAAAGACCCTTTTAGAATGCAAGTTAAGAATAGTGTGTTAAAAATTACTAATCTTACTCCTATTTTATGACCTGTTCCTTTTATTCTATGAATTACTTTCATTTTCTATTTAAAAGGAGCTAAATATATTGTTGATACTTACCAACTCTACCAGCATCCTGTAACTGAATTTTTAATAACTCCATTGGAGTTGTAACAATTATTTGACAAAAACCTGCACACCCTCCAGCAATCATTTCTCGCTTCAATGGTAGATGACTAAAAAAAATTTTTTTTAAGGTTGCATACAATAAAAAGTTCATTAAAGACAAATTATAATGGCTTTGATGATATATTCACTTGTAAAAAGTCCAGTTTATAGTGCATAATACTTATGAATTTTCAAATTAATCAATATTAAAATAATTCTATTTTACAAATACATTTATAAAACAAGCTCTCACACTTTGATTTTTATGCCAATAAACATGATGCACTTTAAAATAATTATTTATTGTTTATTTGGTAAACAAACTTTGAAATATCTAAAATTAAGAGAGAATAGTTCTAAACAACATCATACGAATTGGTTTTAAAAGTATATGTTTGATATTACATTTGAAATAAGTTAGTTTCTAAACCAAGAAAAATGTTATTATCACAAGTAACTAGTACTTTAAAGCACAAGAAATTAAAATAAAATATACTTTGGATTTAATATCACATTTCTTTAAACAACAGAAATCATAATGCAAATATCAACAAAAGCTCTTAAATATACCTTGCTTCAGTAGCAAGATGATGGCGAAAAAAATCATTAGCTGCAAGCTTGATTGCTTTTTCAGGAGTTATCAACAGGATATTAACTGCTGAACCTGATTAAAAGATATTCATTTTCGTATTATACTTTCACCTTCCAAACATCTGCATCACACAAACAAAGAATTTCAATTTAGTTCACTTTACTTTAAAAAACTAGTTTTGTTGGATTCAAATCTTTATACTGCTATATATTCTTTAAGTTTCATAAAAGTCAGTCAAAAAGAAATTAATATAATATATTACTGGTATAAATTATTTTTTATTGAACATTATATTTTATGATGAAAAATTTATAGCAACAAAACTACAGTGAATTACAGAGAACGTGCAGATAAAATTACACTTAATACGACTTTAATGTTGACTACCATAATATTCAAATAATTTGTGAATTTAATGGTGCAGGCTCAAAATTCTGAATTCTTGCCCAAAACTTAAGACAAAAACAAGATTTGTTAGTAATTCATTAAAAGCTGCAATGCTTGATCACCAGAGTAGCATTCACATCAAATGTCTCATGTTTGCACCTTTAACACAAAACATTCTATTACTTTTGGTACACTTTACAACAGCTTAGCTTAATGTAAAATAAAACATTATGGAAATGTCATGCCCAATTTAAAAATTTTGATGTATGTACATATAATTGTTACAAACTTAAAAAAACTTCATTTAGCATCTTACAATGAACATATTACAAAAAGCCCGCAACTGTAACTCATTTATAACATTTTAATCTATAATAAGAATAAAAAATACCATTTATAGTTCACAAAAATATTACCTAGAGAAGTAGCTTTTGTTAAACAGTGGAGAATTTGTATCAAGCATAAGATTTTTGTCAACTCATATTTCATTTTGCAAGAAAAAAAAAGTAATAGATCAAACATCACTAATTTTGATAAGGTCAGTAATAAAAGCAGGAAAGGGATTAGTATGATTAGGGAAAGAGATTTTTTGCTTACAAAATATTTCAGTTTCATATTACTACATCCCATGTACAAAATCACTGTGCATATATTAAATTTTAATGTAATAGCTGTGGTGTGTGTGTGTGTGTGTGTGTGTGTATTAAGTGGATGAACTGAACATAAGTAGATCCTTTCTATATTTCAAGTACAGTAATATTACTCTGAAGCAACAACAATGTATCAACAGTTAAATAGTGCAACAAAATGCAGTATGTAAATGTAAATGCAAGAAGGATGAATGAAAACATCTACTATGTTATAATGTAACACTTTAATTTAACATTACATAAAAGATATAAAAAAGTGATCTACCCCATTTCTCCAGACCTCCTAACTGTGTTGTGAAAATGGTGTTCAAAGATGAATGCATCTCTTGCCCTTGTCATAATAAAAATGGACAGAGAGGAAGAGCAATGTGTTTGCATCAAGTTTTGTGTCATAAATGGTAAAGGAAAAACAGAAATCCTCAAAATGTTAAGAACTGCCCTAAATAATGCTCAAGTAAGACTGTCGTTTGTCAGTGAATAAAATGCTTCCAAGATGCCTAGGAATTGGTCAAAGATGATGCACATTCTGGTTGACTGTTGACACTGTCCACTGATGAAATGGTTGCTAACGTAAAAGAAACAATTCAAAGTGATCGATGATTAACTATCCACACTATTGTTGATCAACTTGATATTTCCTTTGGATCGTGTCAGGTGATTTTAACTAAAAAACTATGCATGCATCAAGCATCTGCAAAATGTGTTCTAAGGCTGTTGATGGATGACCAAATGTTTCACTATTGACAAGAATGCGAGGATCTGAAAAGAAGGCTAGAACTTGATCCTAATTTCATCAATGTCATTATTACTAGTGATGAGTCATGGATATATGGTTATGACCCTGAAACAAAACTTCAGTTATCCTAGTAAAAGTCTCCATCATCACCACATCTGAAAAAGGCACAGTAGTCTTAATCAAATGTGAAGACAATGTTGATTGTGTTTTTTATGTTTGAGGTATTGTTCATCAAGAATTCATACCTCATGACCAGACACTTAATCAGGCCTTTTATAAAGAGGTCTTAACTTATTTGAGAGAGAAAGTTAGAAGAAACTGCCACAAGCTACAAAAGAAAGGTCTCTGGTTTCTTCACCATGACAATGCGCCTTCACACACTCTGTTCAAGAATTTTTGGCAGAAAAAACAATTCCTGTGATACCACACCCCATATATTCACTCAATCTCACCACCATGTGATTTCTCCTTCTCTTCCCAAAAATCAAATTTAAGTTGAAAGAGATCTGATGACACTATCCATAATAATATGAAAGCAGAACTCATCTGCATAAAAAATTGAAGACTTTCAGCACTGCTTCCAAAAATGGAAGAAACATTGGAACAAGTGTGTATCAGCTGGGAGAGAATACTTTGAAGTGGATAGCATACAATATTGATATATGTACATTATTCTTTGGAATAAAATTGAAGTCTTACAACTTTTATGATCACACCTTGTATTGTTCTTTTTACACGTTTTGAACTTAACAACATGCATCATACTCATAAGCCATATATATTGAAGTAGAAGAGAACCTTCTAAGTCATATAAAATTGCACTAATATTTCCCTCATGTTCTGTACAGTGCTGTAATAGTTAAACTTTGTGGGTTAAAAATAAACTGAAAAGTCTTCATGAAGTATAACAAAATCTGCCAAATCTACAAAAAAAATGTAAATAACTCTTCAGATACATATGTAAAAATTATTAAAACTTAAAAAGTCTGTACATACAACTCTGCTTTTTAATAAACATTCTTTTCCCGACCTCTATATGTAGAAGCAAGCTAGGAGAAAAATAAAATTAACAAGACAGATTAGCCATTAAAAAGACTAAGTGTCAGATGTGATATAAATGAAATAAAATGCAAACACTTCAAGATTCAAAATTACACTACTGCATAGATGCATACATAAAATATTCAAAACAGTTAATATAAAACAAAACTAGACTGAAATTAAGTTCACTACAAAGCAACAATTCCATCAAAAATAATGCAACTTTCTCAAAATCTTTAAGTGTAAGACGTGAACAAAAGTCCAGTCACTTAGTATTCTACTCCATTGGCACATTCTTTTCATGCTGAAAAATAGTATTATGCACATCAAATATAATCAGATAACTTCAAATTACAAAGGTCAGTTTGAGTGTAACCAGGTACAGCATTGGGTAATTTAAATTACATATGAGCATTAGTTACACCTATTAGTGTCATTTAAAATAATTAATTTACCAAAATTATTAAATTGGTTACCATCATAAAAATCAACTTGTATTTCCAATTATTACTGTTCTAGATTTTTTAAAGGTAGTGAGTAAGTCATCAAAATCATGATTAAATTGACTGATATGAAAATAATAAACTGATCAAAATATTACAATAATATTTTTCACAATTATCTTCAATTTAAGCTCATTTAGCTGTGTTACTGTAATGCATTCAAATTCTAATTACTTTTTTCAATTATTACAACAATTAAAATAATGGACATTATGTTTATTTGTTCTTAAAAACCATAACATACAATGAGATATGTATGTCTTAACCACTACAGGTAACAAAATCCAATTTGTAATAGTATTTTTAAGTCAACTCATGTGAGAATAATCAGTGTTTATTTATATTTTAATCATCTTTTAAAAATAAATTAGTTGAAAATATTTAAATAATAAACCCAACAATAAATCAGTTAGTAAATTCCACTGATGGTCAAACACTAACCACATATAAAGTATAATGTGGAGGGCATTTGCAATCTGACAAATACACCAAAATATGGGGTAAATGTCATAGCTTATTATTTCATCAATCTTTTAAAAAGAATACTGCAACTCAAAATACATAAATATTACATCTGTCAGTGTATAAATCACTTAGATAAAGCAACAGCAGGTGATCAGTGATTTCCAATACATGAAACATACAGTTGAAATACCATCACACACTTTCTTATTTGAAGTGGAAAAAAAATCTGTAAAGAAAGTTCACTGAAATTTAGTCCTATTCTCATGCAATACCACACCTATTAATTATCAAGAAATAAAATGTTACAGATGATACTTGTAGGAATTTCAATGAGATCAATTTCTTAAATATTTTTTAATATTTTTTAAAAATAGGAATATTATTTTACTTCAGTTTTTTAGTTCAGTCTAGTTTTGTTCATGCTGACTGTTTTTAATGCTGTTTGCTATGATAATATTCTTATCCTAAGTTTTTTCTTTCAAATTTGTTGGTTAGCAAACCAGATGAAATCATATAGAAGCTAAATATTACACAAAAATATTGCTTGGGTACTGATAGTTACTGCATTTTTCTTTTCCTTATTGTGTGTGTGTGTGTGTGTGTATGTATGTATGTGTGAACTGTTTCTTTCAACCTTAAATAAACAAACTTATTACAGCTCTTCACTTTTTTTTCTACTTCCTAATCCTGATTACATTAAACTTAAATTTTCTTCAAAATATTATTTTTGTCTATAAAATATAATGCTATAAAAATATTTTGATAACCTTCTATGTGTTCTAGTCAATAAATGTATTAAACTTGGATTTCATACAGAGTAGAATTAAAATACATATTGCCCCTAATGACATACAATTTCAACACTAGACTGACATAAAGATGCACATTTAGTGTTTCACTACTTTGAAAGTTTCAACTGATTCAAGCCCATTAGTCTGATGTTGGAAAAATACACAGACAAATTAGTTTGCAAACACACACACTATGGTTGAGGCTGTGGTAAATAAATTTTTAGTTTCCTACTAGACTCTGTATGTTTCCAAATGTAACATGTAACAAGATGTTCTATTATACACACACACACTCCTCTTTTAATATTTTTGCAGTATATTCTACCACTTCACCTGGCTACAAATTGTAACCTTTCAATATGACATAATAGTCAACCTAGTTTTTATACTATATATTAGTTATTCACTGTTGTAACTGATTATAAATTATAATACCTATAATTAAGCATATAAGACATGGATGTGCAACTGACATCAAATCAGTATTTATGTAAGCTTACTCAGCACAACAATAGAAATTTATATTTTTTAGAATCATGTTTGAGTGTACTTTTAACCCTACTATGATGGGTCACAAACCAAAAGCCATTTCACCCGAATTTGTTGACTTGCATTCAAAATTTTACTGAACTACTATTTTATGAATTTATTTCAGGTTTAGTATCAAACTACAGATTATAATTCAATTTTTAGAATTATCCACTAGTTAATTTCTCATTTCAAAAGTAAATATTGAAATAATATATCGGAATACTGATTTTTGTAATGTTAAATACCAAATAGCAAACAGTAAAAAGCTAAAATATAAGAGCCTAATGTACCTTTGATTTTGCTAAGATTTGGCTACTTTACTAAACTTGTTTCCATTTTTGGAAAAGGTTCCTTTGACATACTTCAATATGTGGCATGTGAATAGCATTCAACAGCTTAAAATGTTCACCTAGTCATTTTCTTGGTCACTTTAATGTTTTAGAAGTTTGTCTCATTCTTTCAAACCAAGATTAAGGAAGTAGACATTTTCTTTAATCTACTCACAATTTCATTTTTTTGTTAAACCTAAACACAACTCAGCTTAGCCCAAGCTTCATAAAATACAGTGGAATTCTGTAGTACTGATATAGTAATTTATTATTTTTGGTTATTTCAAATGTATATAAAAAAAACCTAAAAAAATTTGTTTCATAACCTATGCATGCAAAATTTTAAAAGGCTTAGCAACTTGCATCAAGCAGCAACTGAGTACAAAGGTCATAGTTAAAAAAGATAATTGTTTACTTTACTTTAGTTACTGTTCTATAATTCAAGAAAAACAAGTTTAATAACTTGTTGCTATATAGTTACAATCTATGTGATGTTTACATATATGATGCATAATAATTGGGTAACTTTGTAAAGACTAAGTCAGTTTTACATTATTCAATACAATAACATAAGTGTACATGCATCAAGTCAATGTAAGTTCTGTAATGTTATCCAAATACCACTGGAAGGTGAAAATAAGAAAAATAATACATATACATAAATATATAACATTATGAAAATTAATATATTCAAACTAAACATTTGTATTTTTGTGTCATAATCTGTAGTCATTTTAGAACAAAAAAAAGCATAATTTATATTTTTCTTTTCTTTTTTATGGTGGTTACAAGGTCAGTTAAATTTAAAGACCCCACACAGTTAGGATAGAAAAAATAACAGACAAAATAGTCTTATTTGAAACAAGCATTTGAAATGTATTTATGTTTCAGAGATTACACAAATAATATTTAAAATTTTTGGGACAAGGAACAATTTTTTTAAAATCATAACATGAAAATCACTTCACATTAAGCCTAGTAACAAGTCTTGATATTTTCGTAAACAAATATTTAGTAAAAACAACCTTGAAAATCCCGTTTTTATGTACAGAAGTCTATACTAAAAGTCTACCAAATCTTGTGAAGATACACATACAACATCAAAAGTTATAGTAGAAATACTTTACATGTACAAATGTGTATATAAACTGATGTATATTATATCAATTCCATTGCAAAAGGGTTAATATAATCATTCTTTTTAAAAGGCTGTCATATCTATCAAAGCACAATTGTACAAAAATGATACTTACAATTCATCTTTTTTAACATCAATTAATAACACTAAGTCCTTACAGTAAAAGCAAAATTTAATTAATTCATATAACTACCAACAGACAGGCCTGAAATTAGAGACAGCATGACTTGCAAAACAAACCAATGGGTTCTTGTGTTTAGCCATGACCATTATCGGGCAAAGATGCTTCTTTTTAGCCTACCTGCTTCATAGTTAATGTTTCATTTTAGGAAATTTAATTATAATGAAAACATTAACCTAAAAATGTGATAATACATAACATGTTATGACAATACTTCCAGAAAAGTTAACATTTTCCTATACTGAATCCTACACTGAGAAGGTAGAGAGGTCAGTGAGGACAATCCATCCAAAAACATCTGCAAAGAACGGTGGTGTAACAGCATAAATGGTACAAATGTAGAGGAACCTCGCTGTATTCAGAACAGGTATGTTCTTCATCCAAAACTTAGTTCTCGTATCAAAGGTGGAACAGAATACAAGTAATCATCATTATAGATCACCCTTAACCAGGTAGCCAAGGATCTACAACTTGAAGTTGGAATTAAAGAGTCTTTGTCCCTGCATGTTAGTAGCTAAGGTTATTGGACCACAATCTTATAGAAATATTTTCGGTTGACTGGATCTAAACCTCTAGCCATAGCGTGACGTGTTTTGAATCATAACAAAAGAGTAAACAACAATAAAGTGGACAAACTTCTTCTTCTACTCAAAGAAGTCCAAAAGGTAACATCCCAGGCTCAGAATGATGGGATCATGTATGTCATACTTAACCAAAGGAAAAGAGCTAATATTATGAATGTTCATCCTCACTTTTCTACCAAATGAGCAAGACATTTTCCAGTTGCTCCTGGAATCACAAAGAGGACTTAGAACCAGTACTCAACCAACAGCCTAGGACTGGACCATTAACAATATGAAACCAATACTGATCAGAGAGAAAGACCATGCACACCCTAACAGGTTAGCATGTGTCAAATTTGAACCAGAATTACAAATATGTTTCTATCAATATTGGTGTCACTCCCACTGACACCTGGGAAAAACATCCAAAAACTTGAGTAAAAGGGCCCCCAATTTCACCTTCTTCAACACAAGAAGAATACATTTTAACACTCCAGAGGAAAAGCTTCTGTTTATCAACCCAGTGAATGGAAATTGGGTGTGCAAAAGACTCCCACTCCCTAACTCTACTAGTAAAATCTGGAGGGAGGGAGTAATGCACATTGGGGAATCCTGAGGAACACTGCTCTGGAAACAGTGCAATAGGCACACTAAGTTTCCTAAGTTTATAAAAGCAAACCAACCTTGATTTGTTTAGTCCAATGACAAGCAAAATCCCCTTTAAATTTACTTATAATAGTCCACATGTAGTGGTATATGATAACATGGAAATAACATCTAGTAAGTGCCAACATGGTCTTATGGAACACCTCATTTCTACAGAGCCTGTTACAACCAGTAGTAAGAATAATCAAATTGGTTGTTAGTTTGAAATTGGATTGAGATAAGCACAATTGTCTGGGCAACACTTGCCACAATGTAGAATCCAGTGAAAGCAATATGTAATGGGTCCTGGGAAACAGACAGACAAGGCTGTGACAAAAGTACCCTGTCCTCTTTATAATCCATGATGGATTTACTAATATATCACTATTTGTTTCAGTTAAATATATATTTAGAAATGTACACAATTTGTACTTTTAAATGTTTATTGCAAAATTCTTTAATATAAGAATCATCAAAATGTTTAATGAAAATACTAATGTACTTTCAGCCTTGTTGGTCAACTGAAAATTTCTAGAACTATGCCTAAACATTTATCAATCAACACATCAAAAAACATTATATTATGTTGGTTTGTTTAAGTTTGTATAATCTTGGAAGCTATAACTGTGATAAATGCTTATCAACTGGGAAACTACAAATACTTGGCAAGAAACATTTATAAATTTCAAACATTACAAAATATTTAACTTCAGCAGATCACCATGAGACACTGATACTTCCAAAGAGACACTAAAGCTTCAGCTGTGAATTTTTCACAGATGATCAGTTAAAGATTGTAAGCTACTTGTTAGGTAAACTATACTGATATGAACTCAAAATTAATTTGCTTATTCTGAACTATTAATAAAATATCCAATTTCATAAGACTTCAAACTATTATAAGTTCATACAACTTTTGTATGTAAATCATTTTGTGATAATTGTTATTGCAAACTGTATTATTGTTTGTATATTAAAATACATGTGATAAAGAAAACTGTATATTAAACTTTTTTAGAAAATATCAAACTTTATACATATTGACGTTTAACTTCTAAACCCAAATTACAATTTAGTTCAGTTTTAGGCTATTACAAACTATAATACACAAACAAATCCAGCAGATGTTAAAAACAGCCATGGGGAAGAAGTCCCAAAAGAAAGCTACCTGAACATGTGAAGAACGTGATAGGAAAGCATTGGGAAAAGTACTCCACTGGGCAAATGAAATGGCTAGCAAAAAATAAATGTGGTGATTTGATGAGAAGTAACTCAGGAGATGCTTCATTTGCATAGACTAAAATATACAAAATGGATATTTGGGAACACACGTTTAAGAAAAAGAGGAAAATCATGGGCAACAGACGAATCCCAATGAATACACATTCAAAATAATCACCACAGTAGGAGGTATACTAGGGCATATAACACTTCCAGGGCTGACATGCCAAACCAAATTATAAGATTATAATCAACTGTAGAGGTGAGAAATGAATGGCAAAAGAATTCTGAAGTTGTCAGAGGATTAAAAAGAAAGGACCTGTCACAATATAACAGAAAGGAAGTCCTACAAACATGCCAACAATTTCAACTTACGACATCAGCATGTCAGCAGCCAAAAACATAATTATTTTATCAGGAGGCAGAAAACCAAGACAAACAAACAAATGAGGATGCAATGTTCATCTATCCTGTTATATAATAAAACAGTAGATTTTTCAGCCTGAACCATGAATTTCAGGAAGGAGGAAAAACTAAATAGTACCCTTTTTCCCCAACAATGAAGGAATAAATACAAAGTGAACAAAGAGAAGCCTCGAAATTTCACAAATCCAAATAATTAATTGACAAAAAGGAGTCAGTGAATCCAAATCAAACCCATGAGAAGCTGACTAAGTAAAGAAAGGTGTCAGAAAATATAATCCAAACTCTCTACTGGATCAATAAAAAAAGTAACTTTAGAAGCGCCAGGAGAATATGACCAAGGCCAAATGAATGCCTCCATCTCTCAGTGGATAAAAACATGGGCAGTCTCAAATAAAGATGAATTGCCCAATCACAGAGAGAAGTTAGATAACAAAGAAGCAGCAGGACAGGTCGGATTAGCCACCTTTCTGACAACCATAAGTTGGGACAACTTGTACCATTTCAAAGAGAAATGTTACTAAACTTTCTTGAGAAATAATGATTATATTATTTAAGTGAGATGCTTATATACAGTACCAAGATAGAGAGTACACAAAACAGAGTGGAAAAATTTGCAAAGTAGATATTGCCAAAGACATTAAAGTGGGGTATAAAAACTAGAGGATGCAAGACCAATACTTGAAATAGGGAAAGCCAATATCAAAGAATAGCTATATTGTTACAAGATGGTGTGCAAGTTTTGGAATTACTTGTATTTTCAAAAAGCACAAAACACTTGTATCATTTACCATCATGGCTAATATTTTTGCAAGGAAATTAAAGTACATGGAAAATATATGCCATTGTTCCAAAATGTTAATTTCAAGCTCTGCCTTTTTCAAAAAGCATCTAACAAGTTCAGCCATGTTCATACAAAGTACATGCTTTACTAATTACAAACAAAACAAAAAAAGACAATGATATACTGCACAACTACAAACTGAACTACAAGTTTGTTATTGAACACATTAAACATTTATGAAAGTAAAAATATTTATCTGTGGTATCCTCAATTAAAATGGATTTTGGATATTTTATTAACTCTTTTCTATGTGGTGTTGGTACATTTCATGGACCTTGTAACTACAAAGTAACTATCAGTTTTTAATACTATAACTTTTAATATGGTATATGCAACTTCATAAATATTGCAAGCTCCTAGTGGGAGCTTAAAAAAAAAAATGCAAAAGGCAAAATTTGAGACATACTGTTAATAAGTTTATTCCGGGTAGTTCTGTATGAGATGTGTGAAACTTTGCACATTCACTGCTGAACATCCAAAGTCTGCAAAGGCAAA
Organism: Carcinoscorpius rotundicauda; assembly: GCA_011833715.1. NCBI lineage: Eukaryota > Metazoa > Arthropoda > Merostomata > Xiphosura > Limulidae > Carcinoscorpius > Carcinoscorpius rotundicauda. Next base: position 37,049,712 of record CM022401.1, read on the forward strand.
GTCCACGCTCATTAGTTGAAGTTTAACGTCACTCAACGTCAATAACGAGTACGCCCCCCGTGAGCATCAATAACTGCTTGGCATCTCCTGCCCATGGAAGCGATGAGATGATGAATCACATCCTGTGGAATGACTGTTCACTCAGCCTGCAAAGCTGCTGCAAGCTGAAGTAGAGTATGCGGTTGAGGTTGTCACCGTCGCAGATGTTGGTCCAACTCATGCCAAAAATATTTGATGGGGTTTAAATCTGGTGATCTGGAGGGCCAGGGAAGAACATTGATGTTGTGGTGTCTCAAGAAGACAGTGGTGAGTTGAGCTATGTGAGAACAGGCATTGTCATGTTGAAAAATGTCGTTGATGTTCACCATGATGGGTTGCACATGGGGCCTAAGAATCTTGTCGACGGTTGCGTACGGTCTGATTGGAAACCCTATGCAGCCCTAGTATGGTTGAGGCAGTAGACATCGCAGTGGTAGTCCTATCCTGAAGGTGACGTAACCGGATATAGCGATCTTGTGCAGGCGTGGTCACACGAGGTCTGCCAGATCGTGGATGGTCACAAGTTGATCCATGTTGGTGGTGACGATTCCATAGCCTTGTGATGGTGCTTGGGTAGACATTCACAGCTTTGGCAACATCTAATCGAGATTCACGTGCTTCCAAGCGACCAATGGCATTGTTGCATTGTGCATCAGTCAGTCTTGTCATAACTGTATTGCGTGTCGGTGGCTTAACTCTGAGTTACGGAAACCAATAACCCATCACTTTTATAGGGATTTTGCACATGTTGCACTTGCAGAACATGCAGATCTCTCAAACAAATTTATTGGATATGAGTGCATTTTCAAAGTGCACAACTTTTATTGTCATTTTGGTCTGACAATCAGTGCCTTAGCACAAGTAACATCACAAACTCTGAGCTTGTAACGTTATTACATACATTCCTCTTTAAAATAACAAATAAATCCCTTTTGCATTTCTTTTTTTAAAGAGTATATTACAAAACATTTGTACAAAGAGAAAAAAAGAGGTTGTTTTAACTAGGTATTTTTCACAAAGATTTATTTATAAATGTATGGAGTCAGAGTGCACTGCTCCTAGTGCAAGATAATTTTCAGTTAAAATTAAATTTATTTTGTTGTTTTTTTAATTTAATGTAAGCACTAAAACTTCTAAAATAAATAAACATTTTCTTTTCAGTAAAACCTTATATTGTATGTATTTGTTTTTCTTAAATCTATATAGGCATGATTTGATCAACCTTGTAGCTAGGATAAGCATTTTGTACTATTTAAAAACAGCTAAACACAAGTAGAAAACTGCAATTGTTTATCATAAATTACTTAAACACTATAATACTTTCCATATCTCTTTACTTATACTTGTTATTTTATTGTCCATTGAATCCTGTCTTAACTAATAATCCCAACACAAGTTATAAACCACTTGGTGAATGTGTAACTCATATTATGGTAGTGAATGGCATAACACCAAAGCCATTTGTGAGCATATCTAGAAGAATATTATTTATCATTATCTTACCTAATCTACCCTAACAAGTTTCTCATTTTTATATTTATAATAATTTCTGCTGTTAGTTGCCAATGAAATTTAATAATAGTACCAGGATATTAAATTTTTAATTAAATAATGCATTTAAGAATGCAATTATAACATAAAAAGCAAAAACTATCCCAAGTTAATTAGCTTTCTAACTAAGACAAGAAAGCCCTAAATAAATTTCATTTCTGCTAAATCTGAACACCACATGATGAACTTTCAAAAGAAGAAGGAATTCAGACTGGTCATAACTGGAAACAATATCATTCTCTATGCCACTTGATAGATTAAACTTTGCATTTCCATTGCATCGTAAATGATTTAGTGTGAAAGAAAGACTTTTTGGCAATTTGCAAAGGAGCAGAAGTAATAGGCAGATGTGGAATGTGGGTTTTATTTTCCAGTTTATGACTCCATAAGCAAATAAAATTACAGGATATAAAAATTACAATTTGTCTTAGTAGTATCTATGTTACAATAAATAAGTTATGTTAAATTCTCTACTATAAAGAGGAGTGCTAAATAAATTATGGAAAGAGAAGGCCTGAAGAACAAATGTTACAATTTTCATTGTAGGTGACTAAAGATTATTTCAATATATCCATATAAATGAAGAAATTAAAATGTATATAATATTAAACTTGATTTATTAACTATGTTTTGATTCCAAGTTTATTCACACATATATTAATAACAAAGTGGTTTCATTAGATTTTAACACAACTGTAATAAGACGCAACATGTACTTTGACCTACCTATCAGCAAGATAGAAAAATGAGATTACCACACTGAGCAAACATAAAAAGTATGAATTTGATCTGAGCCTTTTTACAGGCCTGCTCTTTAAAACTTTACATTCAAAGTTCTCAACCTGTGGTGTATTGATCCCTAAAAGAGGTTAGCAATGGTAAGATTTCTATATTATAGTTTTTACAAAAGGGAATATTATGGTTCACTTCAATAACAATTGTTTTATTTGAAAATTTGATTAAACAGCAAGCTGATTTATGTTTGTAAAAGCTTCCATACACCACAGAAACCATTAAATTGACTTGGTTATTGAAAGATCTTGTATAAATAAAATCAGGACTTGAAAGTGCTTAAGTCATTTATGTACATTAAAACTTAAGTAATAATAACCTACTGGTCAAAATTACAATGTAAAATACATAAAAAGGTATTCTTAAAAACCTTACATTTTTGAAAATTAATATGGTTTATCATGATCACTTACTTCTAGTTAACAATTATAAATTTATATAAGCATTTAAATGGTGATTATGTGGTTTTTAGACTATTTAAAAAAATCCATTTTGTTATCTACTTTAAATTAGTTTTTTTCCCTACCACATACTCGCATATTTATGTTAGTTCATTTCCTCACTGCAAACAATCAGCATTATATGTCAGGGTGTCATATAATTTTAAAATATAATGAATGTCTATGCAACTACAGAATTAGTGTAAATACATAAAAGCTAACAATAAAGTGATAGAACTTATAAAACTCAATCCAATTTAATTAAAATATATTTCAGATCTACTTATGTAAAACAGCTTAACTGCAGTATAAGCTTATGATCCCACAACTGCAAAAAAAACAAGAACTCAATTTAAAAACAACAAATGAACAAGTCAAATATGTACCACTAATTAATCAATTAACATTCTTTGTGTATAGCAAATGCTGTAAACACGGGAGTATTTAAATCATTACATAGTCTAAAAAATAAGTATTTTAATTTGCCTTGTAATAGTACAGAACATTTTCAGCTCCCCAAACCTTCATTATTTGTCTACAGCTAAAATTCCACGTCACATGTTTAATAATTAGTACTCAATCACAATTTTTTCAACATCTTGTAACCATATCTGATTTTGTTACTATTTTTTCTGATTACTCTACATTGAAGTGAAGCATTTTATAGAAACAAGTTATTTACCACAGTCTAAAAACACACAAGCACACCACTTGCAAATATGATTACTAGGTTATTGAAATGAAATTTGTTAGAAAAAATTCTCAATTAATGCATTTGTTACTTTACTCTATACTACTTACAAAAGTAATAATTATTTCTTAGAAATTAAAAATTAAAATTGTTTTTCACTAACTGTACAATGTCCTTTCACAGTATTGTACATTTTACAAAATAAAAATGAAATTTTTAGTGATGAAAAACAAAAAACATTTTACTAGCTGTTTCAATTATGAATAAATGTTCCATAAATTTCATAGGAGATATCTCATATGAAGTTTGCAACTGGTTTCCTCCTACCACTATAGGTAGTTATTAATAATCAAATTAAACAAATGCCCAAGCAAAGTGCCACATACACTCTTAGTATCAAAACAGGACAGATTGTGCTGTCCTTACTCTGTACAGCAGACAGTTGGGGGGTTCGTGGGTCAGAGCGAGACGTTTGCTTGTGCTGTTACCTGGAAAAAGGACATCTGTTAACCCGCTAGCTAGAAACCCAACTTGGTCCACCAAATAATATTGGTTAAGAATACAGTTTTTATTCTGTAAATAATCTATATGAAAGTAATAATTAAGATTCATATTTTAAAAAGAAAAGTTAGTTTACAAAAGAAACTTGAATGCACAATAAATTTTAATATTAACTAAAGCAACCTCTATTTTTAGACTAAAAATCTTTAAACAGTTACTTCCTATAAACTGTACTATAAACAAACAAAACATCAAGAAATAATATACTATGAAACAAAACTATTTATTTGTAAAGTAATCCCTCATTCTTATTTCCAATGGAAAATTTAAAATTTCCTTTATGCCTTATGAACTCTTTAAAATACTTAATATTTTATGAACTGTAATATTTTTGCTGTAATAACTTAAGAAACTGAACCCTGAATTGTTACAAATACAAAAGACTAACAGAATTTATTTTATATGTAGATTCAAAATATCTAAAGAAACAGTTTACAGCAAGAATTTGTATTATGAAATTATTTTACAAAATATTTATAAATATCTGGAAGTGATATATTTATTAACATATTAATAAAATAATGTATGATGTTAATTTCTTTTGTTGTGATAATTTTCATATGTTAACAATCAGTTTCAAAAGCAAGCATTGAATTATTCAGAAAATGAACCCAGTTGTAATTATGAATACAAAAAATAATGTTAACTATAGCTGTGTGTCAGAAAACACTGAATAAAATCATTTATCAATTACTAATTGCAGAACAGTCTTCAATAACTCACAATAATAAAAGATCAAAAGAAAAAACATGTAAATTAGCATAGGAATTTAAATGATCAGTTTACATATTAACATTTTTTTAAATAAAGCAAAAAGTAAAATATTTTCCATATTGTTTCATTATCAAACAGTTTTCTTTGTTTTCATTACGTTACAAAAAAAATACTAAATTTCTTACAGAAGTTATTAACTTGTACAACAAAAACAATAATATTAGAAAGCATACCTCTGTACATGCCAAAAAACCCTTCTGACTTAAATGTTTTCAGGAAACAATCAATCCTGCAATTAAAAAATTAATACTAATTTCACTAAAAAAATGTTACTCAAACAAACTGCTTTATTTATACAGGCACATACTTGAAAAATAAAGTTATTACATTGCTAGTTATTAAACTGTTCAACTTGATAACAAGTGTAAATCAGTATTGAAAATTTAATTCCTGCTCAAAGGAGTATGAATGATGAATATATTTTTTTTAATAAATAGAAAAATAATGGTAATCATTAATTTGTGATCACATTTCTACCAATCAAAATCAGAACAGTAAAATGTCTTAGATGCTGGCTGTCCAATTATTTATACAAGAGCATTATGCAAGTTTAAGCTGGTCAGTAAAAGAATCATTTACAAGGATGGGCATTTAAGTTGAATATAAATAATACAAAACATAAATCAAATCTTATTTATGATTTTTTTGTAGCTAGAACACTAAGGGCATTGTCATACTTCACAGTCACAAGCAATGCCACCATTTCTTTTTTCATTTCAAAACAAAAGCTACAACAATATTTGGGCTTCAATTATTTTTGCTAAAAAGTTAAGTTAAACAATAACTGTTCATAGATTATATAAAATTTTATTTTCTGTGGCATTTTCTGAGTTCAATTATTTTTCTGAAGAGAGATGTCAAAAAACAGTAACATTTAAACTGTGTGCAAATGTACTCAAATAAGGTTAGAAGATATAAAATATTCAAACTGCATAAAATATGCCAGACTAAACTTTCCTACTACAGGGCTTAAGCCATATAAAGAATAATTTATGAGAATATACAACTGATGACTCTTTAAAACATCAAGAACTGAGAAATTAGCTTGATTACCTAAAAATACTTACTACAGTGATTACTGTCACAATAAAAATAAACTAATTGAGATGTGTTTTTCTTTACAGTACTGCCTCATTTTAAAGCCATCGATTATAATGTTTTCTCATATACAATGTTGTGATGCCTTGGCTTCCAAATAATAAATATCATAAGCTGCTCAGTTCACTGCCATGTATCTTCAGAGATTAAAGTCATTACACTCTGCTCAGAAATAAGGAGAAGGAGGAAATCCTGAGTACAAAATACACAGATGTGAATATAAAATTCAGATGTGAAATGGATATTATGATGTTGAGAACATTAGAAAGGAATATGGAAATGTGACTCCACTTGAAATAGAAAAAAAAAGTGTCATCAATATAGCATTTGTAAAGAACATGTTTAAGGCCACTTCAGCAATTTTCCTATTATGTAAATTCAAAGTAGCATAGAAAATTATTAGCTATCATCCAATTCGGTAAGATTTCAACCTATATGGTCATAATGACATCATTAAAGAGGAAATGGTTTAACTTTGTGAAGAGGGCAAGAAGTTCCAAGAACTGTTTATTGACAAAACCAAGATATTGCTGTGTCACAAGGAAATAGATATGGCAAGTTAATTGCAGCACAGTTCGAGAAACATTTACCAGCTCACTTTTTGGGAAGATTTTAATTATCCAATGAGAGTTAATATTTTCCTACACTAAATATAAATTTCTGATGCATACCTTACACCTCTAACAATTACAGCTATTATTGCTTTGAATGCCTTTTAGTGTGTACATATTTACTTGCTACAAGCCTTTAGCTCTCACCTAATTCTGTGTGTTTTCCATGTGGTTCAGCTACATTAAGCAAGAAAGTTAATAAGTGACAACTTTCCACAAATAGGAGTTCAACACACCCACCTGTTGCAGTTAACTCCCTCTGTGCAGTTTAACTCAATCATCACTTTGAGATTAGGCACGAGAAACAGCACTGGAAGTAAAGATGAGAAGTGGGAAGTGTCAGAAGTAGCTATCCAAAATACATTTTCAGTGAAGGAAAATATTAACTTCAAATATGACTACTTACTTCCTCTCACAGTTACAATTAGAATCCTGCACTGTGCAGTATAAAATTACCAAGATGAACACCCTTCAGATACATCTGAAAAGCACCAATGAAGTTTGATACCTTTATAAAGAGGAAACACACCACTGGGAAACTGCACCATAACTGAACAAAGTTTACTCTTTGCCTAAGTGAAACCAACTAGTATTGAGTCACAATCAAAGGGCAGAGCAAGCTCTCCATCCCAAATCCAAAAGGAAGAGGAATGTATGTAGAGTGCCCAGGTTGCATTGAACGATAATCAGGATATTAACTTTAATCTATACCAGTGCCAACTGAAAGAACTCAACTGAACTGGCAGGAGGATTGTCTTTAGCCATCAATTCATGTGTAGGAACCAGAAGCAAAAAGCAGCCTTCATTCCAAGAACTTAAACCAACATGTGTCCAAATTTCAACACACCTTTAAACAATAAATCCAAGGAATGTACATCCAAATGACAACACAAAGTGTAAATGTAATGAGGAGGGTCAATTCTAATATAAAACTCTTGCATATAACCAATCATTTGTAATAATCAGTAATAACCATTACCATAAAATGTCTTTTGTTTATTTGTATATTAAAGTATATTTGTGTTAAGAAAGAAAATAGCATGAATCAATCTTGTTAGCAAATATCATATATCTGATACATATAAACATTTAATTAACTTCTAAATCCAAATTACAATTTAATTAAATTTTAGGCTCCTTCAGTTTTATAATACAAGCTAATAATTTGGAATTTCATCTAAGATAAATTATAATATGTAACACAATAAACTTGATGGTCATCCAAGATCAATTACACTATGTACAGAAATTTTGTTTATGGATAGTATGTTATTTCTTAACTGCTTATGTTGTAAAAGTACAGAAAATGGTCATTATTCCCTTCAAACTTTGCTTTTGTGACCTGGATAATGAAATTTAGAAATTCACCTATTTTCTGTGTAAAAACTGGCAAATTTGCACATTTTCATTTACATAAAATCTGAATAAAACAACATATGAAACAAGATTTACATGTATTTATACTAAAGTTATACGAAAATGATTAGAAGTGAATAGTTTAAGATTTGTGACTGTAATGTAAGTCACTTTCACATATCAGCCCCCAAATCATGTTTTCATTATACTCTCCTTGGTAGCAGCATTCAAAGTCCAGTATATCTTGATGGAAGCGCTTGCCTTGCTCCTCTGACTACGCTAACATGTCCTCCTCAAATTTATCAAAGATATGGACTTTCAGGGACATTCCGCAGCCCATTTTGCTATTGTTCTTTGCCAGAACCTCAACCAGTTCCATACAATTTTCAACCTTGTGATTGCCCAAGAAGCCCCAAACCACTATAAAAAAGCTGCCCCAAGCTCTTTTATCCTTCTTACTGAGATTCTTGGGGAATTCTGTGCACTCTACGATTTTCTTTATTTGTGGTCCACAGAATATGCCAGCTTTGACCTCAGACAGCTTAAGGCAGAAGTCTCAAAGGTACTTAAAGGCTGCAGACTTTATCAAGAGCTGTGACAAATTGTTTCATAAGACCCAATTTTATGTGCAATGGTGGGTACAACACCTACTGGAGATCCATTAGTGGCTCACACTTGACATTGTGCCTCCTCATAGAGAACTCAGTCCACAGTGACCAGTGCTTCCTGTTATAGTGTGCTGCATTGTCCCTGCTGTCTCAAAGGCAAAGATAATAGGGAAATATGGTAAAGCCTCTTTGGATAGGTCTGTGTTCACTTAGGCAGCTGGAACTAAACTGAAGTGGCAAGTGGTGAGCCCCTGTTTATATATTACAATGGAAAGTTCTAGAAAATTCCCCGTAGGTTCTACAACATTTTAAAAAGTTATTAAAAATTCTTTTGAAAAAATTCTCTATCAGCTACTCGGCACTAAAATTACCTGGAATGTTCTACAAAATGGGTAAATTTGAAAATTTCAAAAGCAAAGTTTTAAAAGAAAAATAGGTCTCTTCCATTTACTTTAAGCATAATAAGCAATTGGGAAATAACACTTTCTCCTCAGGAACAAGAAAAAGTAAAAATTTTTTTACATGGTGTTATTTTACATAACATTGATTATAATGCTACCCCACCCATGTCACTCTCAGGTGCACAAAATTCCAAATGGTAACATTATAATGAGGAAGTACTGTATTACTATTGATAACAGTAATTATACAAGCCCAATGTGAGAACAATTAGTGAGCATGACAATCTATTAAATCCATAAAGCACTCTGTTCTAATGACATCTGAAGTACCTTCAAAGAAATTTCTACTTCAAATAAAATAACCCAGGAATGTTTCTTCTATATGTATACCACCAGATCAACAAATGAGCAGAAACTAGTCTGCAGATACAGTAAAATATTCAAAAATATTTACATAAAATGTTTGAACATAATCACATACAATGACTATATAATTTGTATGTTACTGCAATACAAACTTTTAGAGAACTCAGTGACAACTGTACCCATTACAATAACAGTATCTTTAAATTTATGAAAAATCAAAATATCATGTACATTTTAAATTCCTTGTATTTATATATTTATTCTGAAAAACAAAATGTTTAAGTAAAAAACATGTTATTTATAACATTCATATATCTTGAGATAAATAGTCCTACATCTAAAATGTGAGAATAACAACTCTAGATAGATTACTGTAAACAAATAAAAAGAAATACATTTCTTTCACTTACATTGATCTATATAACTGTTGGCCATTTAGTCCAACTTGTTGATTCTGAAGACGAGTCTTAACGAGGTCTATTGGAAAGACACAAGTGACACCAATAATTCCTGCAATACCACCATTGACAATCTTTGGTATCAAGCTGCAAAACACCCAGCTTTTAGTCAATATACACATCAAAATAAGCAAAAACAAAATATATTACTACCATTATTTTACAACCACAAGAACTGTCTCATGATACAAGGTATTTAGCATTTCTTATAACAATGATATTCACCATGAAATATGTGCAGTTTGATATTAAATGTAAGAATAATTTTATATACACAACCTCTCAACAGTTTTTTTTTCTTACATGTAATTATTAACCTATTTTACATCATTGCTTTGGAATTACAAGGAAGATTTTCCTCAGATTTATCTTATATCATCCTTAGGGTGGTGGATGTGTCAAAAATTGTAAAACAATCCAAATATATGAAATTAGGTAAATACTGATAACAGTTTTTAAACCTCAGCTAAGAATACAAGGCATGCTAATCAACAGCAACTAAATTATAAAGAAATGTTAGCTATTTTCAAAAGAAATTTACATGGTGTTGGCAATCACCCACAAAAATAACTTCAAATAACAGATAATCGATACAAATACACAATTTACTGTAAAATTTTTACACTATATTTCCGTTATACCTATAAAAACAAAGTTACTCATAATTTAAATAACATGTATCAAAACTGCACAGATCTGTAAACATGTTTTCTTATTATGTTTGGCCTAATTCCAGATCCTCTGTCTGGCTCAGGCTTCAACATTATCATTATTCATTTTAGACCTTCGTTATACATGTTAAAAATTTTAATTTCCAAAGTCCTTATTCTATACTATAACTACTAATATCTATGAAAATCTCAAGTTGTTTTTTTAACAGCCACGTATTTAGGTTACATATTCAGAATAAAAATTAACAGCTTCTGTCTACTTCAGTACAAATTTCACACTTTTTGTGCTAACTTGCACATTTTTATAGCCTAGCATTAACCTCCACATTACTGCATGTAACTGAAAAAATACTTGAATTATCTCAGTAAGACAAAGATGCAGAACCAGTAACACTCGCATGTTCTACCTATCATTCTGACTAGTAATTACAATTACATTTCCACAGCTTCTTACTTGAACACGTTTGGGAATGTTATTTCTGTGGTTTAAATCAAAGTCATAACATCTTAAAAACACTTGAGGACCCCCTGTAATCTTCCCATACACTTATTAACACCCATCTTTCAATATCCAGTCACAAGTTCTTAAGTTCTGAACACTAAAAATTAACTCTGTCATTTATAGTTGGGTGGAATCCACCCAATGTGTAACCACAAAAGTATCCAAGAGAGTAATTAAATTTTGATTTTTAATAATATATACACATTTACAAAATCATGCAGGCTACTAATAAACACTACAAGGCTTTTGTACACAAAACATAAGCTTTTTAAATTAAGTATTTATACTTTTTAAAGATTTTCTCATGAAGTTTTTTCTCTCTCAGAATGTTGACAATCCAACATGCAGTCATCTCCATTTTAAGATTACAAATACTTTTATGCATAAGAAAATTTTCAAATTTCACTTGTGAAATCTTTATAACATCTAGATAATTATCAAATATTTTTACAGAAAAACTTTGTACTTGTTATCTTCACTATCAAATTGGAATCTCTTTACATGTTAAAAAGATTTGACCAATCTCATAACCACCACAAAAAAATAGAAAATATAAATTATGCTTTGTTTTCTTTCTGGAATGACTACAAATTATAACTCAAAATCACAACATTTTAGTCTAAATAGCTTAAATTTCATAGCATTAAACATTTATACATATTTGCTGGGTTTTTTTTAATGTGACCTTTCAACTACTGTTGGCTGGCTAACTTACAAAAGTTACAATGATGTGGCACATGTGCACTCATGTTACTGTATCCCAGAAGATAAAACTTGTTTTTATGAAATGACCTGTCTTAGCTGTGGACTAGCATTTGGTAAAATACAGCCATATTTCAATTATAAACACATTAAATATGTAGAGAATATAAGAGGTTCTTATTTTATATTCTAGCTTTTAAATATCAGTAACTTGGGTTCCTCATTCATATAAAAATACACTTTGTATTTTGACATCACAAACATCTAATTTGAATCACTGCTATATTCAACATACTGCGTGACAAACAAAAATTGATGTTTGGGTATGCTTTTAACATTTATTTTTAAATTAATAAATTAAATAATATATAATATGAAACTTTGAATTAAAATCTACAGTTTGATACTAAAGTTCATGACAAATTCATAAAACGGTAGTTTCAATAAAACTTTGAATGTGAGTCAACAAATACAATGACATGGTGTTTGATCTATGATCCATATAAAATGGGTTAGTGAACTCTTCTTATTCTGTTGCTTCTACTATGCCTAAACTCAATCTATTTCAAAGACTAACCACTCTATTTAAAAAAATAGAGCTGCCTTATTTGCTGGCAATGTCTTCTGAGCAAAGTTTTAAATGCATGTCCGTTAGTCCTATCACTCTTACCATTAAAAACATAAAATCTGATGTATAAATTCTATCTATCCAATTTAATATTCTGAACAATTCAATGAGGTCTCCTATAACCTCATATTTTCTAAAGAGAAGAAACTTGTAAGGAATTTAACCAAAAATCATCACAGTAGCTCTCTTTTACATCCTTTACATCTCAATATCATTTTTAATACAAGAAGTCAAGACTGAACATGATATCCTAAATGGGAACAAACTAGGAATCAAACAAAAAACAGTAAGGAACAACTAAACAATAAATTTCTTTGCTACTTTCAGTGAAAATTGTAATCATCATCATCATTATTATAATTATATGATACAAATTTTTTTTCCCATAACTTCATGTTAAGTATGATTCCCTTTCTTGATGACAAGAAACACTTGAAATAAAAATGTATCTCACAACAACTGATATAGATATTAACATTTTTACTGATATGCAGAAAACAATATTTTGACCTTCCTAGATCATCTTCAGGTTAACATAAACTTTGCAAACTCTTTTTGTTAACCTGAAGATGATCTAGGAAGGTCAAAAAGTTGTTCCCTGCATATCAATAAGTGTTAATACCCATACCAGCCATTCTTAAATGTATTATGATTCCCTTTATTTATAAGCAATTTGTATGTGGCCTGTGTGTTAATATAGAAAAAGTTTTCTTCACTTGCTAAAACTAGCTTAAGTTAAATAGCATGATGTTTGCACTTTTTTCCTCAAAAACCTTCAACACATTTCAGAAACTGCACTTTCACATTCTCTTACCCACTCATGTGACCCTCATAATTATTTTGTTTGTATTTAATACACCAATTATCACACAATATAAAGTAATGAACTGTAAATTAAATTGTATAATAATTTGATTATTTTTCAATCACATATTCTTTTTTCTGAAATATTTAATATTCTGGCTTTTCATATAAAATAAATACTAAACTTCATATAACATCAGAAATGCACCGATCTCTGAAATAAAACCTTTTAGTTTTATATATTTGCACCATAGAAGTTACACATATGAATTACACATTATATATTAATATTTTTCCATTCAATGACATTTGTATCCTTAATGTTCACACAAAAGTAAAGCAACATACAGCTAAATTTTTTCAATTCTTATCCCCAAACTGAGATACCTTCTTATAAATATGATTGACATTCCCCCACACGCTAAGAAAAAAAATCATAACATTTTTAGTCACTTAAATTTTTGCATCGTTGACCATATGCAATTATCTTAAACAATTTGTTAATGTAGCCGGTACAGGATTTTTGGACACGTTCTAACATAAGTACCATATCCTTGATTTATAAACAGTATTTTTAAAGCCAATAAACTCAGTAGCTATAAGCCTGATCCAACTCTAACTTGACTGACTTGTCTCAGCATTATTACTACTGCTACTAGAAGTACTTGTAATAGTTTAGTATATGCGATCCTGGAGTGATAGTAATACCTTGTAATAAACTTCAATTCGAAATATTAAAATTATGGAATAACTCTAATAGCAGTAACACTGCCTGTACTTACGAAAACTCTTCTCTTTCAGTTTTAAGTGCCATTACAGAATTTCCTTTATCAAAACAAGCCAGTAGAGGTAGTCTTTCCTAATGCAATACTTATATTTATAAAAAACAACTTTTAGGGAGTAAGACTCAACTAAAATTTATGAAATATATTCGAAAGTACTATCACAGTCCTTACTAATACCACTATGGCCTACATACATGCGCATCCTACTCGTCACACATGAACAGTGTTTGTGACGTCAAATATGTTTTTGTACTTGTTTTACTTATTTTCATAGTATTTTTAACCTTGAGCTCTATAACATAATAATTTCTGAAAGACCAAAAATTATATGACCTGTTGTTTGTTGTTAAACACAAAAGGCTATCTATACTCTGACCACCACGGGTTTCTAAACCCGAATTCTTATAATATAAGTCTTGATTTTTTTTTTCTTGAATTTCGCACAAAGCTCAAAAGGCGAGCATGTTTGGCGCGACGGGAATGCGAACCTGCGACTCTCAGATTACGAGTCGCACGCCTTAACACGCTTGGCCATGCTGGGCCCGTAATATAAGTCCGCAGACATTTTGCTGTGCCACTAAAAGGCATGTTTAACCTCTAAAAATTTCATTCTTAAGGCCAACAAACATGTTTAAAATAGTCAATGGCACAAAAATGTTTATTCTATTATAATAATTTGAAATTCTTTACATTTAAACGCTCAATATTGAGACGTTTGAAGAGCTCACAGTGTTTGTGGATTTACAATGCTAAAAACCGGGTTTCGATACCCATGGTGGGCCGAGTACAGCTAGCCCTTTGTGTAGCTTTGTGCTTAATCCAAAACAACAATACCTCTGAAGCATTTACTTATTGTATACGTTACTGAATAAGATAAACTTCTAGAAACAGTTTGGTTATTTTCAAATTCATGTCTCTAAAAAACCTTGAAGGCACTTGTTTCGTTTCATTTTGTATGTAATATCGTTAGAAAAACTGATTTTCACGCAAGCATCATACAGTTAAATTTTTGTGGTCCTTTGAATATGACTAAACAACTGACCTTGACGTGGCCGGTTGGTTAGGGCGTTTGACTCGTAAAATGAATACCCATCAAACATGTTCACCCTTTCAGCCATGGAGACGTTATAATGTGACGTTCAATTCTACTATTCGTTGATAAAAGAGTAGCTAAAGTTTTGGTGGTGAGTGATGATAACTAGCTGCCTTCTGTTTAGTCTTACACTGCTAAATTAGGGACGGTTAGCGCAGATAGCTCTCGTGTGACTTTGCGTGAATTTCCAAACAAGCCATATCAGAATAAACAACATAATTCTAAGATGTAAGAAAGTATAAGATTGGATATATGTTGGGAAAGTGTGAAGCATTTTTACCATAACACACACACACACAAAGAATGCGTACTTGCAGCAAATAAAATTGCACTACCACTGTGTTTGTGAATAGATCGACATCTTCCTTCTCTTGAGATAAATTTTTACAAAACTATTCCTTTCTCGCAACTAAAGAGAACTGAGTACAGCAAATGGGTATATATCAAACTCAGACTTATTGTATAGAAAAACATAGAGTTGAAGGAACATAGTTAACGTACCACTGATAGTAGAACTATGTAGCTTGAAAAACAAAGTTATCAGCACTCACCATCAAAGCCCGTAGGGCAGATTTCTCAAATTTGGAAGGGGCAGTACACTGATCCCTCCGAAAAAATAATATCATATATTTGTTATTAAGAATCAAAAAACGTAAACATAAATATTTCATTGCAGGTAGTGTTTTCACTTTTTTTGCGCATATAACATAAAACAAAATAAAATTAAAATAAGCAATAAAATTTCATGATTACTCTGAAGAGGAAAAGTATTGATAATCTCTTCCATTTTGTTCTTCATCACAGAATTTGCAACTCTCTTTGTTAACCTGAAGATGACCTAAAAAGGTCCAAACATTGTTCTCTACTTTATTTTAATAAAAAATTTTGATACTCATACCAGCCGTCCTGAGATACACATCACAGAATACCAGTTAATAGAAATGAATATCTTAGGCCATCAGTGACGACGCCAGGATATTTTCGTTGGGGTGGCTGAGGTAAACTGTGAAAGGGCTTCCCAAAATGCCATCAATATGAAGTATTGATGGGAAATTAGAAGAATGTAAATACCAAGGTACATTTCAGAAAGGTTTTTTTTTTTGAACTGCTATTTTCAATGCAGTTTTCATTGGAAACTCATTTTCTGATTAATAATTCATTATTACAAATAAGAAATAATCTGTTTACGAAAATATGCGTATATGTAGAAGAGGAAGCTCACCTAAATTCCACCCAAGGTAATACATAATAATAAAGAAAATCAAGATTAGCTTAGATTGAACATTTAATATATCATTAAGAGTAAAGCTACAAATCAAAAGAAATATAACATAAAGACATAGTTTGGATCGCAGAAACGAATTATTCCATGTAAAATTAATACACTCTGAGGGAAAGTAAGGTCACAATCAGGCTAACTATCTTTCATCTTAATGAAGGCGTTGAGTTCTACAGATCTAGGTCTCTTTAAAATAAATGAACAATGACGTTTGTGTTTTCCATATTTTAAGAATATATGTAGGTAACAATATTGCGGGCTGAGGGGTCTTGGCTCATTTTGAGAAGGCTCGAGCTCTTCCCTGGCTCCGCCATCCTATGCCATTACCAACTTCATACACTAAATATAAATGCAAGACTCCAAAAAATAGAATATAACAACGATAATATATGTTATTATCAAACTATAAACAGTATTAGACGAAACTAAATGAAAATTTCTACCACATGTAGAATTCATAACATCCATGTATATTGATTAAATTTATATGTTCTTCACATGTGTATATGTAAAGATCATTTCTGCAGAAAATACTTTGAGAATGTTCATATGGATACCATTAAAATCCAATAATAAGTTGTTTAAATTGCAAAAGATACTTCTTTTATCAACTAAATTTAATAATTTTCTGGCATTACTTGTGAGGGGTGCGAAGCCGTCAACGTATTTACCTGGAGATAACAGAAAATGATATACTTGAGAGCATTAAGGGACTTGTTGGGATGTGTTACCCAAATTCAGATATATTCTTAGTTACAGTATTGTTATGTAACTGTATAATATTTTGGGAAATTAACAAAAAGATAGCAAAATATGTGAGAGAGAACCGTTATTCCAGTCCTTCATATTTTTACCAAATGCAGACAATGGGTATATGTTGGTTTAGCATTATGAATGAATAAATGTTATCCTAAGTATGCTCTAAACCAAGAGCACGCCAGTTTGTTTAGGTTAATGTGCCATAACTGTCACTTAACTTAGGACAAGGAACAAAAGGTTCTCGTCAGTGAAGTACGTTTATTTATATTTGCCTATGCAAAAGAATTTTAGTGATTTTCGTGTATCATTGATTCTGACATTATTAGAACTGTATTTCACTTATCTAATATTTACTGATAGTATTTTAACTGTTAATGGTACCCCAATTTGTGACTTTATTTCACGATTTGTAAGAAGGTTAAAGTGAAAGCAATGTAACTTATCAAATAATTTAAATTATGTTCAATATTTTTTTCTTTAATAATTCTGTTTCAGTGTTTAGTTTACAGTTGGGAGTATATGGGCCATCACGAGTTTTTTTTATTCCGACAAGTATTAATTAGATCTTCCTGCTTTTACACATACCACCGCTAACACATTCTCTGGTAGTGCATTGTAATTCATTCTACAATATCGTAATCTGTTTCATTGGAGCTCAATAAACATTTGCTTTCTGTGTAGCATTTATGCAAGTCTTCTTCTTTGTAGCCCAACTGCTACACCCATGGAAAACACTTCTACATGCGAAATCCACGAATCTTTCGTTTTTGTGGGCCCAGACATCTCTGCTTTGCCGGATAATACAGAAGTAAAACGAGATTCATAGTCGCAGAGTTAAGCATACAAGCAAGAAACTTACAAGAATTAATGACATAGTATTAGTTAAGAAATAAGAAACTAACACAAATATTTCAATACTAAAAGTAATATTCAAAGAAATACAATATTTACCTCTAGGAAGGCCTGGACTGATTGTCAGAAAAATTCAGCAATACATAAACCATTTAAAGGAAATATCTAAAAGAAGAATAGTTAATACTTGGAAACTAACAAATATGACACTGATAATAGTATGTTTAACAGTTATCTTAGTGAGTATACTGTTGTATTGTTCACGCAGTAAAATAGTATCATTCAAGTTGCTAAAACATAAGGCGTAGCAAATGAAAAAAACGACAATAAAACCCTTACGTACAGTTGATCTAATGATTTAGAAAGAGACAATCAATTGAGGAAGTAGACTTAGTAGAGGAATCGAATAGATATATCAAAATTCTTTAGTGTAAATAGCCAATTACGAAGTTAGACTCAGTAAATTTTGTTTTTTAGAAATCTTGAAAACTATGGCTGAATTAGCAGTTAGGAAAATTGTGAGAAATGAGGAGTTAATCAACATAATAAAATAAAACAATGGCCCAATGATAAACCAACAGCCATTAGATATACAGTTGATTGATGGCGAGACGTGGGTGTCCTGGATTGGCAATAAAGTAATAACACGAATTAAAGAGATACCTGTGGCAGTGTTATTGTAAAAATCAAATGGTTTTATGTGAATAAATAGTATGTTGTAAAGGATTTAATGTGAAACTGCTATTTTTCGTCACTTAGGAAGAAGTATATTTCTTTATCTCCTCCCATACCATGGACAACACCTCACTGCCAAGGAAAGGCAACAAGTGGAGTTGGCCACCTTCCTCCAAAGTCTCATTTGGGATGAGTGAAAACAGTATAACTCAGAACTGTTTGTGGTGTAAGCAAAAATAAATCGAAAATGCTCAAAATTTACTCAAAAGATATAAAGAAGGCACAATTTCTAAACCACTTAATAGGTTGACCCTGTTTAATTTGAAAAATTGGATTGTTAATACAATACACAATATACAACCAAATCACTAGTTTTATACTTGGAAGGCTAATGCCCTCCACTATTGGCTGTTATATTCTTTGCAAAGCTTTATGCTTAATTATTTGTAAGTACAAATGTGTGTGTGTGTTGCGCGTAAAAATACTATATGTAAAATTTCTGTTTCATATCTGCATAAAGGATTAAATAGAATTGTTAAATATTACAGACAAATAAGAGGGAATTCTCAATAGCCCCGGTACTTTAAATAATTTTAAACAAGATTAGAGTAAATCAAGATACACGCTGGTGCGTCGTGTGACCAAAACAACCTGTTGCAGAACACACTGTGTATCATTTCCAGGAATTATGGTTTGGCAATTTTCCATCTTCTATGCATCGGACTGTGGTAGTCCAAACAAACACATATTTTTCAATGGATGTACTCAACTAGATTCTTATTTCAAATACAAAATTTCAAGGAAATTCACAAAGAAGTGTTTTAGACATAACCTTTCCAGCTTTGATTAAATTACTACCTTTTTTTTGTCACCACGCTGGAATAGCAGTAAGTCTACGGATTCAAAATGCTAAAATCATGGATTCGATTACCCTTAGTGGATACAACAGAGAGCCTGATATGGCTTTGCTATAGGAAAATCACACACATCCTTTTTTTGTTTCTTTGCACCAAAAGTTTTATGAACGTTTTTAGAAAATTGATATGCTGATAGATCTTTATAATCTATAATTGGGAGTATTGTTTGGTGTAAAAAAAAGTCATATGGGCAATGTTATCCAACAAAAACGGTTCAAATTTTACGAAAATTTGACACATGCTTACTCAGACAGTAATGTGGGCTATTGATCTGACATTTATATTGCAGTTTTGCCTCAGAGTAAAAATGGACCGTTTTAAGTTTTTTGTTATTAAAATTAAAGACGGTTTATTTAGAGCAGCAAAAATATAAGATGATAGAACGTACACATACATAAGCATTTGTTAGATCAAACAATCTAGATTATCAGTTTCTTGTTCAAGTTTTCAAAATAATTATGCGAGTGAATGGTTTATCGTCACGTTATAATGCCTTCACGGCTAAAGGGGCTAGCAGGTTTGGTGTGACGAGATTCGAACTGGCGTCCCTCTGATTAGTAGTCAAGAACCTTAACCATTTGGCCATGTCATGCCGACGTAAAAGTGATGATATGAAAATGTTAATCTAAATTTTATGGCATTACTGTAAAGGAAGTTAATTCTGTTTTAGAGAGGAAGCCTTCTGGTGGCTCTATGATGTGTTTGGGAACGTATGTTGGGCAGAGCATAGATAGTTTTTCATGTAGTTCTGTGCTTAATAATAAACAATTAAGCAATTAGAGAGGAAAAACCATCACCATATATTTTAAAAAATATATATGGTTCTATGCTCGGTTCTGTGAAATAAAGATCTGCTCCGAAATGTAGGGTTGCTGTGTACTGACAAAAAAAGTCAAAATATCTAATAAAAAACACCTTAGGTGTTAAAAACATAATTGAGTGTGCAACTTAACTGGTGACCAAACTGGTAGCTAGGCCGCATATTTTGTTTTACCGACCATCATGCCCCAATTTGAACCCAATTTTGTTAAAAACGTTTTTAAGTATAGATGTGAAGAAGAACGCATAAAAGTTTGATAATAAAAGATTACCAAGCCAAAAAATGTTCATATAATGGAGATGTGAGGAGATGACACAAATGAGTAGAGGGAGAGAGTTGATGAAAATTATTTTACCAACTGTCGAAAATGATTAATACTATGGAAAAATAACGTGTCATTAAATATAACTAAACTAACAATAAATTGGTCAACAAAAAACAAACAAAACAACAACAGTATTTTGATAACATTAAGAATACAATGTATCAAGATACTATTAGCTAAAGGATACCTGAGAAAATAATTTTCCTAACAAAGAAAGAGTCAGAGTCAGACAAATTTTACAACTTTAGTAAAAAACGAGATTTTCTGCGTTCAAAAGATATGCAATATTCGCTACGGGCTCTTTAAATTTTGTGAAAAAACACTAACTAGATATAAAGAGTTTTGGCTTTATGGATGGTGGTTAAAAAGTTGGTCACAATAACCAAACCCATATAGAGAGGACTGAAAAATTGGTAGCATATGTTTGACAGTCTGTATCACCCATTCTTTTGAGCCATTAGACTTTACCTATTGCTTTACATTCAGTTACGATAGAAAAAGTGTTCGTACCCCTGCGTCCCACGTGGTTTTTTGCTCATAACTTAAAAAGTATCACGATTAGGCTAACAGAATTGTAATACATCATAATCATTATACTAACACACATCTACATAACTTTTTATATGAATTAAATGACAAATAATCAAAAATAGGAGGAGCAGAGAGTGTTCGTACAGTTCAGGACGTGTGAAAAAACTGATATTCCTTCAGAAATTTTGTTTAGTTTGGCGAATAAACTACATTACAACATTCCAGAAATAGACACTGGGTTCATAATTAGTGAAATTTAGGCAGCAAAAAATTTACATCCGGCAAATTAGCGCCATCTCCGTCATTATCTGCTTGTTCATCATGACAAACAGGAAACAACTGTCCAGTGATTTAAAAATCCAAATTATTGTAAAATACAAATCTTGTGTGTCTCTTTCCGGTATTGCTACACAACTTAATGTGTCGAAATCTACTGTTCGAAGCATAATTGCCAAATTTAAGCTTACAGGATCAACCTCCCTCGTTACAGACGCCCCACCAAAATTCCAGTGAGAACCAAAAGGAAGGTTCTCAGAGAAGTTAGTAGGAGCCCCAGTTTAACAGATAATGATATGCAGAAACTTCAAAGCTCCAGAAACCATTAAACACAACATATACTTGGAACTACGACCCGTGCTGGCTTAAGTGTTACAAGTTCTATATCTATGCTACATTCCGCAATGTGTGCTAATTCGGTTTCAACTTGAGTACTTATGTTAGATTTCTCATTTGTTCTTCTCAGAGCTCTCGTAGTGTTAACTGTAGGATCTATCAATTCGTGGAATCTTTTACTCTTTGGCTTGTTGTTTTTATGATAGAAATGGTCTCAACTTCCACAGTGTCCAAGGTCATGGAATCCAATGTACCGTCAATGTATCATTGCGCAGTGATACAATTTATTGACATTTCCATGATGTAGAACTGAAGAATGCTGTTATACAGCACATTAAACTTTCTATCATACAAAAAAATGTTGATAATGTTTTATGAAGACCATAACTGCTAGCAGTTCTTTCTTCGTTTTGTTTGTTTGTTTTTTGGAATTTCGCACAAAGCTACTCGAGGGCTATCTGTGCTAGCCGTCCCTAATTTAGCAGTGTAAGACTAGAGGGAAGGCAGCTAGTCATCACCACCCACCGTCAACTCTTGGACTACTCTTTTACCAACGAATAGTGGAATTGACCGTCACGTTATAACGCCCTCACGGCTGGGAGGGCGAGCATGTTTGGCGCGAACCCGCGACCCTCAGATTACGAGATGCACGCCTTAACGCGATAGATCATGCCAGGCCCAGTCCTTACTTCATCATACATTATCTGCTTTCCAGAGCCATAAATGTACAACCTACTCATGTGATTCCACCTTCTACTTTATCCTGGAAATGTGATAAAAGTGTTGGGATTATACTACCACTGGTGTTCTTAATTAACAAGAACGTCTAATCTTGCATGGACATGCCAACAATGGGACTTTTTTTTTTTAAAACATATTGATTTAAATGATTGCTTACTTTTCTTACTTTATCTGATGTACATCTCAATTTCAGGGCCTGGCATGGCCGAGCGCGTTAAGGCGTGCACTCGTAATCCGAGGGTCGCGGGTTCGCGCCCGCGTCGCGCTAAACATGCTCGCCCTCCCAGACGTGGGGGTGTATATTGTGACGGTCAATCCCACTATTCGTTGGTAAAAGAGTAGCCCAAGAGTTGGCGGTGGGTGGTGATGACTAGCTGCCTTCCCTCTAGTCTTACACTGCTAAATTAGGGACGGCTAGCACAGATAGCCCTCGAGTAGCTTTGTGCGAATTCCCAAAACAAACAAACAAACTCAATTTCAGTAAAAATACTAAAACTGTGGAATTTTCGATATTTAGGCAGGTGCAATAGGGCACAAAAAATGAAGAATATAGTTACTACGTGATGTTGGTTTACTGTTGTTCAGTTCAATCAGCTATATGATTTCATCAAGACATCGACGCGTCTTCGACCAACAAGTTATCAAGTACCTACCATTGTATTGAGCCTATATTGCTCGAAAAATCTTCCATTAGCTATCTTGGATGTATACTCACTTTTGGACATGGTAACATAGATGAATATTATTGTTATTCTTAAATTTACTTCATCTTTCTGACCATATCACCAACCATTATACCTGGGTGTTGGGTAATCATTCATCTATAATACAAGAACATTAGAATAGATAGCTGCTGAAGTTAATGATGTTTGCTTTCACGAAAGGAAACAGTACACAGTGGCGTAGCTAGGACAAGGTGTACATTTGTCTCCGGGCGCAGCATCGGGGGTGGAGGGCGCTAAACTGATGTTATATAATTAAGAATGAATTTCAGAATCAAATGTTTTCCCCTCTTAACCAATTAATGCCTAGTGTCCCATATATGGGGGTTACACCGTCATGTGCTGCGACAACTTGATTGCGATTTAGTCACTTTATACCATAACGCTGTCTAAACGTTGCTGAAATGCCAGATTGCAACGTCAATGCTTGACGAATAATGGACGTTGTTATGTGACGTTGCCACAACGTCGTAATTGGTCACATTTTTCTATTAACTTATCTAAACGGTATGAAAACGTCAAAATGCAGTCACTTCATAGGGAATAATCAACGTTGTTGTGTAACATTGTGTAAACTTTATGAAATTTAACATTATATGCTGTAAATCAGTAATCAGAACGTACATTACATGAATACTTCACCGAACAAAGCTGGTAAATTGTCTGTTACTTGATCCAGTTTTCGGAATGCTACCATGGCCTCAGCGCCCTGTCCTTCGGAAGTAACCAACGGCTATAACAGATAATCAGTGATGTCGAGAAACCCACTTGTTGAGAATTTTATATGCAAAAACGGCTCGTTTGGGTTTAAAATATTTTCTAAACCCAAACGAGCCGTTTTTGCACATAAAAGGCTATAACAGATAATTGAAATGGGAATTTAATTGACTTTACCAGACCCCTCCCCCCGCAAGTATGATAAAGCTGGAAACGAAGCCGAGGAAATCTGACTGAAGTATCTAAGGGAAGCCAAGAAAATATAACACCGGACTAGATTCTGAATAGCAGATACGAGTCCAAACGTTTCGCGCCTTTTTGGCATTAATCTTAAAACTGAAACGGGTGAGTGCGCAACCGAACCAACGACTAATTTGGAATCTGACTTGCCAAGAGACCATGTTGCGTCCGAGGTGGTAGATGAGTGACGCTCGTTTGGAATAATTTTGTATCAGAAATTCGTGGATAGATGCATCTCAGGTGCGTAGCTATTTAGGTGACAAGAATGATTTCGATGCTAATTGCTCAAGTAAGGACTTTTTTAGATTTTATGATAAGATTTTTGGATGCGCCGTTATATGCCCAAGGTGAAAATTATTGCTATCAAATCTATAATTCGTTTATTCGTTGTAATGTTTATGTATCAGTCATATCATTTCAAAAATACTCATAACGACTTCGCTGTTAAGGATAAATGTAATGGGGGATTTGGTTTCAAGAAGTGATGCAGTTCAGTTGTTACATCAGATTCTAACATTTGAGTTTTTGGTTCTTCTTTGGATCTGGAATACTGTAATTGTCAAGATTGAATGGGTTTAAAAAAGGCTTCAGCATTAAACCATAAATTTCCGTAATGCTTCTCAAGATATTCAGGCTTTACAAGGGTATTTCCTAGAAAACAGTGATGCCATATGCAAGAATGCTCTGAAAGAAGCAAAGGAACTTGCAGTTCTTGTGATATCCAAATTGAGAGAGGGCAAAGGAAGAACAAAAAAATGCCCAGAGAAACAGCAGAGGATGTTGGACTCACAGCAGAAAATGAAACGCTACGACTGATGAAAAGTATGACTGACAAAATACACCCAGAAATGGGAGACAGATTCATCAGCTTGAAGACATAAAGGAACTCGTGTCCACAACTAATAAGAATAACTTGAAACAGAGATGCATTTTTATGAGAAGCTCTTATGATACAGACTTGGAGATAGATGTTCAGTGAAATAATGGACTGCCGAATGCTACTCAAGACAAGGGCTGATGTTAAGCTTTCGACACCATAGGACTTCATTGTGCTGTATGAGGATGATGTATTTCGAAATCTGAGAGTTGGTCTGCTGATCTTATTGGCTGTTGCAACATCTATTGCCAGTTGTGAGTGAAAGGTCTTTTAGTAAGTTAAAACTTATCCTGTCTTACCTGAGATCACCCATGGGACAGGAAAGATTGTCAGCCTTGGCTTTGCTGAGTGTGGAACGAAAGGTTTCCGACAGCGTAAATTTTGAAGAACTAATTAATAAATTTGCAGCAGCAAAGGCAAGAAAAATTTCTCTTTGAAGTTACATAATTACATCTAAAACATTATATCAAACTATTTCTTTTACTTTATGTTAACTTTTCAGGTGACCATATCCAAAGTAATGTTTTCAGTTTTCGCAATGTTATATTTGACTATTATTTTAGTATAAAATAATTCTGCATTAGTTTTTTATATGCATTCTTGTTTTTGATAATGTCCTTTTCTATTATTCAATGATATCTTCAAAGTACCATTGTTGCCTCAATTATTTGACTTTTTCATCTCCTTCACACCATAAAAATACGCCAGGAAATGCATGTTCTAAAACTCATAAATTTTCGGGAAAGTTTTACGCCCCCCCTTATGGCTTACATTTTGTTAGAAGGAGCGCGAAAACAATGTCCCCGGGCGCTGAAAACCCTAGCTACGTCTCTGACAGTACATTTCATGCACAGGCTCTATAATCAAGTTCAATGTCACAGATAAAATAAATTTTCTTCATGGAAAATGACTTGTGTACCTAGAATAGTTTTACTTCCTTTCCCGCATATGTTTGTGAAGTCCTGTTCCTGGTTTGGATATCATTGGAGATTTTTACCATAGAATGTCAAGTCACCAATTGTATAAACAAAACTTACCAGCAAGGTCTACTTCATGTCCATCCCAACTATTATAATACTACAGGATGTTAGGAAAGTCACTGTGCATTTATATATTTATTAACAGACATGTTTCAATATAGAATACAGGAGGTAAATATGAATGACAATTATAAACAATGTTGAAATTGGCCCCCGTTGTCATCAATACAGACCTGGATCCTTTTTATTTTGTTTCTAAACACCGCTATCAGTTACTGGCTTGAAATAGACTGAATAAAATATGATCACAAAACTGCACAGTGACTTTCCGAACACCCTGTTGAACCGAGACTGACGCTTACTACTTTCATTCTGCGAGCAATGCATTTTAGAAATGATTGAAGATTCACCTCTAGTTTGCCTCCATTTATTATAATAAAATTTGTGTTGCCAATATAACTCCTCGATCAATCAGAAGCTCAATCTCTTACCCTTATACCCGGACAGGTATGTATACCAAGATTCATTCGACCTTGAGAGAGAGAGAGAGACGAGTTTACAATAAATTCTTTCAATGCAAGTTGTACGTTGCATTACTCTACGTCTGTAGCTAGATCTGATTTGGGCTTTATTAGTTCTTCGGAGCGATAGCAAATGTGTTTACTGCTTATTTTTAACTCTTGCATCTGCTCAGCTTTGTCTACCTCACGGTTTGGTAAGGTACGCACTGTATGTTGGAAAGTGTCCCAATACTACACAGCTAAACCGGACACTTTGATGCAGGATACAACAATCCTATGACACAATAGTAAACTTCCTTGACCGAATCT
This sequence comes from Carcinoscorpius rotundicauda, assembly GCA_011833715.1. NCBI lineage: Eukaryota > Metazoa > Arthropoda > Merostomata > Xiphosura > Limulidae > Carcinoscorpius > Carcinoscorpius rotundicauda. The sequence goes on from CM022401.1 coordinate 37,076,520, forward strand.
TGCTACCAAAAATAATAAAACCTAAGGAACTAGACTTTCATCTTTAATCCTCTGGTAGACAAAGGCCTTTGTAATGAAAATCAGACAGTAATAGAAGACATCACGTTCAATATGTTTGGTGTAAGTATATGACCATCAGTGATGTCGAGAAACCCACTTGTTGAGAATTTTATATGCAAAAACGGCTCGTTTTGGGTTCAGAAAATATTTTAAATAGAAGAGCGAACAACGTTTCGACCTTCTTCGGTCATCGTCAGGTTCACAAAGAAAGAGGTAACTGACCGGAAGCTGACCACATGTTTGGAAGGGGTTGTGTAACTGAGTGTCGCAGTGTAGAGGGCAGTGTCAGATGTTTGAATATATAATAATCTGTAATATTAATATAGGTATAATGGCGTTCCTTTATATTGGTTTATTTTGGGTTTAAGTTGTTGTATAAGTAAGGCTTCTTTAATTTTTCGTTTGTTTATGTTTGTTTCTTTATTTAGTATTTTAGTGTTTTCTATGGTTATGTTGTGTCCATTTGACTTGCAGTGTTCGAAAACGTGTGAAGGTGACTTTTTATGTTCTTTGAATCTGGTTTCCATTTTTCTACTTTATTCTCCTATATAGAAGTCGTGGCAGTTATCACATTGTATTTTATAAATAATGTTGGTGTGGTGTTTGTCAGTGTAGTTCTTACATAGTATAGACCTTAGTTTTGTGCCTGGTTTTTGAATAAATTTAGTGTTAACTGGAATGTTATATTTTGTTACTAGTTTTTGCCAAATGTTGGTTATTTGTTTGCTGATGTCAGGAGTATATGGTATACAGCAGTATATGGTTTCGTGATTTTTTGATTCGTGAGATATATTCACTTTTGTTGGTTGATTTTACTTTCTGTCTAGGTGTGTGCGTATACATTCCTTGGGACACAGCACATGAAACAAAACAAAAACTCAACATACTAAGAAACCAGATAAACACAGCCATAAAACTGTGCTCACCAGATAAAATTAACGATGAATTAGACAAAATAAAACAATACTTCATCAACATCAATAAGTTTCCTCCACAAACCGTAGAAAACATTATACGCACACACCTAGACAGAAAGCAAAATCAACCAACAAAAGTGAATATATCTCACGAATCAAAAAATCACGAAACCATATACTGCTGTATACCATATATTCCTGACATCAGCAAACAAATAACCAACATTTGGCAAAAACTAGTAACAAAATATAACATTCCAGTTAACACTAAATTTATTCAAAAACCAGGCACAAAACTAAGGTCTATACTATGTAAGAACTACACTGACAAACACCACACCAACATTATTTATAAAATACAATGTGATAACTGCCACGACTTCTATATAGGAGAATAAAGTAGAAAAATGGAAACCAGATTCAAAGAACATAAAAAGTCACCTTCACATGTTTTCGAACACTGCAAGTCAAATGGACACAACATAACCATAGAAAACACTAAAATACTAAATAAAGAAACAAACATAAACAAACGAAAAATTAAAGAAGCCTTAGTTATACAACAACTTAAACCCAAAATAAACCAATATAAAGGAACGCCATTATACCTATATTAATATTACAGATTATTATATATTCAAACATCTGACACTGCCCTCTACACTGCGACACTCAGTTACACAACCCCTTCCAAACATGTGGTCAGCTTCCGGTCAGTTACCTCTTTCTTTGTGAACCTGACGATGACCGAAGAAGGTCGAAACGTTGTTCGCTCTTCTATTTAAAATATTTTCTGAACCCAAAACGAGCCGTTTTTGCATATAAAAGTATATGACCAGTTCATATCACAATACTCTCAAGTTCTCATCTTATAATAACTAATGGGTCACAATTCCAGAGGTGATGGGCCAGCGTCTGTATAACAAAGATGTATGGTAGTCTCATATTCACCAAGTTCTTCGAAACACCTATATTGCGATTTCAATCCTTTGCTACTGATTGAACTTCTAATCTCCATGTATCTAAATAACTTGAGAAAATTAGAACTTCCTTGATGATGAAACCACAAGCCTTGCGAGATGTACTGATAATAGCCCTGTAAACCACAAGTGGACCTGGCAGTATTTTGACTGAAATATCATTAACATATTGAAAACTCATTTTTTAATAAAAAACAAAGTTTTTGTACACAATTCTAAAAATGAGACTGTTCCCATTCTCAAAAGTAGAACGTACTACAAATGACTTACTGTACAGTGATAATTAGTCTCTAGGATTTCTTCTCCAGCTTATTCACCACACTTCTGAAAAAGTGTGGAATTTATTCATAACAAAGTTCTTACTTCATAAACGTGTATTTTTATAAACTGTGATCTTATTTGGCTTCAGAACCATATAATGGAAAATTAGACCTTTCTTGCCACACGCTGGTCCGGTATGGCCAAGTGTTTGGGGCGCTCGATTCGTGATCTGAAGGTTGCGGATTTGAATCCTCGTCACGCCAGACATGCTCGCCCTTTCAGCCATAAGAGCGTTATAATGTTATGATCAATCACACTATTCATAGCTAGCGGTGATAACCAGTCGTCTTCCATCTAATCTTACACTGCTAAATTAGAAGAGGGGAGCACAAATAGCCCTCGTGTAGCTTTGTGAGAAATAAAAACAAAGAAACACACGTACAGGATAAAAGAAAACACTCAGTGAGACTGGAAATAATCTCGTGTACTCTACATTTTTCGATAGGTTTACTGCATCATCTGCAGGAGTGCAATGATTTGCAAGAATCACATTTACCTATAGAGTTACAAAAACAAACAATAAAATTTACATATTGAAGAATTCTGCACCATCTTTTGTCAGTATTTCAAGTTGAGTTTTGTTTAATTTTATCAAATTCTGTTAATGAAAAATTTAATTTCCTTTGTGTCAATTCATCTGTATTTAAATTTCTTCTGATTAGTTTGAAGTTCAACACAATAAGCTATCTGTGTTCTGCCCACAACGAGAATCGAAATCTGGATTTTACCGTTGTACGTCTGTAGACATGCTGCTGTGCCACTGGGAATTTCTTATACTTTGTTTTGTTCAGACCTTTTTAACATTCAAATATTTTATATTTGCCAAGGAATAAGTTAAATTCATTTTATCCTTAGTTCCACTAAAAAGCTGGCTAGCTTCATTTTACAGTTTACGTATCAGAAATATATTCATTTTTTATTAAATTGCTCAGCTATTTGACAAGATAAATCAGGTATAAATGACCAAACATACACTACATGGCCAAAAGTATGTGGACACCAAACACCACACCAATATGTGCTTGTTGAACATCTCATTCCAAAACCACAGGCATTAACATGGAATTAATTCCTCTCTGCTGCTATAAAAGCCTCCACTATTCTGGGATGATGTTTCTAAAGATTTTGGAACATGACTGTGGGAATTTGCTCCTGCTGGCCAAAAAAGCATTAGTGAGATTGGGCAAGAAGGCCTGGTTTGCAGTCAGTGTTCCAATTCATACCAAAGGTGTTTGATAGGTTGAGGTAAGAACTCTGTACAGGTCAGTCAAGTTCTTCCACACCAACCTTGGCAACTTATGTCTTTATGGACTTTACTTTGTGCATGGGGCATTGCCATGCTCAAACAAAGAAGGGCTTTCCCCAAATTGTTGCCAGAAAGTTGTAAGCACACAATTTTCTATAATGTCATTGTATGCTGTAGCATTAAGATTTCCCTTCCCTTGACCTACAAAGCATGCATAGCCCAAACCATGAAAAACAGCCCCAGACTATTATTTCTCCACCATAAAACTTTACTTTCTCCTCTCAAGTCAAGCATAATAAATTACCCCAAAATAAATCCCTATTTTATACATTGTTATAAGCAATTCATCCACAAACTTTAAAAAAAATTATAAAGTTTAAGTGAACTCAGTTAATTTATCTTGATCCAATAGAACAAGTTACTTTAAATTATTTTTCCAAATATTTGAAATAATTTTTTTCAAAAACAGTGACAGAATAGAAATAATTTAGAAATGCTAAAAATGGGAACCAATAAAGCCCAAAATTTGGTGGAAAAATACACCATGAAGCAAACTTATAATGCTAAACAATACTCAGAATTAGTTTTAAAAACTTTAAGTTTGGATGAATTCAAGAACTTTTTGATGCACAAATTTTACTTCCAACATTAAATAACAGAACCACTGCAAGACAGTAATAATATTCCATGGATAGGATTAAAACGCTCTCAAAATTATGACTCAGCGTTGACAAATTGTATTAATAGAGGTTTGTTCGCTTTTGAATTTTGCATATAGTTACGAGGGCTATTTGTGGTAGCTGTTCATAATTAAGCACTGGAAAAGTAGAAGGAAGGCAGCTAGTCATCACCACCCACCATCAACTCTTTGACTGTTTTTTACCAACAAATAGTGGAATTGACTATAACATTATAATGCCCCACAGTTGAAAGAGCGAGTATGTTTGGTGTGACAGGGATTTGAACCTGCAACCCTCTCACTGCAAGTTGAGTGCCTTAACTTCCTGGCCATTAGTGAAAGATTTTTTAAATAACTGAAAAAAAAAGAAGCTGGCAAGCATTAAGTAGAATGCACATCTTACTTTTGTTAAGTTTCTTTTGTAACAATTTTTTGAAGGTTTTAGTTACAAGTAAATTAAAAAGTTCAGAAAGATGCCTTAAACACAAGTTCCATATTTATTTGTGTAATACAAGGAAGGAAACTGCAACTTTTTCCACTTCTGCTCCTAGTTAATAATTAATGTGACATACATCTGGCTTACTCTACACAGAACATAATTCAAAATGCACATGAAGTTTATAACAGTACTTCTCAAAAATATTTTTACTACATAAACCAAAGAAAACTTTTTAAAATAGTTATTCTGTACTTGCACAAAATAATCCATTCAGGTTACACCTGAGTAATTGCACTTGAATCACAACTTCTACCGACTTTTCCACTTCCCTGTTTCTGAACCAAATACACTTTGTAGTAGTGACAAATCATTAAATGAAATGTAAAAATCCAACAATTTAAAAAACTGTTTCTGTGAAAATTAGTTTCTTAAATGTCAAAAAGGGTTTTTAAAAAATGTGATGCACCTTTTGTTGCTGTTTGAATTTAAGTCATTATTGTAAAAAGCTGTTTCTTAAAAGATAATTGTGTATTAACATGAAGTGTGTGGTTCAGCATGGCAATACATCTGAAAGCAAGTTCAATATGACATTTATTTCTCAAATGTATGACAAATATTGGGTAAACATAAATTTTGCATCTTTACTGAAATTACAGTGACTTAAAGGTTTATTTTAGCAAAACATTCTTCAATATACTATCTTTATAATCTATCCATTTTCCAAATAATATGAATAACCTGATAACCCTATAATGTAATGTATCCCATAAAGAAAAAAAGTTTCAAATTTTATTACATTGAGAAATTTGACAAAATAAAAGCACAGATATATGTACTTTTTTTTCAAATAAAAGAAGTAATTCTGATTCAAAAGCCACTGGAAATTATATAAAGGGAGTGATGAAAACTACAAAAAACAATGGCATAATACAAAAACTCTAGCTGAACTCTTAATATTTTGAAACCTGCATAAATCTTCTGTTTATCTTATACAATCTGCATTACAGACTATCAATGTAACTTTATAAGGAGTTTGAAAACTTAACATCCTCTTCTTCTTGATTTTTTTTATATACAAAATACACTGTTACTGAAGTAATTTATGTACAATATTTTCACACAAGATAAGTTTAGTCCAAACCAGGTCTTTACAACAAACTGAAATTTCCACCAACAGTTTAAGATCTTATTTTTTCAACAGCAGTTCTACAAAAATCCAAAGAAAAAGCATAATAATGCTTTGTATGAGGAAGGAGAATATGCAAAAACAAATACTTGGATTAAATGAAAAAAGCAAAAAACACTTATTTTTTGAAATTCTGACCCAAGTAATTGTTTTTAGTCTTAGATCCAAATACTTTTAATCAATTAAAATTGATTGATTTAAAACAGCACAGTTTTCATTTGTTTTTTGAATATTAAAAAACTGAACATTATCATATATAAACTGCTTTAAAATAATGTTTAGATTATCAAACATCTCTAAGAAAAATTCATGTTTATTATAACAATTTGAGAAAGAAAATGAATTTTCAGTATTTTTCACAAACTTAGTTTTTTAAAGTTTTAAATAAGTAATGTAACAAAATAACTTTAAACATAAATCTTTATAATGTCATCAAAATATTTAATCATGCTATTAAAAATACATATCAATTTCAGAAAAATGGCAAATAATGCAGCCAACAGTTTGCAATAAAGAAGCCATAGTTTCATTGTAACAAATTATGACATCCATTGTCTGAAAACCATTACAATAATAAAGATTTGATTTATAGATAAACATTATAAATCCTGTTAGGTGCACCCATATTATTAATATTAATGTTGACATAAAATTGATAGGAATATATATATATTAATCATAATTCCTTGGCAGCAGTACTCTTCTTCAAATTCTCTCAATAACCATAGCGTTCCTAAAAAGAAAAAAGCCTAAGTAGATAACAACACTAATATTGTTACATTAAAAAACAACAACTAATTTGCCAAAATGTAATTTTTTAAATTATTTATCTCAGTATTTAAATTCTAATTTCATTGCATTAAAATCTCTTTTTAAAGCATTCAAAACAAGTATTAAATACCTAACATGATTCTTATTAAGAACTAGATGAGTCATTTGAATCAACCTTTCTGAAAATCTTGAACTAATGATATACTATCTGAATACTAACATTATTAAAATTATCACCACCTGATTATGAAGTACATGAAACTACTTGTACTTGACACAGTATGGATTGACAAGATACTTTTATTCCTTTTCAAAAAATTGTCAATTTAAAAAATTTAAATGCTTTTTTTTTTACACCCACTTTCTGACAACAATCATGCCAGATTATGTCACAGATTTTCATTTAAATAATCACACAATAGCTACAACCTTCATTTATTTGACTCCTATGCATACACACAACTACTTTTATTGTTCTATTGACCACCCCAATGATCTGGAAGTGAAAACAATATTTTTATCAGTGGATCGTATTCTACATTTTGAACAGTTCAGTGGAATTATTTTAAAAAAATGTGAGAATACTTTATCGGTTTAAGATAACAGATGTATTAATTGCCACTTTCAAGATGCATTTCAAAAAATTTAACCAAGATCAAGTTGTGCCACTTTATTGAACTACTTCCCTTCAAAGATAACATCTGCATACACTACTTCAGTACTTGCTGCAAACTTATTTATCCTATACGGTATTCAAACTTTTTAGATACTATACAGTTGGATATAAACAAAAACTTCCAAAGTTTTGTAATAGAGCGTTTGGATTCGATCCATTCTTTGAATACAAAGCTTTGTAAAATTTGAAATGAAAATCTTAAGTTTGATAATTTTATCTAACCAAATTTTAATAGTTTTTACTGGTGAAAATAATTAGTTTAGATAATATTCAATTTAACCCTTTATTTATAAAACAATTTACCTTTTAAAAGGGCCTTTAATTTAACTAGTTATAGAAACAGACAAGAGCAGTCCATTAAATTCAAAACTCTACAAAAAACCACTAAAGTAAATTCACGGTGAAAATCTTTCACAAGAATAAATATTAAAATTCATGGTTGGTTGTTTCTATTTGATTACAAGAATAATCCTGAATGTCATTTAATATTTTATTTCAAGAAGAAAGTAATTAACAAATTCATTAATTACTAAGTATTTCATCTTAATATACTACAGCTTTTGTCATATTACAAAAACAGCAATATTAAAGTAGTGATTATTTTTGAGTATGAATTAAATTTGGAATTATTGAAATTTAATAATGAGAAAGCACTATGTTTTTTTACTTTCCAGCTTTTGGACAATTTGTTTGTTGTTAAACAAAGTTGTAGGCTGGGCTATTTATACTTTGCTCAACAACAGTATCAAAAATCAGCTTTTAGCATTATAGGCCCCTCACATTTGGTGCTAAGCCACTGGATAACTTCAAAATTTTATGTTAGCCTTAATTTATATTGTAGACTCATTAAAATCAATTGTATAACTGGCATTTGACCAATACTTTCTTTTCTACATGCTATCTTGAAAAGGTACATTATAAAACAGTAAAGGGTTAAGGGTAAAAAGTCAGGTTGAACAGTTACTTAAAATAATAAGAAAGTTTTTTAGGTAAAAACTTCCCAACATATAAAACTTTTTTTTTTTTTTTAAAAAAAAGAACTCTCAGGATACTTTAAAAATTGAAATACAAGGATCTTCCTTATAAATGTAGTGAAGATGCTGTATTTTTAAACAGATCAAATTGTATCTCTAAGAAATTAGAAAATAAAGTTAACTAAAAGGTTAGTATTTAAGATGTTGTGAGAATTGTTGGCAAGTTTCAGCTAAAGGTGTGGGAATTCCAGTTTGCCAACTGTAAAATAAGTGTTGGAACTTTTCAATCAAAAATACAGCAACAGAGTGAAAAATATTAAAAGTGTAAAACAAACAACAATCAATTTCAAGTACAATGTTTGATAAATGCATCAGTAAAACAATAACATGGTGTACAGTTGTAAAGTAATTCTTACTCTCATGGGGATGGGACACCTTTATGTCTCTACGCAAAAGAACTGAAATTTGAATTTTGTACCTCTTAAGAATTGTTTGGATTTTTCCAGTTTACCATTTTTAAAGTTCAGATAAATAATAAAATATTAAAAAATATTTTTTGTTTTTTATTGTTATAAAAATTAAACTTGCAGTGGGAGAGTTACTTTTCTAAAAACATCAAAGTGAAAGAGTCAAGACATTTGCAATACCAGTGAAAAAAGAGTATCAAATATAGTCAGTCAACAGTGTCAAAAAAAGATAGAATAAAAGACACTTTACATATATTAAAAGAACAAATTGTAGTACTTCATTATTTTTCAAAAATAAACTTTAGTGCCATTATTAATCCAGTCCACCATCTTCTCTATCATATTTGAAATTGTGATTTTATGATGTAACTATACCAACGTTAACTTTTATTTAATAATTTTCTTTAACAAGTTTCTTATATAAAATCATTACAATAACTCTTCTGTAAAGAGAAATCAATACTGGACAGTTACAAGTTGCTTTCTTGTCAATTTTGACCATGTTTTTCAATAACTTCAATAAGTGCAATTTCATTTAGCATGAAGTACAAGTCCAATAAAATATTTTAGGAATGAGGAAAGTCTAAATGGAAGAACAAATATTATATTATTAAAATCCAAAGCTAAAACTGAAATAAAAGAAAAAGGTGAATATTTCACAAACTATATAATTTAGCATCTAAATTCAGAGCTATAACTATGGCAGAGGAAGGGGTTCAAAGACTTGGTCTGCTGTGGATATTAAATTGCCTAGTTACTTAATTTATGGATGAGTAACAACTTCACAGGATTTTAGTTACAGTATAAGAATGATGGTCTTAAAAAACAAACACTTAAGCAAAATTTCCCGACTTCACAGTTCAACATTGACTGGTAAAAATTAAAAGTTGACAAAGTGCATAAATAAAATAATGACCCAGTCATATCTATCTGCAAAACATGAAGGGAGTGAATTACAAGAAGTGAAATAAAATTACATAAATACAAATATCAAAAGCCAGACAGTATTTGAATGAAAATACTTCTGATAAATCTCATGCTTAAACTTACACAAACATTAATACTTTTTTTTTTTATGTTGACAAAGGTCATCAAGAGATTGTTGTATTTTGAAATGTGAAAGTTTTAATAACAGACAACAGGATTTATACAAAACCACTTTTCCAAAATTTTAATAACACCAGTAATAAAACCAAAAATATAACAATAAAAAACAAACACACAAAATCCATATTTTTATTATTTTACATAAATAATTATATTTCTTCATAATTCAAACCTTTATGTTAACTTTCATCTTTGCTTTATAGAAAATAAATGAACATATGAAAACACCAGTATAAAGAGGAGATTGATTCAGGGAGCTAATATTTTCCTACATATCGATGCAAAATTTAAACCTAGATGAGCTCTCTTCAGAGAATACCCAAAAGGAAAGCCCATGTCACACCTGAAGGTAGACACTCCACAAGAGTATACTCATGAGAAACTCCATCTTGTCTCATCCAGGATATAGTCTTAGCCTAAAATGAAAAAACCCCAAATGTTACAGAGATAAGCATAATACAGACATGACTAACCAAGCACCTGCACACAATCAGTTGATAAGCAATATGCAAAGCAGGGTTAGGGCATAATCATATGGTACATTGTGATCTAACCTTGACACTAATGTGTTAAGAACAAAGATCTTGTCAGGAGAGAGGAATGAAATAAAACAAGAGAGTAAAGGAACCATAGAAGGTAAGAAATGTCTGAACAATGATGACAATATGCACGAAGAAGAAAAATAAAACAATATACATGAAATCAACAGTTCAAATAAAACCTGTGGAAGAAAGTGAAAACCACAATAAAATACCACTCTGGTAAAGGTAGAAAGAGGAAAGATTCAGCAAAGAAGAAACAATCAGAATAATGTGGAAAAGGAAACTGAACAGCAACTGAGAATGTAAAATGTACTAGAAGTATGTCTGAAAACCAGCAAATCATGGTGAAAAGGTGCATATCAAGATGGTCCAGAGAAAGAAAGAGGAAAAAGGATCCACATAAAAAAACAATAACAAAAGTAACAAGTGGATAGCATTGAAGGGTGACAGGAATGTGATCAGAAAAAGACAACATGAATGGAGTGTTCAGTCCTGTGGAGAATAGACTGGACATATCCAAAACACAGAAGAGAGTAACAGAGAATAAGGTAAAGGAAGAGAAAGCCCAGATGCCAAATGAAGAAGAGGTGAGCAAGGCTGAGAATAGGTAAAGTTAGAGACCAGTCCTGCTTGAAAACATTGGTTGAAATGGCAAGAATATTACAATTTTGAAATACAGAGTAGCAAAAACATATGCAAGGCATACACAACAGAGAGAACAGAACAGAACACACTTTTGGTAGAACCCTGTTAGAGTAACAGGCAAACAGATATCAAGTTTACAGCCTTTGACACATGACTACCCATGATAGAAATACAATAGAAAAAACTACCAAAATAGCAGTTCCAAAAACTGGAAGCAAAGAGACCCTTGAAGATTGAAACATGAAGAAATTGGGAAACAAATGGAGTGAATCCTAACCACCCGTTTTTTTTTTCATGCAAAGCTGCTCGAGGACTATATGTGCTAGTCATCACCACCCATTGACAACTCTTGAGCTACTCTTTTACCAATGAATAGTGGGATTGACTGTCACATAATGCCCCAAACAGCTAAAATGGCATGTTTGGTGCAAAAGAAATTCAAATGCATGACGCTCAGATCACGAGTCAAAAGCCTTAACCCACCTGGCTATGCCAGGCCAACTGAGAGAGAGAGAGAAGAAGAAGAAAATACAGGTGTGGAAGAAGTGCTCTCAAGAATGAAGAAAAGCCAATAACTCATGCAAAATAGAAAGTCTACTCACAAACAGATGAATGAATTACAGAGAGCAATGTGAGGGAGACATACTGTTGGTAGAAAGTTACTCATCCACACAGCAGATGATTGTTTGCACTTTTATTTTGAGCAAAGCTACATGATGACTATCTCTGCTGGCTGTTCCTAATTTAGCAGTGTAAGACTAGAAGGAAGGCAACTCTTGAGCTACTCTTACTAATGTGGTAGCCAATCCCATTATACCTCATGGCTGAAAGGGCAAGCACGTTTGGTGCGACAGGAATTTGTTTTCACCACACTCAGATTGTGAGCCCAGTGTTTTAACCACCTGGCCATGCCAGGCCACTTTCTTAATAGAAGTATCACAATGATCCTATGCTATATAAAAAAATGTTTGGTTCCTTTCATGATAATAATAATAATAATAATAATAATAATAATAAAAACCACTGAAGCTGGAATGAACATGAAGTTTGTTTTTGTTTTAATATAAACTACCACAAATTTCACATAATTGAATAACTGAGAGTGCAGAAGAAAAGAAACCAGTTACTTTTAGTGAAAGAGATTAAAAAAGAGTTACTGCACATTCAGGTTGTGTTGCTAACCTGTTGATGGAGAGCTATCGTCACATGATGCCATCAGTGCAGTTCAAGTTAAACAAAAATTTAAACTAAACCTATCTAAACATTAGTTGCATGCAGATCACATAAGCAGACATGTGAGAATTATAATAATTCCTTACAAGGAGGTGAGTTTTAGTCTCCAAATATTTGCTTATGAGATTGAAGAGTATCTTCTATGCTACGAAAATGATAACTTCTGTTAACTCAAACTAAAATTAGTTTATTTGCAATTATATAATACAGATAAATATATAAAATCCCATTTTCAGGTTTACTAAATAGATTAATGCTAGAGTTACAAATTTTCATATCATAAAAAAAAAAAGGCTAATGTCAATTAATTCTATCTGATCAAACAATATGGACAATACTTATTACAAACTTTAATGTCGTGTTCATACAACAGTTCATCGTTCAAGATCTGACAATGCAAAAAAGGTAAAACAATAAAAGAATAGTTCCTTGAAATAACCAATAGCATTTGAGTTTCAATCTTTAAAATATTAAGAATAATAAACCTTTCTATTGGATTTTACACCTTAAGTTTTCAGTTTTATAACTGTTTACACTAAGGACAAATCAGAGAGAAATCCATTCAAAATTATACCCAAACTCTATCTTGATATGAAAAAGTACATTTTAATATTCATAAATAACTTTACTTTCACGTTGATAGTCTGAATTATGTAACTGACACATTCTATCCTTACATTTAGCAATATTGTTTCTTTACAGACAAATTACTACCAATAAATGAAATAATGTTAAACCTTCCAATATTTCACAACTGGGTAAGTCTGTATGTTGTATTATGTTACCTTTTTCCTGCACTGATTGAAAATATTCAGTGAAATCAACCATTTTCTATGTGATAGTCATGAGATAAAGAGAATTAATTAGTGGGATTATTTTAAATTTTGAGGGTACTTCTGTTTAAGTTTTTTTTTTGACTTGTGTTATTGGGAACCATTTAACCAATCACAAAACCACAAGCAAAATGATGAATAAATAATTACGACTTCAAACTTACTAATGATACAAGCTGATAATTATAAATGTACTACTCATAGATCAAGTGCCTTTATTGACACAATTTATATTACATATCAAACAAAAGACCATGAGCACCTTAATTTGTTACATCATTTGTAAATGATGTTCCATATGATTCAGCATTAATATATTATGTCAGTTTTTTATTGTTTCAGATCACAGTTTGAGTGTGTATACAATTGACAATTGTTTTTAAATCTTACTCCAGTCATTCTAAAATGCCAATGAAGTTTATTTATGTGACTGTTTTATATAAGTTGATAAGTTAAATCTAATTGGTAATGAAATCTTCAGAAATTGAGATGTTAAGACCACAGCTGAATTTAGAGCATTGCTAATTACTTTAAAAATTATCTTAGGAAAATAAAACATTGTTTTATAAAAAAAATATCTTGGTACGTGTGAAGGAAGATGAAACTCATATTTTACAGTTTTAAACTTACATAAAATAAAAAAATCAATTTAAAAAATAAAACAATTTCTTCATAACAAATCATACATATGATATTGTAAGTTATGGTTTTCACTGCACCATATAAACAATGCCCCCAACACACCAAACATACTTCACTTGTCATTACAACAAACTATCAAAACTATATTGAAACTGCATAAAATTTAATTTACACCTCTATAAACAAGACTCTCAGATATCTTCTCTAAAGTACAAAGTTTAAAATTTTCTTTTTGAAGTATAAAGGTAAAAAGAAAATTTAATGTTTTACTGGGAATGATTTGTCTGTGAAGAAATTTAAGTGTCAATATATATATTTGCACAAAGCTGACTGAGGATTACTTCTGACAAATTTCCTAATTTTAGAACTACAGACTAAAGGGAAAAAAACCTTGCAAACACTTCCTGTTACCACCTTTTTGCCACCAATTACAAAATATTGTTGAAATGTCCATTACCTTATCCCCAGAGCTGAAATGGACATCATCCCATAAATCACAAACAAGGATAAAAGTGTTAATTATATAATTAACTATACAGTAAAACTAATGTTGTTTATGATGAAAATGATCATGTAACTTATGGTCGGAATAGAGCTCAGTAGTATTGAACATACTTGGATTTTGATCTGTCCTTACTCAACAGAATTATATGGAAGTCAAATTAAAAGTTTTTACACGACACATTTATTTATGTGAAGATAATATTTATAACTAGAGTTGGTTGGTTAATGATAATGAAATATGATCGAGATATTGTGAATTAATTTTCACATGCCTTTTTATTTTCTAATTCACTGTCTATATGAAGGTGAGGAGCATCTGCTAAGCCATAAAAGTCCTATCTCTATTTTCTGAATTAATAATTATTCTTCAGATTCTGAAGAAGCCCAATTAATTTCCATCTTCTACAGATATTACCAGTCTCTTAGCTTCTAAACAATGTGTGTCTGAGGATCAGTTACTGATGAAATTTTCAATTTTATTTTTCACTTAAAAAGTTAATGTTTCAAACACTTATCTGAAACATTATTCAACAAAAGTTGCTAAAGCTTGCATGCTCCCTTATATTAACATATTAGAGTACAAGTGATGTAATAGTCTTCAGATGACAATGACGTTCTTATATCTGCCCTAAGATGGCATAATAGAAATAGACTATAGAAAGTTTTATATGAAAATCTATTAATCTACCTCCATTACAACCAAAAACTCAACTTCATTGCATTTCATAGTTATACTAACTGGTATAAGTTAAGAGCAATTTTAGTTTATACAACAAAGTTCTCAATAGTTTGACTAACTAAAAAAAAAGATGACACTGGTCTTCAGTGAATTACATGATAGAAAGCAAATATTTTCTTTATGTGGTATGAAAATACTGCTTATGTTGTGCAGTGTGATTCATTACTTATGAATGAAGAAAGTGTTTGGACTACCTTTTCTGCTGCATCATAGAACTCACACAGTAATGACAAATTTTTCCTTGAACATCGCTTCAACATTTTTATAAACTCAAGCAATACAAAATGCCATTTTGTGGCCATTACCTAATTCCAGACATACATGCATGTGCAGGTGTGTGTATATTACGTTAAGTGGGATGTACCTTTCCTTGAGTATAAATTAAGAATCACCACTTGAATATGTACTTTTTAAGAATATATCAAACAATTCCCAAGAAAAAAAACACACCTAGAAAACGTTTGTTGTTTTTGTCATTAATGTATCATAAATAGTGGACAGACAAGAACTGTGTGCAGGGTTAAAAAAAGGACAATACAAAAAATGACCAAAGCTCAAAAATTGAAAACATTTTACATTTTAATTCTCAGATGCAATATGTTAAACATTCTGTTAGTTTTATACTCAAACTCATTAAATGCACCTTCACCTTACACCAATTCTTACATGCAACATGCTATTAGGTCTTACCAAGGCAGAATGATGTACTGTTGTTAGACTGGGGAGCATCATTTCCTCTGTAATCAAAACACACAGGTTAAACATAACACATTTAACATCTTTGACTAAACCATTTCAATACAATAACTCATCTTGAAAAACCTGTATGCTTTATAACACTGAATAATTGCTTTCAGTTGTTAAAAAAGTAGTAAAACAAACCTCTAAACCTTTCATAATGTACCTTGAGGAATTTATGACATGAGAGTGAAGTGTTACAATGCATACACACATGGATTTCTTTACATTATCATCTAGTAACAAACAGAATTTACCTATTCAATTAGAGGGTTGTTTATATTAATATTATAAATGACCGTGTTCTTGGTAGATTACAAGTTATGTGTCATGTAAATTAAGTACGAATCTATGTTAATTACTTACAAAATCAGAAAGAAAAGAGCAGTTTTAATTTGATGTGATCTACCAATCAGCTGAAAATAAAAGCATAAAAAGGAAACCAGTGTGCACAAATGTTATGCAATCATCCTTCAATATCTGATGTCTTATTCAAGAGTATAAATTATAGAAAACTGAAACGACAGCTATAATCTTTCATCTAGACTCATGAATAACATGTTATTACAAGTTATTTCTAAGAGAGTAAAATGTACAGCACATATTTAAAACTGATGAACCTTTAAAAACTTTCATAAAGCATCTTGGGTCCTTTTAATAAACTAACAAGTTTTTTTCTTTAAGAAAGCTCCTGAAAATATCACATTGTAGTTTAAACTAAAAGTGCTCATGAGATTTCAGTTGACTTAAAAGAACATACGTGTAAATATTAATCAACAACCAATACAACATAAAGAATTATTTCTGAAAGTAACTCTGGCTTAATTTCCTACTTTTCAACTGAAGAGTTCTTACAAAATTTAGAATCTTTGTTTTTTGCATTTTCTCTACTGTTTATGATACACAATTAGTTAGCTCTAACAAACTAGTTTGACAATTTTAGATATTTAACTAAAGTTTCTGTATTTCCTTGATTCCAGCTAAATTTGATTTATGTTTAACAAGTTCTTGCAAAATAAATTTATGACAGTTGTCTCTGTAATTATGGCTGTGTGCACACACTTGGAAAATTAACATAAAAACAGTTTTTGCACCAAAGATATCTCAACATTGAAATAATGTGCTAATGAAAATAACATGCATTTTGTGTTATTTTATCTCTATCATTATATGTTAAATTCTTTAATTCTTAAAGCCTACATACAAACACGCACAATGATCACAGTGTAGCCTTTTTATGTAACCACTTAAATAATGTCTGAACAACTTCTGCATGGATTATGATCTCTACATCTGTACCAGCTGAAATATGCAAGATTTGCATATCTTCAAAAGGAAAGAAAAAATCAAAGCCTTTTCAAAACTTCAATGGCCATTAACTAGATTCATGGTCTCAAAGGCAATTGTTCAAGATATTATTTTAGCCCATTTTCTACCTACTGCATGGTACAAAAGTTTATTAATGTCATATATACAAGTATAGTTAGTGAAAAATTGTATGATACTGAAAAGTAACTCAACAAGAACATTTTTAGATCCAAATTTTGGCAGTGTTTCATTTTTTAATTTGTATCAAATCATAACAAACTTCACATTTCTGTACACTGTTATCAACATCAATTAAAACAACTAGCTTACTATCAAAATTATCTGTGTAGACAGAACCCACTATGCACCTAAACATGTGTAAATATGTTTGAGAAAAATGATATATCAGTTTTAGATTGTGTAGAAACTAAGCCATATTTACATATCTGACATTAATGAAGGTTCTGACTTAGATCATTACATTCACTTTTCTTGTGCAGGATCTAAGCTCCATCAAGATACTTGGCATCATATAATATTTTTGGCTCCCTGAATAAAACATTTTAGTTTTAATACTGCAATTGTCCTTATAACACTTGAGTTTGCCTTCTCCCATTGGCAATAGATTAAAAGAGAGTACACAAACAAGAAATAGATGGTCAAGAAAAAAACATCAGGTTGTCAAACAAAGAAAACAAAACCACTCTGGCACAGTTTCAGAAACAAAGCATTTTTGTATTTCTGCTATTTACAAT
Source organism: Carcinoscorpius rotundicauda (assembly GCA_011833715.1). Taxonomy (NCBI): domain Eukaryota; kingdom Metazoa; phylum Arthropoda; class Merostomata; order Xiphosura; family Limulidae; genus Carcinoscorpius; species Carcinoscorpius rotundicauda. The sequence continues at coordinate 37,094,282 of CM022401.1, forward strand.
ATGATGCAATACTCTTTTAAAGCATTCACACATAAATGTTTCATGTACATGTAAACATATACTTCAAATTTTCCACAAACCTAGCTTTTTCTTAAGACAATATAATATTGCTTGACTTTTTCATTTGCAATAAAGTGGCACAACCAGTTTACAAACAAAACAAACATTTATTTGGGTACATTTGATGACATTACAATAGATTAAATGGGAATTTCATAATTCAAACAAAACACAATTCTATTAAAGTTTTCAAACTTTTGCTTATGAAACCTCAAAACAGAAAATCAGACCACTCTTGTCAAATTTTCTCTTCCAGAAATTGCCAATAGTGCTCTCTCACATTTAAAACTATATTATTTATAACCAATAGACTAAGTTATCAAATAAAGTATTATATCATATCAATTTAGCTACAGAAAATTGTCTATTTAGTTTTCAGTTTGAACTGGTTGGGTTGGTTTGGTGTTTTGTGGCACATAGCAACTATGTCTGTGTCAAACTTCCAATAAAATTCATAATCAAAGTAAAATTAGTAAAACTCACAAAAGGAAATTAAGGTGAAACAAAACAAAGTTTAAAAAAACAACACATAAATTGCATTAAAACCAATTTTTACATCAAGTCTACAGAAGTAAGGGAAAAATACAGTAATACAAATTGTATAAAACTTTCTGTGGCACAACTGTAATTACCATAACACATCAGGATGACTAATAGGTAAGTTCAAAAATCAGCGCAAGTCACCTGCAGTTGGCTTTTCCAGATATTTGACATCATGGGCATTTTCTAATTTCAAATCAAAACAGATGTACTTTGATTCTTAAAAGGGAATCACATTAAAAAGGATCAAATGTATAAATTATAAAACTTAAATGGCATTAAAAAGATCAATAACCTTTAAAAAAACTAAATACATTTCCAAGGTAGATAGTGTCACCATCACCAACACTGTCTAACGTTATGGATAAACCTTGAAACAGAAGATGTTAAATGGTCCCATCCTTGAGTCATAATGGTGGCAAGACAGGAAAATGTGGCTCATCGTAACCTGAGCCTTACACAGGAAACACATTGGTGCATCAATCCCAGATAAAATAAAAAAATGAGTTAAAAACTGTGACCAATGCGTAATCTAATAAGAACAACTTCCTCTTTCAGATGCGTACAGTAGCAAGATGGCCAAAATCCAAAAAAAGGTTTTGATTGATTGATTGATTTAGTGTTTTATGGCACAAAGCAGCGAGGCTATCTGCACCAAACATCCGGTAAAAATGTAAAAATAAAGTAAATGTAGTAAAAGACAAAAAAAAATGAAGGTAAAACAAAACAAAAGTATAAAACCAATGTTGACACCTAGTCTATAACGTTAAGAGAGAAAGCAGAGTATAAGAAGTTGTAAGGTATTTACTCCAGCAAAATGGTAATGATCATAACCTGCCAGGAAGACTAACAGGTAATTTCAAGAACAACTATCAGTCACCTGAAGTTGGTCTTTCCAGTCCTGGTTCTGGGTTATGTGTCATAGCAGCTATTATCAAAATGTAAAAAAACAGGAGTTTTAAAAGACACACAGGAAAATCGTAATAATGAGTAGCCAAATGTTCATTAAAATGATAAAAGTCAAGTAAATGGAGTAAAATTTGTAAAAGTAAATGAAGGTAAAAACAAAACAGCAATTAAAACAGAAAATGGGGTAAAAACCAATGGTGAAATCCAGTCTACAAAGTTGTAAAAGAATACACTGAGTAGCTGCTTGTAAATACAGCCAATTACCGCTGCTACACAGTCGTCTATTGATGGCTGATTTACGATGGCAGGATCAAGTTCTGCGAGAGCAGTGAAAGTGGACCAGTCTGCCTGATCTAGCTTAAACCGAGGCATGCGGGTAGGGTGGCATCGACCACGGCCAGTCTCTCTCAAAAGGATCGGAAAATGATAACTGCCTAGTGGATTACTGTCAACCCTCCATGAAAAATGGGAGAATAATAAAGGGGAGCAACCCAAGAGATCAATGGCAGTAAAGAACTGACTAGGTGCATGAAAATAAGTGGCAGAACCAGTATTGAAAAAAGAAAGATTGTGATCAGAGAGCATACGCTCTACAGATTGACCCCTCCCATCAATATTAGCACTTCCCCAGAGGGGATGATGTCCATTGAAATCCCCCAGGATTAGAAATGGAGACGGCAACTGTTCAACGAGAGCATCAAGGTCTGATTGATCATATGTCTCTCCAGGAGACAGGTACAGAGAACAAACAGTGATGGTATGACCCCAGGAAACATGGATGGCTACGGCCTCCAAGGGTGGGTTGAGTGACAAAGATAGGGTGAGCATATGCTGCTCAACCAACAGTGCCACCCCTCCATGTACTCGACCATCACACAACCTGTCATTTCTGTACAGAGAAAACTGCCATATGGAGACTGTATCAACAGGTTTGAGAAATGTTTCTTGCAAATAAAGACAAACAGAATGGTGGGAAGCAATCAGTGTTTTGATATCATCCAGATCAGAACGTAAACCTCGACAGTTCCATTGTATCAAGGTGGCCATTTTTAGCTGGAGAACCCTTCTTTTTACGACCACGTCTTTTTTTCTTTACTGTCTTTAGTCGAAGGAGATCTATCAACCTCCATGGATCCTGCCCAAGGTCGAGTGGGCAGGGCAGGTTTTTGTTATTGGAAGAGGATTCCAGTGACTGAGGATGCGAACGAATAATTGTTTTGTCTCTTGGGGTGGGAGAAAAAGATGTATCAGAAGAAATGCCTGTAGTTGAAACTGAAGGACGTGGATCTTGAGGTTTGTTGGAAGGTATGGGAGGAACAGAGATGGGCGTGGAAGTCGATTCATCAACCTTTTTAACCATGGAGTTCAAAAGGCTTTTCATTTGTTTTGAAAAGATTTTATTGGAGGCACAGAGAGATCTGTCTGCACTCCCTTTGTAGTTGTGGAATGAAGTGCAGCCGCATATGTCCAAGATGGAGTGGTGAGCAGCAATTTCCGAGCCTCAGGATAACTAATGTTATGTATCGTTTTCAAATGCTGCACCTCTTTTTCATCCAACCATTTTGGGCAAAAATGAAAGTAAGAGGGGTGAGAACCATTGCAGTTGATGCAATGTGGGTCCATGTCACATTCATAAGCATCTTGGTCCTTGCCCCCACAACGAGCACATGTCAGGGAACCATGACATGATGTTTTTGAGTGGCTGAATCTCTGACACTGGAAACATCAAAGAGGGTTTGGAATGTATGGCCGAACCCTGTAAATGAGATAACCTGCCTTGATAGTGTCAGGTGCACGTGGTGAAGTAAATGTTAAAACGAGGGTATTTGTTGGCAGTGTAACTCCATCTTTGCGAGTGGAGAGACCAGCGAGAATCTCTGACTCGGGAACATTCTTCAAATCCCTCTCAACAATAACTCCTCGTGAAGAATTCAAAGTAGCATGAGGTGTAACTTCAATAGGTATATCACCAATTGCCTTTGAATTCAAGAGGAGTTCACTGTGTTGGGTTGTGGATGTTTCAACCAATATGCCACCAGATCGAACCTTCTATACTGATTTTGGAGAGCCAGGAAGTTCCACTAGTCCCTTCTGAATAAAAAAGAGGGACATTTGTCCTAAAAATATTTCTGAAAGAGAATGTAATATAAGAAAATGAGGTACGTGTGTTACTAATGTTGAAGATTGCTGTTCAGAGTCTTCAAGACGTGGTCGCTTACCCATTGACTGTTTTTTCACAATTTTATTTAAATTTTTTGGAGGATCCATAGTAAAAAGAAAAAAATTCAGTACCCATTGACCCACCCACCATGGAGCCCTACAAGGGGATGCACTACAAAATCACGCAAGGACAATGCAGCAACACCAAGGTTTTGTGAACACTATACCCAAACACTAGCATCAGGCACAATGTCCACAAGAGTCGTTGAGAACTTTCAACACTGATACTTGGTTGACTCTAGCCCAAGTGGACCAGCGGAATGACCTAAGGGGGGCCACCCAAAAGCTGCCCGTCTTCAGGGATTAGAGGCCAAAGTGGTGTGTTAGGGTTGGACTTCTCAACCACCAGAATCATCTCCTCCCCTTCATGAGTCGCCATGCATGGCAAACATGGGGGTGGATGTTTAGATCCCAGAGAAGGTAACCAGACAGAACAGAACCTTCCCTGGAAGGTCCCCTCACCCCGCACAGGAATCCACACCGAGGGGAAAAAAAAAGGTTTTGTTTGGAAAAGCTTGTTTTCACATTTCTCACTCCAAGTCAACTACCAACTGGCATGGAGCTGAGCCTCAAATACAAGACCACAAGTCCATGTATGGAATAGACACAGCAGTGATTGTGCCAGACAGATTTAGCTTCAGTATCAGTAAGGTCATTCTTGCAAATACCAATGTGGCCTGGTATCCAAAAAAACTGGATAGAAGTAGATTTAAAAGAGAAATGGGTCAGTCAGTTTTAAATATAGGCAAGAACAGGGTGTGAATTGGTGTGAAGCGATTCTAGGACCAATAGAGAACTAAGCAAGTCAGTATAAATAGTGCAATTTGAGTACTGCTTGGTTTTATGTGATCCAGGGCAAGAGAATTGGTATACAGTTCAGCAGTGAACACATGCTGTAGAGGAGATTCTGCACACAACAACAAAACAACAACAAACCATGGCAGAGCTCACAAAGTAACTGGATTTTCAACCATCTGTATAAATAGGAATTAAAGGATGGTTTGAATAAAGGTTCAGCAAATAACACACAGTATTTCCAATCAGAAGTGTCTGCTTTTCTCTGATGACTTAAAGACAGGTCACAATTGGGGACTGTAAGAACCCATAATGGGATGGGCTGACCAGCAGATACAACAGTGTTACACAAGGACAGACCAAATTCATCCAACTGCACCTGGATAAGACCAAAAGGAGCAATAGCAGATCGTCTGTTTTGAAAAAGTATGGCCAACCGAGGAAGGAAATCACAACCGCAGGAGGGATGCTCTGGTAAGGAACGAAGGTATGAAGCACATAACACAGCTGCAAATGGTGGAGGTGCAAAGAAGATTCACAAGAATAAATATAGTATCTGAACTGGGGAAGGGTGGAAAGCCCCAGTGCAGAGTCAAAATCTTTGATGATGAATGAAATCCAGCATCTTTAAGGCCAAGGTCCTGGCAGAGCCATAGACCAGTGATCCATAGTCAAGTTTCAATCGAATAAGAGCACGATACATCTTTAGCACAAAACTTCGATCTGCTCCCTAAGTGATGGAAGAGAGGACACAGAGGATGTTCAGTGCTCTTGTACATTTGACCTATAACTGCTTGATGTGTGGTATAAAGTTCAGCTTACAGTCAAAGATAAGCCACAAGAACTTTGTCTCAGGGACACATGCAGCACAACTTCACCGATACGGGGTTCAGGATCAGGGTAAATACCCCGTTGGCAGCAAAAGTGCACGCAAATGGTTTTAAAGAGAGAGAAGTTAAAGCCATTTGCTGTGGTCCACTTCAGCAAACAATTGAGGTTAATTTGTAGCTGCCACTTAATATACATCACATTCAACGACTGACAGGGGATGTGAGAGTCATCTACACAGAGACAGTTTGCAACAGTGGGCGAAAGTTGTTCAGTGATGTCATTAATCTTTACATTTAAAAGTGTGACACTGAAGACCAAACCTTGAAGGTCTTTAAGTTCCTTTAGAAATGAACAGGGAAGTGTCAAACCAACACAAACTAAGAATTGCCTGTCCATGAAAATATTTTGTTATAGAAATGGGCAAATTGCCATGCAACCCATATTATATATATGGAGGTCTTTCAAAATGTCATACCTCGATGATGTATCATAAGCCTTCACAATGACAAAGCATATTGATACAAGATGTTGTTTGAGAAGGCTTCTTCGATTGATATTTCAAGTCAAATCAGATGGTCCACGGTGGAGCACTGTTGTAAGAACCTATACTGGGTGGATGGGAGGAGGTTGTTTGGTTCAAGGAACCAAACAAGACAAACATTAACCATCCTCTCGTAGAATAGCTCAAAGGAATTGTATAGTAGTTTGAAGGAATCTGGGGATCCCTCTTGGGCTCAGAGAAAGGTAAAAAAATAACATGGTGCCAGGCATCAGGAAAAACATTCTACCAGATCCATTTAAAAACAATCAGAACAATAGCAAGAGAAGCAGGAAATATGTGGCACAGCATTTTACAGTACACATTGTCAGGTCCAACTGATGAAGGTCCAGTTTGAGTTCCACCAGTTTAAGAGAAGATGATATTCATAGAGACAATCAGCTTGAAAGGAAAGAGATGATCACTCTGTACAAGTCTTAATAGCTAAGGAGGAGAAAAAAAAAAATTGTAGAGCTGGATACCCAGCAAAAGCTTTCACTAAGAGTACTGGCAATGCTCTGGGTATCGGCTACTTCCTGGCCATAAGAGAGCAAGATTGAGAAGGGGACAGAATTATATTGCCCCCTGAAATTTTGAATCTTGTCCCATATGACTTTAAAATGGGTGGTAGAAGATGTGCTGGCTGTAAACTTTGATTTCCAAGTTTCCTTCTGGCTTTGACACCTCACTAACTGGGCACATGCCTGCTGGAAAACAATGTGGTGCGAGAGTATGGGATACCTACAAAAAGTATCTCAAGCCTGTTTTTGAGCCTTCCATGCCATGTGGCAGAAGGGATTCCACCATGAATGAGAATATCATGGAAAACGTTTTGAGGTTTTAGGAATACACAAAATACAATCTGTTACTACTGCCACACAGTTGTATATTGATGGCTTACAGACAATGGCAGGATCAAGTTCTGTAAGAGCAGTGAAAGAAGGCCAGTTTGCTTGATCCAGCTTTCACCGGGGCACATGGGTTGGGTGGCATCTACCACATAAAGTCTCTTTCAAAATTATAGGAAAATGATCACTACCTCATGGATTATTGTCAACTCTCCATGAAAAGTTGGAGAAAAGTAAATGGGAGCAAACTGAGAGATTGATAGCAGTAAAGGACTGACTAGATGCATGAAAATAAATATAAGAACTGCTATTAAAAAGAAAAAGGTTGTGATTAGAGAGGATACACTATGGAGTATTCTGTTCCATAAATATCAGCACATCCCCAGAGGGGATGATGTCCATTAAAGTCCTCCTGGATTAAAAAAGGAGACAGCAATTGTTCAGTGGCAGCATCAAGGTATGACTGTTCTGTCTACCTGTGCCTGGAGAGACCAATGATTAAACAGTGATGGTACAACCACAAGAAACATGGATGACTGCAGCTCCATGGCATGTCTAGTAGCAAAGACAGGGTGGGCACAAGCTGATCAACCAACAATGCCACCCCTCCATGCACTCGTCCATCACACAGTCTGTCATTTCTGTACAAAGAAAACTGCTGAAGGGTGACTGTATTGGTACGCTTCAGAAATGTTTCCTATAAGGAAAGACAGAGCATGGTAGGAAGCAATCATTGCTTTGATATCATTCAGATTACAACATAAAATTTGACAATTCCCTTGTATCAAGGTGGCCATTTTTATTTATGTGTAGAACCCTTTTCTTTAAGACATCTTTTTTCTTTACTGTCTTTATTCGATGGACGTCCATTGACCTCCATGGATCCTGCTCTGGGTTGAATGGGAAGGTGTTTGCTGTTGGAAGAGGATTCCAGTAGCTTTGGACATGAACAAATGATTGTTTTGTATCTTAGGGTGGGGGAAGATATATCTGAGGAAATGCTCATTCCCAGAATCAAAGGAAGTGGATCTTGGGATTTGCTGGAATGTATATTAAGGACAGATGGGTGTTGAATCATGGATATCAAAAGACTTTTCATCTGGTTTGAAAATGATTCTTTTGGAGGCACAGAGAGATGTGTCTGCACTCCAACTGTAATAGTGGAACAAAGTGCAGCAGCATGTCTGAAATGAAGTGGTGGACAGCAAATTTTGAGCCTCAAGGTAAGTAATGTTGTTTATCATTTTCAAATGCTGCACCTTATTCTCTTTCAACCATTTAGGACAAGAAAAAAAGTAAAATGGGTGACAGCCTTTGGAACTGATGCAATAAGGGTAAGTTTCACACTCAAAGGCATTGTGGTCCTTGCTACTGCAGCGAATACACATGTTAAGGAACCACAACATGACGTCTTCCAGTGACCGAACCGTTAACACTGGAAACATCAGAGAGGGTTTAAAAGGTACAGCTGTACCCTGCAATTAAGATAACCTGCCTTGGCGGCAGGTGAACATGGTGATGTAAATGTTACAATGAGGATTCTGGTCAGCATCACAATTCCATCTTTGTTTTATCCACCCTAGGAGTTTCTGTAGTGAGATGTATCTGCACTCACAATGAGAATCTCTGACTCTGGGATGCTCCCAACAATGAATTCAAAATAGCATGAGGTGTAACCTCAATAGGTATATCACCAATTGCCTTTGAATGCAAGAGGAGTTCAATGTGTTGAGATGTGGATGTTTCCACCAATGTTACTGGAGCAAAGCTTCTTCACCAACTTCAGAGAGCCAGCAAGTCCCTCTAGCCCCTTCTGAATGAAAAAGGGAGACATTTGCCCTCAAGATTTGTAGGAAGGGAATGTAGTATAAGCAAATGAAGTGCAACAGGTGTTACAGATGTTGAAGATTACTGTTCAGAATTTTCAAGATGTGGTCATTTACCTATGGACTGTTTTTTTTTTTAATTTTTATTTGGAAAATTTGTCATAAAACAACGAATATTTCAGTGCCCACTGACCCACCCAACATGGAGCCCTATGAAAGGATATGCACTACAATGCCAAACAAAGATGCTGCAGCAATGCCAGGGTTTTCATGAGCACTATTCACAAACACCAGCATCAGATACGATGTCCATAACATCCACTAAGAATATCTAACACTGGTACTTAATTGACTCTATCCTAAGTGGACCAGCCAAATGATTCAAAAGGTGGTCACACCAAGGCCACTTGTCTGCAGGAATTCAAGGCCAAAGTAGTGTGTTGGAATTGGACCCCTCAACCACCAGAATCTTTTCCTCCACTTCATGGGTCATCACACACAGAAAACATAAGGGTGAATGTTAAGATCACAGAGAAGGTAAATTGAAAGAACAGAACCTTCCCTGGGAGGTCCCCTCACCACGTACAAGAAAAGTTTGAACTGAAAACAAAAACAATTAACCCAAGTAAATACTTTTCTCATTTTTCATGAGGATTCTTTATAAAATGTAAAAAAACAAACATGTTAGTTGAGATAACATTACGTGAATTAAATAACAATTATAAGGTACGTTCACTAGCAAGTTGTGTTTAAAGTTAATTAACAGCATAATGTGAGGTGAATAGATGCCAAGTAATTTCCATCTTACAAAGGCATAAATATCTGTTTGTGTTCAAAGGGCAATAAATCAATAAGTATTAATAAGTGTACACTGTTATGAGGTTAAAGCTATTTAGGAGAAATAAAAGTAGTCATATTACAATTTAAAGTCATTTTGGGATATGTAGAGTAATTTAAGAGGGTAATTCGGGTCATTTTTTTAGTTGTTACAAAGTCAAACAAAGCAACCTTTAATGATATTACAGTAAAGAAAAATAACAGACAAAATACAAAGTTTTACTGAAGAAAAGAAACATTTGAAACTTGTTTAGAATGTTTCAGAGATTACACAAATAAAATGGGAGATCATTAATTTTGCAGCTGGTATCTAAGAATATATTTACTGACAAATTAGTAATAAAAACTAAAAAAAATGATTTTTGTGTACAAAAGACTTGTAATGTTTACTAAAAGTCTGCCAAATTTTGTGAAGATTCCCCATAGAGTATTAAAGTTACAGTATGGAAACTATAATTTCAAAATGGTTATAAAATTGGTAAATTTGACCAACCACATTGGGAGAGAATAAAAGCAATAAATCAACTAGTGAGAGTTCAGAACACGTAAAGGTTAAAAAGCTATAAAATTACATCAATAGTATCATCATTCTTTACCCAAAAAGATTTTTTTCACATTTTCATACCAATAAGTTCTGATATTTAATTAAAAAAATAAACTAAATTTAAATATAAAACCAACACATTTAGTAGTGATTGTAAAAGGATTAGTCTTTTATACATGGATGCAAAGGTATTTCCACTATGTTGGCCTTCAATAAAATATTTCATGCAGTTTTTAAAATATGCATTTTAAAACAAATATACTAGACACGAGAATAGGTTTTCCATAAATTATTATAATTTGGCTTTCTAACTTACTTAAAAGTAGACTAAAAATTTCATAACTTCTTGAAGCAATGCCATTAGTTTTAAACACTTCGAGGTCTTACAGTGAAATATTCCATTTTACCATTAAAACAAAACAGGCAATCATCTGTTTCATGCACTTCAATGATTTGCTCTGTTAGTTATAAACATGTCTAACACCTCTGAGAGATTGCTTATTTTTTACCTAAAATAAGGGAGAAGCATATCCCTCATAGTTGAACAAATAGTGATATTTCAGTCAATGAAGAACAGGTTGAAAGTTTATATCCTGGCTTTTTAAATATTTATGTTGTGTTTTTAGCTGGTTGAAAGATATAAAGACTTCATAGGGAAGAGGAGAAAATTTTTAATTTGAAGTCAAAGCACCCCACCTCATACAACAAGAGATAAAGATTGAGAATTTATTTATATAATTTTTTTGATATTGAGAAATTAAAATTTGGATTGTAGAAGATGAATGATAAATATTATTATACCACTTTTTTAAAATATAGATTAAGAAAAAACTAGTTTGATTAAATATAAATGTAACTCTGGAAAATCTTAGCAACATATTCAAATTAACTATCCTGTATTCATTGAGTTTCAAGTTGTGGTTACTCTTCTTGTACTCACTTAAAGCAGGCATGGTATTAAATTTATTCCTGACATTGTTCTTGCTTACATTGCCTTTGCTTCTAAATGTTAAAGTCTCTTTGATGGAATCCAAGTAAGGAATTGGATTTCATATTTAATATGCGAATTTTAGGTGCAATTTCACTTGACATTTTTATTTCATCTATTCATCCATAAGATTAAGGAACTGATATACTGCACTATCCATTTTTTTTATGAAGTTATACATAGTTATGTTTATTATAATAACATAATTTACTAAACATATCTTCATGAAATATGATAAGCTTTTAATAAACATTAGAAATTCATTGTACATAAAAATAAGATTTTTATTAAGTATTTTCAGCAATGATGTGTGAGAATTTACAAAACTTTTACTGAGTCAGTCTGTTTTAAATAGAAATACTAATTTTTCTTAGTATTTATATTTTATTTGCATAACATCTAGAACTCTAAATGAGATGACTTATGAAGGTAAAAGTTCGTATTTTGTATTATTTTCTTTACACAGAAGTTAAATCATCACTACACATTGAAATGAAACAGATTCATCAAATAAAATAAACATACTTTTTCTTGTTCATTAAATAAATTATTTGTTGTCACTTCCTTAGTTGATATTCACAATTTTAATGGTGTACTTTTAAACAACAGTTTTAATTATAAGATTTTATTGCCCATCTTGTATAACAAAGTTTATTCATATCTGAATACTCTTGTATATCTAGTGAGTTAGGCCTCATTGAAATTTTTTTCCTCCACACACAACTTTCAAATGCGCAATTTTTAAAAAAAATATATGTATGAGAACATCCAAAAACAATTATAATTTGTACTGTAAGATATTACAAAATGCTACAAGCATTATATTTTTTTTCCAACAAGCCCATAATTAAATTTTCCCACTTCAACATCTATTGCTGTGAATTTCATAAAAGTCATTATAAGTTGCAAAGAAAAAGTCCTTCTGTTGGTTATAAAACAAATATAGTCTTGAAAATCAAGATAGACAAGACAAGTTTATGCAATAGGTTGGGAAAACTCACTAATATCTAAAAAAAATGAGAAGTTAGGATGTAAAAAGTGTACTCTTGATCTTGGAATTATTTATGGAATGTGTATACATTGCTTAAACAGTGCAGATGCTGCACTATTGGAGCAATACAAACTTATAAAGGGAGAAATGAGAGAACTCGTACATTATTATGATGATTGAGAATGTTGTAAGTACTTTCTGGAGAAATTAAAACTTACATAATATAAATTTTTGCAGCTATTATGTACATTCTGATGTTAACTTTGACAAAATTTGATAATAAACTTGCTTAATTAAATTTTTAAATGGGACTTTAGAACATTGTGACTTGCAAGTTGACCCATTAATTGTACAGGCCTTCTGCAAGTAGGACTTGTACATTCCTTGTTAATTAAATATTTTTTACTGATAATATGTCTGAATATAATGAGTCAGTGTGATTCAAACACTTACTAGTCTAAATGTAAGGTGATTTTCACGTTAAGATTGGACAATATTTTTCATCTTGCAGTTTGCAAAATTCATTTGCATAGTTTCTAACACCATCTAAATAAACATTAATTATTTGTTTTTAATTTGTTTATTATGTATTATTTTTTATTTTTTCTATCCTAATGTAATATGGAATTAGCTGATTTGACTAAAGGGTAAAAAGAATTTAAAACAATGTCCAAAATTTGATAAAAGTTTTAAGTACAATTAAAAAGGAAAATGGCTTGTAAAAAGTTAAAACACAATGACAATGTCCAATGTCAGAGGAAGCCAGCTGAAAAAACAAGTCTTAAAATGGTTCTGTGGCTCATAGTTGTAACAACAATATTACAGTAAAATGCAGATTATTGTGACATGAGTGTCACAAATGCCATGGATTGGTGGATTAGCTCCAGATAAAAGAAAACAATGAATTAAAAAACTGATCGAGTAGCCTAGTTAGAACAACTTCTTTATGGAAAGAAGTCTATCAAAGAACAATAGAAGATTTAATCTGGAAAAAAAGCGAGTTACAATGTTGCTCACACGAAGTTGACTGTAAACTGACTTGAAACTGTGCCTTCAATACAGGACAGGCACAGTTGTGAAGACACCAGATCACACAGACTCAGTGACAGTGTCAATGAGCTCTTTCATGTGAATACCGTTGTGGCCAGGTATCCCAAATAACTTGATATGAATAGATGATAGAGGAAAATGGGCCTGTCATCACAGAATATTAATAACTAACTTATTTAGACTAAACAATGCCATAGCCAGTAAAGAGTTAGTGTAAATAACGCAATTTGTGTATTGCATGGCTTCTACATGATCAACAGCAAGAGAACTTGTATATGACTAGGCAATAAACTGTAGAGGGGGATCCTGTAAGCAATCACTACGTAACATCAATCCATGGCATATTCCACAGAGATGCCTGATTTTGAACCATCCATTTAAACTGAAGTAGAAGGATGGTTAAAAATATTTGACAAACAGAAGATTGTACTTCCAATTAAGAGCAGCGACGTTCCTCATGTAACTCAAAATAACATCACAGTGGGGAAAGTAACAAGCTATGGCAGGATGGCCCGATCAGTGGAGACAGCAGTGATATTCAGCATGTTGCTGCACCTTGATATGAAGGCCAAAGAGAAGACCATCTGTTCTAAAGAGCACAGCCTACTGAAGAAGGAAAACAACTCCAGATGGGATGCTGTGATTAGGATCAAAGTTTGATGTCATATTACAAAGAATGTTGCAAATAGTAGAGGTAAAGAAGGGGTTCATGGGACTAGATAGATGGAGAAAGTTCCCTTGCAGAATCCAACCCCTAGATGGTGAATGAGGTCTAGCATTTTCAAGGGTGAGGGTCCTGGCAGAACCATAAACCAAAGACACAGTTCAGTTTGAAGCAAATGAAGTCTTAATAGATCCTGAGCATGAAAAATTGATCACCCCCCCCCCAAGAGGAGGTAGAAAGGGCACGAAAGATGTTCATTGCCCTCATACACTTTATGCATAGCTACTTGATGTAAGGAACTAATGTCAGACTGATGTCAAAGTTATGCTCAAAGAACCAAAGAAAAAACAACATCATTGAGACAAAGCTCAATGATCAGGGTGGCAAAAGTGCATGCAAGAGGTAAAGCCATTAGCTGTGGTCAACTTCAACAAGCAATTTAGAAAAGTTATGCAGTGATAGTATTAATATCTTGATAATGAAAAGTGACACTCAAGATATAGCTCTGAAAATGGGTAAATAGTTGTGTAACCCATAGGAGTGGAGGCCCTCAAAATGCTGCATCTATGTAGTAAGCCTTCTTAACATCAAAGAACATGGAAACAAGATATTTCCCCTTGAGAAAAGCTTCCATGATCAATGTTTTAAGTTGAATCGAGAGGTCCACAGTGGAACATTGTTGACAGAACCCACACTGGGTGTATGAGAGGAAGTTAACAAGACAAGCTTTAACCATCCTCTTAGAGACTTCATAGAGATAGCTAGTTAAAGCAAATAGATGATAGTTACAAGGAATCTTGGGATACTTCCTAGGGTTAGAAAAAGGGAGGACAATAGCCTAGCATCAAGTACAAGGAAAACATTCACCTGCCAGATAGGGTTAAAAACGACTAGAAGAAGAGCATGCGAGAGTGAAGAGCATTTCATAGTGAACATCACAAGATCTGAGCAATGTACTGCCAGACTAATAAAAGGAAGAGGAAAAAATTGATCTGACAAAACTGATGGCCAAGAAGACTGGGAAAGACACCAAAGTGCTCAATGCATTCGAAAACATGTTCATGTTCAGAGCATGCACTGAAGAACAAGATGGAAAGTGTACTTTCCACTGATCTTCTAAATCTTCTCCCACAGGATTTTGGAACTGGTGGTACAAGAAATACTAGTTCTGAACTTAATAAAAAATTTATATCAGCTCAGACATCTAACCTTCCATGCAATTGCACAGGCTTGCTTGAAAGTGAAGAGATTCAGAAGAGAGATACCTGTGAAAATTATACCAGGAACACGTTTGAGTCTTCCATTCCTCCTCAAAGGCAGAAATACACCATGGACAAGGTTACTATGGAAGTCTCAGAAACAAAATAAGCAGTTTCCTGGATAGTACAGTCATTAACAACTTCTGTGCAGTCATCTATCAATGGTATACAGACAACAAGAGAATCATGTTTGGATAGAGCAATGAAAGAGTGGCAGCTGGCTTGATTCAACTTCCACTGAGGCAAGTGGGTCAGGTGGCATCAACCATAGGCAATCTCTCTCAAAATAAAAGGAATATAAAATATGAACATTGCTCCTCAAGCACCTTTCAAACTTCCAAGAAAAGTGAAGGGAAGCAGAACAGAAGATCAATGGCAGTAAAAGACTGACTAGATGCATGAACATTAGTACAAGCACCAGTACTGAAGAGAAAGATCATGATCCAAGAGCTACACTGAACAATCTCTCCCATCAGTATCAGCTCTGAAAATAATGGATTATGTAACCCAATACGTAGTGTAGTAAGCCTTCTCATAGTTTGCACAGTATTGAAGAGAAAGATCGTGATCCAGGAGAATACACAATATAAATTAACCTCTCCCATCAATATTAGCATCACCTTGGAGGAAGCTGTGTCCATTAAAACCTACCAGAATTATAAAAAGGAGATGAAAACTGTTTAATGAGAGTATCAAGTGATCAAAACTCTCCAAAAGACAGGTACAGGGAACAAACAGTAAATGTATAACCCAAGAAAACAGCCTCCAAGTATATATCTAGCTGTAAAAATATGATGCACATGTACTGGTTTACCAGCAGTGCCACCCATCCTTGCAGTCGTCCATCATATAAGCTGTCATTTCAGTAATAAAGAAAAACTACTGAAAAATAACTGTATCTTCTGGTTGTAAGGAAAAAAAAATATGTAAAAAGACAGGAATCAATCAACACCACAATGAGCACATTGTGCAGTGAATATGAATGTCCAAACTGCTGGCACTAGAAACATTAGAGATTGTTATGAATACATGGCTGAACCTTACAGTTCAGATAACCTACCTGAACAGAAGCACAATTAAGATACTGGTCAGCAGCATAGTTCTATCCTTGTGAGTCAAGATACAGCACACAGCAAAGATCCCTTGGCTGGAAAAACTAGTAAGGATATTCAAATCCCTCTCAATTTCTAAATATTATGCGAGACTCATAAATTGGAGGTTAAGACTGATAGGTCCAACTTCTTTAGTCACCTCCAAAACCTAGGATACGTTTTATAATCCCATGTTGTAGAGCTTGTATCCTATGATCTTTTTAAAAAATATCCAGCATATTTTGTTTAATTTTAAATGTCTTTTGTTTATGGCTTAAAAATCTATATTTGTAATACAATTGATCAGATGCTGGGATTTGCTGTTTTTAATGCAATCCTTCCTCTGATTTTGTTTACTTATTTGGCTTCATTTGGATGTAATTATTTAATTTCACTATAATACACACACTGGTTCTAATTAATCTATTATTCACATGAAAAAAATATATACTACAGTAATTATTCCTCTTCACTGACTGGTAGACAAATCTACAAAACATATCTATTCCTGTTCATTACTGTGTCTTTCGTTGATCTAAAACCATGTACTGCAACCAGACTACGCTATTTAGACATCAACATTTTTGTATTCTACTTAAGTGAATAACATGATTAACATTCCTTCAACTATTTTTTCGAAGTAAAATAGTAATGTAAAAAGCTGTGCAGTTTTTGAACTAAAGCAATTTCTAACTTCAATTTGTGGGCATACATACCTGAAAAGACGTCATCACTCCATTAGCTAAAGAGGAAAGTCGTCCAGCTACCTTAGTTACCCCATCTTTTACTCCTTCTTTTATGTCATACAGGTTAGGAGCATTGTAGCTATTTCCTTTTGCAGCTGATGACTCACCAAAATAGTCAGAACTAGAGATGCTACTAGAGCCCTCAAAACGTGAAAGTTTTTCTCTGCATTCAAACTGTTAAATTGAAAACTATGTTAGAATTTGGACTGAGACACAGTTTACATATTCAATGCATTGTTAAATGTTATCTTCAACACCAAAAATCAGTAATTACTGCTGCAAGTTTACTACCATACATATAAAGTCCAAAAAGTATAAATATTAAGCTCCAAAATTTTGTAATTGTTGAATAATTAGGAAAAAAAGTTGAAATACATTTGTAGTTTAAGTCTAAAAGACAGGAAAATACTAAATCAAAAATACTGGATTTTCAAGTTAAAAAGCAGTCTTATAAAAAAGCTTGAATTCAAAATATCACACAAAAATGTATACATTTTATAACATTTTGAATTCAAGTAATTTATGTATAATTAAAAATAGCCCTGCTTGAAACAGTATACCAATTTTAGTTTCATTAAAAACTTTTAATTACCATGTTGCTAACATTCAAAAATATCAAAAATAACTGAAACAGACTGTTTTGAGATTGAGATTTGCCAATAAATAATTCCATTTTGTGTTTTAATGTTATATATGAATAACACGATGGTATATGCTATGGAATCTTGATTACTGACATTTGCCAGTTTGTTCTTGTGTCATCATGAAAATTCATGGCGAAATAAACATCATAAAACCTGATTAAAATATTGGTTTATCAATAATATGAATTCACCAATAAATTTGAAAAATTTTCAAAATGTGATATAAAATAAAGGTATCCCCACTAAAAATGCCATTCCAAAAGGTATTACAAATAAAATAATTAAAAAATATTTAAACATGTCATTTTATTCTATCTTACAAGAATGCAACAAAATAAAAAGTTGATTTTCTCCACCCATAAGTTTGAAGTAGTTAGTTCACTGAACATGCCTAAAAGCATAACTGTTTTTCAATCTCTATGCAGATTTCAACATTTTTGAGATATAAAACATCCTACCTCCTGTCTTCTAACATGGTATATGAATATAAAATTTCCTAAATGGTTTTAAGTTATACTGGTACCCCCCACTACATAATTGACAGCTGCCACAGAATAATATACTAATTTAAGATCTGCATTCAAATGTTAAGAAATGTGTACTGAATGAATGTAATTAACTTGAAAATAAAGGATTATCTAAAATCTTTGGTAGAGCCCACAAAACCTACGTATTAATGAATATCCTTTGATAGACCCCTTAAATCAGAATTTAATGACTAAAACAGTGCAGTTTAGTTATTATTACACACTACTTTTGATTCATCAATCTGTCAAATATCATTTATATTTACTCCACCCACATCACTAATCAACCTATTTTTTAAATTTAAAAATATGGTAAATAAATCTGAAGCAAAAACTTACATTTGAATCTCTGATGTTACCAAAAAACTGGTCTGAAGAGATGGCTTTGGCATTCCCAAACTTCCGCTGAGCTTCATCTCCAGAAGACATAGAGCTCAAAGCAGTAGCACTCTTTCGATTTTGAGTACTACAAACATTATATTTCTTGTAAGAGCACAATAACTAAATACATCAATTGTATACTTCATACTGTGTTACTCAATCATTTCTGTCCACTATTAGGTAAGCAACATATCCAAGTGTCAAAAATCAGTTAGAATTGTAATATTTACACAAACATACATATATGATCATTTAAACAAAATAAAAATATTAATAGCAAATAACCTTGAAAACATTGCTTGTTTTTAATTGATTTCCTTTATTTTAATGTAATGTAGAAGTTATTTTAAAATGTTAATGATAGCTTTGCCAGTCACACTCTATAAGTTCCAAATTTAAAGTACTGATCTCTCTCAAAAAAGTAACTTTCCAAACATGTAAATATGCAAGTTAAATGACATGGAATAAATTTAAAATGACAAAATGAAGCAGTTTTCATTCCATAAAATAAACTTTCATCAGCATTATATCGCATACAGTTTCTTTTAAAACTACTCAACTCTAAAGAACTGAATGCATTCTGTTAGTTATAATGCAGCTCCTGATGAGTGGTTCGTTATTTTAAATAGTATTAACTCATTTTGGATTATACATCCATATACATATTTACTAAAAATCACAACTGTAACACATTAAGGCCCACCTACCAAGTGACTAGAAAGTCTACAGTATTATTAGTTCCTGTAACAACTAACACTTTAAAGTTTGTATTAAAAATTAAAACTTCTACCCTCTTCAGAATATGTTATTCTTTACTTAATAAGAAAAATTCTCATTCACTTTAGCTTAAATTACAGATGAAGTACTGTTGCTCAATTTAACTCAAGTTAACAGAACCTCAAAATTGTAAAAAACACATATCAAAGTGACCTCAAACATATGAAAGTAATGTATAGATTATCTTAAATATATAAAACTTGGGCATTTTACTGTTTACATCTTCTTTATTCATTAAAAATGAAAGACTTTTCTTTATTATTGTCTACTTTTCCCAGTTATTTCCAGAACCATTTCAAAAGGGGGAATGGACTTTGATAAACAAAATATTATCATGTTAAATATTATAGTTGGCTAATTAACCTATTCTTTAAACAAATCACAAACAAGTATTAAAGTTAGCCCAGGTTATTGTTTTAGTTCTTAGTGATATTAATTCTTAACTAAAAGTCAGATTTGTTACATAAATAGGTAATTACTAAATATTACTTGTGTAATATTCATTTGCGAGTGTTCTTAGCCATGCTGTATTAATTCAGAGGATCATTCTGATGTTGAATCATTCAATGATTCTCTTACTCTTTTCTGATATGTGCGAGTGACATAGAACATAACAGGCAAGTGATACCAGTAGCAACTATGTATTTTGATTCCATGGAAACTTTTGGTTATCCATTGCCCTGCAATTGATTTTGAGTACTACAATGGATGTATTGAGAAAAACTACTAACTTACTCTGGAAGTTGCCTGAACCAACTGCACCAAAAATGAGAGCTTATTTGAACATGTCTACATTGCAAGAAATTACAATGAAGTTGAGTGTCTTAATGTAAATTGAATTGAAGCATTGTTTATGTTTTGAGTCTCAGTCTTCAAGTTAATTCTTTATTCTAACTGTAAACTTCCTCAAATCAGTGACACATACTCCACTTGCAACTGAAAACTCAGGTTTTAAATAAATATACTGTCAACTGAACTTAAGTCGAGCTAAAAATGACCAGCATACACAGCATCTATTGTACAAAGGTAATCTAGCAAAAAGAGAAGTCCCAACTGATGGGAAAAGTTTATTTTAAAAGTGAATCTTGAGACTTGTCTGCATGCAGAACTTTTATCTCTTTGTATACAGGCTCAGTCAATTTGACTGACCATATGCCTCCCATGTAGTATGTATAACAAAATTTTGCAGACTTTCAGTAAATATTACAAGTCTTTCACCTATTTTCTTTACTATTACACCATAAAAGGTCATTCTGTTTGATCAACTTCATAATCAGCAGCAAAAATTCAAAATAATTCTACATTACCATTATTTTCTTTTCAGCACGACTTCAAATTGTAACATGAAAATAGATTTGCTTATCCCAAGTATCTTTACACTCCTCACATTATACATCTATTTACACTTTAAATTTAAGATTAAAGGTTAACCTAAGTAACTTAAACCTTTTGTGACATGCACAGTAAAGGATGGCTGGATTGAAAGGGTTAAAGCATAGAGCAGGCTGCAAACAGACGACAGATGAGCTTCAAAACACACACACACACACATCACAACAATTAACTGAATATGAAATACCATTAATGATCCAGCTCAACTTGTCAATTACAGAGAGTGATTTAAAATAACTATGCATTGTTTAAGCATGTTTCAGTTGTAAGTAATACATCCTTTGTGTCTAGAAAGTATTAAAATATTGAATGAACACACAGATATCTGTTTCTTTTGAGACAAATACCTAAACAGCAAGTTATCCAGTTTTAAAGAGTTGTACATACATGATTGTTTAATTATGTTTAATGAGATGGTTACAGTTTAGGTTCTCTATACAGAATGTTTCAAATTTTAATTTCACAAGCAATAGTTTATCACAGATTTATGTAAATGTTTGTAAATAATATGTTGTGAAGTTCAAAAGTTTTGAATTGGTGACAGTTATACAAGGTCTGTTTAAAAAATACGTGGACTGTTTGAATTGCGCAGCTCCAGTTGTTTCCAGGGGAATCCACTTGGTGTCACTAGGTTCCCACAGACCAGCTGATTTGGCAATTTTTTGTTTGGCGGATTTCAGAATGAATGACCTCAAGGAGCAACGACTTGCTGTAAAATTGTGTATTAAACTTGGAAAATCTGCGACTGAAACTTTTGCTATGCTTAACACGGCTTACGGTGATGTTGCTATGAAGCATCTGGCATGTTTCAAGTGGCATGAATGTATTAAGGACGGTCGACAGTCCATTGAAGATGATGAGCATCCTGGACGTCCTTTCACGTCAACTGATGACCAACACGTCGACAAAATCAACGTCTGACCGTCAGGGAGCTTGCTGAAGAGTGTGGGATATCAGTTGGATCTTGTTACGAGATTTTGACTGAAAAATTGAAAATGCACCATGTTGCTGCGAAATTTGTGCCTCAAAACTCGCAAGTTTTTGGCCAAACACTCGATCACCATTCTTCCCCACTCCCCTACTCACCTGACCTTGCTCCTTGCAATTTTTTTTTGTTCCCCAAACTCAAAAGACCCTTAAAAGGAAGAAGATTTGAGACGATTCCGAGATTAAGGCAAATGCAACGAAGGAGCTAGAGGACATTACAAAAGAAGTGTACCAGGACTGTTTCAACAAGTGGAAACACCGATGGGATAAGTGTGCATTGGGGAGGAGAGTACTTTGAAGGGGTCTCAGACCTGTAACTTCTAAATAAAGTACATTTTGTTTTGACATCGATCCTCATATTTTTTTTAACAGACCTAGTATTCTCGTGTCATGTTACAAGAGCCTTTAAAATTTTTATTTTTTGAGAATAAATGCATCATAGTACCCATCAGTGTTGAATGCTCAAGGCCTCTGTCAAGGTATATGTGTGCATTAAAACCTTATTTGATAGTTGAGAAAGATCTCAAATGTGTGATTGCAAGTTTAGTTATAAAGAATGTATGGCATCAATTTTTAAAGTGAAATTTTTTCAGATTGTATTGTGAAAGCAGAGTAAAAAAATCAGTAATATACCTTGTCAGATTGTGTTCTAAAGTAACTGGGTGGACTCTGATGAAAGAGAATTATTTAAAACTCTGGCCTCTTTGCACTTGTTTAAAATCTTTACAGGTTTAATACTTTTATGGTATGTACATCGTCAAACTTTGGCAGCCTTTTAGTTAAGAAATTTTTCCACATACAAAAATCATTTTTTTGTATTTTTAATAAAGTAAAATAATTTGTCCATGAATATCTTGAATATTTGTTCTGAATAATCCACATGCAAAATGATTTTGATATTACAGTTAAAAATATTTTACTTCATCACATAAATCATAAATTTCATTTGTGTAATTTCTAAAATCCTCCTAAGTACATTTTAAATGATTGTTTTGAATAAAATTTTATGTATCTGTTATTTTCCCTGATTATAGTGGGGTGGTCAATTTTCCCATCCTTGAGTATATTAGGG
Source organism: Carcinoscorpius rotundicauda (assembly GCA_011833715.1). Taxonomy (NCBI): domain Eukaryota; kingdom Metazoa; phylum Arthropoda; class Merostomata; order Xiphosura; family Limulidae; genus Carcinoscorpius; species Carcinoscorpius rotundicauda. The sequence goes on from CM022401.1 coordinate 37,116,799, forward strand.
ACCATTTCTGAAGATGTAGAGAGTTGAATGGGGCCACTGTGTTTCAGTACATAAGCCATACTGCAGCAAAATGAAAAGATACAAATTTCTTGTTTTGGCTTGTGAATATCTGAAATACAGGTTCCTAATTTCTACAAAACTATAGATTTAGTATTATGGTATCATAAATATCTAATTTTAACCAGTGCTGCATCCAGCATACCATGTCACTCACTAAAATTTATATTTAGATGTGTTCTTTGAATATTTACTTTCAAATTAAGAAATTAACTCGCATATAATATTATAGTTTAAATTATCATTTACAATTTGATTACAAACTTATTGATAAATTCACAAAATAGTGGCTAAATAAAATTTTAAATGCAAGTCAACAAATGCAATGGCATGGCCTTTAACCCATTGGGAAAGGGTTAACTAACCTAGAGATATCCATGTTACTTTCTTAGTTTTATAATTATAAGTAAAGAATCAACATAAAAGAAAAGATATAGAACTTATCCCAATTTGTTTGCTCTTTACTATCAAAAGACAGTTAACTAATGGTAGTAGTACATTAAATAATTCACCAACAAATAGACTAATAACATACAAATAAATTGTACAATTTTATCTTAGAATCACCATGTTTCAGGCTTTCTAACTATGCAATAAGAGTAGTTCCAAATGCAACCAAGTTAGCCATTGTGATTAATTTGTGAACCAAAGTTAAATATGTGAAATTGATATTCTGGGTCTAGAACACAATGTTATATAATAAACCATTTTATAGATGAAAACACACCAAGTTTCTTTTGGTTATAGGTAATACATAATTTAATGTAAGAGAGAACTACTAACAAATCTTGAAAGAAAGGATGTGATAGGAGGAGTCTAATTTTCTGTTTGAAAGCTCTGTAACAAACCAAAATTGAAGGATATACAAATTATGGTTTGTCCGAGTAATAATTATTTTATTGTGAGTAAACGTGTTTACAACTTTATAGTTTCTTTGGTGTGGTTAATAGATATGAGATGATACCTGGTGAAAATTTGTCATTTTTCACACTAGGGGAAAGTCAGAATTTCAAAAAACATTTGCTTATAAAATTAAGAACTTAAAACTTATGTTCTACAAAAATGTGAGTTATTAGTCAATGTTTATTCTATACTAATTGGTACAATGTAAACAAAAAGTAGTTCAATAAAATACTGTGTCATGCACAATAAATGATGCTCAGGAGCAAGAGGGTTAAACATATTATTTTAAATGAAGTAAACTGGGTGCAGTTTCTTTATTTTTTAAATTTACTGCCAACAAATCAAAGACACTGTCAAGAATCTGGCCAATAAATGAAATCTGACAAAAAATGTAATTTATAGTGTGTCAAGAATTAAAGTATCATTAACTTCATATGGCTTATGTAGCCAATACTTCATTATCCAATTGTGTTACTGAATTTTCGAATTTTAAATAAATTTCCACTTAAAACTGGAATCCATTCAAAATTACACAAAAGCTAATTGTGTTGGCATTATTCTAAACTGGTTTGTTAAAGTGAAACTAAATTTAAAAAAAGATGGCATCGAGTCAAACTAACTTGTTTTACTCAAACCTCTAGATAACTTACCTACTATCATCCCGTGTTAATACTGCATCTGATGAGAATGATTTTTCACTATCTTTGTCAATATCCCATGATGGTTTACTGCTGAAACTCTTAAAATCATCATCTCTGCGAGACAAAAAGGGGCTATCTCTGTATCTGAAACAACAAAAGAAAAAACTTTTCACAAAAAATATCAAATAAAAAATATGTGCACTTTTAAAAAAAAACAAAACCTACAGGGTACTACTTAAATGATATGATTACTTGTTAGTTGACAAAATTATTTTCCTTAATGAAAGTCAAACATTCTTATTCACTTGTAAAATAATCTTTGCACTTAAACAATTGCAAGATACACTACTCACTTCAGTGTTTACAAGGAAATAATTGGAGTTTCACACACCAAATACATGCGACACTTGCGCTGCATAATCTGCCCAGCAACAAAATTATGCTGCCCACAAACATGCAGAGCATCAGGTGTTATGGTAAGAAACTTCTTTAAAGAAAATGTTTACCATCAAGTTCTTTTTCTGGATTGTATTTAAGCCTCAAATTCATTTAATTTTTTCGTAATGGGTCAAGTCATCGTGTTTACTGACTTTGATTAAATATTTTTTTGAACTACTATTTTATGAAATTATGTCAAAGTTTGGAATCAAACTATAGAATATAATTCAAACTTCAATTATTATACGAGTTAATTTCTTAATTTGAAAGTTAATATCAAAAGAAAGTATGCAAATATAGATAATAGTGAGCTACATAGATGTTTATGATGTCAGTATGTTGAATGTAACACTGTTTAAAATTACTATTTTAAGTCCATAGTTTTGCAAAAATTATGAACTTAAAGTAAATAATACTGACAAGCTGGAATACAAAACAAAAACCTCGTATCTTTTTACTTTGCTGAGATACGACTTACTGAATCAAAACACAGTGACACCCATTTAACTCTTTCCCTTTTTGGAAATAGTCCCTTTTATAAAATTACTTCAATATATGAGTAACAAATAAATAGCTAAGAATACCCCCAGAGTGGTTTCCCCTGCCATTTTAATCTGTGAAAATGCTACCATGTTCTTTCAATCCAAAATTTCAGTCAGGCAGGTTGCGTCTTCAGCCTGCACAAAGTTTCTCATTTTTTAAAATCTAAAAAAAATCTTAGTTAGCTTAATATTTATAGTGGAATTCTATGGTATCAGTGTAGTTAATTACGAGTTGTTTGGTTATTAAATATTTTTTATATTTTCCAAATGTGAAAATTTGAAAGGCTTAGCAGCTAAGTACAATGGTCATAGCAAGAATAGAATTGTTTGCTTTACTTCTTGATTTATTGTTGAATATTTTAAGAAACATGAGTTTAATAATTTACTTCTAAATAGTAATAATCTATGCACACACACACACACACACACAAAAGTATCATAATTTAAGTATGACTGTAGTATTACAAAATACAGGGTGTTCAGAAAGTCACTGTGCAATTTTGTCTGTTAATAAATATACAAGTGCAGAGTGATTTTCCAAACACCCTGTACTAGCCCACTACAACACAGCTAACACAGGGAAGACTAAATTTCAATTTTATATTACTTGACAGATGACTTAAGTGAAAGTGTACTTACATCAATGTAAGTTATGTAATGTTAGCTATGCATGACTGAAAGAACAATATAATAAATGATAATATATATCCAGTACAGAATAAACCTAGAAACAACACCCTTTTGCTGTCTTACCTGCTCGAATACAGGGATTTCATTGTCACTTTTATAGTGCACTTAAACCCAATATAAATATGTATTTTTTAAATCAGTATTGGTATGTGAACAATGAATCCTCAAATTTAATATGTTGGCATAAGAGACCAAAAGTAATTTATTAACTGAAAATAAAAAAACAAACAAACAACAAGCCAAAACATACACTATTTGACTTAATTTAAATATGAATGAGCTTTGCTATTCAAGAATTGTTACAACATAATTCAGTAAAAACAAATGTTTAGTTGTTTAACCTTAATCATTATTATTTACTATTCCTTACTTTGGTGGTCCAGAGGTGAATCCAATATACTCAAATTCATCCTCAAAGTCATGATCTTTATCTTGTTTAATGCTAGATGTAGGTAAATCTTGCTGAATAGTTTTCATATCCAAGAGAGCTGAATGAGAGACTGTTCCTCCTCCAAACTGACCACCAGAAAATCCCATACCAAGCCTTTCAAACTGCTCAGCCTTGTGAGGATCAACATGCTTTAGAATTTGTTCTGTTTGCTTTTGTTGAAGGCTCAAGTCCTTGTAGGCAAGTCGCATGGAGATACTTGATATATACGCACTGAAATTGTTAACTCACATGGCTTTATAATAACAGCAATATCCAATTTTTAGTTTAATAAATAATAAAAAAAAAAGACATTTGCCAAATAATAAATATCTACTTTTAATACAGTAAAAAATTTTAGAATTTGGTAATAAATTTTAAAAAAGCTTAGTATTGACAAAATATATTTTGTTCAGCAGCATTATGAAACTGTGTTGTATGTATCACTCTTGTATAGCATACTTTGTGCATCATAATTACTGTGCAAGAAATTAATGCAAATGACTAAGGTATCTTCCATATAGCCACATTATGTATATTCCATGTATATTCAAATATTATGAATACTTTAGCCTTAACCAATTAAAAAAAAGCATTATTTTAAATATCTATTTTACTACAAAACTAAATATAAAACTGTAGCCAAGTTGAGTTTTATGTAGTACCATCTTCAATTTCTTTTTCCAAATGTATCAAAAGGCTTATGTGATGGACAAATGTCCCAAAGTGTGCATGCGATTTATTATATTCATGTACTCACAGTCACAGACTATCTGCTGTGTACTCTGTAGTAATCAAACCCAAGTTTTTAGCATTGTAAATCTGAAAACATATTACTGTCCCATTCAGGAATATGTACCAAATAATTCATGAATCTAAGTTATTTAAAACTGTATAAGTACTTATTTCCTGTGTGTTTCTGAGTTAAACCTTTGGAAAGTGTAAAAAATTACTAATGTTTTATGTTTAAGTATACTTATTCTTATTTCAAATCAATATTACAGTCTGATGAATGAAGAAAAAAAAATTGTATAACCCCTTGGCCTAACTACAGATGTTATGGTTAATCACAGTACACCACAATTTATGTACAAACACATCTGCATAATTTACCAAAACAATCATGGAGATGGTCATCCCAGATTTATATACAATAATAGCATAAATGAAAATTGTTGTGTTACAAAAGTCTTCTGTCTTATCTTTAAGTCAGCTGGCATTTCAAAACAATGAAAAGGGAAATTCAATACAAAGTTAAAAAAATATTAAGACAATTAAGCTTCAATAAAAACACTATGAAAACCCTAAGAACAAGGAGAAACTGTCCTCCACAGTTATAGGTATTACTTCTTAGACCTATAATCAGTGCCATAAACTCACCCTACTTACCACAAATATATATTTTAACATACAAATAATGGTTTATATATAATAATTCTGGAAATTTACAAACAAAATTAAGTCCATCCGGTCTTGAAGAGTTTTATTGAGAGTTTGGGGAGTGATTTTCTATACTAAAGTTGTTACACTGTGCCTAATAACAAGTCTCACACTGTTTATAATCTCACTTTTCTCTGACAAAGATATCTAATGTACTCTCAGAAATACAAAAGCTTGAATTTAATTTGCTGAAGTTAAGATTTACAATGTTACAAAACTAAGTGTTCCTGATCAAATGCTGTAGCTTTCCAATAAATAAACACTAATCACAAAATGGATAGAATGGAACAAATGAAGAGGTGAACTGCAATTTGACATCTCACTTCATATTAACTGTATAAAAGATACTGGAAAATAGCCTGTCTACACCAGCAGAACACCATCACCTTACTCTGAACTGAATGGTGTTTTTTTCCTCTTCTTCTTCTATCTCTCTCTCTCTCCCCTCACAGAACACACCCAGCAGGGTGCCTTCACAGTTTGGAACTACTAAGTGGTAAGGACTCCCATATTCCACTTGAAGAAAGAGGAATGAAAATGTGTGGGAGAGTCCAGAGAAATATCATAACCTGAGACAGTGCAATAGCTGATCAACAAACCTTCCTGATGTATTTAATCAAGGTATGGCAGGGATAGGCAGCTAATCCCTTCTGCTTTACCACTGAAGTCCATGAGTGACACAGTACAGAATAAGCAAGTTTATGCAGCAACATCACAATGTTAATCACCTTCAAGTGATCTTGTGCAATTCCTCATCTCAACAGTAAGCACTGTGAAGCCACAGAATAGAATACTCAAGTCAACATGGCTGCACAGTACATGTTTTGAATTGCAGAATAACTGACCAGGCAGCACTTGCCATTTATTTGGATCCATGTTATGAAGGTATGAAAGGACTGGCCCCTAAAATAAAAGCAGTAATATAGGCTTATTTAGTCTTAAAAAAACTTGAAAAACAGCCATAGGTAAAAGGCAAAAAATCAGAAGTCAAAATCATGATATGAAGTAAAAAAGGAAGGGAAATAAATGGAGTTAGATGTGTTCCATATGCTTGATTGCAGGATTTTCTCCAATAACTGACAAAGACCAGAAACAAGGGAAAATGGTATTGAACAAATTGCTGTGGGAAGAGGACAATGAGGAATAACCCAGCTGGATCAAATGGAAAATCCAAGTGGCAAGTGTAAAAAGGAAAAGAACTCTTGATAACAAAAACTGCCACAGGAAAGAATATTACAAATGGGAACCACAGAAAAAGCCCCGAGGGAAATAGAATTACAAAGAGCAGTCAGTAGATATAAAGTCTTTCTAGATAGGGGACAAGTTTAGAGCTGGTTGGTTGTTTGGCATTTTATGGCACAAAGCAACTAGGCTATCTGTGCCAAACAACCAGCACAATATTAAAAGTAAAATTATTACAATTCGTAAAAAGGAATCATGTTAAAACAAAACAAAGTCTAATTTTTGAATTAAAAACTTAAATAGCATTAAATACAATTTTTAAATCTAGTTTACAGCAGTAAGACAGAAAATAAAGTAATAAAAGTTTCAGAAGACTTTCTGTTACATAATTTTAATTATTATAACTTGTCAGATTGACTAACAGGTAAGTTCAAACAACAGTTGGCCTTTCTAGCCCTGGTTGAATTATTTGATGTCTTGGCAATTTTCTATCAAACCAATTTTACTTTAATTTCTAAAAAGAAATGTTAAAACAAAACTGATCTAAGAAGGAAGGACAACAGTCTGGCACCAGGCATCAAGACAAACATTTTCCTGCCAGATCCAGTGAAAAAGAAGAGGAATAGCAAGAGAGAGATGGTGCAGCATGTCATAGTGTATATCATCAGCATATTTGGAGATGGAAACTGTTCAGTGAGAGCATCAAGGTCTGATTGATCACAGATTTCTCCAGCAGACAAATAGAGATAACAAAACAGTGATGCTTTGACCCAAGGAAAACCAAACGGTTACAGCCTCCAACATCATATCAAGAGGTAAAGACAGGGTGGATACACGCTGATTGGCCAACAGTGCCACCCTTCCATCATACAACTTGTCACCTCTGTACAAAAAGCTGCCAATGGGTGACTGCATCAGCAAATTTCAGAAATGTTTAAAGAGACACACACAAGATGGTAAGAATCAACAAATGCTTTGATGTCATCCAGATTAGAATGTAAACTCTAACAGTTCCACTGTATAAAAGTAGCCATTTTTATGTATGTGTAGGCGTACTGGGTGAGCCTGTCTGTTTTCAACCACACCTTTTTTCTTTATTCGAGAGAAGTCCATCAACATCCACAGATCCTGCTCGAGTCAATTGGGCAGGTCACTGTCATTAATAGATTCTAGCAATTGAGAGCATGAACGAATCACTGTTTTGCATCTTGGAGCCAGAAAAAGTGGGCCTGAGGAAATGGCTAAACCCAGAACCAAAGGAAGTGAAACTGTGGGTCGACTGGTATGAATGACAGGGACAGAAATAGATGTTGACATTAATTAATGAATTTTATTAATCAGAGATCCAAAGACTTTTCCTATGGTTTGAGAACAATTCTTTCAGAAGCACAGAGATCTGTCTGCACTCTCACTGTAGCAGTAGAACGAAGTGCAACAGCACACATCTTAGATGGAGAAGTGGAAAGTAACTTTCAAGCCTCATGGTAAGAAATGTTTTTAATCTTCTTCAAACACTGCACCTCTTTTTCTTCCAACCATATGGGGCAAGAATGAAAGTAGGATGGGTGAGAATCACTACAATTAATGCAATGAGGATCTGTTTCAAACACACAGGCATTGTGGTCCTTGTCACTGCAAGGAGCAAACATAAAGGAACAACAACATAACATCTTTGAATGATGAAACTGCTGTCATTAGAAACGTCTGAGGGGATTCAGAATATATGGCCATTCCTTGCAATGACCTGAAACTTTTAGGTACTCAACCTATGCACTCCAGCATGTTTGTAAACAGATGTAAATCTGGACAAGTAGGAGGAAGCAGGACATTTTGTGATGTACAAGTCTGGTCCAACCACCACAGTAGATTGTCCACTAAGGAAGGAAAAAGTGTAGCCCCAGATAAAAAAAAAAAAGAGCCAATATGAAGTTAAGAAGGAAGAAGATGTACCAACAAAATTTCTGTGAAAAGCCTCATATGGGAGATGAATAGTGGAAAGATACGATAAAAAGTCGTAAGGGTAAGACAAAGCTTGGAAAATTGGGCATGGGTTAAACTGACAGGGAATGGTTAAAAGAGAACCCAATAGTTGTTGTTTAAGATAAGTGCTGACTAACACTACCATTTAACTTGGAATAGAATTGTCCAACATGGACTCTAACATCAGAGGTGGTGGGAAAAACCAAAGCGTTAAGTAGAATGTTCATGTACTAAAGAAAGATGTGGGTTACAAGAAATAGGGGAGAGATATAACACATCATATACCTGAGATATATGGTATAAAAAATCATGGAATGCTAAACTGAGTCATCAGGAAAGCATGGCAAAAATCAGGAAGTTACAAAATGTAATTGAAGTCCTCATAACCCTGAACATTACAGGGGTTAAATCTCTATGCGACTAAATGTAAATAATTATTCTGTCAGGCTGCCTGCACCTAAAGCCCAAGATAAAGCACCTGTTGAAATTTAGACATCTGAAGTGGTGACATTAACTTCAACAATCAACAAAAATGGTGAATGTAAATTTATATACAAAACAACAAAAAAAGAGGACTAAAGAGATAGGATTGTGGTAATTCTAATGAAAACTGAGTAGTTTATAAAGTATAACCTCTTTGTGAAGAAACTGTATTTCAAACTGAAAACAGGTCAAGAAAAAATCATGTTCAAACATGAGTGCTGTCAATTGAAAAGCGATACTTTGGTAGAGGCTCACGAAGAGTGCAACATATTGTGTATGTATATTGTGCTCTTACTGATGAAGAGGTGTTGCATGACAATTTGTACAGAGAAACATGTTGGAATCACTTAATTCAAACAGGAGAAGCAAAAGGCTTGTAGCATGAATAAAAAGTTTGCATATAGGGGTAAGAACAGCAAATGGTGCTATATTGAAATTATCACATAACAGACTTAGGCCTGGAAATCATTTGTTCCACCAAGTACCAGAACACAAGCCAATCACTACATGCCAACCTAAATTCTCTAAGACAGCATATAAACCCATGCAAAAACTGGTAAAAGTTACTTGAATATGAAAGACAAAAAAACTTAAATATAATTCTTTTTATATCTTTGGTATATTTGTAGATTAGTCCTATAACATTCATTCCATGTGTCATGCTGGCCATTTTATCTAATGTTATTTTTCATGAAAACTGAATAAATCAAGAGAAAAATAAACTTCATTTGTAAGGAATTGTTGACCTTGTAGTTACTGTGGTTGTTATTCTAAAAAGGTAGTAAAACAACTCATACTACTGCAAATATCTGAATTGAACTCTACACATCTCTATAACTGATGAAAAATCTGTATCTGACAAGTTGTATGCAAGATTTTAAAACCAATTTTGGTTAAGTAACTAATCTGATTTGGTAAGAATGTCATTAACCAAACCAGCACATGTGAATAAAGTATGTGAAAACCAAATAACAATAATGGTAATCTGTACAAAAAAAACAGAAAATTATCTTACTAAAATAGCACTGTGTTAACTCGAATCACACACTTGTAAAATAAACTGAGAAACATGTTCACAAGAAACTTTCCAAGGATTAAGTACAATATTATGTCAATCTTCAAAAATTCAGTGATTCATTATGATTATCATAATGTCAAACATGTTTTTTTTTCAATTTCATGGGCAAATAAAAAAATTCTCAAAAAATACAAACTGTAAAATATATGATTTCTTTCACTTTACTCACAGTTGTTTTTCTTCCTCTTCTTTAGATATCTCAGCATGTTGTTTTACTGCTACAGCTGCTTGTTCTCTCAAGATGTCAGCTTGCTGGGCTTCTTTTTCAATTTCACTGAAATCTTTTGTTACTCTCTGAGCTCCCAATCCTTTTCTTGATCCCTGCTGATTGGAATATACATCTGCCATTACTCAGATGAAGCAATTGTATAATTAGTTGTAACAAGCGAAGAAGATTCACAGTTTAAGAGTTACAGATTCTTGTTAAGTTTGCTGAATCAAAAGTCTAGCATATTTGTGACACCTATTCACTCCAACGCACCCCAAAACATTAACACCTAAAATATCAACTTTGTAAATAAATTTTTTGGAAGTTTATATTTGAATTAAATGTTTCTGTAACTTTTGTTAACACAGTGTTATTACAAACAAAAATAAATTATCCACTGTGACATATGTATATAAACAGGACCTACCAGTAGAGTTAAAGCTTGAATTTCACTTTGACTTTGATCAGAAAAAGCTGTCTTTAGCAATTTAGAAAGTTGAGAGACAAATGTACAAATGATCTTGAATCATTTATACCTTAGTTTGTGTCTGTTCTTTATATAACAATGCTTTTGTTCATGTAACAGAATTAAACATTTAAGTAAAAACAACAAATCAATATTTTCTTCAAAAGGTTTACCTTCATATAAGTGATTACTCTCTCTCTCCATTTGTAATAACCAAGCCACTTTACCAATATAAATATAAATAAAACAAGTTTAATTTTTATCATCACTAAATATTTGTAATATCTAATGCAGCTTTGCACTTTACGGTGCTTGTGTTGTACACCCCTTTCTTACTCTGGTTATCTCATTATATAATTACACAACAAAGTTTCTGAATTAAGAATAAAAGAAGACATTTATAGTTTTGTTAGATATTCATTTAATACACAAGTGTTCTCATGTAATATTATACCTATCTGAAACTTGCAAACATTTCTTAATTGAGATAAAATCAGATGAGCTTAGTTAAAATCACAGAGTACAACAAGAAAGCAAAATACTTTTATGAATGGAGTCCTGTATTCACTAAAAATTTATTTAATTCTTTTTATAATATTAAAATAATGTACATAAATAAACTAGCTGCTTAATTATGTTTAATTAGAATCATGATAGATTTGAAATAAAAATATTACCATTATTAAGATACAAGAAATTTTCATTAAATAACAAAGTGGTTAAAAACAAAGTCAATGTGAAAATTTACAATAAACCAATTATTGAATAATTTAAAGAAACAACAATGTGAATGTAATTAGGGGAATTAAAGGTAGGTGCACACATGCGTGTGTACACCAATGACAACAGTACTCAATTTTAACAGTTCTCCAAGACATATATAGCTCAGTTGTATCACTGCAATTAAAAACAAATTTTCTACAAGTTACAGCTTCTCAGTAAGTAAACTTGTTTTCTAAACAGGCACTGGTGCAATTATTTTCAAGTAGTGCTCAGGCATTTCATATATAATATGTTGAAGTAATACATGTGAAAGTTCTGGTGCAAGTCTAGTCTTATTACACGATGTACTCTACTGTACATGGCATGTAGGACAAGCTGGTTAGAAAGAAAACATTAAATGTGATTGATTAAAATTGCTGTTCTGTTTAAAATTTTTATACATATCATTGATTGCTTGCATCCTAACAAAATTACACAACATTAGCATGGTTTGGGCCTTTCTCCCAAATGAAGCAAAAATTCCCAGGAAACAAGGCATCCAATTTTGGTTGAATAAAGATAGAAAATTGCAAACTAAATATTAATTGTACTTTTGGTAAAAAAGATATAAAAACATCAAAACTTAAATTGGGCCTTTGTACATCAATATTGCCATAACGAGATCATTTTTGAAGGTTAATGCTTTAATTTTTTAGACAACTCTACACACAGGTCAATTTCTCTGATGGATGACCTGGAAATTTCCTTAAAATCAAGATATGGAAATGTTCTAAAACGTAATGAATATAACAAAACACTCTGCTTCTCACAGTATAAATAAAATTGGCATGTATACTCACCACCTTCTTAGTTGCAATAGGTTTACGGGTCCCAATAGTACTCTTTCTCAGCTCCTGTTGTTTTCGAGCTTCAGTTGGTTGAACATTGAGAGCTATCTCCACATTTGGACCTGAACATAGTATTAAAAGACTTAATTTTAATATGTTTTATCTTCTACAGGCAACATTTTAATTTAAATAAGGAAAAGTCTATCATCACAATTATGAATTTCCTCACTCAAAAATTTTAAGACTGAAAAAATAATTTTATTATCAAATATTTTTTAAGCATATGTTATTTGACAAGTCCAAATGTTCACTGAAGTGAAAAACAACAAACAAAAATTGTTTGTTTAATTCTACTGGTAATGGAAAAATAAAATCCAACTGATCTTTCACTCTTGTACAGATATTGAAGTTGCATCAGTCAAATAAAATGTTTCATTTAGGAAGTGTAATTGCATTTGAGTGTAAGGTCTCAATACAAAAGTAAAAATTATTGAAAGTTTCTTTTTTTGTGTAACAGATACATACGTAAGAAAAGTTGCTTAAATGAAAAACTAATATTGCACAGCAAAATATCACTAATGCTTAAAAAAATTAGGGCTAAATATTTGTTAAAAATAATTTTAGTTGTACAGGTTTATCTACATTGTTTGTAAGCCTATGATTTTAACTTGATAAATTAATTCATACAATGCATAAATGGCATATAGTGCTGAGATATTTTACCAGGTGAAACCAAACTAAAATCTGTATCTCAGGGTGGTTGGTAAGGATATTAAAACTTTTACGAATAAAGCAGAGAATGTTTCGACCATCTCAGATCATCTTCAGGTTCACCATCTGAAGGTGCCCTAATAAGGTCAAAATGATGTTTTCTGCTTTATTAGTGAAAGTGTTAATACCCATACCAACCACCCTGAGATACACTTTTACTTCAAGTGGGTTTGTCATCATCATAAGAAATAAAATCAACAAAAGTAACTTTTTACTGGGATTTGATGAATGGTAATTATCAATTTAATATTTCATAAATTAATAAGAGGAACTGAAGATACATAAATTTATAGTATAAAAAAAAGGAAAAAGTCTGCTTGTACATTCCTTCAATCATAAAAAGTATAACACTGATTAATGACATACCATCTTCAATAGCCTCATTTGAAACTGATCCATTGCCAGTGGGTTCTGGAGATATAGCATTGAGGAACTCATTTTTCACAACATCATTTACAGTGTTCTCATAAAGTCGAGCTTCAGAATGTTCTTTGAAAAAATCGATTTCTTTTTCTTCTGGTGAATGAGGTGTATCATGATGGCCAATGTCTACATGTAACTAGAAAATTGTTTTTTTTTCTTATTAAACAATGGGATAATATAACCAGTGTTAAAAATAAAAATGAAAAAACAAAAATTACTTTAATTTTAAAACTTCTACAATTATCTTTAGTAATAACATAGAGATATTAACATTTTCCTTTCCTCAATATGTATTTGTGATAAATACCTTAACACATACAATAATTTGATCCCTCCTTCGAACATCTGCCTAAAAGATTGCATAACTAGTGTTGAGCTAATTCCCACCCAAAATCATATGTTAAATAAGAATGTTGCTAGTACATGATAATATCACCATGCAACAATAGCCCTTTACCAACAGAAGGTCAGCTCAACCTCTATGCACAGTAATTCCTCTTAAACACTACTGTTTAAAATAACTTTCATCAAAAGGGAGGAGAACAAGTTGAAGGTGTGTGAAAATAGAATCCTACACTGAAATGGTGAAAAGGCCAGTGCAAACATTAAACCTAGATGAACTATCTTCTGAAAAGCACCAAAATGAAAAGCCCATGGAATGTGACACCCAACAGAAGAAACTATTGAGGTATATCTGTGATAGGCTACGTCACATTTCAGAGTTTACATTTTACATGAAAAGAAAAGGGGAAAGGAAAAGATTAAGTGTAGCAGGAATAGGCAAACTATTTTTTTACATAACCAACCAAATACCTGTGCACAAGGTGGGAGAGAAAGACTTCTATAAAGGGGCAAGGAGAAGCCAATCATCCATGTAATAATGAAATCTCAATTCCTATATGGCAGGCAAATGCTCCAAGACTATTGAAAATAATGGGTAAATATAATGCCCAATAGAGAAGAGTGAAACTAACATTAGATTCTTATGAATAAAATGGAGAAAATTTCTGGAGGACAGGGCAATCAAAACGTTTAAGAAGGACCAAGAAAAAAGAAACCAAAGAACTGCAGAAAACTGGAAACTAGTTAAGAGATAATAGATTAATAACAGGACACCAGCATCTGATCTTCTTTGGGACAATGAAATGTGAATAATATCCAAGAATAGGAGTAAATATTCTCTCAAAGGCTTTCTTGGCCAAGAGATCTGGGACCATATCCTTGAGATGTTGAAGATGAACAGGGTTGGTTGGAGGAAAAAAGGAAATTGAAAAACAAGAGAGATGAAGGGACAAAAAATACGTCATGGAAGAAAAACTACAGAATTTACCTGTTGCTAAAAGTAGAGACAGACTAGCAGCCACTGGCAAGATCTCAGAGTAGTCAGTGATGAGATGAAAGATGAACCTGACATTATAAAGCGGATAAATGGGGTAAAGAAGGAAATGGAAGACAAGGATTGAACAAGCCTTGGCACAGGAGCAGAAAGTAAGGTTGAGAAAGATGATAAATCACAGAAGACAATGGGGAATGATGCTGGGCTGCCTTAATCCTCATCTCTAGAAAGAAAGGAAGACCAAAGATGAAAAAGATGAGTGAGCCAACTGAACAATAACTAAGAGAACATCTTGATCCAAGAGTAGGAAGATCAAACAAGTATAGATAGATCAGAAGTAGTACATGCTAAGGTAGTGAAATGGCAAAAACAAAATTTTCCAGAAAACCCTCAAGGAGCAAAATTATGTGCCTCAGAAATAAGGTGAAGAATCAAAAGGTAATGTTGGAGAGTGGTAAGAAAGAGGTGAAGGCATGAAAACTGGGTACAAGAATCTAAGGGACCCATTTACCAAACAAGTAAAAGAGAATCCAAAGGAATAGAAATGAAAAATACTGTCAGCCAAGACAAAAAGAGTCAAGTAGGCAATGACACGATATGTAATCATACACCTGTAAGATGTGGAGTTGTTAAGAAAACAAGTTTAACTTCAGAAAATATTTTCTGAACCCAAACGAGCTGTTTTTGCATATAAAAAGGACATACTATACTGTCAAATGAGTATAAGGTGAATGTTGGTTAATACGATTTGCATCTGTTTAATCATCTCTTAGACAAAATTCATCTTTAACTGGTCACCAAAATTTTGTTGCTTTTTACAAAAGTAATTACAATGATTGTTGTTTTAAATAATTCATATTTTTTAAAAGTGAAAAGAGCAATTACAAAACAGAAGCATAAGCAACTGTACAAATGTGTATATTGTTAATTATATATTCAAGGCATCACGTGCATTTGAATATCTTTTAACATTTTCTGGGTATGAAAAATTAGTCTTTCTTGTTCTTGATGTATAACTAGGCCAAATGGATTTAGGGTCAATCAACATTAAGCATCATAAATAGGAAGAGTTAAGCTTTAAAATTATTTGAGCAACTTCCTACTAATCTGTAATACAAGTTAATTTTAAAAGATATTTCACATGTAAATACTGATGTGAATCTTTTCTTGTTTCTTGTAAAATTTTTCTTGTTGTCAAAAGTAAATGTTGTGACAGTATATTTCTTTGAAATCCATACAAATATCTGTCTACTTCAAGGTGTTAGGTTGGTTGGTTGATTTGATGTTTTTATGGCTCAAAGTAGCTAGGCTATCTGTACCATAACATCTGGTAAAAAGTAAATTTAGTGAAATTCATTAAACGAAATTATGATGAAACAAAAGTTTTTTTTTTAAACATAAATAGCATAAAACCAATTTTTACATCTAGTCCACAACATTAAGAGAAAAGCTACAGTAATTCAAGTTGTAAAGACTGTTCTGCAGCATAACTGTATTTATTATAACCCATCAGGAAGACAAACAGGTAAATACAAAAACCATCATCAGTCACATGAAGTTGGCCTTTCCAATCCAGGTTCCAAACCTTGAATGCAGGACCATGTACAGAAGAGAAATAGCAGTGATAGTCCCAGAGCAGATAAATTTTGTTGCTCTGTTGGAGAGCTTATTCCCGAGAATACCAACATCGCATAATATAAAAAAAAAATGGATAGAAGTAGATGTTAAAAAGAGAAGTGGGCCAGTTGGTTTTAAATATTGGCAAGAACAGGGTGTGAATTAGCATGAAGCGATTCCAGGACCAGTAGAGAACTAAGCAAGAAATTATAAATTGTGGAATTTGAGTATCGCTTAACTTCTAGGTGATCCAGAGCAAGTGAAATGGCATACAGTTCAGTAGAGGGGATCCTGCGCATGCGCCCACCGAACCACAACAAACCATGGCAAAGCCCACAGAGTCACCTGATTTTCAACACATAACAAACATTATTTCCACTCAGGAGTGTTTGCTTTTCTCAGATGACTTAAAAGATAAGTCACATTTGGGGACTGTAAGAAGCAATGGTGGAATGGGCTGACTAGTGGATACAGCAATGTTATCCAAGGACAAACCCAATTCATCTAACTATGCCTGGATACGAAGGCCAGAAGGAGTAATAACAAATCATCTGTTCTGAAAAAGTATGGTCCACTGAGGAAGGAAAACACAACCCCAGGTGGGATGCTCTGGTAAGGAATGAAGTTTTGAAGCACATAATAAAGACAGTTGCAAATGGCAGAGGTGAGAAGAAGGTCCATGAGACTATGTAGAAGCTCTGAACTGGGGAAGTGTGGAAAGCCAAGGTGCAGAGCCAAAATCCTTGATGATGAATGGGGTGCAGCATCTTTAAAGCCGAGGTCCTGGTAGAGCTAGACCAGTGACCCATAGTTAAGTTTGGATTGAATAAGAGCACAATATATCTTATGCATATAACATCCATCCACTCCCAAAGTGGTGGAAGAGAGAACACAGATGATGTTGAGTGCTCTTGTACATTTGACCCATAGCTGCTTGACATGTGGTATAAAGGTCAGCTTATGGTCAAAGATAAGTCCCAAGAACTTTATATTGGTGAAGGTGTGCTGCCTGTGGTCCCTGAGACAGAGTTCAAGATCAGGGTGAATACCCCATTGGCAGAAAAAGTGGATGCAAATGGTTGTAGAGACAGAAGTTAAAGCCATCTGCTATGGTCCACTTCAGTGAATGATTGAAGGCAGCATAAAGCTTCAGCTCAATATATCTCATGTTTGATGACTGACATAAGATGTAAAAGTCATTCACAATAGAGCCCATTTGCAACAGTAAGATGAAGTTGCTCAGTGACTGCATAAATCATTACACTGAAAAGTGCAACACTCAAAACACAACCCTTAGGGATTCCAAGTTCCTTTAGAAAAGAAAGTGTCAAACCCACAGGAACTTGGAATCTCCTGTCCATTAAAAAATTGCTAATAAAATGGGCAAATGGCCACATAACCCATATATATATGGAGCTCTCACAAAATGCCATACCTCCATGTTGTGTCATAAGCCTTCTCAATGTCAAAGAACATTGATACAAGATGTTGTAGTTTGAGAAAGGCTTTTCTGATTGACATTTCAAGTCAAATCAGGTGGTCAATGGTGAAGCACTGTCGTCGAAATCCACACTGAGAAGATGAGAGGAGGTTGTTTGATTCAAGAAACCAAACACGAGAAGCATTAACCATCCTCTCTAAAAGGTATTACACAGACAGCTCAAAGCAACTAGACATTAGTTTGAAGGAATCTTGGGATCATTCCCAGTCTTAAAAAAACAGAACAATAGCCTGGTGTCAAGCATCCAGAAAAACATTCTCCTGTCAGATCTGAATAAAAACAATCAGGAGAACAACAAGAGAAGCAAGGGATAGATGGCACAGCATTTCATAATATACATTGAGTCCAACCGATGAAAGTCCAGTTTGAGTTCCAACAGAAAGGGATAATTATTGTCAGCTTGAAAGGAAAGAGGTAATCACTCTGCTCGAGTCTTGATGGCTGAGGTGGAGGAACAAGTAGAAGTGCTAGATAACTGGCAAAAGCTTTCACCTAGAGTATCGGCAATGCTCCGGGTGTCAGCTACTTCCTAGCTATTGGAGAGCAAAATTGAGAAGATGACAGAATTATGTTGCCCACTGAACTTTCAAATCTTGTCCCATATGACTTTTGACTTTTACGTCTCACCCACCAAGCACGTGCACAGGTCTACTGGAAAGCGATGTGGTGCGAGAGTGGGGAATACCTATGAAAATTATCCCAGGCCCATTTTTGAGACTTCCATGCCATGTGGCAGGCAGGATTCCACCATGGATAAGTATATCCTGTAAAAAGAGTCGAGGTTTGAGAAATACGTTGAGCAGTTGCCTGTGTAATATAGTCAGTTACTGTTGCAACACAGTAAACTTGATGGTACACAGATGATGGCACAATCAATTTCTGCAAGAGCAGTGAAATATAGCTAGTTTGCTTGATCCAGCTTCCACCAGGGCACTTGGGTCGTGTGGCATCTCTCAAAACTATAGGAAAATGATCACTGACCTGTGGAGTACTATCAACCCTACATAACAAATGGGAGCCAACTGAGAGATCAATAGCAGTAAAAGACTGAGTAGGTGCATGAAAATAAGTAAAAAAACCAGTACTGAAAAGAGAAAGGTTTTGATCAGAGAGCATATGCTCTACAGAGCAACCACTTCTATCAATATCAGCACTTTCAAAGAGGGGATGATGTTCATTAAAGTCCCATAGAATTAAAATGAGAGATGACAAGTGTTCAATGAGAACATCAAGATCTGATTGATCTTAAGTTTCTCCAGGTGACAGGTAGAGATAACAAACAGTGATGGTACGAACCAAGGAAACATGGATAGCTGCAGCCTCCAAGGAGATGTCAATTAGTAAAGACAGGGTTGGTAAATGCTGTATTGGTAGGTTTCAGAAATGTTTTCTGTTAGGAAAGACACACAGGATGGAAAAAAAATCAGCAAGTTTTGATGTCATCCTGATTAGAATGTAAACCTAAACAGTTCCATTGTATCAAGGTGGCTATTTTTATTTATGTGCAGGCGAATTGGGTGGAGAACCCTTCTGTTTACGGCTATGTCTTTTTTTTCTTTACTGTCCAATAAGTAAATTGGGCAGATCTTTGCTGTTTGATTCCAGCAACTGAGGATGTAAACATGATCGCTTTTTACATCTTGAGGGGGGAAGAAGATGCATCTGAGGAAGTGCCTGTATCTAGCACCAAAGGAAGTGAATCTTAGGATTTGCTAGAATGTTTACAAGGGACAGAGATGGGTGTTGAAGTTGGTTCATTAACTTTTTAACCATGGAGAGCAAAAGATGCTTCATTTGGTATGAGAATGATTATTTTGGAGGCACAGAGATATGTCTGCACTTCCACTGTAGTAGTGGAATGAAGTGCAGCAGTATACATCAAAGATGAAGTTGTGGACAGCAAGTGTTCAGCCTCAGGATAAGTAATGTTACGAATCATTTTCAAATTCTGCCCCTATTTTTCCTTCCATCATTTAGGACAAAAACAAAAGTAGGATGGGTGAGAACCCAACTGATGCAATGAGGGTCTGTTTTACACTCATAGGCATCGTGGTACTTGCCACCTCAACGAGCACACATCAAGGAACCACAACATGATGACTTTGAATGACGAAATTGCTGACACTGAAAACATTGGAGAGGGTTAGGAACGCATGGCTGTACCCTGCAATTAAAATAACCTGTCTTTATGGTGGCAGGTGGACATGGGCCCATTTCACATTCATGGGACTCGTGGTTCCTTGAAATGTGCTTTAAGTGACCAAACCACTGTCACTGGAAACATATGAGAGGGTTTGGAATGCATAGCTCTACCCTGAAATTATGATAACCTGCTATGATGGTGGCAGGTGGATATGGTGATGCAAATGTCAGAATGAGGACATTGGTCGGCATCATAATTCCATCTTTGAGAGTACAGGTACGCCTAAACATAGAAACTCCTTGGGTGGAGAAAACATCGATAATCTCCGACACAGATGTTCTTCGAATCCCCCCCAACAATAACTCCTCGTGATAAATTCAAAGTAGACCAATATGTCACCAAATCAAAGATTCTTTATTGGCTTTGGAGAGCTAGCAAGTACCTCTTGTCCCTTCTAAATGAAAAAGGGAGATATTTACCCTAAAATGTTTGTCTGAAAGAGTAAACCTCATTTTCTTATACTACAGCAACAGGTGTAACAGATGTTGAAGATTGCTTTGCAGAATCTACAAGATGTGGCTATTTACCTATGGACTGTTTTTCATTATTTTATTTAAGTTTTTAATTTGGAGGATCCATAATAAAACAAACAAATATTTCAGTACCCACTGACCCTACCCACCAACAAGGTGTTTAGCATCCTACAATGCTAAACAAGGACACTGCAGCAATGCCAGAGTTTCATGAGTACTATACCTAAACACTAGTATCAGATAGAATGTACACAACACCTGTTGAGATCATCCAACATTGGTATTTGGTTGACCCTAGCCCAAGTGGACCAGCCAAATGATCCAAGGGTGGCCACACCAAGGCTGTCTGCCTGCAGGAATTCTAGGCCAAAGTGGTGCATTAGGATTGGACCCCTCAACCACCATGATCCTTTCCTCCCCTTCATGTGTCACCATGCACAGCAAACACACGTGTGGATATTTAGATCCCAGAGAAGGTGGTAAACTGAAAGAACAGAACCTTCCCTGGTAGGTCCCCTCACCACATACAGGAATCCACACCGAGGGGAGGTGTTAGGTAGCAATGTCTAGAATTCACAAAAATGTGCTTTAACATGTACTGCAAAAAGCTTTTGGTAAGTCATTACGGAGAACAGGAAAGTTGTGTAATTTTAATGGATTTCACAATTGCTTTTGTGAGCTAATAAACACACCAAAAAAAATTTATAAAAAATACATTAATGAGTACAAAAACTTTAGGACTGGTTAGATATACATGTACATCTTTTATCAATAATGAATTTTTAAAATATCTGGATGTCTCTTTCCTCTTACTGGTAAACAGAAAAATACTACATAGTTTACTCAAGGAATGAATGTTCTTCCACAACTCAGGCCGTGAAAATAGCTTCGTATCTATTGGAAACCATGGGACAGGCATATTATCTATATTAATGCTAGTGCATATTCTTACTACTCTTCCAATCTATTTGCAAATGCAACAACAGAAACTACATGGTAACCATATTTGTCAACCTTTACCTCGATACTTCAAATAGTACAATTTTAGCCTATAAGTTGGATGTGACAGATAACTTCAAAGCACACTTTGTAACAAGAACATTGCAACTTCATAATATATAATAAACTGCTGCATTTTTATTCAATAAAGAATATTTGATCTGACACCAAATATAGTGGTTTAAAGCAATTATTACCACATAAAACATCAATATAACTGACCAAAACAACTTAACCTTACTTTCTGAAGGCAGTATCAAATGGATCAGAAATAAAAACAAAAAACAGAACTTAAAGTTAGAATAATTAAAAGTACTGACTATAAACTTTCATTTTTGTGTAATGACAAACTAACATCTATTATCACAGTTTAAAAAAGACCACTGCAAGTTTCAAATTAAAAACAAGCTCTTTCAAATGGATATAAATACATACTTCAAATTATGTACGATGGTTTCGAAAACCACCTTGAAATTTAACAATGGTTTGGTTTTCTGTCACAAGGCATGTAAATGTATTGATATCTCTGTACACCATGAAGTTAGGAGATTAATTGCATATTAAACCTCAAAATTACATAACTCAGACAATATAGGTGCATGACTATGGATGTTATACAAAATGAAAGAGGAAAATTCAGAATGCAAACCTGTCAAATAACAGAAGACTGAGAATATTTTAAAATTATCTGTTGAAATAAAGTTCAAAGGGTTAACAGATAGTTTAAGTGGACTGTTTATTTCTTACCTTGTGTTTAGTCTTTATTTTGTACGTTTTGATCAGAGAAACAAAGAGCATTTTATTCTTTGTACGTGCTCAATCAATATGGTTGAGTTTGTAATACAAAAATGACCATTATATTCATACTACAACCTCTAATGAATTTTATGAATCTTCACAAAATTTCATAAGCTTTAAATAAACACAAGTCTTTGATACACACACCCACACATACAAAAAATCTCCATTTTTAATGAAGTACTTATAATAAAAATTTCTCCATAAATTGACTTCTCTCAATACAAATTATTTTTGTATAAAAATTACAAAAAAAAACTTAATTGAGAATTATCAGCTTTCATTTCCGTAATTACTAAAACCTCATGATTTAATTTTTTTTTTTTTTTGCAGTAAAGATATTTTATTTGTGATTTTTCTCCACCTTAACTTTATATATGGTTTCCTAATTTGACGGTCCTTGTAATCACCACAAAAAATAATCTGAATTACCTTTTATTTCTAGAATGACCGACTTCAAACTGTCACATAATACTGCATTTGCTTATCTTAATTTAAAGCTTGTAACAGTACAGATCTGTTTCCACTTAAATTTGTTTTATTGCCCTTTGAATTGTGTCTAAATAAATTTACAAAGTGAATGCAGCTCACATTACCCTGCTGAATTACACAATAAACAAGCTACTCATTTGGGTACCTTATCAAAATTTGTTTTTATTTAACCCTAGACTGGGTTAGACTACCAAACAAGTTTCTCAATTTTCAATTACTTTTACAATAAATAAAACACACATGAAAATCAAGAAAAAAATATTACATACTTAGGTCTTTTTTTTTCAGTTGGAGAAACTTGATATTTAATTTTTGTAATACTACACTAAATTTCTAATTACATAATATACCCAAAAACAAAAAACATAAAAAGCAGACCATGTCCAATCATTATTATACTTTTTTGGCATCATAACTATAAAATGAAAGCATTTAAACATTCAGCTTGTTATACATTTCTTGTGGGAATAAAGTTTCAACTGTAAATGAAATTGACAATTATCAATACAGAAAACAACACAATACAGTGAACAATTTCATAGATTAAAGCTCTAGCTCTTTCGGTTATAAATAGCACTATTAAACATGAATGAACTATCTGAAATTTATGAAAAGATGTAACAAGTGGGTGTTACAAGAGAAGTCTGATGTTCTAGTTTACAATTCTTTAACCAAATAAGATTGCAGGCTGCATAAATTATGGAAGTATGGTAAACAAGTAAATATGAGAAAAGGATAGACCAAGAAAATAACTGAAAGTTGGGGAGGCTTAGAATTTTTAAAAATATTTCATTATAAAATTAAGAACTTGGAACACATTTATCATCTAAATTTTGATTTTAAATTTATCTATTTATCATGAGAGTAAAGTAGTTTAATTGAATTTTGAGTGCAACTCACTAAAACCTCACAATATACACAGAATGTGTATGGAAAGAGTAAACTAAAAATAAAAAATTAAAACCAGCCTACTCACTGACCAAATTTTATTGACAGAATCAAGTACAGGCAAACTCATTTTATTATAAGTAGGGCATACACCTTGTGCTGAAAAGGAATTTTATTATTAAAAGTTAAACAGTCTGTTACAGCATTAGAGGCCAATAAGTTTGGAATTTGTTAATGATGGATAAATTGTAGGAGATATGAAAAAACAACAACAAAAAAAAAGTTCATTAATTCTAATAACCATTTACACTTAGAATCTTGCAATATTTAAATTAACTAAATGCATGTATCATATGTATTGATATTCAATTAGAATAAATGTGTAATAGTAAATTTTTTGTTGCATCTTCCATGTTTCAGATTTTAAAGAAAAACAGTAACAAGAAATTAGTATATTAATTCAACCCATGGCCAAGATTATGCTCTAATATAGCAAAAACTGGCACAGTTAAACAACATGATTTGTGTATATTCAAGTTCTGAGGTAAAGGAGGGAGCACAAGTTTCACCAACTTTTCCGAATACATGTGTTTGATCACTGGTTTGGTAAAATTTTAAATAATCATGACAATTTTAAGTCACAGAAATATAACACAAAAAGCACACCTAATCATTTTTACATTTCTTCAGCAAAACAACAACTTTACTTGTCCATTCTTTTAAGACTTAAAATGTACATAGATATTTTAATCACTCTTGTTTTTAAAAGAACATACAATAATTCCAGATATTGCTAAATTACAAATAATGATAAACAAGACAGTTACTTAAAAAGTTTGAATCTTTAAAAATGTCAAAAAATCATCCATATCCTCTCCTTTTCTGTCAAATTAGAATTTCTTTAAAATTAGTAATAATATTCAACTACATTGTGTATTGAATTAAAACTAATAAGTTCATTCTTGCTTATAAATTTCAAATTTACAGACTTTGCAATCAAACATATATTTACCTTTGTTCCATGAGTTCTCATAATAGCTGCTGCCATGTGATGCAACTTCTCTCTATAAAGCTGTGCAGCTCTGCTATTATATTTTTGTTGAGCATCTGTAGTGGAACAGTTGTGTTGTTGGAAAAATGCCAACTAAAAAATAAAACAATATTTAGCAACAAGTACGAGTTTCAACAAAATACATTTGTGATATTATATCATGACAATATTTATTAACAAGTCAATATGAAACAAAACTTCAGAAATATAATTTTCCCACTTTAACTGAAAATTGTTAATATTAAAAATTACTTAAACTACAGAACAAAATTCATTACACTAGTATGGAATGATTATAAAGGATGGTACATTTTTGTTTAGAACACCAGTTTGATTATTTCCTTGAAAAAAAAACACCTTTTTCCAGCTGTCAAGTCAAACATTCCTTTTGAAAATGGTATCATAATGCTACAAAATACAAGCTTAATACGTTCAGAAAATTAAAACATTGATAATCAACCCTATTAGGACAGGCACCTCTATTTTATGTAACCATGATAGTATACATAATAAAATGCCAAATGTACTCACTATATCTTCATGAAAATATGGCAAGCTTTCAGTAAACTTTATACACATCTTTTGTAAACAATCAGTTTGTAATTACATAGCTTTACTAACACTAATTATATGGTGTCAGAGTGCTGACTAATATGAGTGCAGAGGGAATTTCACTTCACATTGCACTTTACAATATATTTCTTCATGGAATATTGTTGAATGGATGACAACTACCTGTTGTGGAGACAAGTAGAGAACAACGTTTCGAAAGTCTTCCAACTTTCATTTTCAAGAGTATGTGTGCATATATGCACGCTGACGGTCTTTTATAGTGTCCTGGTGAATTATGCAGAGCGTGTTGTGACTGGTTGGATTATCACTGCTTCTAATTGGAGAAGAGATTTGCTGAAGATTCAAACGATGGCAGCCACAGGTTAATCACCTCTAATCTGGAATCTCTGTTAAGTGTAGATTTAATAGTATTAATACAAAATAATTATTTGATTTTTTATGTCTTCCAGAATTTGTTTGTTTCAAGGATTCTAGTTTTCTCACAGTTTATTATGTCCAGTTGATGTGGCATGCTCTGCAATGGCTGAATTTTGTGTTTTCATGAGTCTCTTACTATCTTAAAGTTCTTTTATTCTTGTTATGAGTTTTCTTCTCAATTCTCCAATGTATGTGTCATTTCAAGAACATAGAATTTCATAGATAACATTTCAGAGATTCTCTTTGGTAGGTTACTTTTTTTTTTTTCTTTCCAGGATGGACCTTAAGGTATTGTAGTATTTCCACTGGACTTCTATGTTGACTTTTTTGGCTATGCATTTCAGTTTTTCACTGAAATGTTTTAGGTAAACGGTAGTCAATTTCTGATCTTTTCTTTCTGTTGTAGTCTTCAAGAAGTTTTTGACAAAGGAGAAGGCATAACCATTCTGTTTAAAACTCTGATCTTTTGGCACTTTGTTTCAATGGATGCCTTACCAGCAAACAAACAAAACAAACAACCACAACTATACACAGAAAACCCACCCGCACTTCCAGTCCTGTCATCTAACCTCAATAAAACGTGGTATAATCCAATGTCTAAAAAGAGAGAAGAAAACATTTGCAATAAGATATCCATCAAAGCAGAACACCAAAAGATCAGAGTTTTAAACAGAATAATTACACCTCCTCCATCACAGAATATCTGGACATAGAATAAACTAGAAGAAATCTAGAACTATCAACACAGACAAATTATAAAAGACAAGAAAAATATATCAAAGAATCAATTTATATTAACACTATAAAACCTTCACTTAACAGAGATTCCACATTCAAGTAACTTGTGGCTGTCATTGGTTGAATCTATGGGAAATCTCTCTTCCAATCACAAAGTGATAATCCAACCAATCTGAACATGCTTTCCACAATCCACCAGGACACTATAAAAAACCGATAATACCTACACACACAGACCTGAAGAAGAAAAGTGGAAGACTTTCGAAACATCGTCTTCTACACTTCTGTTTCCACAACAGACAACTTGAATTGTATATACTAAATAGCTGAAATATCTTAACAGTATACATCAGTTTAAACTTAAATGTTTTGTTTTATTAACTTTTGAACCATGTCTAAACTATTACTAACACCATAAAATTTGAAATTAATTCAAGGTTGCTGATATCTTTTTCATGGAAATCAAACATGAAATGGAATCAAAATTGACAATTATCTGTGCAAAAAATCAGCATGATACATCATTTGACAGATTAACATGTTGGGTTACCATTTGTGATGAACATGTTATAATATTAAGCATCAGATATAACTTTTCAATTTGTAAAAGACAGAATGTGAAAGGTGGGTGTTACAGGTTTGTTTGTTGAATTTCATGAAAAGCTACATAAGGGCTATCTCTGTCAGCCATTCCTATTTCAGTAGTGCAAGATCAGAAGGAAGGCAGCTAGTCATCACAATCCACAGCCAAATTTGGGTTACTCTTTTACCAATGAATAGTTGGATTGACTATCGTATTATAACCCCATGGCTGAAAGGGAAACATATTTCATGTGATGGGGATATGAACCCGAAACACTCAAATTATGAGTTGGGTGTCTTAACCACCTGGCTATACTGGGCCAATGTGTGGAAGAAGAGATCTCATTTTCTAGAATATAGTTCTGAAACCAAATAAAATAAGACTATAAAATTACATTTTTCCAAGAAAAAACATTGTTATGAATAATTTACACTAAATTCCACACTTTTCAGAGGTGGGGTAAATAAGTTAGAGCAGAAGACCGAGACAATAACTTTTACAATTTTTATAGCAGAGGAGCCCGAGGATCCTTTAAAATATTTCCTGTTAAAATTTGATTAACTCCATTTTTGTGCCAATTTTATTCACACACACACACAGAGAGAGATAAAAAAGAAGTTCAGTTAAATTTTGAATTTATCTGTGAACAGTTATAGCATGCACACTATGATCTACCTGATGCAAAATAGTTAAGACAAGACTGAGCTGCAAGCAGAACTGAATGATAAATGACATTTTCTAATCATTTAACCTTATCTCTTATGATCATGGGCCAAAGGCCATGCCAGTACATTTGTATACTCTCATTCAAAATTTTATCAAACTATTTCATGAATATATGTCAGCAAGTATGGTATCAAATTGTAGTTTATAATTCAAATATTTGTAGTATACATTAGTAAATTTAAAACTAAATATTAAACAAAATACTAAATAGTGTTGTGTATCACATAGGTATGTTGAATGTAGCACTGGTTCATATTATGTTTGCAATATCCAAATAAAGTCTATAGTCTTAGGAATTTGAAACAAATTACCAACCTTGCTAAGCTAGAATATAAAATAATAACTTTCTGGGTTTTTGATTTGCTGAGATATTGCTACAGTGACCATTCTCACTTCCATCCATTTTCAGAAAGATTTGCTTACAAATGCTTCTTATGTCTATAACATGTGAAACAACTCAGAATGTACCCTAGTGGCTTTCTCAGCCTCTTAGAAGTATTTGGGGGCAAACACATTCTTTTGATGCTAGATTTCAAGCAATGAGGTAAGACTTAAGTGAGCTCAAAATTTTAGATTTTTCTTAGACCCAAATGCAGCTTTGTTAACTGAGCTTGAAAAATTATGTAGGTTCTGTGGCATTGATATTGTAATTCATAATTTTTAGTTATTTTAAAATGTATATTATATATATATATATATATATATATAAGACATTTAAAAAGGTTTTGTTTCACATCCTGCACACACAAAACTTGGAAAGGTTTAACAACCTACAGCAAGCAGCAAATAAGCACAAAGTTCATAACTAGAAGAAAATTATGTCTAAAATTCTTTATTGTTTTATGTGCTAAAAATAACTAAATTAAGGACTTAACTGTAAATAGTTATACATACATACAATACACTTGTAACTGAAATGTGACCATTTTACAAAATACTTGTCAACCAAATTACAGCCACAAGTCACTTTGCAAATGCCAATTTTATATTCTTGTATATGGTAACTAACATTAGCACATATGCACAGCATCATTTCAACTTCTATAAAATTAGCCAGGCATCGCTGAAAGGTCAGTAAAATAAAATATATTAATACTTTATTACTCATATAAATATATTTGTATAAAATTTAAGCTATTTAGACTAAACATTTGCATTTGTGTTATTATATGTAGTTATTCTGGAACAAAAAAGCAGTTTGTATTTCCTAATTTTTATGGTGGTTATCTGTACAGAGATACAGTAGTGAATATAACAAAAACAAAAGTTTGTTTAAAAACAATATTGATAATTAAGTGGATGTTACAAAGATTTTGCATGTGAAATTTCAAAATTTTCCAGTGCATAAAAGTATTTTTAACCTTAAAATCAACATTAATTTGCATATTGAACTGTTAACAAACATATATGATAAAATCTCTAAAAAAATTGATAATTTAAAAACCTGAATTTGTGTACCAAAAAGCCTTTTAGCATTTACCAATGATTAGTAAAATTTTGGAAAAAAATGATTAAAAACCATGTTATAATCACTCTTGTAGGTACTTATGGTTGAGAGCCGGGTGGATCCCCCTCAGTCCATTACAATAGAGTTAATTGTTTGTAATTGATTTTGTTCAAATAGTTTATTATTTTCCAATTTCATTGAATTTCAATTCAATTTCAATAAAATCATTGAAAAATAATAATCAGGAACATAAATACCAAAAAATTATTTTGCAAGTTGTGACACTAAATTAAAAAATGGGACAAACTTGAATAACATAAAAATAAACAATTTTAAATCATTACTTTTCTGAGATTAATTGATGTATTTTTTGGGTACCAATGGGTCAAAATTGCATGCCATAACCTTTATAATAATAATAATAATGTGTTGCATTTTAAATTAATCTACTGATTTATAAATAATTAACACTTTCACAACAGGTCACCTTTCAAATGTCAAATCAGTGTGTTTGTTGACTTGCATTCAAAATTTTATTGAACTACAATTATATGAATTTATGTGATTAAGTATGGAATCAAGCTGAAGAATGCAATTCAAAACTTGTATATAATATTAAAGTTAAATTCTTAATTTGAAAATAAAGATTAAAATAACATTCAAATATAGATTTTAGTAAGCCACATGGTATGTTGAATGCATTACAGTTTAAAATTAAAAGTTTGTGATGCAATAACATTAAATTTATAGTTTTGTACAAATTAGCAACTTAAATTTCTAATTATTAAGCAAGAAAATGAAATAAGAAACTCGTTTCTTTTTATTTTGCCAAAATAAGGCTTATGTACTGAATCAAACACAATGGCCCCTTTTATCTCTTTTCATTATTTTGGAAAGGGTCCATTACCTACACTTACTTTAATACATGACATGTAATTAACCAATCAACAGCTCAAAATGCAGCTAGTAGTTTTAAACTACTTTAATTTGTGAAAAGACTACCATATTCTTTTGATCTTTGATTTTAAATGAGGTACGTAGTGTCTTTAGCCTGTCCTAAAGTTTTACATTTTTTAAAAAATCTAAATACTTTGTAGTTACTAAGTTTAATAAAATTATAGTGTAATTCTGTGGTATCAGTATAGTTAATGATTTTGTGGTTATTCAAATGTATATACAAAACCAAAAAAACAACAACTGATACCCCCTTCATGTGAAATTTTAAAAGGTTTAACAATCTATGTGCAGCAACAATCTAGTACAAAGCTTGTGCCTACAAGAGATGACTCTTTACTTTGATTTATTTTTTGTATTTTAATAAAAAATATGTTTAATAATTTATTTCTAAATAGAAAATACCTATATTCACATGTATAATAATTGAAATGTGGCTATATTATAAAATACTAATCCACTAAAACACAACCGAGAGAAGGAAAACTAAAGGCCAGTACTAAACTACTGAATACGAATGCGTGTGCCCTTCATCAATCCAATTTAAGTAATGTCAGCTAGGAATGACCAGAAGGCTAATATTGTGAATACATACATATATATATATATATACAGGGTGGCCAATAAGTCCCTACTCATCCATATGTTATGTTATATTCAATTATGCATGTATTATACATTTCTTTTTTTTCAGAGAAATATGGATGATGTAAGCCTAGCGACATTTGAAGAGCGTATTGTGCATAATATTATGCAGCAAGAATGAGGGACAGCACATAAATACACTGGATACACAAGGTATATTGATGGGTAAGGACTTACGGATCACTCTGTAGTATAACATAAATTTAAGCTACTTAGACTAAACATTTGTATTTTCATGTTAGAATATGCAGTCATTTTAGCATGAAAAAAGCAATTTATATTTCCTAATTTAGCATTTTAATTATTTTTTATTTGATGATTATAAGGTTGGTCAAGTGACAGACTCCACATAAATAAGTCTTTTCAAAAAAAATGTTTGAAATGTATTTATCAGGTTTTAAAGATTATGCAAATTATGAGATTTTTTGGGAGGAAGAATAGTTGTTATTAAATCATAAGATGAAATCACTCTACATTCAGACTACTAACAAGACTTTTCATAAATAAATCTTCAGTACAAATATTTCATTAAAAAATCCAATTTCTTTTTGTACAAAAAATACTTGTAATCTTCACTGAAAGTCTACCACATTTTGTGAAAGTTCATACACTGTATCAAAAGTTAGTGTAAACACTTTACCTCAAAAAACATGTAGATGAAATTGTGTGTATTTAATCAAGCCTGTACTGAAAGATTTAAAAACTTAACCTCAAAAAATAGTTTGTAATTAAAATTTCTAAATCATCCAAGTTTTAAATACTTAATTTCAAAAGAAAATATACAAATAAAATCATAATCTTAACTTGCCCATCCATGCAACACTGCCCACTTGAAATTCTCTCTACCCTCACATAATTGTCTGAGTGTACAACTAAATAAATAATATATACTATAGTTATTTACAAGCCAGAGTATAAAGCAAGAACAACCAATCATCTTATTTTAGCAAGATATAATAAAAAATATAAAATCCACGTCATGTCCCTCTCATATAGTTCAGTCCATCAAAAAAAAAAGTCAGTTTCTCTCGACATTGTTGAAATATAAAATTTTAACCAACAGAGAAAGCAGATTTTTCATCACAAAATTCTTTACACTAGCAATTTTGTTTTTCCATTCATAAAAAGACATTTATACTTAGTTTTAACATTGGCAATGGTTCAGCTTAAACAGCAGACACAATGAAAAGATGTGCACTATAACCCTGAATTTATGAAGTATATCTTCATGAAATTTTGCATTTAAACAAACAAAAGAAGCATGTTGTAAAAATAAAAAGGTGATTTTTAATAAATTATTTTCTTCAAAGATTTGTCTAAATTTATGAAGCTATCACTTAATCTGTCAAAATCAAAAACATTTTACTGTTAAGAATAAAAAACTTATTTTCATCATAGTTTCATATTATATTTGCATAGTCTCTAGTTTCCCAAAAGACTATCAAAATAAATATAATGGTCTGTGTACTAACCAGTTAATTAAATATAATCAATTAATTAGTCCAATAATTCAGTCTATGTGCAAGGGTACAGTACAGTTTAAAATAATAGCAAGGTCCTGAATAACAGTAAAGGGTGGAAAATGGAGAGATTTTTTCCCCTCCACACTCATTGTGCACTTTTTTTCTCCTGCTTGCAACAGTGGTGGTAGCAGTGTAAATACAACCACATCTATTTTTAAGAAGTACAAATTAAAATTATAGTTTATTTGTAGCATTTTGGATTAAAATTAAATCTCACTAATAATAAAATAAATATGCTGTTATGTTAATTTTATCAACTATCTAAGCATACTGGTTAGTTATAGACTGGTAATTTGCCATTTTTCCTTTCACTCGATAGAAACAAAGAAAAGTTTGAAACAGGCCAAAGCCTATACACTGCTTTATGAGAGCTCTCAATAGGTCACAGAATGCTGAAACATAAATTTTGTTCCTGGATAGTACATGTTATTTTGTACTTGCTTATGTTGTAAAAGTACAGAAAACAGCCATTATTCCTTTCAAATAAGGCTTTTGTGACTTGGATAATGTAAAAACAGGCAAATTTGCACATTTTCATTTACATGAGGTCTGAATAAAACAACATATGAATCAAGATTTACATGTATTTATACTAAAGTTTTACAAAAATGTTCAGAAGTGAGTACTTTTCAGATTTGTGACTATAATTGTAAATCATGTTCACGAATCAAACCCCAAGTATAGCCTCCCATCATGTTTTCATTATACATTCCTTGGTTAGTTGGTTGATTTTGTGTTTCATGGCACAAAGAAGATAGGCTATCTGTGCCAAACATCTGGTAAAAAATTAAAATTAAATTGAGTAAAATTCATAAAAGGAAATTAAAATAAAACATCAGCAGCATAAAACCAATGTTTACATCTAGTCTTCAACAATAAGAGAAAAACTACAGTAATTCAAGTTGTAAAGAACTTTCTGTAGCATAATTGTAATTATCATAACTCACCAGGAAAACTAACAGGTAAGTACACAAATCACTGTCAATAACTTGAAGTTACCTCTCCAGTTGTGGTTCTGAGCTATTTGATGTTACAGTCATTTTCTAATTTCAAATAAAACTACAGATACTTTGATTCTTAAAAGGGAGTCACAATAAAGAATGTACAAGTTAAAGAAATTAAATTGCATTAAAAAGATAAATGGCCTTTAAAAAAGTAAAACTATTCAGAAGGTGAACAGTGTCACCATCACCAATAACACAGTATAATGTTACAGACAAACCTTGGGAGAGAACATGTTTGAATTGAAGCTGTCATTGAGAGTCGTAACAATGGCAAGAACGTGGCTTATTGTGACCTGAGTGATACAGAGTACACACTGGGGTATCAGTTACAGATACAAGAAAATGATGAGTTAAAAACTGTGACCAATGCATAGTCTAGTAAGAAAAACTTCCTCATTCCCATCCTTACAAAAGCAAGATGGCCAAGGTCCAAAATAGGGTTTTTATTTGGATAAATTTGTTTCTGTAATGCTCTCTTGAAGGTGCAAAGAAGGTTCATGAGACTATATACAAGCTTTCAACTGGGGATGTATGGAAAGCCCAGTGCAGAGCTGAAGTCCTTGATGATGAATGGGGTCCAGCATCTTTAAGGCTGAGGGTCTGTAAGAGCCAAAGACCAATGTTACATAGTCAAATTACAATTGAATTAGAGAACGATATATATTTTTAGCACGTAACGTCGACTGCCTTCCCAAGTGGTGGAAGAGAGGACGTGGATGACGTTCAGTGCTATTGTATATTTGACCCATAGCTACTTGATTTGTAGCATAAAGGTCAACTTACAGTCAAAGATAAAAACTCCAAGAACTTGGTCTCAGGGACCACTGGCAACAAAACTTCACCAATACGAAGTTCAGGATCAGGGTGATTACCCCTTGGCAGCAAAAGTACATGCAAACAGTTTTAGAGAAAGAGAAATTAAATCCGTTTGCTGTGGTCCACTTCAGCAAATGATTGAGGGCAGTCTGCAGCTGCTGTTCAATAATTCATATTCTATGACTGACATGAGATATGAAAGTCATCAATGAAATGACCATTTGCAACAGTGAGAGGGAGTTGTTCAGTGATGGCATTAGTCTATGCACTGAAAAGTGTGACACTCAAAACACAACCCCGAGGAACTCCAAGTTTCAGTAGAACAGAAGCCTTCTCAATGTCAAAGAATATTGATACACGATGTTGTCTTTAGAAAATGGCTTCTCTAATTGATGCTTCAAGTCAAATCAGAAGGTCCATGGTGGAGCGCTGTTGTTTAATTTACAGTTAAATATAAGACCTATGAACTTTGCCTCAAGGACATCATCATCAATACAAAGTTCTGGATCTGGATGAATACCCCATTGGCAGCAGAAATGTACACAAACAGTTTTGGAGAAGGTTGAAAACCATTTGGTGTGGTCCACTTAAGTGTATGATTGATTTCAGTTTGTAGTTGCCATTCAATAAACCTCATGTTTGATGACTGATATGAGATGTGAAAGTCATCAATAAAAAGACCATTTTCAACTGTAGGGGACAGCTGTACACTGATGCCACTGATCTTTACAATGAAAAGTGTGACACTCAGAACACAACCCTGAGGGACTCCAAGTTTCTGTGGGAAAAAACGGGAAAGTATTGAGCCCACATGGACCTGGAATTGATAGTTCATGAAAAAATACTAAGTAAAAAGTGGCAAATTGCCTCACAATCCGTATGAGTGAAGGTCTCACAAGATGCCATATCTCCATGTTGTATCATAAGCTTTCTCTAAATCATAAAAAATAGAAACAAAATGTTGTCGCTTCAAAACTGCTTCTCTGACTGATGTTTCAAGGCAAATTAAGTGGTCTATCGTGGACCATCGTCTTCAGGACCCACACCGAGTGGGTGATAGAAGGTAGTTTGATTCAAGGAAACAAACAAAATGAGCATTAATTATCCACTGTAAGATCTTACTGAGATGACTTGTCAAAGCAACTGGACGATAATTTGAAGGAATCCTTGGATCCTTCCCAAATTTAACAATAGGGAGTACAACAGCTTGGCCCCCAAGCACCAAGAAAGACATACTCCTGACATATCCAATTAAAGACAGCCAGGAGAACAGTAATAAAGGCAGGAGAAAGGTGGTGTAGCATCTCATAATATATATTATCAGGTCAAACCAAAGTATCGCCAGACTGATGAAGCACAAGTTTGAGTTCCACCAGTGGAAGAGGGTGACTAATAATATGGATGAAAAGTTGAAAAGGAAAGAAGCACATAATCAACTCGTGTTTCGATTGCTAAGAAGGAATGGGATGAGTTTGAAGAGCTAAATACATGAAAGAAACATTCAACAAGAGTATTGGCAATGCTCTGAGCATCAGCAACTTCATGGCCATTGGATAATAAGATAGAGCGGGGAAAAGGTATACCATCCACTCACTTTCTGGATCTTGTCCCACATGACTTTTGAACTGATGGTTCAAAAAGTTTCATCCAAGACTCCTTCTGGTTTTGACGTCTAACTCGCTGAACATGTGCAAGGGGTTGTTGAAATGCAATTTAGTTTGAAAGCATGGGATACTTATGAAATTTATCCCAAGCACGTTTCTGAGCTTTTTGTGTAATATAACAAGCAAAATTGTACAAAGAATGGGGATACCGTGGGAATGACGTTGAGGTTTTGGGGATGTACTGAGCAGCTGCTTGGACAATACAGTTAGTTACTGCTGCTACACAATCATCTATCAATGATTAACATAAGATAGCAGGATCAAGTTCTGGAAGAGCAGTGAAAGAGGCCCAGTTGGCCTGGTCCAATATCCATCGAGGCACAAGGGTCAAGTGACAATGATCACAGAGAATCTCTCTTAATATGATAGGAAAATGATCACTACCCTGTGGATTGATGTCAACCTCCCAAAAAACAAAAAGCAAAGGGGAGCAGACAGAAAGACCTATTGCAGTAAATGACTGACTGGGTGCATGAAAATAAGTTTAAGAGCCAGTATTGCACAACCCCTCACATCAATACTAGAACCACCCCAGAGGAGATTATGTCCATTAAGATCTCCTAAAATTAAAAAGGGGGTTGGCAGTTGCTCAATGAAGGCATCAAGATACAAGTGATTATAATTCTTTCCAGGAGTAAGATACACAGAGCAAACAGTGATGCAACAACCCAAGGAAATATGGATGGCTACAGCCTCCAAGGGCACATTCAATGACAAAGACCAGGTGGGCACATGTTGATCAAGCAGCAGTGCTACTCCTCCATGTTCTTGTCCTACACACAACCTGTCATTTCGGTATAAGGAGTATTGTCGAATTTTGACTCTATTAGTAGGTTTTAAAAATGTTTCCTGGAAAGAAAGACATTTGGGATGATAAAAGTCAATCAAATCCTTGATGTCATTCACATTTGATTGAAAACCTTGACAGTTCCACAGGATTAGAGCAGCCATTTTTCTTTATTGTTGAGGAGAATATAGCAGAGACCTTCTGCTTGTGACAAAGTTTTTTTGTTGTTTTTTTTTTACACTAGATGTGAGTCAGTCACTCTACTGATCCTGCTCTGGATCAAGTAGACAGGTCAGAGTTTGTAGACGTATATTCTCGTGACTGAGGATGTGAATGAATGGGATAAATCTGGGGACATCAGGAAAGGAATAACCCCTGGAAACACCTGAGCTTGAACAAGGTGATGTTGGGCAATAACTGAAAGATGTCAAAGGGACAGAGATAGAAGTTGATACTGATTTGTTTACTTTCTGATTTTGGAGGGTACCAGATTAAGATATGCTGTTAAGGATTCTGTAGGAGGCATAGAAAGGTCTGTCTGGCTTTCAACCATAGTAATGAAATGGATTACAGCAGCATATAAGTCTGAGATGGAATTGGGAAAAGTAATTTCTGAGCCTCTGGGAAAGTGATATTGTGTCTTTAGACACTACTTCTTTCTCTTCTACCCATTTAGGGCAAGAAGAGAAATAGAAAGGATGTGGACCATTACAGTTAATACAATGCAATTCTAGTTGGCATTCAAAAGCATCATGGTCTTTACCAGCACAACAGGCACATGTTAAGGAACCATGACAAAATGTTTTCAAATATCCAAATCGTTGACAATGAAAACACTTAACAGTGTCAGGAATATAAGGTCGTACCTTACAATTCAGATACCCTGCCTTGATTGCTGTGGGAGAACGTGATGTTTTAAATATTAATATTAAAGTATTTGTCAGCTCCATAAAATGGGAGTCTTTGAGCAAACAGCTGTAACACCTTGGCAAGCAAAACAAGTGAAGATCTCTGACTCAGGAATGGTATTTAAATCCCTCTCAACTGTAACTCCTCTAGAAGAATTCAAAGTATAATAAGAAGTAACCTCAATGGGTATATTCCCAATGGCCTTTGATTTCAAAGGGGGATATACTACAGTGCCATATGTAACTGCAGCAATGCCATGGTTTCATGAGCACCGTACCTGAATACAAATATGAAACAACATTTACAAACCAATTGATCTTCAAGAAATTAATGGTTGGAGTTGGAATACCCAACCACCCAAATCCTTCCCCCCTTTCACTGGTCTCCACGCAGGTGGATGTTTATATCGCAGAGAAGGTAAACTGAAAGTACAGAACCTTCTCTGAGAGATCCCCTCACCACATACAAGAATCTACATTGAGAGGCTTGGGGTGAGAGAATATGTATCTGAGGAAATGGCTATACTAGGAACCAAAGGAAATGGATCTTGGGATTTCTTGGAATGTATGCAAGAGACAGAGAAAGGTGTTAAAGTTAATTCATCAAGAGATCTGTCTCTACTCACACTGTATTTGTGGAATGAATTGCAGCATGCGCACACCCAAAATAAAGTGGTGGTCAGCAAATTTTGAGCCTCAGGATAGGTAATGTTATGAATTGTTTTCAAATGCTGCACCTCTTTTTCTTCTAACTATTGAGGGCAAGAACAAAAGTAGGATACAATTGATGCAATGAGAGTTTATTTCACATTTACAGGAATCATGTTTCTTGTCACCACAATGATCATACATCAAGGAACCACATGACGAATTGGAGTGACAGAATTGCTGACACTGGAAACATCCAAGAAGGTTTAAAATGCATGGCTGTATTCTGCAATTAAGATAACCAATCTTAATGATGGCAGGTGGATATGGTGATGTAAAATGTCAGAATGAGAACATTGGTCGGCATCGTAATTCCATCTTTGCCAGTAGAGGTACACCTCAATGCAGAAACTCCTTGGGTGGAGAAAACATATAATATTTCCCTCTGGGATGCTCTTTGAATCCCTCCCAACAATAAATCCTCATGATGAATTTGAAGTAGCATGAGGTGTAACCTCAATAGGTATATCCCTAATTGCCTTTGAATGTAAGAGGAGATCACTGTTGAGATGTGGAAGTTTCCACCAATAAGTCACCAGGACAAACCTTCTTTACAGACTTTCAAGAGCTAGCAAGTCCTTCTTGTTCCTAACAAATGAAAAAGGGAGACATTTGCCTTGAAGGTTTGTCTGAAAGTGTATTACAAAAAAATGGAGGTACAACAGGTGTTACAGATGTTGAGGATTGCTGCTCAGAATCTTGAAGATGCAGTCGTTTACCCATGGACTGTTTTCACTATTTAAGTTTTTGTTTGCAGGATCCATGAATAAAAAAAAAAAAAAAGAAGAAAATTTTGGTGCCAACTCCACCCACCATGGAGCCCTACAAGGGGACACACTACAATATCAAACAAGAACACTACAGCAACAACAGGGTTGCGTGAGCACTAAACTCAAAAACATGCATAAGATACAATGTCAAAAAAATCTGTTGAGAACATTCAACACTGGTATTTGGTTTACCCATTCCCAAGTAGACCAGCCTACTGACCCAAGCCTTGAGGCCACCAATTTACAGGAATTCAAGGTCAAAGTGGTGTGTTAAGGTTGGACCCCTCAACTGCCAGGATTCTCTCCTCCCCTTCATGGGTCACCACACACAACAAACACGCAGGCGGATTTTAGATCCCAGAGGAGGTAAACTGAAAGAACAGAACCTTCCCTGGGAGCTCCCCTCACCACGTACAGGAATCCACACCAAGGGGACATTCCTGGGTCACGGTGTTCACTGGTGGCCTCTACCAGTTCAACATAATTTTTGGCTTTGTGGTTGCCCAAGAAGCCCTGAACCACTGCAACAAAAGCTGACACTTCCTCCAACTTGCAACTTACATACTCTCATCTCACAAATCCTACTCCTTGAGCTTAGATGTCAAAAGTTTGGTATTCAACTTTGTTAGACTAAGATCTCTGATCAAGTCATTGAGGTCTCTTTGGTTGGGGTAGTGTGGGTTTACCTCACCAACTGCACCTCTAAAATTGTAATGTG
Source organism: Carcinoscorpius rotundicauda (assembly GCA_011833715.1). Lineage (NCBI taxonomy): Eukaryota > Metazoa > Arthropoda > Merostomata > Xiphosura > Limulidae > Carcinoscorpius > Carcinoscorpius rotundicauda. The sequence goes on from CM022401.1 coordinate 37,156,417, forward strand.
GATCTTTAGTATCTACCTTCTCTTCTGATTTGCTGCTCTCTTCTGAGGATGGCCAATGTCTCTCTGGCAAAGTGAATACAGGGAGCTCAGGGCAGTGTGGCACTGGGGCAATGGATGATGGAAGGTCCAGATACATGATAGCAAATGTATTTTTTCCAGCCAAATGTTTGATAGGGTGGACCCTATCCACCATGCAGAAGTAGTAGTAATTTCTTGAGTGGCCAGTGAGTTCATGCCAAATTCTTGGAATAGTGAACTTCATGGCTCACTTTTCTCTCTGTATCATCCTGCAAGAGAGTAAAATAAAATTGTTACTATGAAGAATAAATTTATTTCATCCACAACTAATGTGCAAGAAATTCATGCAAAATATTTCGTGATAATTTCCTACACTATTGGATATTAAAAAATGTATATTATTTAAATTTTAAAAATGTCTAAAATTGGTTTTATATAAAATCTTACTATTCAAGCAAGCAAAAATTGTTCATCTTACCTTCCAGTTTTTTTTGCAGTGCTCACAGGTAAAATGAGGTACCCAGGGTTTGACTTTATTCCTCACAGGCATGTCAAAATGTGCCTTGTAGGCTTCACAGGTTTTAGCAGATGCTGTCACAGAGTTTGTTTTTGCTCGTTTTAATAAATTGGCTACAAACAAAGCAGAATACTTGCAGCTTCTTGATGCCATCTCTGATAAAATCAGCTAGGTCTATGTGTTCACTTGGGCATCTAAAACTAAACTGAAGTGATGAGCCCCTGTATTTATATATTTATTGCTATGGAAAGTTTTAGAAAATCCTAAAAAGGTTCTTAAAAATTCTTGCAAGTTGGAGAAAATTCTCTCTCAATTACTCAATCTATCTGGAATCTTATGGAAAATGGGTATATTTGAATATTTCATTACCCAGGTCACAAAAGCAAAGTTTGAAGAAAAAAATAGGTCTTTTCCATTTACCCCAGGCATAAGCAATTGAGGAATAGCAGTTTCTACCTAAAAACACGAAAAAGTAAATAGTTTTGCAATATAGTGCAATTAGACAGCCTAGTCTGCACTTGCTTCACTTGCAATAACTAATGCAAGAAATACTCGCTTATAGAGTGATCAGGGAAAGAGGTGACCAAGATTTTTCTCCAGTTTGAAATACTGGCAGATTTCCCTGTCTTGTCAGTCAAAATTTAATAATTGTACAGTCCTAAATAAGTATTGTACAGGATGGAAAAGCACCTTAAATAAATAGTTGTACATGTACGATTGTTTGGAACTGTATTGCAGGGGTCAAAGTATGCAGGACAACCTTTCACAGAATATCATTCAACATATTATGTATCTATTGTCAGACTTATTAACTATTAAATTTATTCTATATTGCATATTTAGCAATAGTTCATAATACAGGAAAGTAAATTCAGATGTAATACAATACTGAAAAAAATGTCCAATTCAGAGGTTATGCAAATACAATATACGTGTACAACTGACAAAAGGTATTTTTCTTCTTCACATGCACATCACCTTGTGCTCCAACTTGTCAGAAACCGATTGACTGACATCTTCATTACATACCTTGATTATAAATAAATTTTGTGTCTAACAGACTTATTCATTTTACTAAAAGCTTACTGCAATTTGTATGGATACATGTAATAAATTCAAAACTACACCCAATATCTCTTCTCTAATATTAAACCAACCTTGTAAATATTCAACAAGCTGATTAGCAAACTAAGTGCTCAGTTTTAGCAATGCCTATACTTAAACCTATATTAAAAATAACTATTAAGAACTCTTCAAAATTACAACTTAATAATCATATCAAATGGCTTTTGCTATACTTAATTGTTTTGTTATGTATGCAACAAATGTGTTACACAAGTTCAAGACAATTCACTTTTAGAAAGATAATTTTAAAACTGAATATTGAATCTTATGTGCTTAATTTTGTTGGGTAGTAAAAACATTGCAAGTTACAGTGTATGAAAAAGAATGATCAATTTCTGATAACTGTACAAGATAAAAATTAATAAAAACAGCATAGTATAATAGTTATGGTAATTTTAAAAACAAAAAAATATGTATATGCTATTGTTAGATATTTTCTAACAGTTCAATTTTCTAAAATAAATTTAGCACTTACTGCATTTGCATTGCCTCCAACTTGCATTGCTCGTAACTGAAGCCAAGTCCAATTGGTATCGAGCTGCGTTGATCTTACAAAGGATAAATGTACTCCAAGTGATCGATGAACAGCCGAGCAGTCCATACATATAAAGACACCGTAAGTCACACTAGCCCAAGTAGGATTCTTTGCATTACAGTCAAAGCATATCTAGTTTTGAATATTCATAAATACCAGTGAGAAAACAAATATCTGACTAATAGTAAAATTTATTGTAAAAACCAACACTTATTTTAATTCTGTAACCCACTGTTTGTAAAGGAAATTATTTCATTCCCAGATAATTTTTTTTAGGAAACAGGTTCAATGGAAAGTTTTAGACAATGGGAATGAAACATAAAGATAGTGTCTTTGAAGAAAAGAAAAATTTATTCAAGGTATTAAAAGTTTGCTTTGAGTTTATAAAGAAACAGAACAAAAATTGAAACACTGCAGAAGGCAATACAGAAAATGAATGTGGCTGTCAGTGCTTGAACACCAACGAGGCAAGTTTTCCCATGCTGAAAATTTGAGCCTGTGGTTGGAAGGGGGAGGGTGTAACAAAAACTAATAGATACTTATAAATATTTATATTATCTGAATCTACTCAGATGCATTTTGGGATGAGAGAAAATATCAAAAAATATGATATAAAGAAAAATCTAAACAAAATTTTGGTCATTTTTATTAATTTGTTTATGTTCTTTAATTTTCTGCTTTAATTTTTTCACAATGTAATTTTTTTTAAATTTGCAAGTTTAAAATTATATATTTAAAACCATAAACTGCTCCTAAATTTAGCCTGTATGACCCCATATACTTTGATGAATGAAAAACTGCTACCATGGGCTGTTCATATACGTAATAAAATATAATGGAAGTTCACAAGTTATAGTAACAGAAGTGTATTTTGTACAGTAGATTTAAGTCTGGTTTCCTTAAGGATCAAGGAAAGAATGACCTTAAGTGCAGGCTAGCATATAATGATTCACACCAGAAACAACAAAATTGACTCATTAAGTCCTAAAGTTCAATATGGTGTGGAGAAGAAATACAAGAATTAAATAATGTTTCTCTTTCTGCATTTTACATCAAAATATAATATGTTGCTAATGTGTAAAATTAAGAAATTAACAGCCATGTTCATACTTAAGAATTTTCTGAACAAGAATTATACAAGAACCTTTTCTGGAATTCTTCCACATGTCAAATGTAGACATGATATTTTAAGTAATATGATTAACAGACAAATAAAATGAGATTAATGGATAAAGTTAAGTTTTTTTTTACTTATGATGAGGTCTGTTTATACAAGTAAAGATTAAAAGTGCATGGAGAATTACTTCATTATGGATTACTTAAATTTAAGATCCAAGACAACCTCTCTGACAACTGTTTGATATTTTCTCAAAAACAAAGCAAATATATTAGTTTCTTTGAAAGTCTGCAATAAGCTGTTAGAGATGAAAATTTTAGTTACTATTACATGTCAGCTACAACTGGCATTACCAAGTTTCTTATCAAATTTAAATTATGAGGATAAATTCATATGAGGAGGTTTTAAGATACGCTGATAGAACTATGTGAACAAAGGGAGAAAAGTTACATTTGTAAGAACTGGGTTGGAAACTTTTGATGTGGTACATCACCAGATGCTAAAATACAAGTATTTGGTGTAATGTTCTCCAAATTATTATTATTATTATCATCAGTTTTTTTTTAATTTTCTACAGACTAAAGTGGTATTATTGTCTAATGGTTTGATGTTGTTTTTAACACAGAGCATTTCATTGTTGTGAAAGACTTGAAGAGAAAAAGATAAGACAATCTTTTTAACTCAAAGCATGCAATAATGGTCACTCATCACTTAGAAAACTAAATATATTTTGTCTGTGACAAAATACTTTTTTTTTTTTATACGAGTTCAGATATGCTTATTTGATAATTAATATGTAAAAATGGTAAACACCATGACTATTAGAAACTTATAATACTTCGATGACAAGATTATGTAAAATTAATAATAAAACCTAAACTACAAATCACAAGTTGACTACATGTGTACCACACACATCTGCAAGGCAAGTTATATCAGATGGAAAGAGCAAGAATTTATAATTCGAAGTTCAGTTTTTAAAAGAAATTTTAATTAAATTTAACGGTGTAAAATATATTAAATCTAAATAAGGCTTAAAAATTCTGTGTTATGTAACTAGGATGGAAGGATAATTATGAATGTTTCCCTCAGAAACACAATTTACAAACAATTTAAAATCTGAATAATGTATAAATAAAAGCAAGAATGTCAAATACAACTTTTTAAACTTCATTACTTTTAGCGTTGGCCTCAGTGTACCTGAACATTTCTATTATTTCACGTCTTTCTTTCACTCTAAAATACACACAAATTAGGAAATGCAAGTTTAAATTGAAATCTTAAGTCATTGAACTAATTTTATGCATTACTTAATAAACTTTATTTTTACATTTAGTTTTACTGGTATAAAATAAGTTAAGGTTATTTTTACTACAAGTATAGTCATGCAAGAACAGATCGTAAATATATGTAATAATAATGAAAACTTCCCCTAGTTTAACATGGTTTAAACCTCTCCTTCGTCAGTTGGAATAATGCACATATTAGTGCTTATTTGTTACACGTATGACGCTATTATTACTTTACTTGCGGTTACACGTTTTAGCAATTTGACATGTTAAAAAGCAACCTTTGTTCTCTTATTTATATGAAGTAGCTGCTACTTAATCCAATAACATATACGACAACTTGTTTTACCTTATTAGATTGAAGTGCCCTTAATTTCTTAAAGATTGATGCAATATCTGACTTATTCGGTTGAACAACCGCCATCTTTAACTTCTCGTTTCGCTGACGTAAACTAATTTTGTTTTATAAACGCTACCCACCAAAACATTTTACAGTGAATATCCGTCGTGATGTGTATTTAATTATGTCATAATTTACCGATTTATTTTTGAAATGATAAAAGTCCAGTGCTCAGATATATATATAATTATTTATTAAATCGTAAATTAGCAACATTTAAGTGTAAAAATGATTAATATAAAAATATTAGTCAATAAAAAATAAAAACATATTAAACAATTTATAAAGCGAATTGAAATTGAGGATCTTTTAAAATTTCTTTCGTTAATAGTAACTAGTAGCTGTAAAATAAGAGACCTAAACCAAATTTAAAAGGCACCACTTTGGAATTCATAGTAAAGGTTAACAGTAGTTAGAAGTTATAAAATAAAATAACTCTAATAAATACAATAGGACATCATTTTATAATTCATAGCTTTGGTTATCTGCGCATCATCTTATATACGGGATAGATAGCTTCCACTCCGACGGCTCAGCAACAAGGCTCTTGCTCTTGTTACGCTGAAATTCAGGGTTTGGAACCAGCGGTGAATAAAACGCAAACAAACCAATGTGTAGCTATGCACTTAAACAAAGAAAAGTGCTCATATTAAATAACGTTCTAAACTTTGAAATCGTAAAACAAATAATGAATAGTTATTATTGACAAATACAGTAAGAGCTATTTTTACAGTGTGGAAATCGTGATTTTAATTATTACAGTGTTCCGACTTATGGCATTATGCCATTATCGGATAACGTTTACATTCAACAAAACAAAGAAATTTTCAAATAACTTTTACAGATTGTGATGGTAAAGACAAAGTTCATAAGTACGTAAAATTAACTTCATAGTCAAAGGAGGTTCATATAATATTAATACAAACAAAGAAGACGATCCTGAAAATTCACTTGGCTTTGGATTTTATGAGTTTATAAATAGTGTGTCAGCAATTTTTCTTCGAACGATTTGAATATTATTTTCAGTGATAATATGTGGTTATTGTTGTTTAATGTTCAAAAACATGTGATGGCCCTTCAGATGTTTCTTATATGTAGTTCTCCCCTGGTATAGTGGTAAGACTACGTATTTACAACGCTGAAATCAGGCGTTCGATTTCTCTCGGTGTACTCATCAAATTGCCCGATGTGGCTTTTCTATAAGAAAACATACACACGCTTTTTTTAGTCTTTTCCAGTTTTTACGAAATAAAACGGTTACAAAAGTTGTGTTTACTTTTGCAGATGACTCAATGTGTTTATTCTTCGTAGGATGGTTTTTAATAAGAGGGTTCTTGATTTTGATTACTAGCTTTTGTACAGTTTAGGTAACAATGTCGTTATTGCATTTATTCACAAATCATGTCCATAATCTAATTATGGTTCTGATGATGTATTCGATATAAAGAATTGTAGCGGTGAATTGTAATAGGGCCTGGCATGGCCGAGCGCGTTAAGGCGTGCACTCGTAATCCGAGGGTCGCGGGTTTGCGCCCGCGTCGCCCTAAACATGCCTACCCTCCCAGCCGTGGGGGTGTATAATGTGACGGTCAATCCCACTATTCGTTGGTAAAAGAGTAGCCCAAGAGTTGGCGGTGGGTGGTGATGACTAGCTGCCTTCCCTCTAGTCTTACACTGCTAAATTAGGGACGGCTAGCACAGAAAGCCCTCGAGTAGCTTTGTGCGAAATTCCAAAACAAACAAACAAACAAAGAATTGTAATATAACTAAAAAGCCATTTTCATTTTTTAGGCTTTTATATATTTTTTCTCAGGTTTCAATTTTTTTAAACAATTTCTTCTGGATAATTGTTTTCTAATGAAAATTTCAGAAATTAGCTGTAGTTTAGTACAATTTTGTAAAGAAACAAACATAAACAAACGCAAAATTAGAGAAGCCTTACTTATACAACAACTTAAACCCAAAATAAACCAATATAAAGGAACGCCATTATACCTATATTAATATTATAGATAATATTATATATTCAAACATCTAACCCCGCCCTCTACACTGCGACACTCAGTTACACAACCCCTTCCAAACATGTGGTCAGCTTCCGGTCAGTTACCTCTTTCTTTGTGAACCTGACGATGACCGAAGAAGGTCGAAACGTTGTTCGCTCTTCTATGTAAAATATTTTCTCAACCCAAACGAGCCGTTTTTGCATATACAATTTTGTAATGTTGGTCTTTCATTAGGCGAATACTTTTTTGAAATAATTCTCAGTCCGGTCCACATAACAAAAATTAGTCTATCTCTTCATTAACGTTTCTGTAGGATCATACACTGGTGTAACTTACAGACATAAGTTTGAAAATGACATTAAATCGAATATACTTAGACAATTATACTCCAACTAACGGAGAAGTAAACTTACTGGTACAATATTATGGTAACGGATGTTTGTTTGTTTGTTTGTTTAGAATTAAGCACAAAGCTGCACAATGGGCTATCTGTGCTCTGCCCACCACGGGTATCGAAACCCGGTTTTTAGTGAGTAAGTCCGCAGACTTACTGTGCCACTAGGGTGCAGGTAACGGATGAATACTTGTTGTTGTTGTTTTGAATTAAGCACAAAGCTACACAATGGGCTTTCTGTGCTCTGCCCACCACGGGTATCGAAACCCGGATTTTAGCGTGTAATAACAACTCGCCAGGACGGGCAGCTCAAACAGTAGCGCTCGTCACCTGAAGTTGGTCTTTCCAGTCTTGGTGTCGAGTTATTTAATGTTCTGGTCGTTTTCCAATATGAAATTAAACTAGAAAGATTAAGACTCTGAATAGGAAACCGCAATTAAAAAGGTGTAATGAATAAATATCAAACACTTAAATGAGATTAGAAAAATTAATGGCCATTAAAAAACTAAAAACTTTATCAAGGCGGACAGTATCACCATCACAAATAACACTGTCCAATTTTACGACAAACCCTGGGACAAAACATATTTAAAATAGTGCCATCCTTCGTAACGATGGCAAGAGAGTAAAATGTGGCTTAGAGTGATTTGAGTGTTACACAAACTATACACTGTTGCAACAGTTCCATATAAAAGAAAACGATTAGTTAAAAAACTGTGAACAATGTGTAGTCTAGTTAGAACAACTTTCTTCTTCCGAACCTTACGGAAGCTAGACGGCCAAAGCCCAATATAGGGTTTTATTTGAAAAAGTTTTTTGTCGCGTGGCTCACTCCAAGCCTTGAATACAGGACCATAGAAGATGTACAGAATAAGCACAGTGGTGACAGTGCCAGAGTAGATAGATTCAGCTGCCGTGTCTGTAAGCTCGTTCACGAGAATACCAACGTGGCCTGGTATCCAGAAAAATTGGATAAAAATAGATGTTAATGAGAAATGGGTCAGTCGGTTTTAAATATCAGCGAGAACAGTGTGTGAGCCAACGCGTAGAAATTCCAGGGCCAGAAGAGAACTAAGCGAGTCAGTATAAATAGTGCAGTTGAAGTATTTCACAGCTTCAATATGATTCAGGGCTAGAGATACAGCGCACAGTTCAGCAGTGAACACAGAAGCTGTATAGGGGATTCTGCGCACAACTACCGAACTGCAACAAACCATGGCAGAGCCCACAGAATTACCTGATTTGCAACCATCCGTATCAATTGGAATGGAATGATTGTTTGAAAGATGTTCAGTATATAAAAGACCGTACTTCCAATCGGGAGTATTTGCCTTTCTACGATTACTTAAAGAAAGGTCACATTTGAGGGCTGTAATAAGCCGTGGTCGGATGGGCTGACCAATGGATTCTGCAATGTTATCCAAGGACAGACCCAATTCATCCAATTTTGCCTGGATGAGAAGGCCAAAAGAAGCAATGGCAGATCGTCTGTTCTGAAAAAGTATGGCCCACTGAGGAAGGAAAACACATCCCCAGGTGGAATGCTTTGGTAAAAAACAAAGTTTCGAAGAATATAGTGAAGACAGTTGCAAATGGCAAAGGTCCGGAGAAGGTTCATGAGATTCTACATATAAGCTTTGAACTGGGGAGGTGCAGAAAGCCCCAGTGCAGAGTCGAAATGCTTGATGATGAATAGGGTCCAGCATCTTTAAGGCCGATGGTCTGGCATAGCCATAGACCATTGATTCATAGTCGAGTTTTGATCGAATAAAAGCACGATATATCTTTAACATACCACATATCCGCTCACCAACTGGATATAGAGAGGACTCGGAGGATGCTCAGTACTCTTGTGCATTTGACCCGTAGCTGCTTTAAGTGTTGTATAAAGGTCAGCTTATGGTCAAAGATAAGCCCCAAGAACTTGGTCTCAGGGACCACTGGCATCAAAACTTCACCAATACGGAGTTCAGAATCAGGATGAATACCCCGTTGGCGGCAAAAGTGCATGCAAACGGTTTTAGAGAGAGAGAAATTAAAGCCATTCGCCGTGGCCCACCATAATACACGATTGAAGGCAGTTTGTAGTGCCGCTCAATATATCTCAGGTTCGACGACTCACACAAGATGTGAAAGTCGTCGACATGGAGCCCGTTTGCAATAGTGAGAAGAATTGTTCAGTAATGGCATTAATCTTAATACTGAAAAGTGTGACACTCAAAACACAGCCCTGAGGACCGGACTTCAAGTTACTGTAGAAAACAACGGGAAAGTGTCGAACCCATACAAATCTGGAATCTTCTGTCCATAAAATTTTTTAATAAACATCGGTAAATAGCTATGTAACCCAAGCCATACCATGTAACCATGCCATGTTGTGTCATAAGCCTTCTCAATGTAAAAGAATATTGATACAAGATGTTGTCGCTTGAGAAAGGCTTCTTTGATTAATGTTTGAAGTCGAATTAGATGGTCTGTGGTGTAGTACTGTCGTTTGAACCCACACTGGGTGGGAGAGAGGAGGTTCTTTGATTCGAGGAACCAAACAAGACGATCATTAACCATCCTCTCTAAGGTCTTACAGAGACAGCTCGTCAATGCAATTGGATGGTAGTTTAAAGGAATCTTGGGATCTCTCCAAGGCTAAGAGAAAGGTAAGATAATAGCCTGGCGTTAGGTATTAGTAAAAACATTCTTCTGCCAGATCCATTTAAAAACAAATATAAGAATATCAAGAGAAGCAGGAGAGAGATAGCACAGCATGTCACAGTGTACATCATCAGGTCCAACAGATGTACTGCCAAACCGATGAAGGGCCATTTTCTACCAGTCTAAAGGGACAATTATAGTCAAAGAGACAGTCAGTTTGAAAGAAAAGAGGTGAACCTTCTCCCGAGTCTTGATGGCCAAGAAGGTGGAGGAAGAAGCAGAAGTGCTAGATACCCGGCAAAAGCTTTCACCTAGAGTATCGGCAATGCTCTAGACATTAGTTATCTCTTGGCCATCAGAGAGTAAGATTGAGAAAGGGACAGAGTTGTAGTGCCCACTGACCTTTCAAATCCTGTCCCATATGACTTGAACTAATGGTAGAAGATATGCTAGTTGTGGACTTAATCCAAGATTCCTTCTGGCTTTGACGTCTTACCCACGTAGCATGTGCACGGGTCTGTTGGAAAGCGAAGCAGCTCGAAAGTGTGGGTTATCTATGAAAAGTATTTCAAGCCCGTTTTTGAGCCTTCCGTGCCAACTGGCAGTCAGGACGAGGATATCGTTGAAAACATGTCGAGGTTTCAGGAATACAATGAGCAGCTGCTTTTAAAATACAGTCAGTTATCGCTACCACATAGTCGTTTATTGATGGCTGATTCATAATGGCAGGATCAAGTTCTGCGAGACCAGTGAATGTAAACCAGTCTGCCTTATCCAGCTTCCACCGGGGCAAGCAGGTAGGGTGGCATCGACCACGGCCATTCTCTCTCAAAAGTATAGGAAAATGATCACTGCATGGTGGATTATTGTCAATCCTTCATGAAAAATGGGAGAATAATGAAGGAGAGCAAACCGAGAGATCAGTAGCAGTAAAGGACTGACTAGGTGCGTGAATATAAGTGGAAGAACCAGTATTGAAAAGAGAAAGATTGTGATAAAAGAGAATACGCTCTACAAAACGACTTCTTCAATCAATTAGAGCACTTCCCCAGAGAAGATGATGACGGCAACTGTTCAACGAGAGCATCAAGGTCTGATCGATCACATCTTATGTGATCACAGCCTGTTATTTTTGTACAGAGAAAACTGCCGGATGGCGACTGTATCAGCAGGTTTTAAAATGATTCTTGTGAGGAAAGACATGCAAGATGATAGGAAGCAATCAGTGTTTTGATATCATCCAGATTTGAACGTAAATCTCGACAGTTCCATTTTGTCAAGGTGACCATTTTTAATGACGGGTAGATGAAGTGACTGGAGAACCCTTCTGTTTACGATCACGTCTTTTTTCTTTACTATTCTTAATCGGAGGAGGTCTATCGGCCTCCGTGGATTCTGCCCTGGGTCGATTGAGCAGATCTTTGTTGTTGGAAGGTGATTTCAGTGAATGAGGACGTGAAAGAATGAGTGTTTTGCATCTTGAGATGGGGAAAAAAATCTATCAGAAGAAATGCCTGTGTTTGAAACCGAAGGATGTGGGTCTTGAGGTTTGTTGGAATGTATGAGAAAAACAGAGACGGGTGTAGAAGTCAATTCATCAACCTTTTTAACCATGGTTAAACGGCTTTTCATTTGTTTTAAAAACGATTATCTTGGAGGCATAAAGAGATCTGTCTGTACTCCCACTGTAGTTGTGGAATGAAGTGCAGCAGCATATGTCCGAGATAGAGTGGTGGGCAGTAATTTCCGAGCTTTAGGATAACTAATGCTATGAGTCGTTTTCAAACGCTGCACCTCTTTTTCGTTCAACCATTTATGGCAAGAATGAAAGTAGAAAGGGTGAAAACCATTGTAGTTGACATAGTGTTGGTCCGTGTGACACTCATAGGCATCATGGTTCTTGCCACCACAACGAGCACATGTCAGGAAATCACGACATGACGTCTTTGAGTGGCCAAATCTCTGACATTGGAAACAATGAAGAGGGTTTGGAATGTACGGTCGTACCCTGCAAATTAGATAACCAGCCTTGATTGTAACAGGTGCACGTGGTGACGTAAATGTCAAAATGAGGATATTTGTCGGCAGTGTAATTCCATCTTTGCGAGTGGAGATGTGCCCCACTGCATAAACTCCTTGAGTGGAGAGACCAGCGAGAATCTGTGACTCGGGAACGTTCTTCAAACCCCTCTCAACAATAACTCCTCGTGATGAATTCAAGGTAGCATGAGGGGTAACCTCAATAGGTATATCGCCAATTGCCTTTGAATTCAAAAAGTGTTTACTGTGTTGGGATGTGGATGTTTCAACCAATGTGTCTCCAGATCGGAGCTTCTTTATGGACTTTGGAGAGCCAGAAAGATCCTCTAGTCCCTTCTGAATAAAAAGGGGGACATTTGCCCTAAAGGTTTTTTTCTGATAGAGAATGTAATATATATAAAAAAATGAGGTACGTGTGTTACAGATGTTCAAGATTGTTGCTCAGAGTCTTCAAGACGTGGTCGTTTATCTCTTGACTGTTTTTCACTATTTTATTTATATTTTTCGTTGGAGGATCCACAGGAAAAAGGAAAAATTTCTGTACCCACTGACTCCACCCACTATGTAGCCCTACAAGGGGACGCACTACAATGTCATGCAAGGACATTGCAGCAATGTCAGGGTTTCGTGAGCACTATTCCCCAACACCAGCATAAGACACAATGTCCACAACACCCGTTGAGAACTTCCACCACGAGTACTTGGTTGACTCTTGCCCAAGTGGACCAGCCGATTGACCCAAGATGCGGTCACCAAAATCGTGTGTTATGGATGGCTCCATTCAACCACCAGGATCCTTTCCTCCCCTTCACGTGTCGCTACGCACGGCAAACACATGGATGGATGTTTAGATCACAGAGAAGGTAAACAGAAAGAACAGAACCTTCCCTGGGAAGTCCCCTCACCACATACATGAATTCACACCGAGGGGTAAAATTTCAATACCTATTTTTCCGTAACAGTTCCAGCTTGTCTCAATTAGAAGCTTAACGTCTTTTCTTTTTCATACATTCACCATCACAAAATGTTGATACTTTTGTTTCTTTTTTTAAAGTTTAACACTTGCGCATTTACTGCTATTTTCATTCACGCCTTATCTTTTTGTTCATATTTTGTTGTATTTTGTATATTTTCAAACTTTGCTTATAGTTTTTAGTGTCATATTTTCCCCATCTCTTTTCTTTTTCTTTTCTTCGTTGTCACTTTTTCTTTCTGTGTTGTCACTGATATCAGGTGCTGACTGGGTTCCATGCTCAATTGGATCTCAAATGGATTTTTGCCTTATTGAAATTTTTCTTGAACGTAAACAATGGCACTTTTCATTTGTTTAATATTAGTTTTTAAATAACATAAATTGAAAAGTTACAGTGATGAGCGAACTGACTGGACTTAGATGACTTTATAACCAACCAACACTTTCATCTAGTCTCGCCTAACACATATTTTATGCCATTCAACTCGTTTTTAAACTTTCATGAAAATTATGATCAATAAGCTACACTCTTACTATGTAACGTCAATAACTCCCACTGAACAACATCAAAAAGTTGTGATAATTCGAAGCTGTACCAGTCCTCCAGTGGCACAGCAAAATGTCTACGAACTTTAAATGCTAGAAGGCGGGCTTTGATACTTGTTGTTGGAAAAGCTCAGATAATAAATTGTATATATTTGTGCTTAACTACAAAACAACCAACCAACAGCTATATCTGATCTCTGGAAAAAATATGTGGATATATATATATATACAGAAAAAAATATGCAGCAACTTGTGACAGTTGGGATAAAATCGAAAAGCAAAATGTTGAAGTGGAAATAAAAACAAAGTACTTTTTTCATTTAAAGTAAACGAAGCTGGAATAGATAGGGCAACATTAAAGTGGTTGGCCGGGCATGACCATGATGTAAGGGTTCTTCACTCGTAATCTGCAGGTCGCTGGTTCGAATCCCCGTCACACCAAACATGGTCACCGTTTCAGCCACGAGGTTTTATAATATGATGGTCACTCCCACTATTTGTTGGTAAAAGGGTAATCCAAGAATTTGCAGTGGGTGGTGATGACTAAATGCTTTCCCTCTAGTCTTACAGTGCTAAATTGACAAATAGCTCTCGTGTAGCTTTGCGCGAAATTCAGAAATATAAACAAATGAGTAAAGTGGTATAACTATTATGGGTAGCTTGAGGAAAGTTAAATGACTGTAAAAACTATTGTTAAGTATAAAGATAATCAGAAAAAACTAGTCTCGTCCAGGTTAAACTGACGAACAGAAATTCCCAAGTATCAGGGTGAATCTCCTTAAAAGTACCAAAACGGCATTGACGATACAAAATTTTCTTGCAGCTGGCTAATAAGAAACTGCTCTGTTGGAAAAGCATTTCTGTTCTTTATAACAGTCACAACGTTTTCTCCTAATTCAAGATTAAGTGTAAGTTGTATACGATTCAACTATTCCATGAAACAGCAGATCAGTTCCTTAACTTGACAAGCCACAAAGAAAAGTGACATACGTGACTCAGTTTATCCCATAGTATGATCCTTACCAGGTTTAGCGTTCCAAAATAAGAACTAAAAGAAATTAAACATTTTTATAAGTAAAAAATATACACTATTGAAAAGTAACGAGTGAAGAATATAACTTTGCTTCCTTCACCATATCTTACGATTGTCCTCAAGCATACACTAATTTAAATATAACATCCATTGAAAGCTATAGCACCTTACGGACACCACAACCTTTGTTGTAACTGAACAGGCATAACATTACATGACAAGACAACATAGTAACCGAGAGGCAGGATGGAGCCTTCCATTTCATTGTGCCTTTACTCAATCCCATCTTTTTTGTTTAATAGTAGATTTTGAGACAGTTTGTTTGTAGTTTCCAAATTGGTGGCAACGTAAGTATGCAAATGTCCTTTGGCCTCTTCAGATCTGTTCCAGTTAGATGTGTGTTTGCATTTCATATTTTTGCTAATGATAATAGTCACACATCCTTGAAGGTCTTTCGAGGTGGCTTGACATGAGGCTTTTTTTTTTTCTGTTTCAGCCCTAGCTGGCTTCACCATGTCTTTAGAATTAGGTACTTATGCCAACAGTGGTTTCTTGAATGTTTATCAAAAACAAAAAAGTTCAAGTACATAAATATACCAGACAGTAGCATATCCGTGTTGTTTAGTAGAAGTTTTAAACACATTAAATTGTTATTATATTAAGTACTTTCACAGAATCTCAAACCTTTCATCATTCTTTATTGATATCTTACAAATCAAACAATACAAACAGAAAACGAATGTAAATCATTAATCACTTAAGAAATTTTGAAAAGTAATTAAAAATAAATAAATATTCTCACTGTCTACTTAATTTTAATGAAATGTCACAGTTTGTTTATGATATAATCATGACAAATTACATACATATGCCATATTTGTATTTCCCACATTATTTTCTTTTTCCACACATACTATGATGAATATTTATATGTAGGCTTACTCTTTTTTGATGTGCACTTTTGATCTTCACTGTGCATGCGACCATTTTACAATTTGTAGACTTAGTTTCAACCAATCAATATACTTCATATAAATTTGTATGACAATTTTGCCACATTTAGTGATAAATCATTCTTTTTATAAAGCATCATCACAGATATACCACAAGTAAACTAGAACAAAAATTATCCATGACGATGCATAAACGAGTGCTCAAACTGTGTGCTAAAACTTATGAACATAATATACATTAATTTATTTCAAACATCAATTATGTTTTTCTTATATATGATAATTTCAACAGTTCGCCTGTCGTTAATACTCCAGACTCACTAGACAATACTTTCATCTTCACACAGATTGAACTTCTTCACATCTCACTCTTTGGTTAAGCAAAGATTACAGAGCCTCGTCATTAACATAGTTTTAATTCAGCAACTTGTTCAACGTGCTTCTGCATGACATATGAATGATGAATCTCATAGTTCAGCAGATCAAATTTCTGTAAAACAAAACAATTAACGGTTAAGCCAAATATAAGTAGCTATCGTGTTTCTATAGTACATCACAGCCACACGCACTTTTCTCATTCATACTTGTGTTATTTTATCGTTTTATCATGCGTTTGCTTTTATTTTTTGACCTGCTTTTTCCATATGTTCATGTGCACTTCAACCAACGTGGGTCACAAAATTCTAAATAATTTTATAGGATTTTTGTCAGCTTTACAGTTCGTGTAAAGGGAGTGAAATTTCTCGTTCAAACATTAGGTTGTTTGGAGAACAGCCAGTGGACTGTTTTTCTTTTGTTGTGAAGTATGCAATACTGTGCACAAAAGGTAATCATCCAAGTCAATTCGGTCTTAGCTCACGAATGTGTAAAGCATGTTTTTCACAGTTTCGATGAGTTGCTCAGCAAAACTATCAGACTTAAGATGAAACGGTGAAGCACGAATTTTCACCACACCCATTACATTATATAACTCAACAAACAGCTGTTAAGGATTGCTCATTGATCAGCATGGAACTCCTTCAGTTCGTCAAAGTGAGTTATCCACAACATTGAAAAACACGTCAGTTTATGTTGGAGCAACTGAATGACCCAGTAAACTTGCTTCAGCCCAATAAGTGAGGTAATTGGTTATGTTCATAATGCAACAATTTCTATGGTTAGTCCCTAGGAAAGGTTTGGCAATATCCAGCAGTTCTGGGTATTAACACATTTACCAATAAAACAGAGAACAACGTTTTGAATTTCTTAGGTCATCTTCAGGCGAAGAAAGTCGAAACATTGTTCTATGCTTTATTATTAAAAGTGTTAATACTCATACCAGTCGTCCTGAAATATATTTTTACTTCATCGCAAATATTCATGGCTGTTGTCTGAAACGGAGAATCGATGATAGTTGATGGAATTTTTTCTGGTGCATTCAGCTCTTTCTTTGAGAAGTGCTCATTAATCATCTTTACGATGTGTGATCCACCCAAATATTAAATTCACAGTTATAAAAACCAAGATAAAGGTGTTTAATGAACACTGCTGCAGCAACTCCTTCTTCACCGCACAATAATAGTATTCATCAGGTGTGAGTATATGATTTGTGTATACTCCAACCAGAGCCGTAGAATTTTTTACACCCGATGGAAGGGAAATTTTTGTAACCACTTATGAAGACTGTTCAATTTGCAAATTGGTAATCTCTGATTACGTGAACCTGAAAATTGTAAACATGCAGTCACAGAGTAATCTTATTGCTACGACACTTTTTTCGTGAATGTTTGTACAAGGGAGGTGTTGTGAACAGTTTTCAAAATGTTAATAGAATAAAGACAAATGTGTCACACATTTACTACCACATGAATTTATTCCTGCACACTGCACAGCATAAAAGAGGGCTATTACACTTGACAAGGTTACAAATAACTTTCATGCATGAATTACGTTTTTAAATATTAATAAAATTATTAATTACCCTTGATAAGTTTATATCTACTGAAAAACTGTTCACGTTGTTTGAGAAAAATAATTAAAATGTCTTTGCAAACTCTTGAAAATTACACATCAATACAATGTAGCACATAATTATTCATACTTTTCATTGAAGTAAAATTCATGTAATCTTCCAGTCTACATGTTCCGAAACATAGGCCTCCTTTGTGATGATCTGTTTATGAATTCTTTCATAAGCTCTTCTATATTTATCTTGTCGGCCTTATCTTTGTGAGTGTGATAAACCGCCACATGGTTGAAGCGGCACTGAGATATATTTGACCTTAACCACGTCTTCAACCGTCTTAATGCAGAAAAACTACGTTCACATTCGCAGCTGGATACTGGACATACAATCAACATTTTCATGAGAAGAAACACTTCACTAAACATCTGCTAGCTTGTTTCATGTATTTTACAGTAAGCATCCTTCTCACCTTTCAGAGATACTGCTTTTGTTGTTCCTTAAAACATGAGCAACTGAAACTCGAACTGTTGTGCAAAGATTTGTGGGTAGAAGTTTATAACCGAGTTGTGAATCTTGCCAAATGTGATCATGTTCTCGAGTGCCAGATATTGCCTCAAGTCATTGTTGTCTGCATTGAATTTAGTGCTCAGATTTTCTATGACCGTGTCCACAAATTCAAAATATTGGCTTCTGTAGTAATCTCTAGTTGTTGCATTTCCACTTGCAACTTTCTGATTATAGAAGTAAAGGCAATACATTCATGTGTATTATTACACTAAAATGATGATCCTGATGGACGATCTGTATTTTTCGATTTTTTTCTGTTGCACTTGAGATTTGATGTTTTCCTTATCTTTAGACTCTATGTTTGTATCAGTGAATATCTAATCACTGATGGTGTAATTGTTTTTTACTGTATATGGATTTAATGGTAATAGATTATGAAACTATTTGAAACTGGTTTGAGATCACATCTAGGTATCTGCAGGAAGTAAATTCCCAGTGTGCAATGCCAATAGCCTACACATTATACTGTGTAAAGTAAATTCCCACAGTAAGTGCTATTTCTCCTTTTTTCTGAAAATACATTTAAATTAAAAACAAAAGCATGCAATCAGTGGAGGCGCCGCAATTTGGGGTAGGGACGAGTAAGCCAACATTTTGGGAGACAAAAAAGACATCTTATGCTCATTTGTAATTTTTAAGGGTTTTTCTTGCTGTTTTAAATTAAGCACAAAGCTACATAATGGGCTATATGTGCTCTGCCCACCACGAGTATCGAAACCCAGTTTATAGCGTTGTAAGTCCGCAGATATACCGCTGAGCCACTGGGGGGCATTTTCAATGGACTCATTATTCTCTTCCTACTTTAGCCCTGACGTTGAGCCACGCTTGGGTTTCAAAAAGTACTTGGTATTAAGTTTTGGTGGCTCGGCATGGCCAAGCGTGTTAAGGCGTTCGACTCGTAATCCGAGAGTCATGGGTTCGCGCCCGTGTCGCGCCAAACATGCTCGCCCTCCCAGCCATGGGGGCGTTATAAAGTGACGGTCTATTCCACTATTCGTTGGTAAAAGAGTAGCCCAAGAGTTGGCGGTGGGTGGTGATGACTAGCTGCCTTCACTCTAGTCTTACACTGCTAAATTAGGGACGGCTAGCAGAGATAGCTCTCGAGTAGCTTTGTGCGAAATACAAAAAACAAACAAACATTAACTTTTGAAGCCTCAAAGTACTCATACACTTTGGAAAGGAGCAGAAGTTGTTTTTTAAACCATTCTAGCATATCAGCAACATGTTTTTAGGAGGGATAATTAGTTTTTTTAAAGTACATTTATTATTTATGTTTTTTGAGCATTATTTGATTAAATAGATAAATATTTAGTGCAGTAATACTGGTTGTAGAAACAAAAAAGCTGGTAGGGTTAAAGAGGATACCCATTATTGAAGAATATATCTGGTTGACGATATTGTGTTTACGAATGTGTTTTCTTTTTATACACATTACATTTATTTGATGTACATTAAAATGTACGATTAAACATTTGTTGGTCTCAACGAAGGGAGGGCAACATAGATATGGATGAGCAATATTTCACTCCAACATCCCTGCATGCAACACTCTTTTCTTATTTGACTATTGGTAATTCAAACAGAAAAAAAGTTAATTCACAGTAATTTAAATCTTTTTATGCGATGCATACGCACTTTTAAGTTCACATTGACACGCACTATTAAATAACGTTTCTACAAAATGATGGTCATAACCTTTGCCTTTAAACACTGACACTGTTTTTATTGTATTGAATAGCGGTGGGTAACTATATTGAATACAATGTTTTTTCTACTCGTTTGATTTGAGTGTAAATAGCTACAAGTTTGTTTTTTTTTATATAGTTAGGACGCTTTGAAGGTATATTAATATTGTTGCTTATTTAATTATTTAAATATTTCTTCTTTTCCATTTAAACAAAAAATAGAAATATTTTAATTTGTTACGAGTTCTATGAGGTGTGCTTGGATTTTCTGGTTTCGTGCTTTAATAGCACTTAACATCATTGGGGAATATGAGCAATTGACGCTCGTTCGGAGTTTTCGTGTGTTTTTGGTAATGTGTGTGGGCCAGTTTATCTTTTTTGGAGTTTGTTTGTTAAATGTTTTGATTGTAATAATGTTTATGTAAATATTAATACTTTTACAGCTGAAGGTAAGTTCATCAGGTTTAACTACAGAAGTTTTATTGTTCTTTATTCCCTTCAGTGATTGCCTTTTTTTTTTTTAGAATTAGACTTTAGAGTAATATTGCGAATATACTCGTTTTTAGACGTGAGTGAGTTTTAAATATTTTAAACTTCAAAATTCAAGCCCAAGTTGTATTTCACATTGAACATTGAATCCACGATTTGGTTAAATCAAAGGAGAAAATAAAGGTAAAGTTTTAATTCCAAAGATAGACCTAAACTTTGTTATTTGCATTAGTTATTAATAATAGTAGTAATATTAGATGAACTTGAAAGTTGAGAATCTGTATCTGTAACTTCTTTATTTCTGTCTTATCTTATAAATTGTAATTGGTCTTAACTTATCTGAGATGTAGTGGAATAATTTTGTAAAATCAAGATTGAAAAAAAGCAGTTGAGATGGATGTTTTTGTGACAACTGATGTATTTTCCATGAGCAATCTTTTCTTGTGTGTTTGTGTATTCTGTGAAATGAGTTGTATAGAAATTATTTTTGCTATACATGTTTGAAAAACAGTAGAAATATTAATTTTTGTTTACATTTCTTTCTAGACAAAGAACTATGATCAGCAAAAATAAGCATGCTACAAATTTTTTGTTTTTCTTTGTTATTCAGGATAAGTTTTTGTTTATGGTTAACAGGGTTGAACATACCATTGATTAATATTAGAGAAAGGCCATGTTTAGCATCAAAACTTGTAAATTGCTTTCCCAGTAGTTTTATTCTCCTTTGACTGTAAACACTTTATCATATGCATGTATACTTTCATTTTCATGATTATTTTCAGTAATACTGAACAAGTATATAGGTTTGCCATGTACCTTTTAAACTGTTAATACCTACAACTTCAGAACATCTTTATATAAAAAATAAAGTTAAGATTTCAATTGTTGGAACAATGATAGTATAGTTTTCATTTGCCTGAATACATGATGGTGTTGTCCAATGAAACATAGAAAGTGTAACGTACATATTGTCTATGCCATGCATGTTTATGACTGGAAGTTAAGTAGATTTTATGAACTTTGAAAATTGTGTGGTAAATATGAGGTAATAATGGTGTAGAATTTAGTGAGGCATTAGGATTTAATTTATTTTCTGTAATAGAAGTCATTAGACTTAAGCATTATTTTAATTACTTCTTGGAACACCTTAAGTAATTCTGAATACTAGATACAGTATGTTTTTAACTTGGTTTGCAGATCAGTAAGACTACATTTGGAAGACTGGATAATCTATTGAAGATTTCCATTTTCTGATATTTTAAGTTTAGGATAAGAAAAATATTTCAGTAAAGGGCTATATCTTTTATTTCCAAATATTGCACTTTACTGTCAGAAAAAGTCGTTGCTGAATATTGGTTAATCACAAAGTTTGGAATTTATGGTTGGTTAGATTATGTTGTGCTGGATAGTAGTGTTGATTTTCAAGTAGGTGCTGCATTTGGTCACCATAAGTAGTAAGCAAGGTTTCTCTAGTCTTGGCCATCTCTAGTGAGAGAATTTGTAGAAAGCAGAGAGAAAATGGCTATTTATAGCTAAGGCGCTAAACTTTATACTGTGCAACATAAGGCCACCACTGTATTTTGTGTTAATTTGGACCAAGTTATGTAAGCATATATTTATATATATCTTAAGGATAATTGGAAGCCTTTTGAGAATTGTTTTATATCTCCATTGATATTTCCTCTGGCTTATCCTGATAAGGAATAATTTACTGTATTTTACAGTGAGTAAACTAGTGCAATTTCAGCCTTGTTGCTTAGCAATTCAGATTGGAAGGATATTTATCAATTATTAAAAATATGTGAATATTTGAATTTTTTGTTTGTGCTTGTAATCATTTTCACTTGTGGACTGAGTGTTAAATTCTGAAGGTTTCAAAAAAGTGTGGTATTTGTAGGCTTTTTTGAATTTTAACTAAAAAGCAAAAAATTACAATAAATTAATGAGACTTCCTTTAGGGGAATGTGATCAGTTTTTGTTCTCCAAGTATTTGATTTAAAGAGTTATAAGGAAAGTGGCTTAAAAGGGAAAGGTATGTGTGCTTCAGATTTTAGTGTATGTACTAAATTTGAGTGTTATAAATAGTAATCCTCGAACAATAGACAAAATCATAAGTCATTATACATAATTATTAATTGTTTTATATAAATGGTAAACCTAGTTTTAGCAATATGACAAGCCACTGGTGAAATGAAGATTTGATGAAATACTGAAGTGCAAAAAGGTGTTAGGTAAATATTGTTTGTTTACTAGTAATATTACTAGGAACTAAAAATAAATTGAATGTTTTAATAAATATTTCCAGCAAAGAACTAGCACTATGAATTTAACAGGAAACCTTATTTAATTGGAAGAGTTCAGCTGAGGTTAGTACATTAGATATTCTACAACAGGTTTTCATTTCAGATTTGTTGAGTCACTATCTTTTGAGTTTCTTGTTTTTATGTTTTGAACAAAATCATACACCCTTTTCATTTTTTTTCTGTTGCCTGAAAAAAAAAAGCTTTAAAGAAGACTAAGTTTTATTTGGAACCAAGCCAGCTTAAGAGACAAAAATGAATGGGTCTTACAATGGTGCAATTTGTTGTACACATATGGGCTGATGATACAAGAAGTAGTAAGTCAGAGTAGCTAATGAATAAGTACAAGGGGGTTTGATAAAAGGATTTACAGATAAGGCCAAATTAATTGTTAGGGATACTGCTAAGAAGTAACTGTGAAGATGAAATTTTGAGTAGGTCACTGGGATTAAATGTTTGGTTGACATTTAATAGGTATGAATGAGCAGTTTAGCTTGTTGGATTCCTAACTACTTTATTGTCAGGTGGAAAGTGTTTGGATAAGATGGTTTACACTTAGTAGGATAGGTAAAAAATGTTTGTTAGGACTATTATCTTATAAGGGAAGTTTTATACTGGGACAAGATAGTAGTGAGGGCAAAGATAAACAGAGTGAAATAAAATTGAGTTATTAAGGAAAGTTAAGCATAGAAAATCCAGTATAAGAGTAGGCTTAATTGTTGCTATTGTAATGCTAGAAGAAATAAAATGGATGGCTTTAGGACACTGGTAGGAATGGAAGAATTTGATATAATCTGAATAACTGAAATGTGGTTAAATGTGGATATTGTGATGACAGAAATGTCTTTTGAAACTGATTATTTTAGGTTATTTTACAGGGACAAAGTAAGTAATGAAAGGGGAGTATTGTCTCTAAGAGTGAATTCACCTTGTTGAAGTTGAGATTGATTATTAAGCATAATTACAGAAAGATTGAATCTATTTGGCTTCTTGGTATTAGATATCAAGAGGAAAAACTTGTAATTGAAATTTGTTACAGACCACCAGATGAAAATGATGAAGTTATAACTTAACAGTGAGATTAAAGTTTCAATTGCTAAGGAAGTCATCATGGATGATTTTGTTTTTAGATATGTTGATTGGGAAATGGTAGTCAAATCATTAGGGAGAAATGTTTTTGGAAGGAGTTCAACATGGATTTCTTTGCTTCAAAAAATAATGCTATTTTAGATTTATCATTAATGAAGATGGGACCTTTTAGGAATGACAAAGTAAAGCTTATATTTGATGGTTATGAAATGGTTAAGTTATTAAATTCTGCTAATGTTCAAGTGTTTACTAATGAAGACTTAAGCAACATTTTTCATCTTGAACACTTGATGGATGAAAATGAAGTTAAACATGAGAGATGCATAAATCTGTTGAAATAAAATTGGAAAGTCAAAGAATAAGGCTCCTGGACCCGATGATGATTCCCAGGGGTTTTTAAAGGATGTCAAGGACTGGATAAGTGAGCCACTTGCCACACTGTTTTTGTAAGGTTTTGAATATTGAATAAGTACAAACAGATTTGAAATTTGTTATTGTCACTTCTTGAAAGGAGGTAATAGAAGCTGTCCCTGTAATTTTTAGAACTTGTAAAGAAACTTGTATCTATGGGTGTGGAGGGATAAATTAACTACTTGGATAGAGGGGGGTGATTTGGTAGAAGGAAGCAGAGGATTATTGTAAATGGTGTTCAGTCACACTGGATTAATGTTGTGAATGCTGTATCTCAGGCCTCAGTCTTAAGACAGTTACTGTTTTTGAGTTACAATAACATAGATAAAGGAATTGCAAATAAATTACTTAAATTTGCTGATTATATCAAAACTTAAATTTGCAGATGATATGGTTTTGAATGTTGCTGGCTTTGAAGAGGATGTTGCTGCTTTACAAAAGGATTAACATCATTTAGTGAGTTGGGTAAATACTTCATAAATGGGTTTTAATTGATAAATTTAAGATAATGCAGGTGGAATTTAAAATATTGGGATCAAAATAACCTTAAGTGTTATGAAAGAGAAGGATCTTGGTGTATGGGTTGATTAGTTTCTTAGGTCATCCAAGTAGTGTGTTGTTACTAGTGGTAGGGTAAATCAGATTTTAGGTTGTATCTGGGGAAGTATTGAGTACGTGTATGAAGTTTTTTTTATAAGCTACTAGTGTGTATCACTGGTTAGGCCATATTTGGATTATTGTGTTCACTCTTGGGCTCCTTACCTCCAAAAAGACGCTGAATTGTTGGAAAGGGTTCAGAGGAGGGTTATTAAAATGGTACCTGGGGTGAAGTGGTTGTCATGTTAGGAGAGATGAAGATCGTTAAAATTGTTTTATTTTAAAAAGGAAGTTAGTGTCTGATTGAAGTGTTTAAGATTATAAAAGGAACTGATAATGTTAATGATTCAACATTTTTCATACTTGACACTGAGAATTGCAGAACTTAGATATAAATATGTATTTGTGCAAAGTTAAAGTTGTCTTCAGCTAAGACAGTTTTGCTTTTTAAATAGTGTGGTTGCTTCTGGATGTGAAGATGGTCAATTAAAGTGATTTTGAAAGAAAGCTTTTATATATAAATATTTTAATAGTTTCAATTTGGGTCATTGTGATTTTAATAATGTTTAGGGACAAAGGAAATTTTAGGAACAAAATTTGTCAGAACTTAACAGATTAATTGGGAATTTATAAGTAGCAAGTAATTTAGATTAGGTAGAAACAAAAGACAGAACAATTCAAGTTAAAGTTCTCAAAGTTATAAATTAATTGAATACAAATATGGACAAACCCAGAAGGTAAAATGTCCATTATATGGAAACATTCTTAAAAATCTTGACTTTCTGACCAGTGGAAGAAAGCTATTTTGAGAAAGTAACAATATTTAAGATTTAATTTTGAGAATGTGAAGTACAGCCACTGTTACATTCTGTAGCCACCGAACGTTAAGTCTATAATATTAAATACTGTAATGTGACATGCATTAACCTGATAATGTTTTTTAGTTGTTGAATTGTTATAATATAATTTAAAATGGTAACTGTAGGTTGCATTTTTTAGAAATTCTTTACTTCCAATTATTTTTTATATAATTTGGAATATATGTGTTAACAATAAAGTATACAATTAGTTTCCTTGAAACAAATCTGTGAACTTGAGTACATCTGAAGACCATAGAATTAACAGAATTCTTCTCGAATTGAAAAGGTACTTGTTCAAATTAGAAGAAATATATAACTGAAGAAAATAAAGTAGGAGCAATGCTTATTTATGGTTTGTAAAATGCTCCAATATGCCAGACTGCCAGTCATCTGTTTCATTTTAGGAAGTCTTTTATAAATTATGCACATTGGAACCACCTTCAGTATAACTGGCATCCCATTACACTTTTTATTTAGATAGGATGGATAAGTTTCTTTAGTTGTAATTCATTATCATTCAAATATCAAGACCAATTGAAAACAAGTTTTTGCATCCCTGTTATTCGATAAGCTTCGATGCTAGCTGCTACTCAATCTTGAGCTACAGTTGTCCAGACTTCCCATGTCTTGATCAACCTTCTCTGTACAGGCTTGGTCATTTTCACTAGCTTTGTATTGCAGGAAATTATGAATATGAACTTTTAATGTAATAAGTGTATCATCTATTAAACATAGTCTTTTGTACACAAAAATTAGATTTGATTTAACTATTTTTTTTACTAAACATTTGTCTGTGAATTTATAATTTGATTCTTACTGATAATTAAGACTGAGTGCAAGATGATTTTCATGTTTTGTGATAATTTTATTTTCATAACATTTTAGTCTTGTAAATTAATATCAAAATTCTTTTGTAGAAAAGCATACTGTTAGTTATTATCTATCATGATAGTTTATAATTACAGCCCATTTGGTTGATCTTTTAGTCCACAAAAAATATTTTTTCTTTTCTAGAATGACTAAGTTATAAAATGCAGTTAGTTAATTATCCTAAAATATCCATTTCTTTAGCCTTTTCATAACTTTCACATAACTTTATTTTTTTCTCTCTAAAACAAAGACTGAATCACACTGGTATTATGTAGCTAAAGTTATTGAATTTCATAATTCATGAGCAAATGACATGCAGATCTTACTGGACATTTTTTTTCTATTTATATTTTCTTGTTGTAATAAGTTTTTATAATTTGTTGTTGTTGTTATAGTTACCTTTTACAATAAAGTAGAGAAAATTAATAGTTAACTTTACTGAGATAGGTTTTTATATGGTTATGGGTCAAGGCCATGCCAATTTCTGATTCTCATTCAAAATGTAATTGAATTAGTACGAATATATGTTAATACATTTTGTATTAAATTGTAGATTATGAATTTTAATATTATACATTAATTTTTTTTTTAACTCAAAAGTAAATATCAATTTTTGTCATGTGATGCATCTAATACAATGCAGCATTGGTTCAGATTAGATGTTTGTAATGTCCAAAAATAAAGACCTGTAGATTGTTTATTAGATACTTTAATTACTAATACTGATGTGCTAGAAGGTGAAATGAGAACTATGTTTTCTGAGATATTAATATATTTATTCAATCAGCAAAGTTGGCCTTGCTCACTTCACCCAGTGTTGTGTATAACCAAATGGAAGTTCAGAATGTCCCCCACATGATTTTCTGAGCCTCTGCGGAATATGTGTGTGGGAAACTATCTCTTATATAACCTTAAATTTGTTTCTCATTTACCAGTTACCAAACTTGACAGTGTAGTGAATTATGGCAAGCAGCAAATGAGTACAAAGTTTGTAACTGGAAGAGATTTATTTTTTGTTACTTTTTTATTTGTTATGTTTTTAAGGAAAACTGAAATTTAAGAGCGTTTTTGGAAATAGTAATGTATATACACATTATGACTGAAATGTGATTGCTTTCTTAAACACTGATTCTCTAGAACAATAAGTTTTAAAGTTTTAATAACCCAGACTTTTTGCAGCATGTGAAGTATCTAAAGCAGGCTTAATGGTATCTCCTCAGATAGGCAGAAATTAGTTATACTGTGTATCTAGGAGAAAAATAATGAAATATGGAATTAAAAAAAAAGATTAAATGGATAATAATAAATTTACATTGATTAAGTTGTGTAATTGAAAATAATTATAGTACACAATCTAAGAAATATTTTACTAGAATGCAGTGAAGACGGGTTACTTTGTGAAGGCCAGTGTAATATTAATGGACACACTAACATTAGTGATCGTGTTCAGTGTCATTCAACTATTGTTATATTAGTAAAAACTTGCTGAAATGTAAATTTTTTTTTATTTTTTTTTATTTACATGAATTATTAAGAGATTTAAGTTATTTGGACAAAACATTTGTGGCTGTTTTGTAATTTGTTTATATCCATTTCTTAATTTTTTTTATGGTTTATAAGGTTGTTTTGAATTGACTAAACCCATATAGATACAATAGTGAAAACAAAATATAAAGTTTATTTGTGTTGAAGTTATGAGGAGGTTGTAGAGATTTTACATATAACATTGGCAATTTTGTGATCCATAAAGTATTTTTAATCTTAATAAAAATTATTCTGTTGGACAGTTAACATATGACAATAAAAATGCATGACCAAATAATTAAAAATGTTAAACTTAAATCTGAAGCTTTGTTTACAGATGCTTTACAATATATACTTATAACATGCAAAATTTTGTGAAGAAACATTTTAAAAAAATAGTGTATACCTGTGTTATGGTTACTTTGGGATAAACCAGCTGGGTGGAATCATCCACCAGTTCTAGAAGGGTTAAGTTTTGCCTCTGTTTTTTGCTGTGCTGTGGTGAGAAGATAGTCTTGTGCATACACTATATTTATAACTAAACTAGAATTACATTAGAAGTTTTTATAATTTGGTTTACTATAATGTATAAAATTACTGTGAGAAAATAGTGCTTGAAACTGGCATTTACTTTACACATGTTGTACTAATTTTTAAACAATTTTTATTTGGTGTATGCACTTTTTTTTCTTTTTTTTTTAAAGAAAAGGGAAGTCTTAAGGCTAAATCTATTACAAAAATTTTACATGAAAAATACCTTTCTAATGTAGATAAGCATTGAAGATATCAAAATGTTTGAACAACTAAGAAAGACGAGGAAGTGGTTAATATAAAGTGAAAACGTGAAGCTATAAAGAAAAATGCTTTTAGATAAATAAAAATAGATTTTGTATTGTGGAGATGGAAGAAAAGTGTAACATGTTTAACTTGAGTGTCGTATGGATATGAGGTGAAAATGTTTCTCATCAATGCTCAGAAAATTGTGAAAGTAGTAAATTCCAAATTTTGATTTATCATAAGTATAAGATTGTGTCTGTATGTGTGTCACATAACTTCTAAGTCACTTGTTGCAATGACTTCTAACCAATAAGTTTTGGCTAAGAGGTTTATACAAAAGTTAAACCTTTTACCAAACCACTTAAAGAACCTGGTTATTTTGCCAAGAAATATTGCCACTAATGATTTGGATCATGTTAAAATATCAAGAGGCACCAATAAATCATATGCCAGTATATGAAGCCTATATTAGAGACAAGGATCTACAAAACAAGCGATGATTACATAACAGGCAATGTATGCCTGTGTATACTGATTGATGGAGCAATGAAATATTTACCACACAAAAAATAGTTTAATATTTCACATTTATATAGGGACCATGAGGTTATGTTTATCAAGGAATCAATAGATAACTTGGTAATAGGGAAAAATAAGTAAAGAATTTGAAGCAAGTGCAGAAAGAAAACTCTCCCACAAGAATGCTGATACAGTGCCTGAGCGAAATTCAAGATGGCAAAAGATTTACAAAATGGAGAATTCTAAAGGAATATTGAAACAGATCTGTCACAGTAGTTCTACTGGGGAAGCTTAACCCAGACAGTCAGAAACACTTCTGTAATAAAAAAGGCCAATAGTTGATGTTTCAAGGTTGGACAGAAGGTTTTAGTTCTACTACTTTCAGATAACAACAAACTTGCTTGGCAGTGGAAAGGACTATTGAAAGTAGAGAAAATAAGCAGTATGCTCCATAATG
Organism: Carcinoscorpius rotundicauda; assembly: GCA_011833715.1. Lineage (NCBI taxonomy): Eukaryota > Metazoa > Arthropoda > Merostomata > Xiphosura > Limulidae > Carcinoscorpius > Carcinoscorpius rotundicauda. The sequence continues at coordinate 37,186,102 of CM022401.1, forward strand.
TGAAAATTGAGGGAACAACTACAATCTACTAAACCAATCTGTGAATGAGGTACTTTGAGAGTGAAGATTTAATTTGTGCAGCTGTTGATATGTACGAGGTCTGTTCAAAAAAAATATGGGGACTGTTTGAATTGTGCGGCTCCAGTTGGTTCCAGGGGAATCCGCTTGGTGTCGCTATATTTGCACAGATCACCTGATTACGACACCATTTCCCGATTGCAGATATCTTCATTTGTGTATTAGCTACGAGGTTTTAAGTGAAGTGTGATTTTTTTTCTTTTGGCAGATTTCAGAATGAATGACCTGAAGGAACAACGACTTGCTGTGAAATTTTGTGTTAAACTTGGAAAATCTGCGACTGAAAATTTTGCTTTGCTCAACACGACTTATGGTGATGTTGCTGTGAAGCGTACGGCATGTTTCAAGTGGCATGAATGTTTTAAGGATGGTTGACAGTCCATTGAAGATGATGAGCGTCCTGGACGTCCTTCCACGTCACCTGACGACCCACACGTCGACAAAATCAACATCCTGGTGCGGGCAAATTGAAGTCTGACTGTTAGGGAGCATGCTGAAGAGTGTGGGATATCAGTTGGATCTTGTTGAGATATTTTGACCGAAAAATTGAAGATGCACTGCGTTGCTGCGAAATTTGTGCCTCAGAACTCGCGAGTTTTTGGCCAAACACACTATCACTGTTCTTCCCCCCTACTCACCTGACCTTGCTCCTTGCAATTTTTTCTTGTTCCCCAAACTCAAAAGACCCTTGAAAGGAAGAAGATTTGAGACGATTTCCGAGATTAAGGCAAATGTGACGAAGGAACTGGAGGACATTACAAAAGAAGCGTACTAGGACTGTTTCAACAAGTGGAAACACTGATGGGATAAGTGTATGCATTGGGGAGGAGAGTACTTTGAAGGGGTCCCAGACCTGTAACTTCTTAATGAAGTACATTTTGTTTTATGACGTCAGTATGCGTATTTTTTGAATAGCCATCATAGTTGGATGTTGCAGGTGTGGCTGGTCATGAAAGGAGAATCTTAAGACAATTTCCTTACAGAAAATATAGACCGTTTTGGTCTAGGAGCACTGGGTGGAGTTGAGATATGCAAGGACAATAACATAAGTGAAGAACTGACTGGTAAGAAGAAGAAGAAGAACAAAATATACTATGTCAGTATGCAGATAGATTAGGCAAGGCAGATCACAGGCAACAGAACATCAGGGATGCTATGAAGGTGAAGCCCTACTTGAGACACTATTCTAGAAGAAGCAGACAAAGGAACTGTAAATGTTGTAGACTAATGAGAAAACAGTATGTGGGTTGAGAAGTCTGTCTATAGTAAAAAAAAAGTTTAATGTCGGATATATAAAAGACTTAATGTAGGTAGTATTAACTAATTTATTTTGAAATACTTCATGATTGTTTAATGTTTTGTATAAGAGTTAAAAGCAAACAGTTGTTCAAAGCTATGTGTATAAGTTGGTATTAAGGCTATTGTGAACATCTTGTGCAATCCATTGATGTCAAGGATATAGAGGTTTCTAAAAGGCCTAAATGATGGATATATAAATAACAGCAAACAGATGAAAAAGAGTGGGAAGAAAGCCAAAAGCAGAGCTGAGTGAAAGAATTTTAGTTAGAGAAAGGCAAGAAAACAAAGTCCACCATTGTAGGAGTGGATAAGGGTAATTTATGTTAAAGAGAGATCAGAGTTTTCTGAAATTTTAAGATAATTTGTGCTCAGTGGTATGATGCCTTCAAATTTTCATTTGAACTAAACTTCTGGCCTAAAATGTGGTTTGGATTAGCCCTTAGATACTGATTTGGCAATTATACTGTGGAGGAGGTGTTTTGGTTTAGTGTTAATTTGTAAATTTATGTGAACTCTGTTTATTCTGATACATTTTTGTGATCTTTAGTTGTTTTCTCTTTTTCAAACATACAGTTTAATTTCTCAAATGAATTTATTGTTATGAACTTAGCAAGAGAAAGCTGGCTATGTGTGTGTTTTTAAATTAAAATAATCATATCAAGTTAGCAACATAAAAACAAATTTACTATAAGTACTAATGAGTTTCGTGAATAATTTAAATAAGACATATCCAGTAAACTAACGTATTGCAAAGTTAAATTGTTTTTTATACAATAATTGATAGGTAATTAAACATTCCTTATATGTTTGTTTTGTTAAGAATGACATCGTGAAGTTCAGGTTGCTTGAAGTTAGAAGAACAATGTTATATGTCATTAATAAGTATTGTGAAAAGAGCTATATTTGACTTGTATCTTGCCTTGCATATTCTTAATGATGTCTTATGTTTTTTCAAGGTTAAAAATTAACTGGTACAACTGTATGATTTCTGTGGATTGTTGGAAGATACAGTGAATTTATTGTGAAGCATTTGGGGTTATTGAAAGGAAAAATCAATTTTAAACAGAAGACAGTTCTGTAAGAAATATGACGGATGAATTTTTTGGAATTGATCCCACACAACTTCCTGTAAGTATTAAAGATTTTTTTAGCAATGTTTTACTATAGTGCTTATGACATCTTTTTTTAACATTATGTTTAGAGTAGTCTGTATCAAATTTTATACTGTTCTCAAACTATTTTTATGAATTTTTCATATTATAGTTGTTGCACACACTTAATTTTTGTGGAATACCAGAGCCAAATTATTGTCATTGACTTTGATGTTGATGAGGGTGGGTGACAGCTTGAAGAGAACCTATTTGGATGTTGTGAATTAACTCTTTCCAATTGACCTGGATGAAATAATTGTCACATTTCAATATCACTTTTGAAATTTGTTTAAACACTTTGTCATCAACGTATTTTGTAAACCTGGCATACAGAATATAGCTTATGATTCACATATATATGTATATATATTATCTAGGTATTAACTTCTTAATTTTGTAAAGGGTCATTCCGAAGAATCTTTACTTTTGTGTCATGTCAATTGTCTGAGCTTCAGTTTATCCACTTAATTTTCTAACTTCTAAGACTTGCTGTTGCAATTGTTATTTAGTTAGAAATGCAGTTAGAAACTAATTTACTAAACTATTGAATATTTGTTGATGAAATGTAACTGTTGCTCACATTTTGAAACAACTGTTTGTATAAAGTTCGGAAACTTTACCCTCAAAACCTCTCAAATAAAAGATTTTAACTTTTCCAGTATGGTGTTGGTTCCTGGGACTGACCTTATAACCATTATGTGATTGTTATTATATTATACAAGGTGTTTGAAAAGTCACTGTGGAGTTTTGTCTGTTAATAAATATAAAGTGCACAGTGACTTTCCGAACACCCTGTACATTTCATTTTATTACTTTTAGATTAGTAAGCTTGTTTATGTAATTCCTCAGAATATTATTAAATATTACAAGGCTTTTATATCCAAAATGATTTTTTGCATTTAAGTCTTAAGATGTGTTTAAACAATATTTTTATCGTGCCTTTTTTATTTTTGCAACTGCCTATTGAACATTCCAAGTAATTTTTATTTTAAAATTAAAAATACTTTTATGCATCAGAAAAAACATTCAAATTTCACATGTGAAATTCTCATGTTCAGATAGTTTTATCAAACATTTTTTAAGATAATCTTAACAAATCTCTAAGTTGAGACAATTTGACTAATTCCATAAGCACCACATAAAATTAGGAAATGGATAGAAGTTGTGCTTTTTCATTCCAAAATAATTTCGGATGATAAAATGAAAATATAAATGTTGAGACTAAACTTAAATTTAATGACATGTATGTATATATACTTCTATTATCTTGACCTTTCAGCTGTTCCTAGGTAACAATACAGAAGATGCAATGATGAGGTGCTCGTAAACTTGTTACTGTATCAAATAACATAAGCCCTTTTATTTTTACAAAGTTGCCTATCTTGGCTGTATCTAAATTGAGTAATTTAGCAAAGTACAACCACATTTCAATAATTATAAATTCAATATTTAGAAATATTATTACTATTTTCAAACAAGTGCTTTAACGTATTTTTCTTAAGACAGAACAGTAAATAAATAAAGCTCGCAACTATCTCTTTCAGTTATGAGCTTTGTTCTTGGTTGCTGCTTGCCTTAGCTAAGGAATTTCAAACGAGGAGGATAAGAAATTTTTAGGTTTTACATGCGCATGCACGCGAATAACCAAAACAAATAATAAATTACTTCATTGGTACTATGGAAATCTATTATAATTTCTCAAATTTAATAACTAATCTGTATTTATCTTAGAAAAGAAATTGGGAACAGGCTAATGACTCAATTTACCAGCTCAAAGGTTTTTTGTCAAAAGAAAGTGAGGATGTCATTATATTTTAAAATGGCTGAGAAACGAGAAAGAGGACACAGCTTCCAATCTGTTATTCACAGGTTGCATATAGAGGTAGATATATACAAGGTCCTATTTTTAAAAATAAGATGAGGTGAACAGAAACCACTGTTTGATTCACTAAATATAGCGATAGCTCATCAACTAGAAAAGATAAGATTTTTATTTTATATTCTAGCTTGTCAATATTTGTAACTTGTTTCTTATTCATTCAATAATATTTGCTTTGTAACTTGACATTGCAAACATCTAATTTGAACCATTGTTGCATTCAACATACCACTTGACATGTGCAAATAAATGTTTAAGTGTTTAATATTTACTTTTAAAAAACTTAAATACATAATAGGAATATGTGAATTACAAACAAGTTTGATAACACAGTTAGAAGCAAATTCATAAAATAGTATTTTAATGAAATATTGAATGTAAGTCAACAAATGCGATGTCTTGCTATTTGATTCATGACCTCTCTGGAAAGGGTTAAGGAGCTCAACTGGAATGGCAATAGGCCTGTATCATTTGCCATTTAGTTGAATATGTCTTTCATTATTAGAAATAAAATTTTCTTCAAGCAGTTTAAGAGTACATCAAATTTGACCAATGACACTGTTTTTAATAAAATAATGTGAAGCAGTATTTTTAACTATTTTTCAAACATAAAATGATTATTATTTGTAAAACCTTTGTTACTATTGCAAACAAGAAGTATATGAAATAAAATGGGATAACTGAGATTTGGTTGAATATAGTAAATGTTTGATATTTTTGTAAAATGTCAGGTTATGGGTTTAAAGAGTTGGAGGGGAGTGGCTTTATATATAAATTGATATACATAATAATACTAAGAGATTGAATCTATGTAGGTTTGCTAGCATATAAAAGGGGAGGGCCTTTATTGGAAACTTGATATAAATCTGCAGATAAAACTAGTGGAATTAATGAGAAACTCTGCAGTGAAATAAATATTTTCGTATGAAAATTATGTAATAATTAGGGGTAATTTTAAATCCAGGCATATAGATAGGTTTTAGAGACAAATCAAAGGGGACACTTTTTTCTAAATTGTTTAGAATGATGTCCTTTATCTGTTGGTCAGGGAATCTTCTAGGAACAATGCTATTTGAGATTTATTGTGAACGTTTGATTTCAAAATGGTTGAGGATGGTGATTGGGTCACATTTGGGTGGAAGTGACCACTGCTTTATTAGTTCTGTTTTATTGTATATGGAGAACAGGAATAATAAGATTTCGGTTATTTTCAAAGTGCTAATATGGAAGGGATGCAATAAGAATAATCTGTTTTGAATTGGAGAAATTGATGAAATGTATAAAATGTTTTAAAATTGTTAAATATACATGATAGATTTGGGAATAAAGTATAAGTGCAACTTAAACGGGTTGGTTCACAAAGAGAATAGATTTAACAATGAATTAGGAAAGTAGTTCTGAAACTAACTCATTTCTCAGGGAGAATAGCTATCTTTGTGCATCTGTCCGAGATTTGCATGCCACTATTCTTGAAGTATCTCGCAGTTGCATTTGCATATCTTAACATGAACTGCATTGGTATATGATGTCATTTGGCAAAAGCATTTTACCAACAGGAGGGTGACACAACTTCCATTTTCAGTAACTCTCCCTGTGCACTTGCACTGGTGACAACTTCATTCTTCTTTCTGGCAGTGTATGACACAGGCATGTTTTAGTTTATTTTCAGGTTTTGATTTGATGAGATTTACCTCGATTATTGAAACTTTCATTTTCATGATACTTTGGACTTTGTCTTCACAGTTTTATTTAATAAAGTGAATTCTCAAGTTAATGTGGTTTCATCATTATTTCATGTAAGTGATAATTTTTCACATGCAAACTCTATCTCAACTGTGGCTTTGTAGTCAATGCCACAGCATCATACATTATGGGGTCCATCATGCATGCTGGGTTTTCTGCTCCTGTCTATTCTTCTGGCATTCTTTCTCCTAAGTTTAAGATCAAACAAGAGGAAGGCGGATTCCAGAACTTGTTTCCTCCTCCTAGCTTTTGTTTTATGTATCTTTCTTGTGGTTGGGGAGAGTCCTAACCTCTGCACAATTTTCAGAACTTGATTTTGCAGGTATCTTCCATACTTTTGCTCGTCTTTTTATGTGTTTTTTTTGTTCATTATTCTAATTGTAATATTTGACCGTTTACTCTTTCCTTGATTGAAATTCACGTTCATGCAAACTCTTTCCAGAACAACTTTGTACCCATTACCATATGTTTCTTCCATCCTGCCAATCTGATTTCTTGTGCCTTAGCTTACAGTTGTTCCACTTTTTCTTGATTCCCCGAGAAGCAAACTACTTGATTCCTTTTTCATTCCTAAATGCTCAATTTTTTTTTGTACTATTCTTCTTATCTTTGGCACTTCATTGCAGTCCTAAAGAGTTTTCATGGGAGGCTTATTCTCTTCTGTTTACCACTGTGGTCTGCACTGTTTTTGTCTTCTCTGTATTTTTTGTGCTGATGGGGGGGAACTATTAGATGGTATATGCTTGCCTACTTCCTATCTTCATCATGCTATTTACTTTTTGAAATATCTTTGGAAAATAAAGAGGAATGGTACTGGGCTGCTTTAGTTCAGGAATCAAGTCAATCAATAAAATTGCCAAAGTTTCTTGTCTATCCCAACCACTGTTCCTCATCTTGGCTATTTTACCTCACCATTTTGTTTCACTCTCCAGGCCCTCATCTTCTACCCATACTTCTCACTGTGATACCCATTATGTTCATGACTGTTCTATTGGTTTGAAACCCATTGGTGCCTGTCTGGTGTGGTTTGCTACCTTCTGAGCCACAGTATTCTATTAACATATGAAAATTGTTTTTACACATGGTCTGTTTCCATTTCTTTACCCCCCCCCCCTCCTTCTCTCTCTCTCTCCACCTTCTGTTGTATTTTCTTTCTCATTTTGATCCTGTATGTCTTCAACATCTCAAGGAGTTGTTTGGTCTTTTTGGATAAACAGGTAATTGTGAAGATATGACCCTTCTACAGGTTTTTAATCTTATCTCTGTGATCTCAAAAAAGACCTGGAAGAGGCATCCATTGATTAACTCTCTTGTGGTAGGTTTCTGGTTGTTCCTCATTTTCCAACAATTTGCAGTTTTTCATTTCTGTAAATCAGCAGATTTTTCACAGCTAATAACACCCAATGTTTTAATATCTGTAAACTTAAGTAATTTATTGACTATTCCTTTGGCTATATCAATGATGTAAATCACAAAGAGCAAATTACCTAACATTGAGCCTTGAGGTACCCCATTTGTGACATTAATCCAGTTTGAAAATAGGAATTACATTATCTAATTTTCAATCCTCTGTTATCTGCCTACTATTCATAAGTAGTAGTAAGTGGCTCACATATCTAATCTTTAACCTCCTTGAAAACTATTGGGGAAATATTATCTGGCCCAGGAATCTTATTCTTTAAGTTTCACAGTTTTTATCTTAAACAGCTCCAAATTAATGCAATTAATTAGTTTTATCTTGTTTCCAATTATATGCTATTAAGACTAAATGAAGAAAAAACAATTCAGTAATCCAGTAATCTCATAATCATCAGATACTAGCTTTCCTTTTATTGTTTTTAAGTGTTCTACCTCATTTTAAAATTTCATTTACCTTTTAATGTACTTACAAAAATCCCTATTGTTAATTTTTACATTTCTATAATCTTCTAAATCTCCTGTCATGCTAGTCAAATTAAATTTTAATTTACTGTTTTTCTTTAATTTTATTTCATTGTATTCTTTGTGAATCAACCTGTTAATTTAAAAAACAAAAACAAAAAAACAATGCTTTTAATTTCATTGTATCTGTCAATGGTTAGACCACATTAAGAATATTGTATTAAATCTCGGGGTTCAGTGCACTAACTACAGCAAAAGATGTCAAATTCTTAAAGACTTCATAGGAGGACTTACTAAGATGCTATCTGGAATAGAAAGGTTGTAACATGAGAAAAAGTTAAAATCACTTAAATTATTTCTTGTCTCTCAAAAGTAAAATAGTTAAAGAAAACCAAACTGAGATGTTAAGATTACACTGCACAACAAATTGTGACAGGTACCTGGAGGCTATAAATATAGTTTTGATTTTGCTTCATCACATAGGAACTCTGAGAAATAGTTAACTATTTACTGGCAATAAGGTATTTAATTGTGTTTATTTCTAATATGCTATTAAGTTCAACATAAGTTTTTTTGTTCCTGATTTTCATTTGTATTCAATGTCTGGTGCATCACGTTGCAGTGTCCAACAGTAGGCAGCAATCATTGACGGATTCCAGTTGCCCTGATATTGTTTTTCCATTTGTAGTAATGTCCTGGTGAAACTTTTCACCATGTTCGTCACTGACAGTACTGAGCTTTGAAGGCTTTCCAGGCAATCTTTTCCAGCCCAACTAAGAGATCTTCAAACTGCTTGTCACTCATAACGTCTGGTCTGAGAGACAACAGTTATGTCCTTTTTGATCTTGATCTCCGTTATTCTTCAGAACATCTGTCTTAAATAACAAAAACCTTTGCGTTATGAAAAATTTCAAGAAAGCAATGAACAAACAATTCCCAATTGCTGGGTTGAGAAGCATTTCATGCACCACATAGCGGAATGTATCGCGGCTGTTACAACATTGACACCAATTGTCCTGTAAAACGTCTATAACATCTAATTTTCTTGTTACAGTATTACTAAAGGCAGTGCTATATTCTGAAACTAAGCGCACACTATAAAGTGGATATTAATCCAGTGAGCAGCATCTGTGTATGCAAGTCACTTTTATAGCCTGCTGAGAGAGTGTCAAGCTGGCTCTGGCCTACCCAGGCATGCCTGGGCTGCATACTTCCACAGAACAGCTTCCAACCTGGCCTGATTTCGTGCCTCGACATACCCAGACTGTGCAGAACATTGTTCATAGGACTCTTACAGAAATAAAAAATTTTTGGACACAAATATAAGAAGAAAAAAAAAAGACAAAACAGAAGATTTCAATGAAATTATGTGATGGGCAAATTTGGATTTTTTTTGGATCAGCTGCCAAATATCTATAAGGAACACCAACAGTGTTCAAGAAGCAAAAACTTTGTTGTGCAGAGTTGCTAAAGGAAGTGATAATTTTGAAGGATCATAATTTTTACCTTTACAATGGGAGGATATTGTGATTGAATCCATGTTTGTAGGGGTATCTGTGTTTCCATGTACATGCATAATACACAAACATAAATTTTAACTAAAATAAAGTCAGTATGGGATAGTCCACAAAAAAAGTTGCATAAGATTTAAAATATGAAAATCCTCCAAGTTTTCATAATATGCAAACCGAGAATGTTGTATGTTAATATATTTAGCACTTTAAACAGCTTCTCTGAATAAAGCTCATTAACTAGCAGATAAATCAAATGAGATGTAACCAAACATTGTGAGTTAAGCTACTACTGCACTTGTAAGTAGTATGTAGATTGTTCATGTCTTAAATTTTGAACTTTGTGACAGCATTGATTTATAAAGCACGCATGCACGCACACTTGGAGAATCTGTTATTAATAAAAATGCTGGTGCAGTTGTCAGTCAGATAAAATTGATATGAAAAAAAAAAAATCAAATGTTTCAGGAAAACCAAATATTTCATACAAAAATTCTGGAAAGCAACATAAATTATCCATCTTATGGGAGCTGTGTTAAGTTTTGTGCTAATTTATTTATATATATATATAAAACAAAAACAATACATGCATACTTTTGTTTATATATAAAGTAATACAGTTACTGATTTATATAAATTTAGAAACGATACATTTTTAAGAAAAATAAATTTATACCTTACCTAGCATTAAAGAAGTCCAAGAGTTCTTGGTGGGTACTGTAAGCTAGTTTCTTTCCCTTAATTAGCAGTTTGGAACTAGGAATGGTGACAAACAGTCTTCATAACTTCTTGGAAATGAACATAACACCTCATTAATAAAAGTTTAAGTTTAGTAGAAACTGGTATCAAACCTCAGAACATATAATAAGACAATCCCCCAAATCACCAGGTTATGCTGGCCTAAAGCTGAACAAACATGAACTATTACAAAATATCAACTTGTGTTAAAAATCATGTTTCAGTATTTTTGGTGGACTCGTTATATTGCTTTGTGATTTACAATAAACAGACATAATGGCAATGTATTTATTACTTAGGTAAGTGAAAAAATCAAAATTAGTAACCATTGGAAACACTAGTTGATTATCTTAGTGAGAATAATCAATTTAATTGTAATTTATAATTGATTATTGTTTATGGTACTACTCAAGGTGGTCAGTGATCAGATGTAATCATTTGAGTTAACCATTAAACTCTTAATTAGCCAGTATAAACATTAGTTTCACCTCTGTTTATATCTTGCAATTCTTCATTCATTTTTTAGCCTTGTAGCATTAGATGATGAGACTTAATGGATTTGTTAATCAGATTTGATGCTCTGAACAGTAGTGGAGGTTTTTTTCTGACATAAATTGTTGTATCTTTTTGTTCTTAAATGTTTGATAGATGTATAACTTTTTTAGATACTCAAATTTGTAAAATATTGAAGTTTAAGAGAGTCTCGCACAGTTTTACTAAATTGTAAACAAGCTTGTGTGAAAAGTGAGTAGTAGAAGCCAGTGTAATTTATCACTAAAATATTTGTGTTTCTAACCACTGTATATTATAAATATTTGTTTAATGTATTTCATTTCAGAATGTACATGTTTTAGGACTTTTTCTTGAACTCTAATTGATCAACTGGAAAAATATTGTGGTAAATTAACAAATTATTGACCTATTCAATTCAAAACACTAAGATTGAGACCAATATATTTCAGAAATGTTTTTATTATTGATTAACAGCAGATGAGGTCATAAGGCTAGAAAGTAGTAAGTTTGTTTTAAGCTTGACATAAAGTGTAGTTTAATTTTATGATTTAATATTATTTCATGTAAAATTTTTGCATAGAAAAACCAAAATAACTCCAATTTCTGCACTGATGTTTTATCTTTTTTTTTTTTGATTGGCAGACTCTGGGATCAGGAAAACTTGAAGAACCACCATTTACAGCTGATGTGGAGGATGATTATGATGCTGTGAATGATGAAACTTTTGGTGATGGGGCCTTGGGTAGTATTAACTTATTTTTATGAACTAACATGAGAAGTTTCTAAGTTTCATTACTGTGATTTTATTTGGTAAATATCAATTAACTAGTCATGATTTGATAATAAATTCTTGAGAAAAATGTGTATGCATTTACAAATATGCATAAAGTAAAAATAATAGGATAATACAAAGTATTAAATGCAAGTCTTCATCTTTAGACTCTTGTAGGTGTAATGTATTGATTTTTGGCAAATATGAAGTTGTTCATATTTGTTATTCCCTGAATGTCTTGTTTATTTTTTATTTTATTTTTTGTTGTTGTTGTTTTATAAATTAGCAGAAAGTCTGTATAACTGACCAAGTAGTATCAACGTGATTCCATTCATGGGTATTGCAACAAATACTGTTTGACAGCCATGTATAAATCAAAGTATTGGCCAATAAATGATACTTCATTTCAAAATTGTGGAAATAATTTACAATTCAAAGAGGTTAAATGAAACTGGCACTGTTGAGGGTAAAGTAAAAAGCAAAGGGTCTCCAAAAGTTTAGTTAAATATGTTATTTTATTTATAAGACAGGTGATAACAGAGTGCAGATCTCTCCCAGTGACCTTGATTTAAATATGGTGTGAATTTTCCATGTAGAACAATGTTCTTTTCACTGTTTGAATTTTTATAATCTCACAAATGTCTTTCTTTTACCAGTATATTTATATGAATATCAACAATTTTTATTATGTGATGTGATCTTTTTTTCTATATTAAATGGGTTAAATAGTATTTTTAGTTGTGTTTTAATAGTCTTAATATAAAACTGATGAATAAATACTAGTTTAAGCAAAGAAAGTTTTGATATAATGTAGGTTATCTGTCCATAAGTAATATGAAATAGCATTTCAGAATGAGTAAAGCAACTTTTACAGAAGTTTAGTATTGAGACTTTTGGAATTAATTGCTCCAACACTTTTTTTTTCCCCATAAATAACTTGTACAATTAGCAAGTTTTGTTTGTTTGTTCTTTGGAAACCTAAGTTTAATGTTACAGTATACTGTATGACCTGTTTTTAGAAGAAGACTGGGAAGAAGATCACAAGAAACTTGCTGCTTTAGAGGAGAAACATAGGGTGTATACTTTCTCAAGTTTTCATGATTCAGAATTTTATGGAAACTATCAGACAGAAGACAATCAGCAGGTTAGAACAATATAAATAGAAATTTGTTGGTTAAAAAAAAGTTAATTTGTTTAATTGGAGTTTTGCCTGAACATTGACATAATTGATGTGTATAATAACATGCAGGTATGTTTCATTCTTTTCTAAAAGTTACAAGAAATAATTAAAAGATGAATACTCATTTTTATCTTATAATCTTTAACTTGAACTTTGAAGTTACACTTTCTTTTTTTCCTTTAGCTGTAGGTGATTATTACTTTTAAACTGTTTGAAGATATTTACAATGTAAATGTACCAGGCACACCTTATAATGAAATGTACATGTACTTGCATAGTCTGTATATATTTTTAATGTAACTTATTTAAATAATAGTTCACATACTAGCTAGCATTCTATGTTTTAAAAGGAGACTTATCTTTGACATCTTGTTTGTTTTTTATCGTCTTTAATGTCAGTTACTCGTGAAAAATAATTTTAACAAATCTAACACTTCAGGCATTTTTGATGCTTGAAAGAAAAGTACATGCAACACATGTCGTTGAGCCCGCAAAGTGGCAAGGGAACACTGTACTACTGTTTTAATTTCTCATTATTTTTTATTAATTAGAGATTGTTGAGCTCAATTGACAAATGTTGATGCATGAAAACAATCAAAATTATTATTTTTGTTGAATGTGAACAGTTAACAAATCTGACAGTCCATTAGAAAATTCCAGTAATTTACAAACTCTTGGGATTCCAAGAAAGACTGTTTTATAAAACATTACTTTGCATTTTGAGATGTGTATGCAAGTTTTGTGTACTATCCAACTTGCAATTAAAAATATTTATATTATCTTTTATGTAGTTAATATAGAAGATAAGATTTAAGAATGAAACAGTAGTGTTAAAATAATTTTTAAGTTAAAGGTTTGTATATTCATTTAAATATAACATGGTTTCATTGTGGGTTGTGTGGTATGGTATGTAATACAGAAATATACCCTGTAATAATATAACAGTAAATGGTGTACTTAAATATTGCAATTATTAAATTTTTTGATTGCTACTGTTTAAGTTTTTCCAAATATTAATAAATTTAAAGGTAAAATTTATCAGAATTTTTACATTTTCTATTTTTATAATGTGCAGCCTTTTGACTATTCTTGGTTTGTATGAGGTGACTGATTTTGTCTTTGCTGAACTCTGAAACTTGTAAATGTTTCCTTTCCTGAGATGTTATTCACTTAATTTGTAATTTCTATTTTGACCAAAATGCATGTCTTTAACCTCTATTTTTAATTGTGGTTTCAATCTTACCCTTATTAAAGTAGAAATAAGGCCAGCCATCCCAGTTTTGAAGGTGATTGCAACAATCAAGTAGTGCATTTGAAGTGTAAAATGTATTTTTATACATTTGTTGACCATGGAAGTAATTACATTTGAGTTAGTTGTGTTTACACCATACCACGAATTTTAAGGTCCAAAATTCAAGCTTATGATGTACTACCAGACCTTTTATATTTTCACGTATAGGTGCATTGTAAAAGTGATTTTATAATTTTTACTGTTCAATTAAGGGTAGCTGTGCAGGTTGCAGGTAGTTCTGACTGGTTGCATAACCTCTGGCTGACAATTTAAATTGACTGTTTTTGCCATAAAGGGCTGCTTTTTATAATGCTTTACAATAATTTCTTCCTGTAGTGCTTCTTGAACTTTATCTTTTTCTCACATTAATGTTCTAGTACTTTTGTTAGCTGAAATTTTGGTTATTTTCTTATTGCAGGCTGGTTTTGTTTTCCAGTTAGTCCTTTATTTTTAGTACTTGTACTTCTGCATTTGTTTTAATATTTTCTGGACAAACCCATTTTACACTTTTTTTATACAATCTCAAATTTTTATATTTTTTTTCACAACAATAAAGTGTTAAATTAACTTAAATAACCACTAATATTTATTAAAAATTTGTGAATGAACAAAAGAAAAGTGTTAAAAAACAAAAAAAACCTTCTGGTTATAGTAATTTTGATACATTAAAGTCTGCAGTTTGTGTTGGTTTGGTACAGTGTTATTGCATATATTTTTATTCACCTTTAAGTTATTAATATTCATTCTTGATATAGGGAAATTTTATTTAGGTTTTAGATTGTGTGTAAACTTCATAATCTTTCCAGATGATCAAAATTTTCTTATTTTCATTGAAATATCTGAAATTGGGATATTCTATGATTAAATTAGAGTATAGTTAAAGTTTCAGTATTTGTAACAATTGAAGGAAATGTATTCTTTGTTTCAAGGTTGACAACTTTCTAGACAATGACAAACTGTTAAATTTCATTACAAGTCTTGATGGAATTGCTTTTGAGTTAAATGTGTACAATTCTGGAATATGCCACAATTAAATTACATAGTTATTTTTTTTTTTAATAATATACAAGATTCAATCTCGATAAATTACATTACTGTTAAAATTAGGTCATAAAAATGTAACTCGCTTCATGAAAAGCAAAACAAAAAACTTAAGTGCAAGAGGACAAAAAAATTAATCTATTTGGGAATTTATATAATCCATATATAATCAAAGAATTAAAATATTTTACACAACTGTAAGTATCCATTGTTCCTGTTTAATAATTGTGTGAATTAATATTAGATGAATAAATGATCTAGGAAGAATAATAAAAGTGGATGTTATGACTAGCTTATTTTTATGAAGTTATTTTACAAATAACTTGACTCGTTATCTTTTTATTTGCTGGTTTCTAAGAGAGTGATTTAAGGATATAACTTTGCATTTATGGCTATATTTTAATGTCTGACATTTTATCTTTTCAGGACCTTGAGAATCATGGTAGGACACACAAAGCAGGTGTATGCTTGTTAAAACTCTTACTGGGTATTAAGAATAGAAGGGAAAACTTGCTATTGAGACAGTTTTAATGTGTTGCAAGCCAGTTTTATGTTTTATTCTCATTCCAAGGATGAATCAGTGATCACTGAAAGCACAGTTGATTTTGTTTTTTATATTTTCAGGAAATAGTGGAACAGAGTATTTCTCAGTTAGGATTAGAAGATGACCTTGATGATCCTGCAGTCATTACTGTTGGGCACCATATGAAATCTGTAAGCCATTGAAAAAGCAAAAATCCTGAAGTGTCAGTGCTGAATATACTATTTTATTAAGTTTTATTTTATTTTAGTTTTTCTTTTGAACATATTTAGGAAATAATTAAACCAAAAAAGTTATTTTATCACTATTTGTTACTTTAAAACACAGTTCAAGCAATAATACTTCCAAACAGTCATTTTGAATTTTGGATCATAGATGTGTCTCAACACACATTCTAGAATTAAAGTTCTTTGTGTTAAGTTGAGACTTGCACTACACAAGTTATGTGATTTACTATAGGATAGTTATGATGTTAGCTGCAAGAAAGAGAGGAGGAATTAGAAAAACTAATGTTTTAAGTTTCTATATAACATTCACTCAGTAACAGTGTTACTCAGCAAACAGATGTATAAAATTGTGCTTTTACATGATGTGTTATATTCATTTTAGTAATAGTTCATGATGTTGTGGAAACTGTTATGAATTAATGCTAGTTTTAAATGCAGTTTTCTGTATATAAATATTTTATTTAGTGGGTTAATAATGTTTGCTATATACTTTGCTTAGTGTATAAGGTTTAGCAAATTGTGAGTATATTTGTTTTTTAACTTGTGTTATTGTTCTAAGTATTTGTATAGATTTTTGCGTATAGGTAATTCCAGTAACCTGTTTTAAAGTTTTGACACTGCTGATTAGTTACTTGAATAGAATGAAGAGTATTTAAGGATCAGTAGGAACTTCAAAGGTTAAATTAACATAATAAAAGCATTTTATGTGAATTATGAATATTGCACTTTACAATGCTCTCTTCCTTTAGACATGCCTGGCAATGGTCAGTTGCAAACTCGTTTTGTTAACCTGAAGATGCTTTAATAAGGTCAAATGTTGTTCCCCATTTTAATAAATATTTTTAATGCCCACACCAGCTGTCTTGAGATACATATTTTACTTCAAGAAGGTTTTTTGTCATCACAAAATTTTCCTTTAGTTAAGTGGAAATATGTGATGTGATTGTATGATTTGAATGCACTTCACATTGAGGAATTATGATTCACCTAAAAGGAAGTACATGGTAACTTCTTTTTCAGTACATTAGTTTTAATGCAAGGTGGTGAGAGTTTGAGTTTCCTAAAAGGAAATCCATGATATGTTATTGTATATGTATGTTACATTGTGGTCTCAATTTACAAAGCTTGCAATAGAGGAAGGGAATGGAAGCTGGTGGATAATTGCTCAACATTACTGTTAACTTGTGTTAATTTGATTTGCAAATATAATTGTTACTCTGTTTAAAGGTCACCGATCTTTTGTACATACACCTTGCAAAAAACTACTTTTATAAATGTGTAACTCCTAAAAATTGAAATTTATATCAATTCAACCATGTAACCTTTTATTAAAAATAAATAAATAAATAAATAAATATTTGTAAGATTCAGTTAAGAATTTAATACTTAATGTTTTTTTATTTTAGGACCCTGTGAATATTGGTGCATACTCACGATGCTCCCCTCCCCCTCCTGCTATTCTTGATTCTGAAGAATGTGTAAGTATTTTGATTAACAAGTTTTATACAGTCTATTTTGTTTAGTAAATTAAGCTGGGCTGAGAAGAAAGTGGCTTAAGTTTTCAGTAGCTTACCAGTAACTTCTGAAGTTGAGTTATAGCCTTATTTGGGAACATAACTGCCATTGAGTGCTTCACACTTAGAATAACAGAATAAAACTGCAGTTACATAAACACGTGCATTTTTGTGGGGAAATGCATAGCAGTAAGCTCACTTTGTAAGTGTATTTCTAGGTTTAACCCTTAAATGGCAGCCATCATTAGTTAATATTTTTCTGGATAAAGGTGGCCATCATCAGTTGATGATTTCATGTTTTATGCCCAGTATAGCTATTATCAGTTGATGATATACACTAAAAACTTTAACTGGAAATCCTCTCGCACAATATTGACCACACCCACTTAAAAGTATTGCATCAGAGTCATTTTCTCAGTCTTAGTCATGAAGCAAAAAAGGAAGGGTGCATCAGCTAAGGAAATGAAGGAAAAATGTATTTTGTCAAAAGATGAAATGGAAGTAGAAGCATCTAGTAATTGTTCCAACAAAGAAAATATTTCAGATTTTTCATCATCAAATGCATTTGTTCCAAACTGTTAATGCAATTTTGGATAGCAAATCAGAATCAAAGAGTGAATTAGAATCAATTGGTTCCAAATGGGTAAGGTGTAATGATTTTAATCCATCTATTCATTCTTTTGATAGTAGAAATGCTGGACCTGGATAAATTTAGGCTCTCAGATGAATCTGATAAATGAGTAAAAAAAAATTCATATTCTTTAAAGTATAATGAGTCATTATGTGAGAAATAAATGGGTAATATGAATTGTGTAAATCCTTGAATTATTAAGAAAGCAAAGGAAACACTCCTTGTATTTCACAAAGTTAGAAATGTGTTGGCTGATTATTTGGAGAGTGATCCCTTTCCAAATTACTTTACTGAAGATCAATTCAGGGAGATTTTTAGATATTTGCACTTTACAAAAAAATAACTGAATGCAAATGATTGATCATGGAAAGTTTGAGAAGTGCTTACAGTAGTGAAGAAGAATAAAGCCAAAGAATCTTTTTCTCCATTTCAAAAAGTTGTCGATGAATCTTTGCTTGGAATGCATTGCCTGAAAACAGTGTGACCCTTGAAAAGAATCAAACACCATAGATTTGGAATAAAGATCTTTTGCAATATGTGATTTGTGAGAGAGGAATCATAATAGATATGATATGCAAGTGATGTAGATGTCCCCAACGGTCCCCAGTTAAGATTTTCAGGATCATTTGTTCAGTAATTGATAAAAGACTACCTTGGAAAAGGTTACATTATATGCTGAAAATTATGATACAAGTTTGAAGTTATACCACTTTCTCTTTGAAAGTAATACTGATTTTTTGTGTGGAACAGTTTGAACTAATTGAAAGAATGTCTAAAATTGCATTTCTGAAGAAGGGAACTGTTGAGGACAAGAAGCAAGGGAATATTTTCGATTCTCAATGAAAAGACAAATGTCCAGTTACTTTGCTTAGAATACAAGTAAAATGAAATGTAGTGGAAAGCATGATTAAAAAACTAAACAAATAAGCAAACTCGATATGGCTTTGAATTATACTATCATCTATGAGACAAGTAACAAAAGTGACAGTCAAACTTTTAGTTACAATGTTATTTACTCCTTATTGGAAAGGTATGGAAGGGGTTACAAAGACATTTCCAGGAGGACATAGCCTTGTTGTTCCTAGTGGACTTCTTGGAAAAGTAGCATTTTCTCAGCACATCTTGGAGCTAGAAAAAGTGAATAAAGTCAATGTCATGTATGTGTACATAAAGAAAAGTAAAAGATGGTACTATCTGATGTAAGGAATGTACAGTATTGCTGTGTATTGGAGAATGTTTTTGTGATTTTTACACCTTAAAAACATTTGAACTTGTAATAAACAAGTCTTTATTGTGCTTTTCTTTAAACTTCTTTCATATTTTTTCAAAATTCATAATAAAAATGCTTAAGATTATATGTGGGAAATAAATATCCTTTTTTTTTTCTTTTTTTGTTATACATTTGTGGTGAGCTACTACCTACAACATTCCTGCTGCTTAAGGGTTAATTAATGAATGTTTCACTTCTGATCAGTCAGATTTCTCTTTTAAACTGAAATAACTGCACAGAAAATTGGTATGATTTTATTCAAGTTTTCAATGGGGCTGATTGTGGTAACTGTGTTTTGAATATGTGGTAGCATGGTTCATGACCTGCAGTTTGTATGATATCTTTCCTGTTAACTGACATGACTCTAGCACACGGTAGTGTCAGTTGGGATGCATATGCAGTGAGTTATGGTGAAGTTGGATAATGTGGGTTCTGTTAGTATTCATTAACTTTGGTCCGGTACTCTGGGGCACTTGTACCAATATGGAGGAACCATTCCAACTTCACTGACCCCCAGTACAATCCAAAATGAGAAACTGACAAAATTGACAGGATATTACCGACATTACCAGTAAATTATAAAAATAAAACAAATATTCATTTATTAACATTATTTCAGCTAAGTTTCATAAAAAGGAGGGATGATTAATAATTTTGTTTTTCCAAAAATAAAGTATAATATAGGGATGGCACTGCCAAAAAGTACAGCAACAAGGTACATATGAATATCCAAAATCATATACAATTCTATACATAACTAGCCAGTAAGTATTGAATCAATGTGGTAAGCTTATGACGCCCCCCCAGTGGCTCAGCGGTATGTCTGCGGACTTGCACGCTAAAATCCGGGTTTCGATACCCGTGGTGGGCAGAGCACAGATAGCCCATTGTGTAGCTTTGTGCTTAATTCAAAACAAACAAGCTTATGGCAATAAACCAATTGTTAGGCTTTATAGAGCTATTCAGTCTGGATGATTTTCTTCCAATGTGAATTCCTGCAGTTCACAGGATTTAACATTTTAGTTGTAGATGGGAAGTTATTGAAATGATTTGGCTACTCATATGATTTATTTTTTATTCATTTCCATCTTGTCTGTACCTTCTGGCATTGTCATCTCATAATAGTATTTAGTTTCCAAAATCACTTTGCTTTTATTGTTTGTAATATTTATTTTGCCTGTGAAAATGTGGTAAATCTAATTTCATAACCTCTCTGAACATGGGCTTGGCATGGCCAAGCATGTTAAGGCGTGCAATTCGTAATCTGAGGGTCGCGAGTTTGCATCCCGGTCGCGCCAAACATGTTTGCCCTCCCAGCCGTGGGGGTGTATAATGTTACGGTCAATCCCACTATTCGTTGGTAAGAGTAGCCCAAGAGTTGGTGGTGGGTGGTGATGATCAGCTGCCTTCCCTCTAGTCTTACACTGCTACATTAGGGAAAGCTAGCACAGATAGCCCTCGAGTAGCTTTGTACGAAATTCCAAAACAAACAAACTCTGAATACGAGTAATCTTTATATTAGAATGCATGATAAAGTTCAACTTGTATGTTAAAGATTGTTAACTTACAAACCACATCCAATAAATCAACAATACATGAAGCAATCTCTTTTCTTGCTATGAGTGGAATACATGTTGGAATTTTGGGGATATTGAACCTTGCAAAGTCTGTTGCTAATCATTTTTGCACAATAAACAGAGAAAGTATCTAATTCTGTATTATAGTGGAAAGCCGTAATTCATGAATAATGTCAATCTTCTTGTGCTTCACTTGATGATTTTATTTATTTGTCTTTATGACAAAATTGTTACATCATTCTGTTGATGACAAGCTATGTTAATTCAAAACAAACAGCTGTATAATTGTCTGACTCATTTTTTATGATGGTTCTCTACATGAATAAAATGCTTATCTTTTTTAATCTCTTTAGGACATCTTGTACTTTTGTCATAATCTGATGCATTTGAAAGTAACAGTTGAGAAAGAACTCTGACATAACTAAATATATTATAGAGACTTTAACCTATTTATACTTTAGATGACATGGTTTATCAGTTGCTTAATTTTTGTAATGGTGCATTGAGAGATGGAGTTGTATGTTTGACATTTATCTTATAACAATGTTTTGCTTTCTCAAAGCTATAGTATTACAAATTAGTGTCTTCTTAATTTTTTAAGTGTGCAAAAACAAATTATTACATGGTCAGTTATTTGAAAAATGGATAATCAGTTTCTTATTTTACATGTATTTTTAGCTTTAAAATATTTTAGAAAATGCTAAACTTGTGAATTTTTCAAACTTCATAAAACATGTAAATGTATGTTTAAATAAAACAACAAAAAAACTAAGGTGAGCTATACATTAAAAATTATTTTAGCTCCATTTGTTTTTTTATGATGGAACTTTAGTCTTATCAAAATTTTGAAGTATAAACATAACTATCCTTAATAAAAAAAATAATAAGATAGTAATTTTAGGGATCACCAAAAATGCATACTATTTGGAGTCCTTCCTCAACACCCCAGAAGAATGGAGATCTGATTGTTCTCTTAAAATCTCTTCAAAAGCAATCTTCAAAATATGCCAACCAGGTAATTATCAGATGCAAATTATTGTAAACTCGTTAATTTTGTTGGAAAAACATACACATGTTGTATGTTGATTATGTAACTCTCATGAAAGAGCTTTCCAAAAATCAAACTTGTGGATTAAAATTTGAGAACTTTTTGAAACTATATAGTTTCATAAAAATAAAATATTTAGACTCTACTTTTCTCTTCTAAAAACTAAATGGAAATAGTTTTTTCTATATCTGCTTTGAAGTTGAGACCTTTTAACTGTAAGAATGTCACTGATGATACACTAGTTTTAATTATTGTTTCAGAGGTTTCTTTAATATAAATAGTAAAATCTTAAATAATTTAAGATTTTAAACTATATCATACTTTGTAGTTATAACTTAACTAAAATACATTGATTAGTTAAAGTGATAACATTTTGAATTTAATGCAGGAAGGGGTGTAAAAATGGCATCTTGATAGTATGGTAACATAAACTTAAGCTGTCTCCATAGATCAAAACTAAACCTAGTAACTGAGATTTCTAATTTAATGTGCTTTTTGTACACTTGTTTATAATTATTTACTATGCTTAGTGTTATCAGTTAGGTACATGATAGGTTAATAATATTCTTGACCATTATTCAAATCTTGTGTGCTTTTAACCCTGTGCTTTTTCATCAGTGTCTGATGGGTAAATTAATAGTCTTGAAAAGTGTTACTCTGATGTTTTATCTTGTTCATTAATCCAATAGATGCTGGTTTGTAAAACTGCATATTGTGACCTTTTTATGGAGTTGCGTAAATTTATAAATTAAATAAATAAACTTGGCATCAAACCATATTTTATAATTTGTACATTATCAATGTTTATTTCTTATTTACATATTTCCTTCTGAAATTAAACTTTCAACATGCACACTTCAGAGGCTCATGACTTGAAGACATTGTGGCATTTTTTATTCATAAACCTTTTTTCTCCCTTCCACGGATTGCAGTAATTTCAACTAATAAAAAAAATGTATGCAATAAATATTGAAGTATAAAACTTCTAAATCTTCTGTGTATAATGACACATCACCTATATTTGTTCATTCCTTTGTAATTTAGAAATGTGTACAATTCTTTCTTAAATTGCTAATGGACAAAGTCATTATAACTTGTTTTAGCTGTAAAAACTTAATTTGCTGTGAGGTCTTTGTATGTTTAGATTTAAGACATTGATCCAAGGAAATAATAAAAATTATAACTTGTACATAGGTTGGTTAGATACATTTTTTATGTTTTGTAAACCTTCTTGTGTCTGATATATCTTCTGTTCTAAAATGTATACTTTAAATTTATATGGATTATTTTTGTGTAACTAATATGGTGAAACAGAGAGAGAAAAGACCAAAGTAAGTATAAAATGTAGTTTTATGTCGGTTCTTTAATTTTCATACTTTTAACAAAAATTGCTGAAATGCACTAATTTTAGAGAAATTTCTGATTAAATGTAAAATATTTATTAAATCTTGCTACAGAGAATTATGCCACACTTAATATTTATTTAGGAGATTCCAGAGGTTGTGCAAATGAAATATGAAAATTATAAGAGGAAAATATTGTAATTCTTCCACTAAAAAGACTACCTTCATTCAGACTTAAAGTTAACAGGCCAGTGCACAAATACTGTATATATAAGTACACTGTAATGATGTTTTAATCCAATATTCATCACTTTGTAAATATTTACATTGCGTGGATTATAAAGAATTGAACGTATTATATTAACATGATTTTGTCAGTCATGATCTTTCTGATAATTGTGCAATGAAAATCATTTTTGAAGAGACTCGAAAATTTGACATATGCAAATAGTACTGATTTTTTTCCTGACAGGTTTATCATAATTCAGTGCTTCTCAGTGTGGATTCCTGTATGTGGTGAGGGGACCTCCCAGGGAAGGTTCTGTTCCTTCACTTTACATCCTCTGGGATCTAAACATCCACCCACATGTTTGCTATACTTGGTAATCTGCAAAAGGGATGAAAGGATCCTGGTGGTAGAGGGGTCCAACCAAAATGCACCACTTTGGCCTCTAATTCCTGAAGATGGGCGGCCTTTGGGTGGCCCTCCTTGGGTCATTCGGCTGGTCCACTTGGGCTAGAGTCAACCAAGTACCAGTGTTGAAAGTTCTCAATGAGCCTTGTGGACATTCTGCCTGATGCTGATGTTTGGGTATAGTGTTCACGAAACCTTGGTGTTGCTGCATTGTAGTGCATCCCCTTGTAGGGCTTAATGTGGGTGTTGGGGTCAGTGGGCACTTAAATATTCGTTTGTTTGTTTTTTTTATCACTGATCCTCCAAATAAAAACTTAAAATAGTGAAAAAACAATCCTAAGGTAAAAATGACCACATCTTGAAGATTCTGAGCAGCATTTTGCAACATCTGTAACACCTGTTGTTCATCATTTTCTTACCCTACATTCTCTTTTCAGACAAACCTTTAGGACAAATGTCTCCCTTTTTCATTCAGAAGGGAGTAGAGGGACTTGTTGGCTCTCCGAAGTCAGTAAAGAAGCTTTGCTTTGATGACATGACAGTGGAAACATCCATATCTCAACACAGTGAACTCTTCTTACATTCAAAGGCAATTGAGGATATACCTATTGAGGTTACACCTCATGCTACGTTGAATTCATTACAAGGAGTTATTATTGAGAGGGATTTGAAGAACATCCCTGAGTCATGGATTCTTGCTGGTTTCTCCACTCAATGAGTTTCTGCAGTGTGGTGTATCTACACTCACAAAGATGGAATTACGATGCCAACCAATGTTCTCATTCTCACATTTACATCACCACTTCCACCTGCCACCATCAAGGCTGGTTATCTTAAATGCAGAATACAGCCATGCATTCCAAACATTTCAGTTTCAAGTGTCAGCAGTTTGATCACTCGACTATATCATGTTGCTGTTCCTTGCTGTGTGCTTATTGTAGTGGCAAGGACTATGATGCCTGAGTGTGAAACAAAACCTTTTGCTTCAGTTGCAAAGACTCTCACCCATTCTACTTTTGTTTTTGTCCTAAATGGTTGGAAGGAAAAAAGGTGCAGCATTTGAAAACGATTCCCAACATTTATTACCCTGAGGTTCAAAAATTGCTGTTCACCACTTCATCTTGAACATATGCTGCTGCACTTTGTTCCATTATTACAGTGGGAGTGCAAACAGATGTCTCCAAAAGAATCACATTCAAACCAAATGAAAAGTCTCTTGACCTCCATCGTTAAAGAAGTTCATGAATCAACTTTAACACCCATCTTTCTTCCCAATATGCATTCCAGTGAATTCCAAGATCCACTTCCTTTGGCTCTGGGTTTGGGCATTTCCTTAGATACATCTTTTCCCACCTCAAGATGCAAAATGATCATTCGTTCACGTCCAGTCACTGGAATCCTCTTCCAACAACAAAGACCTGCCCATTTAACCTAAGGCAGGATCCATGGAGTTCAATAGACCTCCCTTGAATAAAGACAGTAGTGAAAAAAGATGCAGTCATAAATAGAAGGCTCTCCACCCAATTCACCTACACATAGATAACAATGACCACCTTGATACAATGGAAGTATAGAGGTTCACAGTTTAATCTGAATAACATCAAAGAACTGATTGCTTCCTACTATCCTGTATGTCTTTCCTTACAGGAATAATTTCTGAAAAATACCAGTACAATCACCCATCAGCAATTTTCTTTGTACAGAAATAACAAACTGTGTGATGGACAAGTGCATGGAGGATTGGCAATGTTGGTTGATCGGCATGTGCCCACCCTGTCTTTGCCACTTGACACACCCTGGGAGGCTGTAGCCATCTATGTTTGTTCTCACTACCTGTTGTCTTGAGAGAGACATGATTAATCAGCCCTTGATGCTCTCATTGAACAGTTGCCATCTCCCTTTTCATCCTGGGGAAATTTAATGGACATCATACCCTCTGGGAAAGTGCTGATATTGATAGGAGGGGTACAGCATATGCGCTCTGATCACAATGTTTCTTTTCAATACTGGTTTTCCACTTATTTTCATGCACCTAGTCAGTCCTTTATTGCTATTGATCTCTCAATTTACTCCCCTTTATTATTCTCCCATTTTTCATGGAGGGTTGACAATTTACCAGGCAGTGATCATTTTCTTGTAATCTTGACAGAGACTGGCCATGGTCAATGCTACCCGACCTGCATGCCCAGGTGGAAGCTGGATTAAGCAACCTGGCCCTGTTTTACTGGTCTTGCAGAACTTTATCCTGCTATTATGTGTAAGCCATCAATAGACGACTTTGTGGTAACAGTAACCTTGACGTATTTTCCACTATAACCTCATCCGTAGTGGAATCCTGTCTGTCACATGGCATGGAAGGCTCAAAAACGGGCCTGGGATACTTTCCGTAGATATCCCACACTCTCCAACAGTGTTGGTTTCCAGCAGGCCTATGCACATGGTTGGTGAATAAGACGTCAAAGCAAGAAGGAATTTTGGATTAAATTCACAACCAGCATTTCTTCTACCATTAGTTCAGGTCATATGGGACAGGATTTGAAAGGTCAGTGGGCACTAAAACTCTGTCCCCTTCTCAATCTTACTCTCTGATGGCCAAGAGGTAACTAATGTCTGGAGCATTGCCGATACTCTAGGTGAAAGCTTTTGCTGGGTATCAAGCACTTCTGCTTCTTCCTCCACCTTCTTAGCCATGGAGACTTGGGCTGATTGTTTCTATGATTATAATTGTTCCTTTACACTGGTGGACCTCAAACTGGCCCTTCATCGGTCTGACAGTACATTGGTTGGACTTGATTATGTACACTGTGAAATGCCGGTATATGTATCTTCTGCTTTTCTTGCTATTTTGTTTTTAACTAGATCTGGCAGGAGAATGTTTTCATGATGCCTGGGGCCAGTCTATTGTCCTACCTTTCTTTAAGCCTGGGAAGGATCCTAAGATTCCTTCAAATTACTGGTTTGTTTTTGTTTGATTCCTCAAATCAAACGACCTCCTGTCACCCACCCAATGTGGGTTTAGATGACAGCACACCACCATGGACCATCTGATTGGACTTAATGTCAGAGAAGCCTTTCTTGAACAACATCTTGTGTTGGTATTCTTTGAAATTGAGAAGACTTGCAACACAACATGTAGGTATGGTGTTTTGCGAGACATCCATATACATAGCTTATGTGGCCATTTGGCCATTTTTATTTAACATTTTTTAATGGACAGACATTTCTAAGTTCATGTGGGTTTAACACTTTCCTGTTCTTTTTTACAGGAACTTGGAGTCCCTCAGGTCTGTCTTGAGTGTCATACTTTTCAATATGAAGAATAATGCCATCACTGAAAAACTCCCTCTTGCTGTTGCAAACAGGCTGTATATGTCAACAACTTTCACGTCTTATGTCAGTCATTGTACATGAGCTGTATTGAGTGGCAGCTACAGACTGCCCTCAATGGTTTACTGAAGTGGAACCTAGCAAACAGTTTTAACTTTTCTGTCTCTAAAATCGTTTGCATGCATTTTTGCTGCGAATGGGGTATTCTCCTTTATCCTGAATTCCATACTGATGAAGTTCTGTTGCCTGTGGTCCCAGAGACGAAGTTCTTGGAGTTTTTCGTTGATCGTAAGCTGACCTTTTATACCACACTTCGTGCAGCTATGGGTCAAATGTACAAGAGCACTGAATATCCTCAGTGTCCTCTTTTTCATCACTTAGTGAGCAAATTGATGTTCTTTGCTAAAGATACATCGTGCTCTTTTTCAATTAAAACACTACTATGGATCAGTGGTCCATGGCTCTGCCAAGTCTTTAAAGATGCTGGACCCTATTCATCATCAAGGACTTCAGCTCTGCCCTGGAGCATTCTACACTTCCCCAGTTCAGAGCTATACACAATTTCGTAAACATTCTTTGGACCTTCATCGTTTGCAAATGTCTTTATTATATGCCTCAACTTTATTCCTTACCAAAGCATCTGACCTGGGGTTGTGTTTTCCTTCCTTGGTGGACTATACTTTTTCAGAACAGATGATCTGCCATAGCTCCTTTTGTCATTCATATCCAGGTGCAGTTGGATGAATTGCATCTGTCATAACATTACATTATCCACTGGCCAGCCCATTTCACCATGGCTTTATTACAGTTCTCAAATATGACATATCTTTTAAGTCTTCTGAGAAAAGCAGATACTACTGATGGGAAATACTGTCTGTTATTTGTTGAACATCTTTCAAACCATCCTTTCATTCCTATTTATGCAGATGATTTGAAATCAGGTGAATGTATGGGCACTGCCATGGTTTGTTGTGGTTCAGTGGTTGTGTGTAGAATCTCCTCTACTGCTTCTATGTGATCCATGGCAAGAAATGACAGTTTAGCAGTAAACACAGAAGCTAAGCAATACTCAAACTGCATTATTCATACTGATTTTCTTAGTTTTTATACTGGCTCTGGAATTGCTGTAAGTTTTTTCACATGTTTTTGCTGATAATCAAAACTGACTGACCTATTTCTCTTCAACATCTACTTTTATGCAGTTTTTCCAGATACTGGGCCATGTTGGTATTTGCAGGAACAAGTTTGCTGACCCCGCAACATGAAAATAAGTTTTTCCAAATAAAACCCTCTATTGGATTTAAGCTATTTTGCTTCTATAATGATTGGAAAGATGAAGTTGTTGCAGTTTTCTTTTACGTGGGACTGATGCATCAATGTGTTGTCTGTGTTTCACTCTGGTCACAACAAGTCAGATTTTGTCTTGCCATTGTTATGACTCAACATTTTAAACATATTCTGTCCCAAGGTTTATCCATAATGTTACAGTGTTATTGATGAGGGTGACACTGTTCAATTTGGAAATGTTTTTACTTTTTTTTAAAGGCCAATAATCTTTTCAATGCTATTTAAGTTGTTTAATTTATACATTAGACCTTTTTAATGTGATACTTTGATTCTTAAAAAGGAATATCTAGTTTATTTTGAAAGTATATAATAGCTGTAATGTTAAATAATTTGAAACCAAGACTGGAAAGGCCAAATTCAGGTGACTAACAGTGGTTTTTGAACTTAATTGTAAGTCTTCCTGGCAAGTTATGATAATTACAATTATGCTACAGAAAGTCCTTTACAATTGGTATTACTCTAATTTTTCTCATACTGCTGTAGACTAGATGTAAAAATTCAGTTTCATACTATTTATATTTCTAATTCAAAAATTTAACTTTTTTTGTTTTACCTTAATTTCCTTTTAAGTTTTATTTAATAATTTTAACTTTTTACTGGATGCTTGGTGCAGATAGTCGAGTTGGTTTGTGCCATAAAACTCCAAAGCAACCGACCAAACATAATTCAGCTAGTTTTTGAGATTTTTTTTTTGCTGCTTGTTTTCAAGAAATATATATATATACATACTACATCCTGTGACTTAATGTTTGTCTTTTTCATATAATAGCATAAATACTCAATTTTCTTGCATTAGATATGTGATGATATATTATGGAAGCAACTTGAATTGATTTTCCAGATGAAAACAATTTTTAAATCATATTTTTGCAAGTGGCATTAGGACAACTCTTGCTGCTAAATTTTGAATTCATGCCCCTTTTATATACATAAAAATGGTTGGTTTGGGTTTAGACAATTTTATGTAGAGGATTGAACAATGTTTCGACTTTCTTCAGTCATTGTCAGGTTCACAAAGAAAGAAAGGTAACTGACCAACAGCTGACCACGTGTTTGAAGGTGGCTGTGTCACTGAGTGTTAGAATGTAGAGGGCGTACTTAGATGCTTGATTATATTTATTAATATAGGTATAAAGGTGTTCCTTTGTATTGGTTTATCTTGGGCTTGAGTTGTTGATCATACCACTTTGTTTTACAGTGCCATTAAGTACAAAGGCTAACCCCATCTTTAAAATTCTGTGTCTTTGATCTAAATGCGTGTTTATGATCTGAGGATATGAATTTTGTCTTGTAAATGGCTTTTTAATATACTACTTAAATGATCAGTTTTCAGTGATATCAAAGGTTATAATATAGTTCCGATTCATGCTGTTTTACAGTACTTTTTATATTGTCTGTGATTGCAACATGATTTGCTGATTTCTATTATTTACATTCCTTTTAGTATAATATACTGAATCACCTGTATAATGTATACACAAATGTCTTAGTTTGTGATTGAGATTATTTATTGTATTCTGTTGTACTTTATTGCACTTTTTAAGTGTAATTTGTGTTTCATTTAAT
Source organism: Carcinoscorpius rotundicauda (assembly GCA_011833715.1). Classification (NCBI taxonomy): domain Eukaryota; kingdom Metazoa; phylum Arthropoda; class Merostomata; order Xiphosura; family Limulidae; genus Carcinoscorpius; species Carcinoscorpius rotundicauda. Next base: position 37,216,204 of record CM022401.1, read on the forward strand.
CTCGTATGTCAATTCTTAAGTCTGCATGTGTTTTTTGGGCAATGTGTAATGATTGTTGCAGAATGAAAAATCCATAATCTTCTGGTGTAATGGATGATAAATATTCATGAGAAAATTAGTGGGGAAACACCTTTTTGTATTTTGGGTTAAAAAACAAACCGTTTATCTGTTTCCTTAACCTACAAATATTACTTTGCATCAACCATTCAGTTTTTCCTTAGTACTTAGGATTATAAAATTCTTTCTTATGTATGTGATAACGTACATCTGATAAACTTGTAAAAAGTGAGCAAAGTAATGAATAATGACCATATAATTCTACACCAGACAAAAAACAAACAAAACTGTTTTCATTTTTGCTCAACCATTTTAACTACTTTGCAGTTCTGGTTTTATTTTAAGTCAGTTTGTACTGACTTGCCAATTTTTAGCCTATATAATATAGAAATGTATGTTAAAAGTATTCTTTGTATTATTTTTTACCAGATGTTAACTCTTGTGGTTGCATACTTGGTGCAATGCACTCAGATCTAGTATTTATGAGGAAGTCATGTTATAACATTTACGTTCATGTATCTTCGTGAAATTTTGCACATTATTAGTAAGCTTTACAACGCTTTCATGCACAAAATGTCTTTAAATTAAGTTTGAGATTTTAAATTTAAATATTTGCTTGCAAATCATTTCGTTTGGTAATGCTGACTATTTAACTTTTAAAGTAATTTTCATTACAACATTAAAAATTCTTCTTTTTTTTTTTTTTCAAATATTAAATTTCATTTATGGTAATCTCTACAATCTGCTAAGTAACTAAAATTTTTTGTTGAGAAAATTCATATTTTCTCTACTTTAATCTTTGGTTAGTCAATTTGACTGACCTTTTAACAACCTCAAAACTGTCCATTACAAAAGTACAAATGCATTACTATATTTAGTTCTAGTACTAGCATATCAGTATTTTGGAATATATGAACACATTCTAGTTACCATTTCCAACCAGCTTATTATTTTAATGACAACTCTTCAAACTCTTAAATGTTAATTACAGCTTTACCCATGTAAATACTTTGCAAAGAATGCCAGTATAATATTGTACAAAATGAGTTATGACTATTAAATTGAGGGAAGTGGATGTGGGTGAACAAATGTTTTAAAGAGGGAGATGAGCAGACTTACTGTAGTGGGCTCACAAAATATTTTGATATATCAACAAACCAAAAAAAGTAATGTTTTATTTTATATTCGAGAGTGTTAGTATTGGTAACATAAGTTTAATTCACTATGAATAGTAAACTTTGCTTTTTATGGTGTCCATAATACAATTTGAATCGGCACAGAAGACTCCATATACAGTGTTAAACACAATTTATATTTAGTATTTTTTTAATGTTTACTTCGAGCTACGAAATTCAGTAATTATAATAATAAAACCTGAATTAAAACAACAGTTCAGTTCTGAACTTATGGACATACACTCAAACATTTATTAAACTAATATTTTATGAGTGTAAGTACAAAATATGATATGCACTCTAAAATTGAGATTGTAAGGGAAGGTTTAATCTATAGACATTTTATATTTGTGCTTTTGTTTATGGTTTCATGAGGTCTTTTGTTAAAGAAGATGACAGAGACTTTGTTGGGCTATTGATGTTGTAAGTGCCTTTCAGTTTGTTTTCTGTGTTGAACATATTTGTGGTGAGGCAAATTAGTAGTTTTATTAAGTTGAAAAAAAACAAACCCCACAAAAAAAACGAATCTTTCCTGAGGTTCATGTTTTTCCAGAGTTATTTTGTTTTCATATTTAGAATGTGCATTTTCAAAGCAAAATTTTTTTCACTGTGGGCAAATATATATCATTCCTGTTTTTTGTTGATTTTGAGGAAGAATTACTCTGTGTAGTAACAAAAATCATGTAATTGACAAACTTGCAAGCTATAAAACAAATCTTGTTTTATTCTAAGAAATATTAAGGATAGTTTATCAGATAAGTTAATATTCCTCAAATAACTTGCATTTATAATTTTTACTGGTTATACTTCTAACATTTTAATAGGAATATTTTAAACTTGAATATTTTAACACTAAAAACTTTAATACTGAACTAGTTCAATATTAATGTAATGTGGAGAGAGGTAAGTATATTTCTGAAACTGATTAGGAATGAGAATTCCTTTTTTTAGGATTATAATTAGACATAAGTGTTAAATTTTCATACTTGAAATTGTTATCCTTTACACTAAAAGATCAGGTAAAGGCTTTTTAGACTGGCTTTTTACAGGTTAAAACTTTAATTAAAAATTTAAGTTAACTTACAAGCTAGATCAAGAAAAAGTGTTAATATTAATTAAAAACAAACTTTTTGAATTATGAGAATGACAAACTCAATGCTAATAATTCTCAGTTTATTTGGGTTTTTCTTTCTACTTTTTTTTTTCTTCAGAACTCATTTTCAGGAGTTTCACCTTTAACAACTACTAGTTTCTCTGCATCATCTCCAAGGTTACTTCCAAATGTGCGTACAGTGGATGAAATTGAACAGGATTTGCTCCAAGAGTTGTCTCTGCCGACTGAACAAGACTTGCTCCAGGATTCATCTCATCCTGCTATTAAAGAGTTCATATCCTATGGAGCTGTTAGGGCAGAACAGTTAGAGAAACATATTTTAGGTATGCATTCATCATCTCCACTGACCAATCACTTTATTTTGCCATCCTCTCAATCTGGAGGTGACTGGAGGTCTCCTTTCACTCATAAAACCCATCAAGATGAGAAAACTTACCATGAATTGAGAAGAGATCAACAATGGAAAACATCCAGCCCACAACTTCCCTTGAGCAACAAAATAAGAACATTGGATGATGTAGAAAAAGACATCCTTTTAAAGCCACGTGCACAGTCAGTACAGGAAATTGAAAGGCAGTTACAAGAAAGTTCCAGGTCTAAAAGGTCTTCTCCTGTGTCTGCCCTATCTGGGTCAGTTCCAGTGCCATTGGCCTCTCACAGTCAAAGTTTTATGTCCCAACCACCCATTGGTACTCCACCACAGGTAAAAATAAAAAACAATAATAATTGTATTAAAAAAAAAAAAAAAGTAATTAATTTATTAGTAGAACTAGGCATATAAATTGAAAATGCTAGCCTGCACCTGCAAAACTTTTGCTGCTGATTTAGTTTTATAACCTGATTAATTTGATGGTCCTGAATTTGGAAACAAATTCTTTTTTTTCTCTATCAGGTCTGAGTATTTTAAAAATTATTTAAATTTACTACCAATAGTAAATTTTCCAATCTACCTGAATCCATGATGTCTTATCTCTGCTGCAAACCAGTCATTAATCTTACTTTTCTGCTTTTCAGCTGTAAAACTGCTGCAGAAAAAGCAGAATATATTTGAACTATACCTTCACTTTGTATTATCCATTATTCAGCTTTACTTATTGCAGTTAAATATCAAAATTCAGTCAGAAAATCCAAAGTAAATTAATTTTTTTAATATTAATCATACTTTCAGTAATAACTAATATACTGAAACTATGAATTTAGTATAATTAATGATAAAAAATGTACAAAGAATCCAATGCCATATTTATGTTAATTCTTTTTGATTTTGAAGTAAACCTTGTGTCTCTCCTTTTATGTTTCCCTGAAGTGTTTCCAGTGCATGTCACAGAATCCAAGAAAGTTCTGTTGGTATTTGTCTATTTCATGTGCAAGTTTTTTTCAGGTTTTTTTTTTTTTTTTTGTCTTAACCTTCCATGCACTGATGGTAATCATAAAATTATAAAAATTCAGTAGAATTTTGAATAAATTGACAAATGAGATGACATGGCATTTGATCCGTGATCTGTCTGGAAAGGGTTAAATTACTGCAATTTCACTTGTAAATGTACAGCCCATTTGTTTTTATTAAGTTATAGTTTAGGATGACAAAATTCTGTTGAATAAAACCTTACTGTAAGATGTTATAATTTCTGTTTCAGTATTTGAATTTGGACTTTGGCATAAATTTTTTTTTTCTTTTCTGTGAGCTCATTTATGGTATTGTGAAGTATCTTGAGGCATCAACAAAATAATTATTCCCACGCCCATTATTATTGGAAAGAAAGTTGTAAGATTTGATTCTATAATTTGCTTGATAAGTTCAACAGTGACTATAAAAACTGGCAATTTTCTACCTACGTAATGGATTAATATGTTGTAATTTAAACTGTTGACAGTAGTTAATACAAAACTTCACACTTTGTATTTTGTGTTCCTTTTAATATTAATGTACCAAGCTAGGATAAATTAGTAATGAGACTGAATCTGTTTTATTGATAACATTTTTGATAACATTCAAATAATTGATATACATTTTAAATAATCCAACATAAATGTGATGAGCATTATATAACATTTATACACCTTTTCTGTGGTAATTCAGCTGAGTTAAGTGTTTTAAATTGCACAGGCATCAAAGAATGAAGTTATTCTTTGAAATTCAAATGAATGCCACTGTTTAAATAATAAAATAAGAAATAATTAAGTATTCTGTCAGAACAAGCCTCATTTTGCAGCTAATGTTTAATGTCACAATAAAGTTTTATTCAAACTGTTATAGTGAATAACTATAGTCAATAGTGTGTGCCTAAACTGTTAATCTGAGGAATCACTGTGTGACTTTTTGTTAAAGTTTTTTGTGTTCATCACTTTGAATCGTGGATAGGGTACAACAGAAATGACCTGGTAATTGTTTGTGAATTCACTGCATACTATTTAGTATATCTTTTTGTGTAAAGTTCTGAAGCAAACTGTCATTCAGTGAGTGTTTGTCTACATGCAGTTAAGCACCAGAACAATACTGTTATTTAGCATTTTATTCTGTTTTATCTAAGGCTGTTTTTCATGTATTAACAATTTCAAACCATTAACAGGGGACTCCGTATCACCTCCTTGGTTCACATTTGGTCAGCAATCCACCCGTTTCAGTCATCCCAGTAGCTGGTCAGTCTTCTCCTGTTATGTTAACTACTGGACTTGGTAAGCTGTAGTTTGTAGGATGCTAGTTATTGTGTAAGGGAAGTAATTATTAATTAATCTAGCACAGGTTATTCAAAGTTGGCACAACAACCTTTTTAAAGAGATATAAATGCAAGTGAAAATTTGTTTTATAGTTTACTTAAAATTACAGAACTAAGAGACTTAAATTATACAATAGAAAGTAAAATTACAATTCATACTACAGTGCTCGTGTTATCACTTAATAAAGTAATTTAATGTCAATTTGTTAATATTTAGTGACTGGTTTTCACAAAATGGTTAACAGCTGAAGTAATGAAATCTTAATGTGTCAATTTTCTGGATTTGTCTGACGTTTCAAAATATAACCTGCATTAGTAAACAATCCTTCTGCAAGTGTGCTGGTTGTTATAGTTGCCATACACTTTTCTCATATTCATTCAGAAATGGGGCATCTTAATGTTAGAATATTGAAAGCATGCTTACATTATAATAATAACAACAACAACAACAACAGCAGCAGCTGATATGTTTATTTTCAAAATCCTTAAGGTAGTGCAGATTAACAAGTATTGCTTAAGGCACTTTTTACAGGTTCTTGAAGGAATTTTAACTGAAAGTATAAGTAAGACTTAATATGGTGATGTAAAATTAATTGCTGAATTTTTGACTAATTAAAAAAAAAAAATGCTTTTAAGGTTTCCTTCTACTTTTTGACATTGCCCATTTATAATTTTGCCATTAACACTACTTTATCCAATTCTTTTCATGCCACACATATGGGTTGTTGTTGCTTTAAAATACTTTTTAACATGGCATAAATGCTTTTCCGTTTTTAATCTTGCTGTGGAGAATCAGCTTGGTTTTTGGATAGTATTTAGTAATTGCATTTCCATAAGTGTTCAGCCAACTTGGAACAGTGTGTAATTGCTTTATTCCTTTCCATATTTAATTATCATGATAACTTTAATTCAAGGTATGACCAAAGCATGGTATTTACTTTTAGTCCATGTTAGTAACAGCTTTCACACAGTAGGAAATGTTGTCTGATGCAGTTACTTCAATCTTATTCAAGATATTCAGTATTATGAACACTAATAATAGCCTAAGCTATAACTTCAGCAGTGTTAGGTGGTGGAAGCTTGCAGCTTTTGAAAACCTAGTACTGAGTTATGAAGTTAAGTTAAACTAATGTACTGGTTATTTGCTCTAGAAGTCAATGTGCAAAAAGTAATAAACATGTCAACTGGGGCATCCCTCTCAAACATTTGTGTAACGTAGATGTTATGAGATCAAATCCGAAAGAGTTTTGCATGAAATTCTGCTTGGACAATTTGGAAACTGTTCACATAAAATCCATAAACATCCAATGACAAATCAACAAATCGTTTAAATATTATATGGAGAATTAGACATAAATTAACATAAATGTGTATTTATTTTAGTAAAATACTATACTATCTAAATACAGAATAGTTATTAATTATTAAATTAATAAACTAATTTAAATAACTGTTTAACAGTTGTATATTGGGCATTTCAGCCATTTACTGTCATAAAAATGTGTGCACTACTGAAATAACATGTTAGTATGCTTCACTTTTATAGGGAGTTTTTTGTGTTCAGAAAACTGATAAAATGTCCAAATGTTAGAATACAATTGTGTAGGAAAATCAGAAGATATGTGATATTGTTTAATGAGCATAATAATACAAGAATGATATTGGTGATGAGTGTGAATATTTGCTTTGTTCATATGGTTTATGTCATAACAATCGGTGAATCAAGTACAACATATTTTGGCCTGTTAGCAGATTTAGTTGTTGTTTTAATTGCATGCAACAGTTTCTTTTCCAGCCAAAACAAAGTATTTTGGAAAAAGATCCAAGAGTATCACTTGTTATTAAACTGAAGTTGGGAAAAGTAGCATATTTAGAGGCCTGTAAATAATGAACTTGAGTGTTTTGTTCAGTAATACATGATCACTTGGTTTCTTTTTTTTTTTAATGGGTTGGTTCAAAGTCTTTGTTTTTAAGATTTTTTAACAGCTCAATTGTTACTGTGAGAATATTTTGTACAGCTGTTGCTGCATTTTTAAAATAAAATGCTATTTTTTAATTTTAGTAGATTTCAACTTCTGTTAAGTGTGAATTAGGTCATAGAAAGTGAACTATGATTTATTATTCTAAAACACCCATACATCATGAAAAATACATCTTTATTTTTAATACCTATTATTTCATTCTACAAAATTCTGGAACGTTTGCACAAGAACTTGGTTCAAAAAAACAAATCCTGCTGTTTTATATCCAAAGGTGCTTATTTTGAGTGTGTGAGGACATTTCTTGCAAGTTTATAAATTTGTTTTATACAGGACAAAAGGTGACTTCCACTACACTTCCCCCTCATCCTATACTCAACCCTCCAAGAATAATAAGTCCATTTGGGTTTGCAACACGATTAGCAGGTAAGTATTTATTATTGCTATTAAAAGGATAAATCAGACATAACTTCTTTTTGCTGGATATTTAGCAAACAGAACAGTTAGAAAATTGGTATGAACCTATTGTGGATTTAAAATAAATCAAATTTAAGTAGTAAAGTATGAGAGCTTTGTTTGAAGCTACTGGTATCAAACTTGTGAAGTGGAGGCAATGAGGTTACCTGTTAATAGTTGATGGCCAAAATAATGCTATTTTTCTAAGACATTCCTTTTAAAATTGGAGTAAAAACTAAGAGGGATTAAAGAAAATCGGATAGGTTTTAAAGGCAATGAATTAATTATAACCTGTGCACTATTTCCCTTTTTTTAAGTTTTTGGAGGGTCAAGATATATCTCTTTCTCTCTCTCATATTATCATGTCTATTAGAATGACGTTTCCTTTTTTTTTCTCATTTTTTGCATAAATAATTTCAAACTAAAATGTTAGTTTCTTCCTTCATTTTAAAATTTTACCACTTTGGTCAAAGTTGCATCAAAAGAATGTCAGTGATGAAAATGTTTTGCATTGTGTTTGTGTGTATAAAGAAATTAGTTAGTGTGATGTAGCTGGCTGCTTTAAAACCTTGAACTTCATTTTACCTAGCTTTAGATATCTATAATGAATATTGTAATACAAATTTAATTCTGTTTACTGACTCTTGTTTCTGATTTCTTAAGAAATTGGCATACATGCTTTATTCTTCTGGCAAGCTGCAGAGATATTACATGTTGAAGTTTTGTTTTTACAGATCATATACCTGTAAATCATTTGGGAGTTCGAACACCACCTATATTTGGAGCTTGTTCACCAAGGTATAATACTATTTGTTCTAATTTTAAATTTACATTAACTGAAATTACAGCATTTCTTTTAGGATTGTAATGTTACTTAATTATTTTAAAGGGAAGAGTCTTCCTCTTAAGATTTAGTGCCATTTTACAGTATTTAATATACTTCCAGTATTTTAAATGACTGTATGTTATGAGAATATACTCTGTATACTAAAACGTGTTCAATTAGGTGTTTAAAAAGAATCTAATTTGAGTTATTAAGTAATGTTTTGTTAGTAATTGCTAGTGGATCATCCCATTAAGTTGGTAAAATAATCACATGTAGTGTAAATTGTTTGGTGATCAAATGTTGTTTAAGGGACATTAAAATCATTAACTACCATTATTTTGTATTAGAAGTTAGGAAATGAGAATGTTCTAATACAGTAAACACTTCATGATTGGATGTTTATTTGTGGTGATTCATGTATTAGAATAATAATTTGGTGAATTTTTACATTGTAAATACTTTGAATTAACATTTTTTACTTATTTGCAGCTTTTCTTTGACATGTGTTTAAAAGATTTGTTTGAATTATTTGAAATGCCTTTCTAATAACTTCTGGAACTTCCCTTTTGTGTTGTTTTACTAAACAAAACATCTTTTGTTATGGAAATTGAAAATAAGCTGAAAAATGAAGAACATTTTAATTTTCTTATTTCCCATCAGTATTTGCAACTTTTCTATGTCTTGGACAAAATTATATTATAAATTCAGAATGTTCAATGAGGTAAAGATGGAATTAAACAAACCATGAAGGATTCATTAAGTAAATTCAGCAGAACTATTTTGAACAGTTGTTGGTTGATAATTTGTCTGTGGAGTGGGTAGAAGAATTTGCAGAAAAGAAAATTTAATGAGGATAAATAAAAATATTCTGCATTAGAATAAATGAAATGTACTGTTAGTGTTCAAAATAAAACAATAAACAGAAATGGTCAGTAGGATGGACAAATCAACTTCTAATTTTTCTTGGAGAGAAATTTCCCCAAGTGAAAATATCAAATTTGTTGTAATCTACATTTTTTCTGGAGCTGACCAAACAAACGTGGATCACAAGTACTTTGCTGTTTCACATGAAACAGAGATGCCTCAAAGTAATCTCACTTGTATGTTGATGTGAGATGTGAACTACCCTGTGAAACACCAGATAATATCATTAATTGCACCCTGTTTCATGAAGTAACACATAGTTGAATAGTGTGCAGCTGCAGTCAGGTTTATTTTTCTGAATTGTGGTTCTTAAAATGTTTCTTAAAGTTTTGTAAACAGAAAATAACATTAGGAATTTGAAATGCGATATCTGTATACCACTGACACTTCTTTATTCTGAGCAGTTCCTAAAACTGTTTTAAATTTATTCTCAATATGAAATAAGTGTGCAGTTAAACCAAGGATTGCAACATGATTCTGCTAGATAACCACTTTTAACATTATGTTAACCACGTGGGTTATTAAACATTGTAACATGCTGCAAAGACTTTGCCTTAGACTTGCAGGCATGACATAATACTTTTTCCATCACCTAAACAGCTTATAAACAACAAAAATACTTTTAAAGCATAAGATGCTAAAAAAAAAAAAAAAAAAAAAGACATCTGAAAATACTAACTCGTAATTTTTGAAGGGTTTATATCTTTCATATATTTAAAGAATATTTAAATGTAAACAACAAATAAAAAAAAAAGTTATTTTCAATTGCTTTGTATAAAAAGCCTGAATATGTAAAGAAATGCTTGTAAAATACTTAAAATTAACTCTTAATTAAATAGTTACATGTAAAAAAAATAAAATTACAGTAATAATTTGATTTATTTTTCTCTAACAATAATAATGTAAAACAATGCAACAAAACCTGTAAAAGAAGAGATGTTTGACTGTATGGCTGGAAGTATAAAAAACAAACAAAAAAAATTTAACAAAAATGTCAACCAAATTCTAAAAACACATTTGAATTAAACAGTGATTTTACAAGTTCTTTTCATGTATAGAGTTAAAAAGGTGGATGTAGGATGTCCTCATGGTAGAGCTATGGAGTTTGGAATTGATAATGTAGTTAAAATCTGTGAAATAATACAAAATGTCACATTTCCTTCAACACCTTATCCAAATTTTTTCAATGAGGGAGAAAAAAGTGGAGAATTACAGAAGATGGCTTACTTCTGTTAACTCAGGAACTGTAGGTGCAACTGCATCAGTAAACTTTTCTTGGTTGTTGGAGCTCTCAAAGTCTTCCATGGAACACCATAGTTTTTTGTTGTTGTTTTTTTTAAATTTTATTTTGGTTCAATGCAAATTGATAAATGAAATAAATCAGTTTGAGTATTATCTGTATATAACTTAGATGTTGGGTAAGCTCTTCTTGCCCTATTTTGCAAGATATTAAGAGTTCATATTTTAGTATAAGATATTTGAGGTGTACAATTCAACTACGTGCTTATATTTTCTCAATTTGCAGTTGGTTTTGAGTCATTCAAACACTGTTTTCTGGTGAAGCTGTTATTGGAAAGGCTTGTCAGTTGTAAACAGTTTTGACATGTAAATGTGTTCTGTGCACTTAGATGTTATATGATTACAATATTTCATTGCTTGATGTATTGAGTTATTGATAATTTATATTATAGCTAGACTTGATCCATTCATTTAAGCTGAAATTATTTCACCATCTTAACCTATGTTTTTTAATTCTTTTCACTTCTTTATAATCTGCAAAATGATTGAGTTGCATTAGTTGGTATGTGCAATTTCACATTTCACCTACTCCAAAGCATGCGAGGCCATATGTGAAATTTTCTGGAAGTATAATTTTTACTAAAAACTCTTAACTTGTTTGTAGAACAGTTTGTAGAGTGCTGCACCATTGCATGCCCCAACCAGATAATTAAAATAACGATAATGAGGTGAAATACAAGCCTTTACTACATCCAGTAATTTACATAAGTAAGAAATAACTGGCTGACAGGGTATTTTACTTTATCATCATTATCAGTTTCCATGTTACTATCTTCACTGATATCTGATGGTTTTGCTTTATCTCTAAATGATTGGTAGTGCCAAAGCTTGGTATGAGCTATTGAACTTTTTCTGTTGTAGTAATCAGTATGTATTCTTTAGCCAAATCCTCATAACTTGCATGGTTTGTTGCAATGGATGAAATTGTTTCACAGCACATTTATATCCAGAATCTGGTTATCAACAAGAAAATTCCTCTTTTATTCAGTCCAGCTAGCCCAGCTGCATTTGTACTGTACACAGATGTATATGCCATTAAAAATTCTGTTTTGTGTTTTTCACAGAAACCAAGCTATATTCAGCCCTATAGACAGTCAACTAGCATAGCTGTTCTTTGCAAAATCAATGACCAGATTTAATATGGGATCACTAGTTTAAACTAACATGTGACAGATTCACTGCTTGTTTTTGAGGTGTTTGTCTACAACTTTGTATGTATATTTGGTAATTGTGTGGACTCTTGTATAAATGTACAGTAAAATGTCTTCCATTATTGAGCAGAATATACATACTTATAAAAAGCATTGCTCCTTTTGATATATATGGATATAAGACATATTCCTATTTACATCAGGGGCACAACTTGAGTGGTACATTCGATTTATATTTTCAAGACAACTTTTCAGTTGTGGTACAGTCATTTGTTGCCTTACATTGTTGGACTGTTACACATAGAAGTTGTGTCTTTGGCTCCTACTATTAATATTTGTTTTTAACTCCCCTAGGTTAATTGAGATTACCTTACAACTTTAAGCTAGTAATTCATCAGTTTAAAGGATTAATGCCTTTACAACCCAATTGGTGTTTGGCTGAACTTGCTGGAAACTTGTACTTTTCAACCAAAATATATTCTCAGTTGCTGTTAAAAAGTAGTTAAGAAATTAATTCAATTTTTCCTTAACTGATGAAAGCAAATTTTTCTTCACCTCATTACTTTTTGTTTGCTATAGTGAGTGCAACTTTCTGCTGTTAAAGTGTAACTTATGAATGAATGTAAAGCTGATATCAACAAGTAACAACTCTCTCTAGCCATAAATTCCTACATGCTTGTGAATGGTAAATTCCCTTTCCTGCTTGCTTGAATGATGATTTGTTATGGCAGCATTATTGTCTGAATTAATTCAAGTATGGGGACTTGTATGTGGTAGCAACACATCTACTCTTTTATGAACATCTCTTGTTTAACTTGTTAAAAATTACAAATTTGGTTTAATGTCAATTATATATTTGGCTGTAGGTAAAGCCAGGCTGTTAAGGAGTTAAGTCTATTGCAATTTATTTGTAGGAAGTTTTAAGAGGTTTATCCTGCATTTAGTGTTGGAAATCTTGGATGCTTTTCTACATAGTTTCTTGTATAGACCACCTCAAGAAGTATCTGCTGGGATGTTATTTGTTACTCTTTCATGACATATTGTTCCTTTGGTATCCTCGTCCTTGGATGTCTTTTATAAAAATGACTTATCAGTAATTCTTTTTGGTAAGATGAAAGTTGGTTGTCTTCGTGTTTGGAAAGAACACGAAGCATTGGAATGGTTACTGCGATACTGAAGATCAGTCCATGTTTGAGAGAGATGTGAATTGTTTTTTTTTTTTTATTTTAGCCGCTAAACACATTTTTCTCTTTTTGCTATGTTTTTCTCTGTCAGTAGTTTTTACCATATTGTAAAAACATTTCTTAGTATCTCTGAAAAGAGTATTAGAGGAAATACATTAGTGGAATTAAAGATTCGTATCAGTTCCACTTCAAAAAAATTAATGGTAGATGGTACCAGTTTCTTTGTGAGGTAATATTTAGTAATCGTGAGATTCAGAGTACACCAACCCTGTATTCGACTGATCTCCAGAACAAAAATCTTTGCAAACTTAGTATTTTGAAGCGTTGGATTTTGTTGAAGTGGAATGGAAGGGAGAAGATATTGAAATATATAACAGAATGACTGGAATATTTAATCATGTAGTGAAAAAGTCAACTGTATTAGGGAAATGATTTAACCTGTTGACTGCCAAGTATTTCAGCTGCTACAGTATAACTCTAATGGTTCTTCATCTTAACTTTTTTGTGACTCTATTTTGGATCAAAAGTGAAACAATTTGTGAGTAGGTAAAATGCATGTATGGTGCTGTCATCTTGCATTGTATTATTGAGAATGAATTAACTCATCCTTAGCACTGTTACCAATCGGCTTGGATGAGTTATTTTGTCTGCAGCATTGAACAGGTTAAAATGATGGAATGGACTGTTTTCAGGTATAAGGAAATAAAATGTATCTGATAATAAGAAATGAAAATAACTAGTTAGTATCAGTATTGGTAAAAGAAAATGTAATGAGCATGAAAAATAGCAGCTTTAGAGCAAGTCTTGATCTTCCAGTACAGAAATAAATCTTCTAAATGCTTATGCACCCACTTTCATATTCCTTCTCTTGCCTGCCAATTCTCAAAATTCGATCACAATTACTTTGAAGAATTTTTGCTTTTTATGATAACTGTAATGTTGTATAAATGATATGACTTGGGATAGAAAATATATATCCAGATATGTCTTGTAACATAGTTCGCAGTGCCCGAGACTGTGTGCTTTTAACATAATTTGATACTTTCTGTAGCAGAATTCAACTTCAATCATTTTTAACATGTTCCACACCAAAACTGTTAAACATTTATGAAGGTATTTTCAAGGTGTTATATAAAAAAAAAAAATTCTAATATTTCACTTTTGTTCCAAAGAATAATGTACATACAACAGTATTGTACGTTACCTCTTCAAAGTAATCTCCCTCGGCTGATACACACTTGTTCCAATGTTCCTGCCATATTTGGAAGCAATGCTGCAAGTCTTCAACTATTTTGGGACTGGGTTATGCTTTCACATTATTATGGATAGTTGGAATGTCATCAGATTTTTCCTTTTAAACTGAAATTTGATTTTTGGGAACAGAAAAAGATCACAAAAGGCAAGGTTTGGAGAATACAGGGGTGTGATATCATAGGAATGTTTTTCTTTTGCTAAAAATTTTTGAACAGACACTGAATGTGAAGACACGTTTGTCATGATGAAGAAACTAGAAATTATTCTCCCACTGCTTGCAGCAGTTTTTTCTAACATTCTTCCTCAAGAGAATTAAGACCTCTAAAAGACGTGATTAAGTGTCTGGCCATGAGGTGTGAATTCATGAACAGTATCTCAAACATCACAAAGTAAGATCAATATTTTCTTCATATTTGATGGAGACTGTTGTACCTGTTTTTGATGTGGTGATGATGGAGATTTCCACTAGGATGATCTGAAGATTTATTTCAGGGACATAACTATATAACCATGACCCACCGTCAGTAATAATAATGATGAAATTAGATTCAGTTTGTAGCCTTTTTTCACATTCTCGCACACTTGTAGATTGTAAAACATTTGGTTATCCATAAACAGCTTTGGAACAACTTTTGCAGACACTTGAAGCATGCATAGATTTTCAGTTAAAATCACCTGTCATGATCTAAAGGAAATATCTGGTTCATCAGCAATATTGTGGACAGTTAATCATCAATCCCATGAATTTTTTTCTTCCACCTCAGCAACCATTTTATCAGTGAAATAATGTTGACATCACCCAAAATGTGGGTCATCTTTGACTGGTTCCCAGCCATTTTGGAAGCATTTCATCCACTGGTAAATGACAGTCTTTACTTTTTTAAGCAATCATCACATAAGGCAGTTCTAGACATTTTGAGGATATCTGTTCCTCCTTTAGCATTTTTCTGTCCATATTTGTTATGATAAGTAAGACACGCATCTGTCTTTGAACATGTTTTTTTTGTGGCGTGGGTATAAGGTTTGGATAAATGGCTTGTTTGTGGGGTAGATCACTATTTTTACTTTGTACACACCTCAGTGAAACTTGCTACCTTTGTACTGGCACCTGTAACAGAAGAATCCTTAGAACGTTTTGATGATACCTCATATGTCCAATAGAGTAAAAATGTATTACCTGGTTAGCTAACAGTTTTTCTTCTGATTTTGATAATTTAAGTTGTGTTGAAATAGTTATTTATAGATGCGAGTGCAGTAGGATGAATATAGGATGATTAAATTTTGTGTAAGAAATGGATTATGAGAACTGTTGATAAAAAAAAAAAAAAAAAAAAAATTCTGATCTGTTTGTTTAAACATGCAGAACTCTTATGTTTTCATTGAGTATTTTTACAAGTATTCTTTGATAGATTGTTTGCACAGAATATTCATGATGAAATTATATAGAATGAAGGGCAACTGCCTGTTGTGGAGACATGAGTGTAAAGGATGACATTTTAAAATCTTGACCTAGAGACAAAAGACGGAAGACTATCAAAATATCATTCTCTACACTTCTCTCCCCAACAGGCAGTTGCCTCCAATTCTACAGTGTTTCCCCATTTGTCTTTTTAAAAATTTCGTCAGTATGTTGACTTCTAAAGTGCAAATTTGTTTTCATTTTAAGATTAATAATACTTTTTTTTCATTTGAAAAGGATCAAATGTCATTTGCATAATTTCTCAGTCAATTCCAATTTTTTATTTGTTTTTGTCAGTGAAACTATTTCTGATTTTCTCTACCTTAACTTATACAGGGTTTGTCAACTTGACTACCTTTGTAACCACAATAAATATAAACATGTATCTGGATTACTTTTTTCTTCTAGAAATACTTCAGATTGTAACCGGAAACTTGATTTGTTTACACTAAGTAACTTAAATATTGTAACAGTATACACGTGTTTATAGTTATGTTAAATGTATGAGAAGAAAATATCTACTTAAAATATTTTCTCAACCCAAACAAGCTGTTTTTACATGTATATTTTTCTCTACAAGTGGGTTTTCTTGACTTCACTGACAATTGTGTGAAGTAGTATTCCATCCATAAAATCTGAAATTACTTCTTGATGTGCAGCTCATTTTACTCTCAGATTTCATAATGCACGAGCTACCTTGTGAAAAAATATCATTTATGTTATCTAACCTATGTTATTAATTTTTACAAATGAGTTACTTTTATTACAATAAAGAACACACATGGAGGAGGAAAAAAAAAGAAAAAGAACTTGTGTGCTTTTTATTTTTTGTTCACTGTTGATACTACTTGACAGTAATGCTTTAAATAACATAGAATACTAAAAAGTAAAAGCAGAATATGTCCAATAACTATAAATTTTTGGCTTCCTAAACTATGCAACATAAGTTAATGCAAATTTATGCAAGCTTATCATTGTTTCCCATAGGACTGAATGTTCTGAAAGAGAAATTAACATTTCTTCATACAGAACCACATTTAATATAAGTCATTTGATAGATGAAAACTTTGGCTTTCTGTTGGTTATAAATAATGTAAGATTAAAACTAGAAAAGAACTGCTAACAAATCCTGAAATTGAGGATGTGACAGGTGTGTTTGGCAAGAGGCTTCTGATTTGGATGACTATAATGAAGTAAGATTGATGGCTAAGAAAATTATGCTTTACCTGAGTGATGAGAACATTACAATGAGTAATTTACAATCAAAATTTTGTATTATGTCTTGAAGTGGTAAATAAATTAGGGAAGTCCTAGAGAAGTGTAAAAAATTTTTTTTTTTAATTTAAGGAAATTCAGGATTTTTTAATAATCTTATAAAATTAAGAACTTAAAAATGAATTATTAAAATTTTTTTCATGTGTTGATAATATGGAAGTTTAAATTTTGAATGTGACTCACAGGTTGTGATGTGTACACTAACCTACCCAATATGAAAGGGTGATTATCTACTATAGTTTTTTTTTAGTTATCCTCCTGGGCTATTATAGGCTAACAACAGTGCTTGACAACTTTTGATTTAGGCCTGATTATTCCTATCTCCAAATAGATTGTTTTTTTGTTTTCAATTATTTAACACTGTGCATTGTGAAAGTTAGAATTTAAGATAGTAAAGAAACATTCATGGTAAGTTACAACTTTCCAGAAATATCGATTGTCATTTTAATAAATATTCATGTAATTACTGTAAACATAGCAACTATTCTTAAACCCAATTTCCGTTCTATCTTTTACTTTATGATATGCTTAGTGGCAAATAATTTTCTTGCTTAATTGGATATTGAATTTAAGAATATACAATAATAACAGACAATAGTCTGAAACTTTTTTCTGGCTTTTAAATAAGTGATAAAAGCTGTTAAAGATGCAGTTGAGCATAATGGAGTAAACTTTGAAAGTAGAATAGACAAGGTACTTACAGAAAACATGAGTTATCTGGTAGATTAAAACTTTGGCTATCTATTACTATAGATAATATTAATATAGATAATATAGTACTAAATGTCAGAAGTACTGGTAATATTTGAAAGAGAGGTTGTGACAGGTAGGCATGCTAAGAGGGATCTGATGTTTTTGTTTATAAGGCTTTGTAACCAAGTAAGATTTGAGACTAAAATTTGTGCTTTGGCTGAATAATAATGTTATAATAAGTAACTTCTATTAAATTCAGTAATTCTCAGAGTGGTGTGGTAAATAAATTAGAGAAGAAGGTATGCTTATTAAATATCACAATTGTCATACTAGGGTGAGACTGAGGATTTAAAAAAGAAATTTCTTTATAAAATTAAGAACTAGAAAATTAATTTTAAAATTTGATTTAATTACATTTTTATATAAAGTTTATTCATATACTTTAATAATAATAAAAAAAATAGTTTAATTTTGAATGTGACTGTTAAAAGTTCTGTTTTGTCTTGCCTGGAGCAAAAAAGTAAATTCTAGTTGCATTTAAGGAGTGTTCTGTATTCTTGCCAATGTATTTTTGAAAAGTTTTGACTAAACATACTTTGTCAATATTTCAAAAAGATAATTCAAAACATTAACTGCTATACATTTTATATCATTAGCTTGAAATTGAAAGCTTCAAAAAGAATCAATGATGTAATGTATTTTTTATATATTTCTAACCTGGAGAATATTTTTCCTGGAAATAACAATTTAGCTTCTTCAAGTATTTTCATTTCTAAAATTCCCCTCTCATGTATAATTGTTGTTACTTTTTCTTAATTATGTACTTTAAGTTCTAAATTACTTTCTTCTGTTTGTGTTTGTTACAGTTGGTGTTTTTTTGTAAGCCTATGCACTCAGCAAAGTAACTTAAACATAATTTTGCAAAGGAAATATTTAACATGAATACTTCAATGGTCTGTAGGTATTGTGGGATGATGTACTTTGTAGTTTACCATGGTTTATTTTTGGACAAACTTGCATTGCATCTTATTATTTTGTGGTACAAGTATCAAATTGTCTTTTTTATATATGTACATACACAGCATTCATCCTCAGCCAGGCTTAAGACACATGTTACATCCAAGACAAATTCCCCATCCTCTACTTAACAAGTAGGTGTTTTATATTTAAAAAACAAAAAACAAACTTAAACTAAATGTCTTTTAAACAATGAAAAACAAACTACATATTTTCAACTGCTTAATTTTGATGGTAAAGAAAGAAATCTCCATTTCATGAGGTCATGTTGAATGAAAATTTTGATAGGTAAAACATTAAAAGAAAAAGTCAAGCTTTGCTTTTGTATATTACTTTGTCATAATAAAATAAGAAAAAAATGTTTCTTTTTTATTTTTAAGTTGTTAGGTATTCAGTTTCTGTTGTTCTTTGGTTTGAGTTCTTCAAGAGACTAGGCAGATCTAAACTTTTTATCTGTATGTTTGTAGTTATCATTTAAAATGTCATTGACTTAGTTGAATTAAAACTTTTAATCATTTTATCATGCAGTGTATTGACATCACTATGATGGCATTTTGTACTTTACACTGATCTTGTAATGTGACAATGCAGAATTCTTTATTTTTCGATGAGATTTTTTTTTTTTCTCAAAACTCAGATCTGACTGCTGGTTACATACATAAAATCGTAGGTATCCAAAATGTGCTGAAAATACTGAATGTGATCATTTTGCAAAATAAAAGTGCCAACAACAGCACACTGTGGGTACAGAAAGGAAGAAGTAATTGACTACCATTATTTACATAACTAAATATGAATCATAGCACAGTTCGACTAGTATGCATAACCTATGTAATACATGCAAGCAGTTCAAGTACACCTATACCACATGCTTATCAGGTTGTTTTTGATGCATTTTATTAATATTTGCTTAGTATGTGTGTGTGTGTTTATACTTAACATGTTTTCATATTGTTTAATACATTTATTTGTTCATATGTATAATTTAATAATATGGTTTATTGTATATGTGTATGCTTGTCTGTATATATTATACAGTGATTGCAGAAAATGTGTAAAGAATGCACTTAATTCACTTTGAGAAAACTGTTCAGAAAGAGAAGCATGAGGCATTGGACTTTTTTGGATTTTATTTTCCCACATTGATTTCACTGTGAAAAGAAAATGTTAACTATTTACACACGACTGCTGTGTTGTACACAGGTCTCTGGAAGAAATATAATTCATTTATAAGAAACAATTTAAATGCTACTGAAAAATATAGATATCAGTCATACAGTGTGTTCAGTTTTTAGTCAATGGTTATGTAAATGACAGGAATAAAAGGTTGAATAACATTGCTACTTGAATTATTCTTTGAAACTGTTTTTTTCCAACTTTTATTAACAGCAAAGGCTTTGATAATGCACTTTCAGTGTTTTATATTGATGCTATAAAACTGTTTTATGATTTTGTTTTTTAATTTGATTTATGTTGGTAACATTGCTTTAATAATAAATTATCAGTAGTATCTTTATTGTGGGTGTTATTGGAGTGGCTTTATTTGGAAAGAAAGATTTTTGGTTGTTAGAGGTATTGTAATTATTAGTTTGATTAAACTTGGGAGCAAATTTGTCTTCTAACTAACAGACAGGAAAGATTCATGCAAGGCTGAATGGGTTTATGTTAAAAACATAATTTATATAAAAAAAAAAAGAACAACAAAATTGTTAGTGAATTTTCATTCTGAATAATTTTTATCTACCTGTAGATAGGCTTAACAACATAATTTAAGCATTCAACATATGCTACCATACTTCTTCTCAGTGGGTTAAGTTTTAACTTATGGGCTTATCGTACTAATATTTAACATTCAGTCTTTATGGTGGGCATATCTTGGGTGGCAATGTGAGTGCTTAACACTAAACAAATAGTACTTTTAAAAAAATTCCATTTCTAAAGAATGTTGTCAAAGTACTTGTACGGAAATAGGTTTAGAAAAATTATTTTCATGAATTGTTTGAGCATTTTAGTAAAACATTTATACATATTTCAGTTAACTAAAATAATTATTGTGACTTATTTTTCAGTTGGCAAAACAGGCTACAATACCCTCGATTCTACAACCGACGTCTAGAACAAGACAAGAAAATGAAAAACTTGAGTGGTCCTTCATTGGATAGTTATGCTAATTTAATGACCCAAAAAGAGAAAAATTGGCTGATTAAAATTCAGATGTTGCAACTGAATACAGAAAATCCTTATGTGGATGACTACTACTACACTGTAAGTTAACTCACTCAACACAGGATTGGTCAATTTGACAGACCATGTGATGTCTTTGTTGTAATTTAATGTACTTTATAGATTTAACACTTTCAATATTTTGGCAGTCGTTCAGTTAATGATATAAATCTTTCACACTTTTTTTGCAAAAACGGCTCGTTTGGGCTGAGAAACTATTTTACGTAAAAGAGCGAACCAAAAAAAACTTGTGACAATGTGAACCTGACAATGACCGAAGAAGGTCGAAACGTTGTTCGCTCTTCTATTTAAAATATTTTCTCAACCCAAACGAGCCGTTTTTGCATATAAAATTCTCAACAAGTGGGTTTCTCGACATCACTGAAATCTGTCACGTGAAAATCCATCTTTTAATGAAGTGTTTTTCATAAAATTTAGATTTGTGCATGAATATATCAAGTATTTATTTTGAATAGTTCTTGTGCAATACAACTTTATTAAAATTAAAAATAGTTTTTCTCATGTTAAGTCTCAAAATTTCTTTTGTATGATTTGTAAAATTTCCTAAATATATTTCGGTGTTTTTTTACAAAACTATATCTGTTATTGTATTTACCCTACCTCAAAACAGTGGGTATATTTGACAGACCTTTTTAACCAACAAATAAATATGAATAACCCTTTTTTCTCCCTAGAATGACTTTGAATTATAACATTGTATACTAATGGTAGTACTTCATTAAAAGTTTTTATTTAATTAAATAAATAAATGCACCAATAAACTTAAACTAAATATGCAAAAAACAGGCTTTCTAATTGTGGAAAGACCAATTAAAAACTCATTCAAGCTAGGCATGAAATTTCTAATGGCAATGTTTGCATTATGAGTGGAATTGACACTTGTCTCTACAGAACACATTATACAGTGTGCCATTTGATATATAAAAACATTGACTTTTTATTGGTTATATGTAATATATAATTAAATGTAAGAGAACTATGAACAATTCTTAAAAGGGAGAATGTGGCAGGAGATGTATGATTTTTCTGTTCGATATCTCTGTAACCAAACAAAATTTTGAAGGCTGTAATTATTAATTTGTCTGAGCAATGACAATTTTTTATTTAGTAATTTAATTTAATTCTTTTTCAAGGGGTGGTGGATAAAATAAAGAATATAAAGTTGCCCACAGAAAATTTTGCATGTCACACTGGGGAAGAAATTTATTTTTTTGTGAAATACTGCTTTTCAAAATTAGGAACCTAAAAGTTGTATACTTCTGCATTATGGATTATTAGCTAAGGTTTTATGCTATACTAATTGGTACAGTATAAATAAAAAGCAGTTTAATAAAAATTTTGAATTAAATAAATGGCTGTCTTTTCCCATGTTGGTTAGCTCTAGGTTTCTAATTGTGCTTCTATCTACATTTTTAAATTTTGATTTGAAAGAACTGCTGCAAATTTAAAATTATGTTGAATGAAACATTTGATTAATTTAATCAAATAATTTTGAAGTGGTTTCTTATTTAAAATAACTACATGAAGTATTGTAATGGTAGATAAACACTAAAAATACCTAACTGTAATGTCGTGGAAACATTTTGTTATGCTTGAAAATTGTTATAATGAAATGACGGAAAAGAGCATAAATGAAAAATAAAGATGTTATTAATCTTGCTTGAAAATGTTTGTTGTAATTAAAGCGATTTATAAATGCTGTAAAGTTTTGGTATTTTTTGGTGCTGTAACTGAGAGAGATTTGTAGATCTATCATCTTTTGGAAAGATACCACTACTTTTCATTGTCTTTAATTTCTTACAACTTTTACATTCTTCTTGTGAACGAATGTAGTGTTCATAATATGACATTGGAAAGATCAATTGTTAAAGTAACTCTTTGGATCTTTCAACTGAAATCTTGTGTTTAACAAACTGTGACATAGCTATTTGTGAACTTTTTATATTATGAATTGGTAATTTTGTTACTTAAGAGCAGTTTGTGTGTTAAAATTTTTTCACTGAATTCATTTTAGAAAAATGTCACTTTGAAAATTGTGTTTTCTTCAGTTAATGGCACTTGATGGATGTTGTTAGTTGTGATATGATGTACATTAATTAAATTTAAAGACTGGATAAAGAATTAAATATTTATTTTCATCTCCCACTAGATGTTTTTGCTGAAGAAAACTTTACAGAAGAAACACTTGAATGGAGATCTTGGTGATGAGCCTCACTTAATAATTCCAGAAAAAGGAAAATCTGAAGCAAAAGAATATGTTCCAAGTAAGTATGCAAGAATTGTTCGTGCATATTTTCAAACTGAATGAGCATGTGGTAAGAATACTTTGCACATTGTGCACACAGGTAGGATGGAAGTGTATGTTAGTCATTTAATTACTTTCAAAATGTAAACTTGCAAAAACAGTTTAAATTCACATTCAGTGATATGTTAAGTTTTTAATTTGATTTTAAAAAATCTTCAAATTTCTCAACCCTTGATAGGAAAATCATGTCATTTGTCCTCCAATCTTTATTCTTCTCAAATTTTTGTACCACCAATTTCCACCATATTAAACATTAGATACATTATTAATTATAACATAGCTATTAGTGAGGCAAAATTTAATTCTTGTAACTTTCAGTCTTATTTTTGTAAAAGTCAAAAACTAGAATATTGGACTCTCTTGACATATCCATCAGTCACCTTCTTCATACAAATTATACAAATTGCCAGTAATATTAACTGATGTTTTATACTGTTATTTTTTACTTAGTAGAGAGTCAATTTTAATTTATCAATTGATATGTGATGCTACATTGTTTTCAGCAAGGAGTTTTGTCTTCAGTTTGAAAGATTAACTTATGTTTGTTGTTTAGATCACGTAGCTAAGGGAATTGTATTTAAGGCTTCTTATCTTGTTTAGAAACTAAGTTAAACTATAATGGTTATTGGACTTTTTTACCTGTGTTCACTATGATTTTGTGTTCTTAGTTACACATTTAAAATAAATAAGTACTAACGAGAACTTTTATCACTACTTCAACAGCAAAGAAAAAAGGTTCATGTATAAGTACTTAAGTTTAGATTTTATTTTTGTTTTTTATTTATTGTTATAAAAGAATCTAAAGTGTAAATATTAGAAACTTGCAAGGATAGGTAAACAAAACATAAATTAAGAAAATACAGAAACATCTGAGAGATATGCATGTAAGCTGCTTGACTACTATAAAATGAACTGTGGCCTTTCTTTTGTACTTCTTTTTGAACCATTGTTAACTCTTCTAATCCAACCTTATTCCAAGAAAGTAAAAATATAAAATTAAATGAAAGCAAATGTGTAACTGTTGGAAATCTAAGACTGTTTAGGATAAATAACTAATTGTATTTTACAATCTACATTTGAAACAAAAATGTACTTCTAAATTTATTTCGTAATTTAATGTTTTCAACTTTATCTACAGATGATTTTACTACAGTGTATTAAGAATGAGAAAAGATATAAAGTACAAAGTTTTACAAAAGAGCAAAATACAAACTTTAGATGCTAATGTAGAAGGTTCTGGAGGGATGTATGAATGAAAACTGAATTTTTATTCTTGACAGAAAAGTTGCATTGTACTTTTACTATTCAGAATGACCTTGTACATTCATAAACATAACTTCAGTAAAAGTACTTGTTAAAAATGTGCTTTTTTTGTGCATTAAAATTTTCATTTTAAATAAATTTTAGTGAAAAATGGAATGCTTTATGTAATTTTTACATAATAAGCAAGTAGTTTTGTTTTGAGTGTTCGTGGAAAATGAACTAAAGGAAATGTCATTAACCCATTCTTGGCATCAGTCCTGATCATATGTTTTTACAAGTGCTTACATTATTCATAATTTTTTTTTTTTTGACAAATCTCCTAGTATTGTGTGTAAGCATGCCAGGTCAGTGTGTTTTAACTGAATATAAATAGTTTAAAATAGTTGAGCTTTATGAAACTTTGTAGAATGTGTGTCAACTGCCTGTTGTGGAGACACAAGTGTAGAGGATGACAATTGAGTTGAAAACAAAAGGTGGAAGACTTTTTCCAAATGTTGTCCCCACAACAGGCAGTTGCCATCCATTCTACAAAGGTTTATCATGAATACTTTAACTTATCCTTTAGTAGATTGTTTAGGCAAGCTTGAATTTCTGGCATTGTTGCAGTGAAAACTAGGTAAAAAGGGACTGAGGTTCTTTGACATATTCATACAGGTGTTGATTGAAGTAATGATAATTTAGCTTTATGCAATTATCATTTTGTGGAAAACAACTTTATAGGGTAAAAGTTTGGAGAATGAAGTGCCATGAAAAGTTAAAGAAAATGCTATAGCATCTCTGAACTCTGCTTTCAATTTAGAGACAACTGTTGTCAGTACTCTGTGAATATTTTTAACAAGATCTCAATTTATAACTAACATTACTAAGCTTAAATCAAATAGCATTAATAGCAAAACAGCAAATGGTCTAGATCTTGAAAGTGAATCAAATTTTATATGGTTTTAAAATTATACTTAGTTATACTGTATAGCTGTATATACATGGACTGGTATTATAAATTGAATATGGATCTAGCTTCACAAAGTTTATATATAAACTAATGATACCTGAATAACTTCTACATATAAATTATATTAACCCTATAAATATGAGCTGGGTGGAATCTATCCAGCTTGTTACCACAAAAGTATCCATGAGAGCAGTGATACAAATTTTTATAGTGTGTGCATATCTTTACAAAGTTTTACAGATTATTGGTAAACACTACAAGACTTTCACACACCAAATACAGATTTTTTATTTATTTAAATTAAAGATTTGATTGTGAATTTTTGTTTAGGATGTTGGCTATCAAGCATGAAAAGTAATTTTCTTTTTAAGAGTAAAAATACTTTTTGTCTGAAAATTGTCAAGTTTCTTTTGTGTAATTTCTGTACATCAGAAAGTCTATCATCAGACATATTTTAAATAGAGCTGTGTGTTCAGTATATTTTATCAATGCTCATACTGTGTGGTGTTCAATTTGATTAACCTGATAATCATCATAAAAAAAATTGGGAAATTAATATAAAATAACATTTACTTGTTTTAAAATACTCAAAGTAGTAACAGGAAACCATAAATAGAGTAATCTTATAACAATATATATCTATTTCTATTAGTTTTTGTTTTTAGTGACATTTGAACCATGTCTGAAAAATGCTGCAACACAATTTGAAAATAACATGGCATATGCAGCTTGCATTACTGTCTCAAACAGCTTAATGCTCATGGCATGGATACCCTACACAGATTATTTTTTCTTTCATTATTTTATCAAACAAGTGTTTAATTTTAATCACTGTTACAAAAATTAGTGAAATTAAATTAAAATAAAAGAAGCCCTTAATTAAGTATGAAATGTGTATTTGCAGTAAATATTTATTTTTTTATATTTTCTTTACCTTGACATTATACTTGATACTCTAAGTCATAGGTAAGTAATTAAAATATAATGAAACCAAATAGTTTGAAATTTTGTGATCAGTACTTATGATCAGACTTTACATATCTTACATTTTCATATCTATGTTCTATATTTATTTTATTTCTAGCAGATAGCTTAGAAATGATAATAAAATTAAGTAGTACACTCTCATTTTTGGTACAAACAACACAACAGAGGTTCAAAGTAAATCTCCCAATTGTTTCTTCTGTTCTTTGTACATCTATTTTCTATGTTTATTCTACTGTAAGCAGTTGAAGTAGAAATTTGCTGAATATAAAGCAATAAATCAGTGTTTCTGTTTAAATATTAATGTATTGTGAGTACTTTAACATATCAGTATCAAATAAGCTTTTATGGCACAGTTCCTAGGACTTTCACTGCTCTAACAACTTATTGAAGATAAGATTTATCAACTTGTTGGCAGTGTGCTTTTTATTATGAGAATTGTCTGAAGTATTTATCAGATTTTCATGTTATGGCTTTGTCGAAAGTCTAGGTTAATCCAGTAATTTTGGTAAATATTTGAATGCTGATTAATAAGCAGACATTTCCTACAGTCTGTTCAGTTGTGAAAAGAATTGTCATTCTGCACTAATTGCCTGAGAAATCTTTAGGAAATATATCTCCTTTTTCAAACAAAAGGAATAAGAGGGGCTTGCTGGCTTTCTCAAGTCAGTAAGAAATCTGCATTCAGGAGACATCTTGGTGGAAACATATTTACTGCAACACACCAAACACCTTCCAAGTTTGAAGAGCATTGGGAATATATCCCCTAAGGTTATTCCTGATGCTACTCTGAATTCCTTGAGGAATTATTGTTGAGAGGGACTTAAAGAACATTCCTGAGTGAAAGATCCTTGCTGGTTTTCCAGTCGAGACATTTCTTCACTTGCAAAGATGGAATAATGATGCCTATTTGTTCTGATGTTGACATTTACATCACATCCTCATGCCACAGTCAAGTTGTGTTATCTGAGCTGTAAGGTACAGCCATACATTCCAAGCCATAGTGAGGTAAAATGTATATTTATGATGTGGCTCTATAGAAAGTTGTATCTGATCCAGTAAACTCTTATGGTTGGATTTATTGGCAACACAGGTGTGAAAGTTATGAACATTCTGTTTCCTGCTTTACTGTACATTTACAGTAACAAATGTGTAGTTATAGTGAGGTTTTGATTACTGTAAACTATGTACATAGATGCTTACATGCATACATATATCACTATTCATGAATAAATATTTTAAATTTCAGTTATTTTGTGAAAAAAAATTGTGAAACAGTAAATGTAAAAGGAAATTTAGTAAACGATTATTTCCACTACTTAATGTTATGCAGTTCTTTTTTGCATCTGAGTCGTGCTCGCTAACCCTCATTGTAAGACTTGTCCAATTTCGTATACTAGTTTCAAAAAAAGTAATTTTCATAAACTTCAGGTGTGCATTTTTGAATCCCCCCCCCCAAAAAAAATAAATTATAAATGACTACTGATACCACAGAAATCTATTGTATGTTTTATGGTTTTCTAACTGTACTGTGTTTTGGGTTTTAAAAAACATAATCTGTTTTATAAATATTATTGAACAGTGTAATAGCTGTTCTCTCATAAGTAACTTTTAAAAAGACTTGCACACTTATGTGGAGGAAATATACAGCTTTTAATTGGTTATAAACTTGTAGATATAAATACCATGCATAGATAAGTCTTCTCAAATGATGAAGTGGCAGGTGGAGCCAATGTGGTGGATTCAGTAAATATTATGGTACCTTGGTAAGTATAAAAGGTAGGAGGTTATTTTATTTTCTAGCTTCCCAAACTTGGAAGTTTATAAATAATTCCTATGAAACTATAGACATATTGTAGACACCATAAAGTGTGTAATCTGATCAAACCTAGATGTACAAGTCTATTACACAAAAATCAATATTTAGCTTTTCTTTTTAATATATATACTTTTAAACTAATAAATTACCCAATGTGTAACACTAACTTTTGAATTATTTGTAATTTGATATCAAGTTCATGAATGTAGTAGTTCAATAAAAATTTGAATGCAAGTCAGACATAATGACATACTTTCTGAACCCTAGTTACCTGTATTGATAGGGTTGATTGTTGATGCAGAGTCCTTCATGTGGCCTGTCATTGACAAATTTGCAGGCTCCACAGTGGTGTGTCTGACTTGTACTGCTAAAAACTGGGTTTTGGTACTTGTGGTGGGCAAAGAAAAGGTAACCCTTTGTGTATAATATCAAAACAAACAAAAATTCACAATAATTCTGAAATCTACAAAATTGTCAATATTTTATGCAAATATTGGCTTTCTTTACTCATTACATGCTCAATGTTATAATTGCTATAGGTTTAATCTCTATTTCAGTAAGTTCTGCGAGTAACAAATGTTGTCTTGTAGTAATAATAACTTTATAAAACAATGGCTATAAGGAAGTTGAAAAATTATAAATGTTCTATGTGTAGAGAAGGGGGGAAGGTCTTGCAACTGATGCATGTGAAAATTTCTAATCTTTCTGAATTATTAATGTTAACTTGTTTTATACAATAAACTGTTGTAGTAACCATTTGTATGTTAAAGTATGTCTATCGTTCTTTTTCTGTGTCTTAGTTCAGCTTCTAGGTCTGTATTTGACAATTCTTTGGTGTTATAACTGGGCTTGTTGGATTTCATCATTAATCTAGTTCCAGTTGATTGTTTTGAGTAATGTTCTGTTGATTTGTTTGTTTTGTTACTGTCACAATAAAAAAAATTCATTGTCTATTTTTCAATAATCTATTCTGCATATAATAGAAAGCAAACTTTTGCAAGTAAATACATCACTAGTATCAAAAACTATTTTTATTATCAGTTTGACTTTATTATTTTTATGAATTTTATCCTGAATTATAAAAGTTTAGCTGTTTCTGAAATAAGTTAACTCTTCATTTTGTAATGTTGAATTCAGTCAATTCAACAATAGTTGTTAAAGCAAGCCATACCTCAATCTTAACACGTCTGGATGGATGGTGGTCCTGGGTGACGTCAACACATCATTGGTGTACACAATATTGAAACAAAAATGTTCTTGAAAGTGTAAATATTTATTGTCCTGAAGTGAAACTCAGCTTTACTGTAACATTTGAAATTAGAACCATAACTTAGGTTTTTTTTTCAGAACCTGATGTTGCTTTTATACTAAGATCTATTTTAGACTTTTGCTAGCAGATACCAGAACAGTCATGAATGACAAAGTATTTTCAAGTGATAACTGTTTTGATGGCAACATTCTTTTCTGGTTTTGGAAAATTGTATATGGCACAATGCATTCAGTTAAGAATTATAAGTTTGTACTTCATGTTCTAAAGTAACAACCCCACAGGCCCATAAAATATATATCTAGTTTATTCAGAAGTAGCAGTAAAAAAGCAAATATTTTTCTTCCCCAGTCTGTAAAACAGACAACTAAGACATAATACAAATAATTATTCATTATTTCTCATTCTTCTCATTTTCTGCTCATGAGAATGATTAAACCTGTTCAAAAAGAAGTGATCTTATTTATGTTGAGTTTTACTTAATGTGCATAACTGTTTAACTGCTACTACAGATTATAAATACAATTTTTGATGTGTATATTACTGTTGCAGCTTTGTAACTCTGGCCTAACATTAAGGTACATTTATGTAAATGCACTTGTTTTGGCATTTTTCTGTTTTCACACAATTTAATGTGTTTATGTAAAAGTGATTATTTGTTCATTATGAGACTTGTGTTATCTTGGTACTATTATTTTTTGTAATGTATTACAGTCACTTAGTTCCTGAAATTTATAAGCTGTGCAATATTTGACACATAACATATTTTATGAAAGTAAACAATTATGAAGATTCTTGGGGTGTCAAACTAGAAAATGTATACTTTACTTTTTTAATCGGTTAATTTATTTGTTTATAAATGTGACTTTAGTGTATCATAAATGGTTGTTGAATTTTTTTGACTATGATCTGTGCATCTTCCACTTCTGCTGTTATAGTGAACAAGAGGTTATTAGCTATTCTGTGTAACAGCCAGATGCTTATTGTAGTCACGGTAGCACAAAAGAAATCATCGGTTAAAATATTTTGTTAATAGAATTTGTTATAGTAAGCTAATACTATTGAAAAAACAACAACAACAAACTATCATCATCAGCAGGTATTGTAACTTTAATATTTTTGTAGGACAGTTTGAAGGGTCACTGGGAAAACTTCAGGTAGTTAATGTAAACTATCCTAGAAAACTTTTGGAAACTGGTATTCACAGGTCAATGGAAGAAGAGGAATCCTCTGCTAACAAGGATCTACATATGTATCGAAAACTTCTACTTGACATAGAAAAGGTTTGTATATCTGTGGTATATCCTTGGTTATGGATATACATATCATTATGTGATTTTTGCACTTTGCGACTCAAATATTTATTAAATTTCTTTTAAGTTGGAAAATTAATGATCAAACCTTGCTGAATAGTTTAGTGTGAATTATAAAATCAGGGTAAAACAGTAAAAGCACATTTGAATATTTATCTAACATTCAAGAAATCACAAGTTAATCAGTCTAGCCTTTTCTTTCTATTAGTTTTTGTTAATACCACATATGCTGTTATGCTGGTGTATAAGATATTTGAAGCTGAAAAAATTCTTCAAAAACTAGAGGCCCCTTAAGGTGGATTTCTGTGTGTGGTAATAAGGTTCTGTAATTTCAGAGTGACTGTATCTGCTCCCATTTACTTTTCTCTTGCATTTCTTGGAAGGTTCACAGTAACTTTATGGGGGCAGTGATCATTTTCCTATCAGTTAGAGAGAGACTGATCATGGTCAGTGCCACCTAACCCTTGTGCATTGATGGATGTTGGATCAGGTCATCTGGCCCTCTTTAAATGTCTTCTCAGAAATTGATTCTGCCATTGTCTGTAAACCATCTTTACATAACTGCATGGCAGCAGTGAGTGACTGTATTGTACAGGCGGCTACTCAGTGTATTCCTAAAACTTTAACACATTTTCCACAGTACACTCATCCATATTGGAATCCTATCTGCCACATAGCATGGACTATTTAAAAATGGGCTTGAGATACCTAAGAAAGGTATCCCACACCTCATTGCTTTTCGGAAGGTTCATGCACATACTTGGCAGGTCAGATATCAGAGCCAGAAGGAATCGTGGATTAAATACACATTTAGCATGGTCAGAAAGTTGCTGATGCCCAGAGCATTGGCAATATTCTTATTGAAAGCTTTTCTCATGCATTTAGCACTTCTGCTTCACCCTTCACCTTCTTAGCCATTGTAACCTGGGTAGTGGGACTGCCTCTTTCCCTTTTGAGCTGATTGTCTCTAGGACTGTAGTTGTCCCTTTACAGTGGTGGAACTTGCACTTGCTCTTCATCAGTCTGGCGGTGCATCAGTGAGACCTGAAAAGCTTGCTTGCTTAATATTCCTATCATTGCATACCATATTTTAGGTGTCTTACTCTTGATATGGATGGCATTCCTGTTCAAATAAACTTCATTTGTTTTACAATGTCTTTGATTTCAGTGGGGTACTCCTTACATAAATCTTTTGCTCTGTTCCTTAAGGAACCATAGACTGAAACCAAAGCAATTTGTTGTTGCCTTCTTGCCTGGGTTATTGGTGTTTTTAAGTGAGGATTGGACCTACACATTTGTCTATACTACCATTCTCTTCCTTTCTCAGGTGATTTCATTTATCTTTTGATACATCTATGATAGCTCTTTCCTGGCCATCTCAGTTTCTGCAGCTTTCTCTTCTGTTAACTTCTGTCTTCATCTCTTCACCACCCTTAGCTACTGGTTTCTTCCAGACTTTCTTGTTCTCTGTCTTAATGCATTCTCTGTCTTTTTGTCATTGTGAGTTGATCTGGCTTATGGAAACTTAAGGATAACTCTTCCATAAGTTGCTTTCCTTTCGTTTTGTTTCACATCTTTATCCTTGTCCTGATTCAGATAGACTTCTGTGCTATAAATGTGTGTTCCTCTTTATTACTGCCTGCATGGCTTCCTTCTGTGATACCTCTTCTTGCCCCTTTCTTTCTTTCTTGGCAGCTGTTATTTGTTCTTTCTTCCTCTTTTACCAGTTGGGTTTAGGTCTTCATTTGATTGAATTCATCTTCTTTATTGTCTTCCTCTCGTACTTTGTTCCATTGTGAATTCTCACACAATTACAGCTTTGCTCTGGCATTTCATTTTCGTTGTCCTTTGGAGATAGAGTCCACATGCCTGATTAAAGTACTATTTCCATTGGATTGTGGTTTTCTGTCCCCTTTGGGTTGTCTTTCACCTGTAACTATTATAGAATATTGGTGAGGATTTGCCATGATATGTTTTTTATTTTGTTTTCAGGGACTCCTTGCTCTTTTGGTAATGCTCATTGTTCACATTCCACTCTGCAATAAGTGATACCTGACCAAGTATTCTTTAACTGTTGAAATCTGCACTTTCATGCAATGCACACTGTTGAGATAGGATGTTCCACAAGATTGCTTTTAGGTTTATCTTCACGATAGAATTGTTTCAAAAGTTTGCCTCTCCTCGACTGTACTCACCTATGGACTTAATGGGTAAATCAGAAGGAGATAGCTGCCCATCCCTGCCATACTTTGTATTATCTACTTTTAAAAGTAAGGTTTTGTTGTCATTCCTCTGTACTCTCCATTGTGTTTTACCCTCCTTTCCTTCTCGTGGAATGTGAGTCCTTATCCCTTTCCAGTTCTAAGCTGCTGGGGTGGTGAATCTTAGAGACATCCCTCCTGAATTGGTTAATAACGTGTGAAAATAACAACAAAGAAATAGCAGTGGTGTTGTACTGGTATAGATGATTTGTTAATTGGTTCTACTCTAAATCCAAAACCTTGCTATTGGGAGCTATTGAGGTGAAATGCAATTTGTTCTCTCATTTGTTTCATATTCAAAAACACCACAAGTCCTCACACGTGTATTATAGATGTCTTCCTTCATTCATTTATACTCTATTAGTATTGCAGTGGAAATAATTGTGCATTTTTATGGATCTTTCAGTTGTACCTCATTGTTCCTTATTCTAAGAATGTTAGTGTACTTGGGGTGGTTCCAATGGCTTTTACTTTTGAAAGAGTTGGTTCACATTAAGTAGACATCTTTTTGATACAGGATGTTGTGCTCCCAGATTAATCAATCAATTTATTATGTTTGTGTGCCCCATGCATGAGTTGAGGTGTGTATTAGATTCCTTCCAGTATCATTAATTTGATGTTAAGATATTTTTATTCTCTTTGGTACCCCTACATGGAAATCCACAGAAATAAGAAAGAATTGGTGGTTAAGGTTTATCCATAGATGTATTATCATATTTAAATACAAATTTGGCTTTGTTTTAATGATAAATCTCTATTTGAATTTTCTAGTTGTACAGCTTGCTATTGGAAATAGATGATGATGATAAGCGAATTGACACACACTTAACAAATGCCATCACTGAGGTCAGTGAGATAAAACATAGTAGAGATCAGTTAACTGGAAAGCTTTTTTGTGGACTCGTGGGCAAAGGGAATGACGTATCATCTAATGAAGATTTTCTTTTAAACTTATCATTAGTCAGGAAGGGGCGAACATTACTTTTGAAGTCATTGCATTATCTTACAAAGGTAAGTAAAATTAAAGTTTGAAAATGTCTTTGAACGTTTTAGGTCATCTTCACATTGACATAGTGTTGTTCTGTACTTTATTTTAATTAGCTTTTAATATCCATCCCATCCATCTTTAGAATATAAATTGAGACTTAATTTGTTAAAGTAAGAGCTGTAGAGAGCTTAAGTGAAATATTGCTGTTGGTGATATAAGAATTTGTATAAATCCCAGACTGTTCAGAAGTTATGTTACATAACTTTAGTATTTTGTAAAAAATATATCTTCAGTTCAGTGACCCACCTTCAAGTTTAGATCTAAATGTTAGCTCTAGAACATTAACACATGTTAGTGTGCAGTAGCTTTTGTGGAAGTGTAGCTACTCAGGATAATTGTTTAAGAGATATAACAAAACTGGAAGGTTAAAAATTGGCATCGGACTTGAAATAATGAGATGAGAAAAGTAGGATAAGGGTGTTGTGTATGTATAAATCCATATTTAAACTTTTTGTCAACAATCAACAAAAACGTTTCGGATGGGAAGAGGTTGATATCGTTCTTAATGTACAACATTTAGGGTGAAGTATACATGGAAATCATCATGCACGTACATCTTGGTTGATGGTGTTGGAGTTCTACACAAAATTGATGGCACTATTTAGGAATATGACATGTTAAGCATCAGTTCATCTTCCAGCAAAATGATTTCAAGCATGGTGAAATATTACTTTAGAAGTTGATGGAACACAACAACCATTGTTTTGCCTGCAAATAGTTCCTGTTTGTATATTAAGGCTGTATGGGCTTGTATAGAAACTGAGAAGGCCAAGTGGTGACTAAACTGTGTGACTCAGTTTTAGGAAATAGTACCAAGATGTTCATGTATTTCACATTCATACAATGATAATATTATTTTATCATAAAACAAGGCATACTGTTATGGTTAAAGCAAATACAAAATACTAATTTATTATACAGCTTATAAGTTGACTGATTTGTTGTAATTACCATTATGTGTGTATTTCTATAATCAGAAAGGTTTTCTAAAGGATTATTGTGACCTTTTTAATTGTCAGATTAAAAATTACTTAAGGATTATTGCTTCTTTTATTTCTCATAAAAGAGGATGGCCAAAACAAGTTTTATCATCCTCTTGTTTATTAAATAAACCCTTCTTCTAAGACCAAATATTGTCCAAAACTGTTACCAATGTTTGTGGAATTCTGAAGAAGAGTTTGATTTAGTCCTACAATTATTCAGAAACTATTGTCATGTATGCCATTTTTAAGTGAAAGATTTTGTTGAGTGATTGAAAAAGAACTTTTTTTTAATTGTGTGTAGTGTTTTTTGAACATGTATGTGAATTTATCCATTTTGCTTAAGCTATGTAGAAGCATGTATAGCATAATATTGTTACATAATATTTATTAAAATTAAATGTTAACTTGTTATAAGAACTTCTGGAGCCAAGTATTAGAAACAAGTAATAGCATAGAAACTGTATTAATTTCATAGATGTATTTAATATTGGAATAGGTGTGATATTAGCTTAGAAAGGAAAACTTGTGTATAGTGATGTTTTGTACTCATAAGATGTTTTGTACTTATACTTTAAATTCAGTGGTGTCATTTTGATTATCCATAACTCAGTCTTTTTTAATGTTTTTGCAGTCACAACAGATGCATGTTCTTGTCAAGCTATTTCGTGGATTAACTCTGGTTTTGAAAAGGGACCTAAATGACCAGCTTTTGTTGCAGCAGGTTGACACAGTGATCAATATTATAAGGAACTGTACTCTTAAACATTTGGTGGATTTAGGTCAAGCATTACAAAACTTACCAACCACAGAAGAAGGAAAACCTATTTTTCCAATTAAAGACAGAAATCATTGTCAGGCTGCCTTTCAAAGTAAGGTAAGTAAATAAGATGATTAATACCAGTGCTTTTAATATCATGGTTAAATAGAGAGAGAAAACCTCTTTCGA
The DNA here is from genome assembly GCA_011833715.1 of Carcinoscorpius rotundicauda. NCBI lineage: Eukaryota > Metazoa > Arthropoda > Merostomata > Xiphosura > Limulidae > Carcinoscorpius > Carcinoscorpius rotundicauda. Next base: position 37,252,166 of record CM022401.1, read on the forward strand.
CAAAAGTGCAAGTATGCTTGCTCAGTAGGCAAATGCTGTTTCAAGCTTTAATTTTTCTTCAGATAAAACATTCATTGAGCAGCTTAGTAATCTCATATTAAGTATATAGGCATTTTTTTTTCTATAGTCTGTTTCAGAGGATGTTTGAATTCACACATAGAGTGAAACAGTGGACAAATTAGCATAAATACACACACATTTCTAATGTTAGACATTATTATAGTTCATGTCTTTTAAAATATTGAGTTGCAATATTTTATAGAGCCTTTGGTAAAGCATTAAAACTTAACCAAGGTACTTAATGTAGCTAATGTCCTGAAGCCAAAATGTAGTAGAGATGTTCATGTGCACTGATTTGATTTTGATGTGGAGAAGCACTTTTTTCACACTGAAATAGAAACAGATTAAAATAATTACTAACACATCAGCTCTATTAGCATTACCTGTTATACAGGTAAAAGTAACAAAATCATATAATTTGATCTTGAATACAGTGGTGTAGCTAGAGGGGACATGTGTCCCAGGGCACAGCATCAGGGGTGGTGCCAACTTGATGTTACACAATTAGGAATGAATTTCAGAATGAAATTTTTTTTTCTCTCTTAACCAAATAATGCCCAGTGTCCCAAATATGTGAGCTGCAATATCATGTGTTGCCACAACTTAGTTGTGATTTGGTCACATTATACCATAACACTTCAATCTGATGTTTTTCCAACGTTTAGGAAAAGTCACTTCCTGACAAATTATGGATGTTGCTATGTAACGTTGCCACAATGTCGTAATTGGTCACATTTTTCTATTAACTTGTTTAAACATTATGAAAGTGTCAAAATGCAGTCACTTCATAGAGAATAATCAACGTTGTTGTGTAACATTTTGTAAATGTTATGAAATTTAACGTTATATGCTGTAAATCAGTAATCAGAACGTACATTACATGAATAATTCACCGAACAAAGCTGGTAAATTGTCTGTTACTTGATCCAGTTTTCGGAATGCTACCATGGCTTCAGCACCTTTCCTTCAGAAGTAACCAACGGCTATAACAGATAATTGAAATGGGAATTTAATTGACTTTACCAGACTCCCCACAAGTATGATAAAGCTGGAAACGAAGCAGAGGAAATCTGACTGAAGTATCTAAGCGAAGCCAAGAAAATCTAACACCGGACTAGATTCTGAATAGCAGATACTAGTCCCAATGGTTTGTGGCTTTTTGGCATTAATCTTAAAATTGAAACTGGTGAGCTCGCAACCGAACCAACTGATAATTTGAATCTGACTTACCAAGAGACCAGGTTGCATCTGAGGTGGTGGATGAGTGATGGTCATGAGGGAGGAAATCATGACAGGACTCCCTTTTGGCTTACATTTTGTTATGAGGGGGCACAAAAACTGACTTTGTCCCTGGGTGCTGACAACCATAAATACGCCTCTGCTTGATTGTTTTTTTATGGTTTGAGTATTATTATTATTATTATTACTGCAAAAACATTTTGTATGCGTTACTATGCAAGTGTTTAAGTCATGATGATATTTTACATAGATAATATTTCCTAAGAAACTTTTAATTAAAACAAACTGGAATTACAGTGAAGATAACAATGCAAATATATTTATTTCATAAAACAGAATAAACTAAATCCAAAATGATAAAACAAGAACAATGGCTGTTACTGTACTCAGAAGAAAGATAAGCTAGATTTTAGGATATTGCAAAATTTCCCTTGAAAGGAAACTGTAGGATACTCATGGCAGCTTTTGAAGTTATAATATCCCAGTGATAAAACATAACATCTTTTGAGCTGTAAAAAATTTGAGCTGCAATATTTGTGACATCTATTTTCCATAACACTAGATGATAAACATGTTTCTCTAATATTCATTGGAGCTTCTTGGAGAAAATAAAGCAACAATATGGCTCTTGCTTGCAGCAGGTATCACTGAACTGTCAGTACTCCAATGGTAAAACATGGCATCTTTCTGCAAACTCAGGTTTACTAGTAAAGATGATAGGTGTCACTGTTATACAAATATCAGACACCTGTTATACAACAAGTGACCAGCTTTTGTTATATAACAAAATTCGGATTTTGTTATACAACAAAAGCTGGTCACTTTAGTCCCATTTCTATTTTTCAAAGAATTTAAGTAGAAATGAAAGATTCTGTGAACTAAGTATGCTAATGTGTATATTTGACAAGCAATTGCTGCATTGTTATTTTAAGAATGTATATTTACTATGTGTAATGTGTAATTTATATGGAACTAACGATTTTAAACATATCAAGGTGCATTCAAATTTGTTTCATTACTTGTATTTCCTGAAAGATCATGATACACACTCTCACTTACTCTGTAATTCCATAACTCCAATTTTTCTGTTTTGAGTTCAAGTATTTAATGTTTTGTTTTAACTTGTTAAGGAGCAATGCACTTGACGTTGTTGATATACTTTCTAGAACCAGTTTTATTGGTATATACTTCAATGAATAATACTAATTTTTGTTTTGCAGTAAACCCTAACTAAACAACCTTCACCTCTTATCACTATATGAAGTTCCTCTATTTTTCTGTCATGCTGTTACCTCTGCTTATTTTATGAAAAGACTAGTGGGTCAGTTAAGGCATTTTTGCATGCCAGTAGTGAAGCACAGTTTGCTCCTTTTAAACATTTTTCTAGTTAGATGGTGTAAGCAGTTATGCTTCAAATGTTTACTGGGTTGCTGCATTCTGTTATAATTTTGAGAATGTATATTTACTATGTAATGTGCATTTTATATGGAACTAACAATTTTAAAAATATTAAGGTGTGTTCAAATTTGTTTCATTACTTGTATTTCCTGAAAGATCATGTTGAGATAACTAGGGATTTAACATTTTAAAGAAAACCAAAAATGAACATCTTGAAATGTTGAGTGAAGAATATGCAGTGAAACAAGTAGTTTCTTCAAATATATAAAATATAAAAATTGAAAGAAAGCTTAGACATTAAAACCATTCAAACTACTTTTCTTATCCCCCATAACTGAGTTTAGTGCATTGTGCTAACCTGAGAATTGTTTTTGTTTTCTTAATTGTTATGCATGAAAACACTGCAACGAAGTAAACATTTGCCATCATCTTAAGTTTCCTGTTTAGTGAAATTAACATGTTTTTTCTTTCATGTGGATCACAACTATCATTGTTGTTTTAAAACTGAAGATGTATTTTAACATGTGGAACATTTAATCATGTTTGACACACTCAGAGCGTGAATATTTTTGAGGACAAAACTTTTAAAATTTATTGCATAGAGAAAAATTTGTTTGATAGAATCTCAAAAATATTTCTTCTTGATAATATTTCAGCAGTATCTGAATCATATGTACCCCTTTTCAAGGTAGAAACAAACTGTTAGATTTACACACATTTTAGTATGTTTGTAATGTTTTTGATTTATATAAGTTTCATTGTTGTTTTATAGTGCTGATTGAAACATCACCTATTTAAAATTTAATGTATCTGATAGTTTCAGAACTTTCGGTTTATATATAAAAGTTACCTTTAAGTACTTTCAAAAAAAAAAAGTGGATTTTGAAAAATTAAAAATAACAAGTTTGTATACAGCAAACCATGTGGATAAACAATTTCAAATGATGGTTTTAAGACAAACAATTAACGAATGTTAGTTCCATGAAGATAAAGTTTCTTTTAACTTGAGTAACTTTTAACATCAAAAACAAAGACAGGTTAAACTGTATGAGGTATGTTTTTATTACTATATTTTCATTTAATTTTGTGTATGTGGAATATTGTAAACTTATTTTGTATTTGTATTTGTTATATTTTTCATGTTACTTTTCACAATTTATAATGTCATGATGGTATGTTTTTCTTATTTTATCTGTTTTTATTTATACTTGTAAATTATTTTTGCCAAATGTTTTTTAAATTTTATTTAATTTTTGGTTATTTTGAAGTCTTCCATCCCCTTGCTTATTTGCCTTTTATAAATAATTCCTAGTGGAATTATCTACTCTTATATAAAAATATTTCATATATACATATATATTTCATTTGACAGGATCTTTTCTGTACTTTTTTTTTTTTTAGTTTGGATCTCTTGTAATGTGCCACATGCTAAGTACAGCAGAAAATTGGTACAGCCTTGGATTGGAGAAGGATTTAGAAGTTGAAGCAGCATGGTATGTTGAGAGTAATTTATAGCTATGTTGAAGGTATCACAGTCAAAAAATATTTATACTTCCATTATGTATGTTACAGTTTTTTGCATGTTTTATCCAAATATTTTCATATATATTGAATGTATATCAGTTCATTAAAATAATTGATTTTATAGGCATTACAAGCAATGTAACATTTTGGATGGATGCATCAACATATTAGTTAACCCTCCTGCTACAGGAATGTTTTTTCTGTATGCTGAAGATTTCACTGATTCACATTCAAAATTTGAACTTCTTTGTCATTGAGGCATATGAAGGAAGGAACTTGGCTCAAAAAAAAAAATTGATACCTTAAAATTTAACATTATACAAGTTTTAAGTTCACAATTTTATAAAGCAATTTTTAAAAAACTATTCAGTTTCCTCTATGATGAGTATTGGCATTTACCCTTTTCACTAATTTATTTTCCAAACCTCTGAGTCCTACAAAATATAATGCAAATTACTAATTAAAATGTTTTTGTCACTCAGGCTAATCAAGCCATAATCTTTATAGCCTCCAATCCTATTTGGATACAAAGCCATAAAACAGAAAATCAGACCATTCTCGTCTTGTCTCCTTTTTCAGAAATTGCTAGTCGTTATATCCTACATATAATCCTATATATTATTTATAATAAACACATAGAAGTTTTATTCTATCAAATGATGTATTCCATTGTTGTTGTTGTTCAGTGAATTGTTAATTTTACTTCCAGTCAAACTTTATTCCCATAGGAAATGCATTGAAGAGGTTAACTAAAGTTTTGAAATATTTTATTGCATAGTTATAAAGCTAGAAAATCCTAGTTATAGGATATTGTATGCTTTTTATGTGTTATTTTGTACTCTTAGGTGCATTTTATAATTAACAAACATACTGGTAGTACCATTAGTGTAAAAAGTGGGGTTAAGTTTCATCAACAGGCATACAACTTGAAGTCAGTATAGAAATCAAAAAAGGGTAATTAGGGTTTATTTCTACTTTTTATGGTAGTTTTGAGGACAGTTAAATTGACCAACCTTGTATAAAGTTACGGTAAAGAAAATAACGAGTTTTAGTTTAGTGTATAGTAATCTCATCTTTATTGACAAAGTACTTGATAAATGTTCATGAAGTATGATTATGCATATAGTACTTGGACTACTACTTTGTGTGTAATATCTTAAGCAGCCTGAGTACTAGAATTGGACAAAAGGACTTGTTGATACCTAATATAGGGAATGTTGTATTTGATATATTTTCCTTTGTTTACACTCAGATTTTTAGAATATAAATTTGTCTTTATGATTTTGACTGAATTGTATCTGTCGCATAACAGCCTAGCGTTTTTAGTACGTAAAATATGAAAGCAATTTATATTGCACTTCATTATTACCTGAGTTTAGTGGAATATGTAGTATTACATTAAAGCACACATTTCATAAAACATCAGCTTTAAATAAAATGGGTTATGCTGTGAAAGCTGAACAGTTATATTAAGAAACAAAAAAAACTTTTTGGATTTTGGTATCAAAGGCTCACTAAGGATCAATGAAATATCTTAATAAATAAAATATAAAGATTTTTCATGTGTTTAAACAGAACTTCTTCAAAGTAGCAGAAAATGCAAAATAGAAGCATCCAAAATATTTAAAATGTATGTATGCATGGTATATTTTTGTATTAGTTTGCTATATTGTAAAATGCAAGTTCATAATCATGACCATCAAATAAAACGTTAACAATGATGGAGTATATGGCTTCAACATTATAATTGCACCTGGCATTTTGTTCTTGTAAACTGTAGTTGATCATAATATGGAAATCTGGATTTGAGAACAGTAGTTATTTTTTTGATGCTTGTCTGAGAAACTGTAAAATAAAATATTTTGCAAAGTTTAACTATTTAAAATTTAATATCTTCCATTGTTTTACCACATTCACTGCTCAAAATGTTGAATATTTAAGTCTTTATTATTTAGGAATGGGAACTTAAATGTCCTGTGAGCTTGCATAGATGCGCATGAATATTTTTTATTACATTTCTCAAAATAGCCAGAAAACTTCTAATGTATATCATATCATGTAACTCCGTTTCCTTACTATCGTATGGAATCTCAATGTTTAAGTGTGCAACAGATCATTTTAATCTTTTGATGAAATTTAGTTTGATACAATTATTTGCATTTTAGCTAGTGTATTGTTATAAATGTTTCAGTTGCAGAAATGATGTTTTATAGTCCATGCATAGTTTATTTTGCAGTATGTGAAATAACTGTAGTGGTTTTTTTCACTGCTTAAAAGAACTGGATTTGTTTGCAATTATTTTCTTGAAATAGATTATCACTAACAATTTTTTTGTAGATTCATATGCATGGAAATAAATGGTAAAACTAAATAATACTTCAGATGACTTATTTCTCTTGAGTGACATGGCAGTAAGCCAGAAGACATTGAACACTAAGAAATGGGTTTCGACACAGCACAAATAGCTCATTGTGCTTTAAAAGCTAAGATAAAATCACATGGCCTCAGTAAATAGTGGAAAGGAGTATTTGAGATAGAAACTAAAAACAGCTTCATGTGTATACGTTTGTTAATTTGAACTTGAAACTTTCAAGCACTTAAGTGTTCTTCTGAAATACATATCTATTTTTATGTTTTTGTAGTTATACTTTTTATTATTAGACTATATTTCATTGCAAGGGTAGTATATAAATTTAGAAACATAAATCATTAGTTCACCAAAAACCTCATGAGATAATGGGATTATGGCAAAAACTATTGCTAGTCATGAGGTTGCCCAAATGATGAAACAGTGCATTCTACTCCTTGATTGATTTTTAGTTCTGATCTATGCAGGTAGATTGCTTTAACCAAAGGTTGATATTAACAATATGGTTATATTAGAATTGATTAAAGTTAGTGAAATTTGTTGTTTATTTTTATTAAAGTATATTTACTCGTGCAATGCACCAACTATTTTGTTTGAGACTATAAAGTTAAAGTTTTGATAGTTTTATAATTTTTACACTGCTTATAACTGTTGAAAACCATTTGTGATTCAAGAATTTGGTTGTCACTAATCTTGCTGACCAAATTTTCATCATGATAAAATTATTCAGACTATCTACCACTTTTATTAAATCTGGATTGCTGACTACAGGGAGTGGTGTTACCAGCCAGTTACAACCACATCTGCAAGCAACTGTTTTTTTCTTGTTTATCTTTGAACTGCTGACTAGATGGAAGGCTACTAACTGGCATCACCAACTTCTTTTTTGAACTACCGAGTAGAATTCACTGCAAACTTTTTATTTGCATGATTTAAGAAACTAATTACATTTCACTAATTTGTTAGTAATGGGGGACCATTCAATAAATTTTTTTTAGGTTTTATATCGACTTCTGAATAACCCCAAAAACCATAAACTGCTGTATCAATACCATAGAATTTGGTTATAATTTATCAAGTTTAGTAATGAAGCTGTATTTTGGTCTATATAAAAATTGTAAATTTTTAGTAGACTAAAGACGCAGCTTTCCTCCTTGAAATTGTGTTTCAAAATAATGAGATGGTGTCCTAATGTAAAAATGGGAGACACACTGAGCTTTGGATTGGCTATTCACATATCATATGCATAAATAAGTGTATCCAAGGGGATGATTTCATAAAAGGTAACAGATGAACAGTGCCACTGTGTAATTTAGTACATGAATGATATCTGAACATATAGAAAAGAGTTTTTATTTTATATTCTAGCTTGTTAATATCAATAATTTGAGTTCCTAATTTATATGAAACTATAGACTTCATATTTTGATGGCAGAAACATCTAATATAAACCAATATTATATTCAAGGTATTGCATAACATGCAAAAATCAATATTTACTTTCAAACTAAAATTTAATAATGTATAATACTTCAAATTTAATTATACTCTAGAATTTGATGCCAAATATATGAACATAAATTCATAAGTTTTGTTCAATAAAATTCTAAACACAAGTCGACAAACATGATGACATGGCCTTTGACTCGTGACCTGTAGTTATAAGGGAGTGTTTTTACACTTAAATATTGCTGTGAAATAGATGTTACTTTTTTTTTCTATAATTACAGATTTGTCATTTATAATTTGTATATCTTTTGTTTATTCTTAACAGGACTAAAGTTATTCTTCATATGGTTGAAACATTGTGTATACTATCTGATTCTGTTATTGTATCAGCCCATGTCTCTCATCCTAAACTGCTCAACCACTTTCAGCGCTTTCCAATAGAGCGGGAAAAGTTTGAGGCCTTAAAACATAAGTTGGTGCTTTTAACCTGTGGCAAGCAATAGCATTAAAAGTTTGGTTGCCTGGGAAAGAAAAACTAGGAAAGTTGACGTTCACTGACAAGTGTTAAAAATCAAGAATACTTAGAATTGAGTTGTTTTAAAAAAATGATTGAAATTTTTTTTCTTTTTACTGTTTTTCTTCAAATGTTAAACTGCAAGAAGCTGAAACCATACTGGTAAGAACTATTTTGTACTTAATGCTTTCTTTATCCCATATGCTTATAGTTTAGACCAAGATATCATTTAACTTTACGGTGTTTTTTGTCAGAAAATGTAGTTAATGCTTCATAATTTTCATTTTAGATGTTATCCTTTGTAACATTGTTTCCACTTTACAAATTGCTTAATGATTGAAAAGTTTTAATATTAATATTCTTTCTTCTAAATTGCTGAGTAGTTTGTTAATAAAATTTCAATTTCATATCTGAGGAAAGTTAATGATCAATTTAATTAATAGCTGCTACCAAATGATAATGCTAGAACCTCTCAATTTTTAATGTTTTCACAGCTGTTTTTATTTTCTTTAAGTTTGAAGCATTTAGTAACACAGATTTTTGTCTCATCTTTTATAATTATCTTTCTTTTTAATGTATTGCCTTTTCCTTCTTTTGTGAAACAGTTTTTAAAAAATCTATGATAGAAATGATGTATGTATGTTTAGTGTTTTATTAAGCTATCTATTCTGTAGAAACTACACTACATTTGGTATTTCTTTTAAAGTTTTATACTGAAAAGTATGCATAATGATAAGACATACTTTATACACTGAGGAAAAACAAAATTTGTTACTTGCATGTTATTGTGAAAAAACAAAGTTATGGTAACATTGTGGTGTGTATAAAATATATAGGATGATAAATACTTTTCTTTAATGATAAATTAAGGTCTGCTGTTAAAGAAAATATTAATTTGCTCTTTGTATAAATAACATAGTAACACAATCAAGTAACATCTATTGGTTAGCTACAAAGTTACCATGATTATGAACAGTTTAAATATTTGTTCTGACAATATATGTAATCCTCTTTTCTAAGTATTTTAAATAATGAATTTTGTAATACATTTTTCACTTACATTTTGTTAGTGTGTTATGGAAAAATTGTTTATGGGATACTGGTTTAGGTCAGCTGGTTAATCAGTGTTTGTGAGACCATAGGTCAGTGGTCAGAGTTTTTGTAGGCATGCATTTGCTTTATAGTATGTTGTGGAAGGGACATGTGTTTATTTCTATTTAGTTCATGTATTTTTTTTTTTTTAACAATAAGACTTTTATTTTTGCATTTCTAAATTATGGTAAGGAAACTTGTTGAAATAAAGTTCATACTGACTGCTAAAAAACAATGTTGAGGATTAAAAAGAAATTACATTAACATGTTTTTTGAACATATAAAAGTGACTGAACATTTTGTCATTATTTTTATAGAGATGTAAATCAAGTGTGAAAAAATAAAATGGAGGTAGGATTTTTGTTTTATTTAATGCAAGACACAATACCTTATATTCAGTTAGGAGATGCTGAGTATGTATATAATTAGGGCAATAAGCTGTTGCTCTTTCATATTTTGTCTCTCAAAGGAAACTAGCAATTTTTACATTTCAGTGTCAGTTTTAAAATCCTTGGTAGTTCAAAATTGAGAAATAAAGTTGCATGTTCAGACATTTGGTGGTTTTATTTTATTTTTAATCTTCAAAAACCAGTAAACACACTTACAAAGGACACAATATGCTCTTTATATCCCCACCTTTTTAACTTAAAATTAAACCTGTTTTATTCAGAACGATACTATTCATTACATGTTTAATCATTCCCTCTAATGTTACTTTCTAAGAAGTTATTACAAAGTTGTGATAGTATTTTTAAATTACTCGGTTTCTTTGATTTTTATTCTTTAAAATGCAACATTTTGATTTTTGTATGTTTCCGTACTAGTAACCAGCTCTTTTATTACTTTGTTTTAAAAGGACAGCACATTCTAGTCATTGTACTTTTGAAATATTAAAAATGTAAATTTTGTATTTACTCTGCTTTATTATCTTTAACATTTTTTTTTATGGTGGACTTGGTCTCATTATGTTTCTTGAAAGACAATGTTAAATCTTTTAGATAACATTTTTCTAAATTATAATGCTGACATTCAAAAACACATATCCATGCACAGAAAATATTTCATCTTACTAACCTGGTCAGCATTAATAACAATTACAATTAAAACTCTCTCGTAAAGTGAATTACCAATTACTTTCCTTCAAAAAATGCTTACTTTTAGTGTTGTAATTTTAGCTGAAAATTATAGAAATATTACACTTAAGTGTTTTAGCCTGTCTTAAGGAGAGAAGTAAAATATTTAGATATAATATAGTTTACTATATTTGACTGAACTTGCAGTCAAAGTTTATTCACATAGCTCCTAATTTCTTTTAATCTTCAATTGACTGAGCAACAGGTGCATGGTGTTAATATAATGGTTACTATTAATACATAATTCCAATATTAAGTATAATTAAACAGTTATTCATGAAAAGGAAAAATGCCAATAATGGAGTTTCAGTCTGTCATTTTTAATTTTATATAGGCTTTTCAGGGCAGTTCTTTTTTCATATCGGAAATGTGTTCAACATGCTCTAAGTTCTGTTTTCCTCTAATATCTATGCTCATTGCCTTTTCTGTACCAAAATTGTGTGCACTTTACATCATTTAGATGGATTAGTGGCTATAGGAAAACTTGTAACTACTGTGTGTGTGTGTGTGTACATATACAATGTTCTTGTACATTCAGTAAGTTACCTTTTCATGCTTTAACTACCTGGCTGATACTATAGTTGTAGCACTATCATACATTTGTTGATGCTCTGGCACCTTCCTTGGCTCATGAGATTAGTCTTGTTGAATCTGTGCATAGTTTCAATTTGAACCTTTTTCTTTTCATTATTACTGGAAGGTTTACCAACTTATTCAAAAATTAATATTTTGGCTATTCAAGACCATTGTAGTTAAGAGACAATTTAAAGTTTTAATAATTCTTGCATTGGGTCATGGGCCATGTCATTGCATTATTTGACTTGCATAATATTAAAGTTTCAATTATAATCTACAGTGTAATTCTAAAGTTATTGAAAGTTTCGTAAAATAGTATTTCAATAAAATTTTGAATGTAATAGTTAAATTCTTAATTTAAAAGTTACATATTAAAAGATCATCCAAAAATATACTGAATTTAGTTAGCCCCATGGTTTGTTGCATGATATTTGAGGCTAAATCAATAAGTTTTATAGTGCCCTCTGAATTATGAACTTAAATTACCAGTATTGACAAGCTAAATTATAAAACTAAAACCTTGTATCTTATTTTACTGAGATATGGGTTATGTACTGCATAAACCAGCAGGCCCATTAAATATGAATAACCAATTGACAACTTAGACTCCTAGTGGTTTTCTCAGACATTTTATTCTGTGAAGAGGCCACCACACTCTTTTAAACTAAGATTTCAAGAACGTGGGTTGTGTCCTAGTTTGCTTTAAGTTTCATAGTTTAATAAAATTATAGTAACAAAAAATCAACTATAATACTATAGAATTTTAACTGTGTGTGTGTATATATAATATACAGTTGCATAAACAAAAATTCATAACTATAATGATACCATAGAATTCCACTATTTTATATAAAACCTAAATTGTACATCTTCACCCGAAACTGAAAATGCTTAACCCATGTCCAGCAGCAACCACGTTTCTTAGGTTGTAGCTAGAAGCGTATTTATTTACTTTTTATTGTTCTATATTTTAAGAAAAGTTTCATAACTTATTTCCAAATAGTAGTAATCAATATACATGTATAATAAATGAAATGTGACTGACTGTTACAAAATATTAGTCTACAAAGACAGGAAACATAAGGTCAGTTTTATACTATTGAATACAGCAAAACAAGTGCACATCCAATGCATGAATGCAAGTAATTTAACCTTAACTAGACATGACTGGAAGGTAAATATAATAATGTTATGAGACTTAAGTTACTTAGACTAAACATTTGGATTTATAATAATTAGCCATTCTAACAGGAAAAAAAGTATATTTCCTTTTTTTTTTTTTTATGGTTGTTAAAAGGTTGGTCAGTTGACAGACCCAACATAGAGTAAAGAAAAAGGAAATCAACATTTGAAATGTGTTTGGAAGGTTTTAGAGATTTACATAAATATTTGAAAGTTTTGGGATGAAGAATTATTTTTAATCATAACATGAAATCACTTTCCACTTGCACTATTTACCAAATACACTATTTTCACAAACAAATCTCTTGGGAAATATTTCACCAAATCCAATATTTTGGTTACAAAAAGTTTGATCTTTATTAATATCGTACTAACTTTTGTACCCTTCATGTAACTTTGCAAGGAATTAAAAATAGACAAACTATGTAAGTTAATAGTATGTTACCTGATTGTACTAAATTAATTTCACAGTAAAATAGACAATGCATTCGTACAAATTTTATGTGAAATTTTTATATCCTATAATTTTGTTATGAAAATACTTAGATCTTTTTATTTTCTTCCCAGTAGCTTCTGGTAAAATATGGGAAGTTTTACACATTACGAAAGATATTTTGATTTAATTTCATATGTTAATTATGAAACTATTGTAGAATAAATGCACACACCCGTCTACAGTAAAACGAACTGATTTATTTCTTTATATATTAGGGCTGCAACAGAAGTGAAAAATCTTATTAGTGCTTTATTTTCAATTTATTTAGTGTTTAAGCCATTCTACGCACTTACGTAACACCGCATAATGAATTTCCTTTATTATTCTGTCTTCTTACCCTAAATAAAATAATTCGTCAGTTGTTGCACACACTCGGTTAGCACATTTTATCTGCTCCTTATTGCTTAAATCAATAAAGGGAACCTCATTTTAAACTATGATAAAATTCGTTTATTTTTACTTATTAAAGTAGATTTCGAAATTCAATAATTTATTTTTGTGATATGACTGAATTTCCATTCCTATTTAACTACAAAACTTAATTAGTGGTCGTGGCGTATGCTTTTTAATACCTTTTAAAACTAAAACCTAAGTGCACCTCAAGTTTCAGTCTTGTTTTCGCCCTTTCACAATAAAAGAACTTTATAACACTCATCCTTCATTATTTTGAATTATTAATACATATTTTCACACGTTAACAATTCTCAGAACTCCCACAAACACTGAATGTGTAAACACTATTAGAAAACTACATTTTTGAAATTCTTAACGTATTTAAATATGCTTATCGTATGTAAATTTTACTTAGTTAATTTTTGGAGTTTTATCTTAATAAAAATTTGAGTCAAGTTTTGCAATAGAAAGAGATTTACGTTTATGGACACAGTTTGTGTTTGTTTTTGGAATTTCGCACAAAGCTACTCGAGGGCTATCTGTGCCAGCCGTCCCTAATTTAGCAGTGTAAGATTAGAGGGAAGGCAGCTAGTCATCACCACCCATCGCCAACTCTTGGGCTACTCTTTTACCAACGAATAGTGGGATTGACCGTCACATTATACACTCCCACGGCTGGGAGGGCGAGCATGTTTAGCGCGACCCTCGGATTACGAGTCCCACGCCTTACGCGCTTCGCCATGCCAGGCCTTTATGGACACAGACGTTAAGATGAATTCATAAATTTTATGCGTAATAGGCCCATACACTTTTACCTACTGTAGTTGCGTATTTCGCTTCTCCTTCCCTGTAGTCTTACGTAATACATCGAGACATTTTCCCAAATTCTATTATGCTAATAAAAAAAAAAGAAAAGCATGCGACTGTTCGAGTAACTGTTATAATTGTAGTATTTCAAAGGGCGGTCTCAAACTGAAGGCTTTCGATTTGATACTGGAAGTTTTCAAAATATCTTGTAAACATTTTGGGTATGTGACAGGGTCATAAATGTTACCGACTGAATAACCGTTCCCGCGGTACAGCTGTCACTCAGAGAGCAAATGACAACTCCGAATTCATATTCTCATTTCTAGTTTTAAATCACAAATACGTACATTTTCGTTTATTTTAAAAAGCATCAAGATAAAACTAAAACATTTCTTGTATTCCACATCTCGTTGCAAACGTATATCGTGAAAACTGATCATTTCAAAGTATTTTTTTTATTTCAAAACTTTGTGTTGAAAATATTGGGATTATTCACAATCTAAAAGTGAATTATTCATATTTGGTAGTTAAGAAATAACAAAAATGATCACTGGCGGATTTGTATGAAATTCGAAAATGCTCTTTTATGTAACAATTCCCTGTAGCATATGTCTGCGCACTTACAACACTAGAAACCTGGTTTCGATACCTGTGGTGAGAAGAACACAGCTAGCCCGTTTGATAACTGTGTAAGAAAATAAACCTTTACTTATTGTGAAGTAAGCGGACTTTCCCCATGTACGTGTTCCTGTTTTATTTCTCCGCGTACACCGCGTCGATATCTACCCTTGATTAAGAAACGATCTCGTGACGTAATAGCTGCGACTTTAAACAAAACATAATTGTGATACTAGTAATTGATATATTGAAATTGTTTTAATAGTTTGGATTGCATTTACTTTTAAACCAGTTAAATAATGAAAACGGAGCAAGTAACAAGTAACTGTTTTCGACCTGTGCCTTCGTGTGATTACTGGCAACATTCTGAATGCGAGTATTGTGATGCTGTATTCGGCCCTTGGACCTTGCTTGAAAAGGATGTTTTTAAGTTACCAGGTGATAACAAACCTGGAGCTTTTATGATAGCCAACTTCGATGAAATTTTATACGTGGGAATAAGTGAGAAATCAGTGAAAGTTATTTAAATGAAACTTTGAAAAGTATATCGTTAAATGAAAAGCAAAATGGTGAGGAATGCCTTAGGATTCGTTTTACTTCAGACTTCGGAAATAAACAACTCGACAGATGCTTTCTTTGTGCTCATTGGTTTAACAGTGGCGATTCTCCCCTACGGCAAAATAAATGGCCTGATTGGCAGGAAGACGGAATGAGGTGGAAAAGTATTATGAGTAATAACAATTTTTACCTTCGAAGTGAGGGCAGACGTGCAATCAAACGTAATAAAACCTTAATAGGTCATTCTCGTACGCTTACGCAAGGTTGAAGTACCAGTTATTTTTGCCAATTGATCCTAGGTAGAAGGTAATTATCTTTTGGTCAGTGATATAAAATTAACATTATGAACCATAATCTTTCAGTTACTTTTAACTATGCGGGCGTATTTAATTTTAAAATTGAACACCTTTATGATTAGGACTATTTGCATTATATTCCCAGTTACACTTTATGTTACAAGCGCTTTCGGATTCCATTCATTTAATATACAAGACAATTGTCTTTCGCTAATCCACTTGATGTTTAGCTCTTTTGCTTAACGACAAATATAGAACCAGATATACGTATATATAAGGCATCAGTATTAGTTTGTTCACATAAGCTTGTGTGAAGTCCACTTCTTTGTGTGGTTTTACTTTATGCATGCATTTATTCTGATGTAGAATTTTGGCGAATTTTAAAAAATGTTAGAGGCGAGTGATTGTAATTCTTGTGTGTTCATGAAGTTTTTTCAGTCTGTTTTTATTACTATCTTTTTGTATAAACGTTTCTCAAACGCATGGCCATTAATCTTCAATGATAATGGTACTCGCAGTTTAAACCTAAAAATTAACTTTCATGATAGAATTTTTATCAAACCTTAGGCTTACTGATTTTGGGTGCTTTTGGCATTTAATTCGGAATTAAAAAATTGTTGTGGTATATGTGAAATATCAATGGCTTTGTGATATAGATGTGGAGAATAAACTGAAAATGAAGGAAAATGATTGAAAAGTTTGATACGATTTTCATAACTTTATTTAAAATTCACGATTTTTGGTGTCATACTACTTTTCTCTCAATTAAAATAATTTGCCATCTTGTATGTGTTTGTAATCTTTTCATCATTCTTATTAGTTGTGTGGGAGAGTACTTAAACTTTTGGTTTCATAACAAAGAGGGAAAGATCAGTGAACAATGCTTGGTGGGTGGAAGGTACCCACTCTTCCTTTAGCTTTTTACCTTTTTGTATTAAAAATGACAATTGTAGTTTGTATAAAAGTCAGACAAGACTAGTAACTATTAATAGCTTTAAAATAACATACTAGGTTATACTTAAATATACTTATGAAAAATAAGAGGATATATTATTGAAATAATTTTATAATACAGCCCAAGGAAATTGAGCTGCAGGTTGTAAAATTCTTGATCAATTGTGAGAACTTTAATGAACATATTCATCAAATTCCCCTATAATTTTGGCATAAATGTTTTAACTTTACACAAATTTTACTTAAGCATTATTTGTTTGCTGTTGATATATGCTATGTGAAACCTTGTCTGTTTTTTATTAAGAAAATTACTTGTTTTTGCAGTTTTTTAAAACTGACAAATTTAGTGAAAGCAGTATCTTACTTGGAATGTGTTGTAACTGCTTCCTTTTGGATTTGTTTATAAAACTTGAATCCAATTTGTTTTGTACATATATAATTAGTTCAGTCTAGACAATTTTATACTTCATTATAATATATATTAGCACAAATTTATTTATTGTAAAATAGGCGCTTGAGAATTTAATTGTTAATGTTTTGAGTAAGTTCAACCATATATACAAGCTGAAATTTTTTTTTACAATTTTACAGTTTTCAATTGAGCCTTTGCAGGGACAATAAATGAAATTAATCACCTCAAGAGAGATTTTATGGTAAAAACCTTTCCTTACATATGCACCAGATATTTGACTTTTTCATTCTCTATCATTTCTATGCTGATTTGTTTAGAAATTTTGGTTAAATACAAAATAATTGAGGAAAGCAATTCAGTATGTTATGGATACCAACATGACTATTGAGAGCATGGGTATCAACAGATTTAATGCCACAAAAATAAACATCAGATGCATGCAACAGAAAGTGATCGAAACTGAAGTGCAATAACAAGAACAATAAAAAAGAAAAATACACCATGAAACTCTATCCCTAGTAGTACTTGTCCTCCACAGTTCAACAAAATATGTTACATACAAAAGTACACCTATAATGTTTTTATTCCAAGCTACTCTTAACAGTGTAACTGATTTTATAAAAGAAGCAAAAATATATATAGTTTATCATGAAAACTTTGTGGGCAAAGTAGAACATAATATTAGAAAAAATATATACCATTGTTGTTTTTTTAATAAAACAAAAGTAATTAAAAATATATTATTTTATAAACTTATTTGTCCCATTTTACCATTTTTGAAATAAGTGAGATCAGCTAAGGCTTTAAAAATTAAAAACTACAAATTGTCCATGTAAAGTTTGGGTAATGATAAACAAACCAGGAATTGGACAGTTGGTGCTCCCTCACTTCAGTACTCAGCTGATTGTCTAGAAATATGGCAAAAAACAAAACTTTGATAGTGCTTGTATCTTGTGAAGTGTTGGAACACTGGCTGGTTGGTTCAACTGAGACATTGATGACAAAAACATTAAACCAGTGCACCTTGTGTGCTAATTTTTATGTGCAGGAAAAATGTTTTGCATGAAACTCTCCATTAAGGAGACAATATCTAATAACCAGCATAACATAAATCAACAGTTTAAAAATTGATACATTTTACCAAATTTAAAAATGCCTTTATAGTTTCATGACAAGCTTGTTATGAATAGTTATTTTCAAATATACTTTATACAGTTCTTGGTCTTTAAGTTTAACTGACATTTGTGTATTAAAGCATTTCTTAACTAATGTAAGGCTTAAGAATTAGCAAAAATAATTGAATTTAGAATAGAGCCACATAAATTATGTAAAAAAAATATAAAGTTATTTTAAAGGATATATTTATGAAATTAATATGTCACAATACATGAATAATAAACTAGCCTTTGGGTAGAAATGATTAACATTAAAGAAAGTATTTTTAAACTAAGAGTATTATAAAATCCGACTTAATTGATAGTTATTTATTCAAATATAACACTTGTTACTGAGTTAGCAATTTCACTAAATCCAACTGTAAAAGTACATGCAGATAATCAGCATTGCCATGCATGAATAAAAATTTACATAGAAATGAATGAATTTGATATTTTCCATTCCAGGAAACATTACAAAAAAAAAGTTTTAAACAAATTATTTTGATAAAGCTGATATTTGTACATACTAGTAATCACATTATTTAAATACAATCAGCATTACATAAAATACTTGAATTCTTTCAGTTTGATTTTAACTGAATTTTATACACTAGTCAAGTTCACACACAAGAAAAAAAAAAGTGATAATTCCCAACAGTTTATGACCATAGGAAAATGAATATTAATTATGTATCCCCTTATAGGTAGCATTTCTACCTTTCCATTGTGTTGTGAAGATTTATAATGTTTTAATGTTAGTTCTTCCCAAAATGTTTAAGTAATTCTTGGTGGGATATGAATATTCACTATCTAACATACTATTTTTTGAATTTGTTTCTAAAATATTACACTTTTCACAATTTACTGTTTTATGGTTTCCAGTTATTTTAAATGGAGAATTTATCTTAGTATAAAACAATTAATTATGTATAAGTGTTTTGTTTCTTTGCTGCCTAAAAGTTACAATGTTTGCCAAGTTGTGAAGTATCCATATAAATCAAATAGAGTATCAGCTAGTCTGTTTTAATAAACAGTGTTAGAATATGTTGATATTTTAAACACTATTGATGCAAACCCATTTAGTAGGAATACTATGTAAACACTAGTTTACACATTAACTCAAATTTCTTAATAGATCTACGGAAGAAAGTACATCAAAACTTTTCTAATTCTAAAGAAAGAGACCCGAAAGTGACTGGGGAATGTATGATTGATATTAAAACATATTTAAAAAATAAAAAAGTAATTGAGGGAAGTGCACTTTCAATAACACATTAATTGAAAACTTACACGTGCATGGGGTAGAGGAAAGATTGGATATCACACTTAACTGTTGTTGGAAGGAGTGTTCAACATTGATGGCTCATTTATATTTGATTTTGTCTGCATTTGTCTAAAAGAAACAGTTGGTGCACCTACTTGGATGCTTGCAGCTTGTGATAAATTCTGAGAAGTTGTCTCAACTCTATTGGAATTTTGAGCTGGAAATGGTTGAGAACAGTCAGGTACAAATGACTTATTACTTGACTGAGAGATGGATGCCTTTTCCTGTTCCATTGGTACCTTCACACAGTGTTTTGCTGAAGATGATGATGAAACTGCAATAGAACTTGAAGCTGTTATGACTTTTAATTTTGCAGCTCCTCTTGATGTTTGAGGATTTCCAGCCAGTTGGATATAAGCTATCTGTTGTGAACTTTGGGGATCATTAAAAATTCTCAAAATAGAATCCCACTGCATAGGTGTCAGAAGGACTATTTGATCTTGTTTCTTGGAACTGCATAATTCAGAAACCTGCAAAGAGTCATTGATAAGAACTGTTAAAAATGTCTCTGTGTGCACATTCAGAGTAACATTAATTTCCATGGACTGTTTTCACTGAATTTCTGTGATAACTTAAGATGAAGGGTTGATTACATGGCTTCTTGTTGAGTAGAAAAATAATTTTACTACTCAACAAGAAGCTGTGTATGCACAAAACATTCCACTCTTCACATATGCTACTCAAAAATATCTTAAAATGACCAATAAATGTATTGATCTTGCATTTCTCTAGGTACATTGAACCAATATTGTAATATCCTCATGACCAGTTTCTTGGCTTGCTGCAGTTTTAAAGTAAAACCTTCATTTTTTTTTTTTAAATGTTACAATTGTATGTATGCAGTTTATATGTAAGGATCAAAATTCTGATTACATATATGGTGATAAAGACATTTCACAGTTGGTTAATAAAACCTTAAAACAAAAGGTGCCAGCTTTGGAAATGTATCTAAATCTTATGATCCTCAAAGACTCAAATTTACAAGGCATACTCTGAACAGTAAACAAAGACTACACATTATAATATCTTCAAACTTCACAAAAAGACATTTCCAACTGTTTTAACAGCAGTTACATAACAACTGATAATTTTGCAAAATCTTTTATAAAACTAATAAATTGTCTTTAGTACTTTATAAAATAAGTTGGAAACTACATGGGAATAGTTTAGCATTAAAGATAAATAAAATACATTTGCAACTTAACCTAACAAATTAATTAAATATTGGCTACAACCAAGATGAATTACATGGAGGTTTAAAAACAAATAAGTTACCTTTTTATATTTACTACAGATTATCTCAGTCAGAAGTAAATAAAAATGAAAATCAGTCCACTTACTTAACCAAAATAAATAAACCATTTTTCTAAAAATAGTATTACAGTAATAATTATTATTCAAAATCTCTACTTGATTAGAGAAGGATTCAAATCCATACCTTGTGAATTAAATCATACGAGAAAAAAAAATTGTACAAGTATGCAATTTACCACTTATTTCCTCATCAGGTTCATGACAAACTGTACTGTGTGATTAGTGTACTCACTAAGTATATTTTAGAGATTGCTTTTATTTCTCTTTAATTTTCAATGCTACTGGTAACTTCAGTCAAGTACGTGAAGCTGTCAAAATAATTAAACATTAAATTACAATAAACTAAATAAAAATATTAAAGTTAGCTAGAAGTAGCATTATAACTAACCCACAAAGGGAATAACAGAAAATAAACAGCTACATGGACTTGATGCTGTTTATCATTAATGTTTGTTTTAAATGGCCAAGAGCGTTAATGTAAGTACACTATCATTTAAAGCAAACCTTAACAATCTGTCAAGGAAATAAACATGGTGCTTAAAAAAAATTTTCTGGGTCTGTACTTATGTATGACTTTAAATATGCATTAGTCCAAAATAAACAGAACTATGGTGCATATGAAATGTCTACAATAGATTGTCTAGAAAAAATTTTTTAATATAGTGACAATTTTGCTATGATTTGACTAGCATGTTATTCATATTTACATGTATGAAAGAGTTCATTTTCGTTAAGGTGGCGTAGATAACTGTTAAGCAGGTGGAAAGAGTATCAACTAATCAGCACTATCACTCACAAAAATATTTTAAACAGTTCAATATTTTTCATATAACATTTTTTTAACACATTTGCAGATGTAGCAAATCAGTTTTAGTGTATACTAAATACATTTTTGAAAGGACTAATTCATCACATATATATTACCTACATATACAATAGCCAACTGTCTGTCATGTTTAGTTATTTCCCACATGGTTAATTGTAAATTTCTATATCAAAATACCTCTTTTTTTTTAAGAGTACATTAAAGGAAAATTATTAATGTTTTTTGCAATTCCTAAAATTTCTTATCAATACCAACAGTATTTATGTGCTGAACTTTTAATCTGAGAAAAACTTAAGAACAAAAATGTTTCTTTTTTTGAATGAACTTTAAGGAAAATGGAACTTCCTTTTTTAACTGATTAAATGAATATACTATTTATAGGAAATTTACAAGAATATAAGTTCTGTACAATACTTGTATGAGTTACATTTATTATTTTGTTTACTTAAATATTCACTTGAACTATTTTGCATGATATTTTAAGTCCACTTTGTACATTAGATTAGAACCTAAATTCTTTGTCTATATGTAATTGTTATATATCATTGAACCTTACACAAATCATTAACTGTTTAAGATCAACAAGCATACACATTTATACATACATTACTAAAGAGAACTTTTATATCACACAGATTTGCAGAGTGTATATAGTGTTCTACTATTACCTTGTTTACTTCACAACACATTAAAGACTGGATTTCTCTGGTTGACAGTACTTGTGGTTTGAAATTGGTGCTTGGTTTCTCAGAACCTTCTAAAAAGAATAGTAATATTGATATGATGTCGAGAAAACCCATTTGTAGAGAAATATATATGTAAGAATGGCTCATTTTGGTCGAGAAAATATTTTATGTAGAGGAGCAAACAATGTTTCAACCTTCTTCGGTTATTGTCAGGTTGAAGCGTTGTTTACTCCTCTACGCAAAATATTTTCTCGACCCAAATGAGCCATTTTTACATAGATAATATTGATATGATTCAGCTAATAAATGATTATACAATGATGATTTATTCAGTCATGTATTGATAATGACTGCCTCAATAATTGTTGGAATTAATATTCAGTATACAAGGATGTATGTCAATTGCCAAAAATTCTACAAATATATAAATATTATGTTTAAAGTTCAAGAATTTGATGGAAAAAATTAACAAAGTATGATTATCATTAAAACTATCCTACATAAATTCACAGCTGACTTTACTAAGCATTGATCCTTGATGCACAGTTAATAAAGCACTTATTATAACCAGTATTCTGTCAGTGTTTTCAAATTCATCACTTTTTCAAACACAATTATGATGTTGACAGGAATAAAACAAATTAAAAACTTTGTATACCTGTTAAATTGTAGCTTATAGTTTCTGTTCCACTTTCTGAATGTTCAGATGAAAGCTCAAATCCATCACTTGAGAGAGAGAAGGAGAAAGAGTCTAAGGATCCATTTGAAGGTGTAGAAGGCAATGAAGAGTACAGTTTTTGTCTCTCAATCTCAGCTACTTCACATATATCCTGCAATGAGGCATGCCGAACCAGAGAATGGGGGACGTATGTAGACTCTTTCTTTGGTTTATAAAAACTTACACTGTCACTCTTTGTACGTGGAAGACTAGACCTCATATTTACTGAAAATTGTGAAGGGTTTCAAAACAAGTTTGTTAGTTTTGTAACAATATACATTTTTCAAATAAAATACAATTAATAATAGATTTTTAGAGTCTTTCTCATCTACTATCTTTAAACAATTGAACAATTAAGAGGTATGTGAATTCACTTCAGAAAAATCTTTATGAACAATTTTCTTTATAAAACATTATTCGAACAAATGCTTGCTTAATGATTTATTTGAACACACAGCTAGAACCTATTCAAACAGACTGATGATTGGAATCATCACAGATCTGACAGCAAACAATATACAAATTTTATAGTGTATATTGGATTACAAGACATTTTAGTGCTAGTAATAAATGACCTTATAAAGAAAAAAAGAACAATGAACTGCTTTAACTATTGCTTTTCTGAAGGATTTTACATCTGTTGTGAAAGTACTTAACTCCTTTGGTCCTAAATAAAAATTCAATATGAAATCAGAGCTCAGTATATTTTCCAC
The DNA here is from genome assembly GCA_011833715.1 of Carcinoscorpius rotundicauda. Lineage (NCBI taxonomy): Eukaryota > Metazoa > Arthropoda > Merostomata > Xiphosura > Limulidae > Carcinoscorpius > Carcinoscorpius rotundicauda. The sequence continues at coordinate 37,275,973 of CM022401.1, forward strand.
AAATATGAAAAAAATTACATATCTGAAAAACAATCACAGAAAAACTACAAAAGATATCACCACACAATCAAAAGTATAATTCCAACTGATAAAACAATTTTAATTGACATCATTAAATTATATAATCTACTGTTACTTGCACTTTTTCATTGTCTGCTTATTGATCTGTATCATTATTATTGTTATTATTCTAAAGTCTTGGAAGTGTTGATTGTGTGTAATCACTATAAACGTTATACAGTTCATGGCATGAAACTTAACACGTCAGCATTTTGCATTGTTGTTTTCCACACTGGTCATTACAGACTACATGGTTGAGTGCTTACTTTGAGTCATCAGACTGGATAACAGAATGTTTCTCTGGCAAAGAAAGTCAAAGCTTGATGGTTAGTCCAAACATTTACTGCTTTTTGAAGACTATACAATAAGCTCTGAATCACTTTCTCACAAACATTTTCCTTGGTATTTTTTACATTTTATCCTTGATCAGCACTGTACAGGATGTATGCATTTACCAAGGAGACTTCTAGTACCATGGGGTAAAGGGTATCATGCTACTCTGAGACCTTGTGAGGAAATGTAAAAGTGTCAACTTTATGATCCAACATGTTGACACTGCTGATGTGTTGATTATACAACTGTAACTGCCCTCTCCACCTCTAGTCTATTTAGCAATTATATTGTTAGTGTAGATAGTGGACAACAGGAAGACCTATTTTATATTTTGTCAAGGACAATCAAACCAAGTTAATTGAATTTTATTATGCCAAATAGTGAAAACTTCTGATTTGTATAGCCCTATAGGAAAATGGTCAACTGTCATCATGGGCACTATTAAAATGAAGCAGAGATAAGGGATACTTCATTGATTTAAAACATCCATTCAAACTTAAGAGTTATACTGTTAACACATTTCTTGTGTACAAGACATTGTTTTAAAATTTCTGGTAAGGTAATTTAGTCACAGAAATCAGTGAACTGTATATAAAAGTTTGCAGATAGAATTTGAAACCACTTTAAAAATAAATGTAGTACGTGATACTGCATAACAGTCATGGAATGAAACAGGTTTTACAAAGTCTTTTTGTTTTACTTTTCAAATAACTTTTATGATATTGGTATGCAGTACAAAAAATAACCAACCAAAAAATATTAATTAATACCTTCAGACACAGGACAGGCTTCTGGTTCTGGTCCTATATATTGATAAACTTTCTTCCTTCCTTTTGATTTAATTGATTCCATTTTCTTAATTAGACCTAAGCTGCTCAGAATATTGGCAATATCATACAGTCGTCTAACTTTAGCTAAAAGATTAAGTTTGATTAGTGTCAGAGTATTATTAGAAATTAATATTAATATCTGTCAATACACTACCTATTACTTTACTAAACATTTTTACGTGTTTGATATTTTTCAGTGAATGTATAAATCCCGCTGATTAAACAAAGTTTTAGCAATACAAATCTCAATTTCAAATTTTACATAAATTCTCAGGCTTATATCAACTTTGTAAATGAAGAAAGTTTAAAATACAATTTTATTTTATTCAAATTATTTGTCTATTTGACACTTTTTAAAATCTAAAAACTGTTGTAAATTAAAATTTCCTTGATTTTTGTTGTTAAGCAAAGTTACACAATGAGTCACATCTGCTGTGGCCACCACAAGTATTGAAACCAGATTTTTTAGTATTGTAAATTCTCAAACTTGTGAGCCACTGCATGGGTGAGGAGTTATAACTATTTATTATGGCAGTTCCTCACATTGATACAAGTGTTGCTTATGCTTATGATACATATTATGATATGACTGTGAAATATTAATATCAGAAAGGAAAACAAAAGTATTTATTAAATTGGAAAAAAAAACACATTACATGCAAATAAATGAATGTAGTAAAAGATAAAGAATTTGCCTAAACTATGTCTTTTTATTGTGTACATGAAGTCAAACACACCTTGTTTTTGGAATTTAGTATAGAATCTTTGTTTGAGAAATTTTTAGAAGTTGACTTGTGTGTAAAATTGACATTTTGAACCAACTGAAAAGTTGTACCTAAAGCTGGGTGGAGCTACAATACAAAACAAATTGTAATATTAGTAATTCATCTGAAATAAGGTTGGTGGATGTTAAAAATCAGTTTTTCTACTGTAAGAAAAAGAAAGTGAAATCTTGGTGTTGATTATAGTTACTTGTCATTTCATGGCCAATAAGATGAATAGACAGTAAGAACCTGATGACAAGAAACCCACTTGGAATAAAAATGTATCTCAATACCCATACCAGCCACTTTGAGATATAGATAGTAATAACATACCTCTTAAATGAATGTATAGAAATAATAATTTATAAAAAAAAAACATCATTAAAGAAAGTGAAAAAAGAAAGAACTCAAAGTACTCTAACAATATTTTACTTGTAAGAATGTAATTGATATTTAACATACATCAACCCAAGCGCATAACCTCATCTATGATAAAATTTAACTAGAAACTTTTAAATCTTCCTTTTTTTAATAAAGAAGCAAAAATTTGGAAAGAATGGGATTAAATCCTGCAGTCCTATATAACATGTAGATACATTAGCTATTTAAAGTATATTGCATTTCATAAGCCCAGTTTCAGTTTTAAATTCTTTGACTATTAATGACTGAATTTGACAGGACTTTCAAGAGACATTGTAGTTCAATTACCTGAAGATTTTGTGCAATTCTTTAATGATCAGTAAGCTAAACAGATGGTAAGTTAAGGATGAAGACATATATCCTGACTGCATTATTAGTTTCACAATGTTAGACGAAACAAGTGTTATGTATACGTGTAAATATTTTGTAAGCGACAACATGTTGTGTTGTGTTTGAGTTTCCGTTATTCATTTTTCCATATTGATATTATTGTTTCGAAGTTTAAACTAATATTTTGTTATTTATTTAGGGTAACATTTAGAATTTTCTTGAATTAAGTAGACCAATCATATGTTTGTAAATGAGTGCTGGTGACTTCGTGTCTAGACGTGTAGTCTCGTGCAAGAACGGACACGCGCGGATTGCTCTGGAGTTGTATGGAAATTGCAAGATTATTCGAGAAATAGGCCTACCGGTATAAAAGACGGTGACGCGAGAGATATTCAGTCATCAGTTTTTATTCGAAAAAAGAAGATAGATTCAGTCATTAGTTTTATTCGAAGAATAAGAGTGAGATTCAGACATCAGTTTTATTTCAAAAGAAGAGAGTTAGTTATTTGAGAAAGATTAAGTGTTTGCTGTGAATATTCAACTTGGATTTGTGATTGAAGTTAGATCTACAGAAGCTGTGATTTTATTTCGTCAATCTCTACGATACATCTGAATTACTGCTTGTGCTGAGAGACGGCGAATTTATTGAACTGTGAACTGTTTCAGAATTTCTTCGTGGGACCAAATTCACACCCTAGACTGGAATTTGATACTTTCATTTTAGATCATTATATTAGATACAGGCCAGTACCATTTTGTATTGTGATTAATTTTGAAGTTTGAAACTAGTTTTATTTTGTTTTGTAATTAATTTCGAATGTTGTAACTTAATATCTGTCACCGTTATCATATAATTTATGTTATATCTGTTATATTTGTTAATAGTTTAGTGTAATAAATTATACAAGCTGTTATCTGTGTTTTTCTGTTGCGTTTAGTCTACGAAGAACATAAAACATTAAAAAATACGTAACACAAGGTTAAAAACTTAACCTGTTTTGACAATATTTTGTTTTCAAGTATTTAATTAAACATCATGTAACACACATCAACATAAAAACCACACAATGTTCAGCAGAAAGCAAATGTAAAGCCTACCACCATTTAGTAATCTACTTATTATTTCTTATAAAATGATTTTTCTCTTTATAAGAAATCAGGTGTTCTGACTTCGTTCTTCCGAACCAGTCTGATAAATGAAGTACTCTCTCCTATATGCTGTTTCTGAACCCAGATATTTCATTTGTTATTTTATGTTTATTTTTCATTTCATTAGCAAAACTGAAATTGTTTTCCCTTCTAACATAAATAGTATTTTTGTGTCACAAGCTAGGTCTGATAGATTGATCTTTGCATGTCTTCCTATCACCAGTTCTAAGATAGGTTTAGTTCTGAAGTTAGTAATGTCTACTACGGATCATTCTATACTAATTATTCAGCATCTCACAGTAAAATGAATAAAAATATATCATTTCAAATATCATGCAAGAAAAATACATGGCCTCAAATAATGATGTTTAAAATAATTTTAAATTAGTTTCTTGTAACTCTAAAATTAATTTTTTCAAAGCTGAAATTAAGAATAAGAAAAAAATATACATACTACCAGACTCAATGATATGCTGTTGTATTATTATCCCTATAGCAACAGTATTTATTTAAATTCAAGATTTGTAGAATAATACAAATGAAATGTAATCATAGACCAAAATGTGCAAGTCCACTTTTATTTATAAAACTTTAACTAATATTAGGTCTAAATTTGATTAAAAAGAATTCAACACTGTACAATGTATGATTTTTACATTAGCTTAGTTAGGATTAAACTTAATAATCCTATGAATAACTAACTTGTAATGCCATGCTAAGATTTACTGTTAGACCTTTTCTAAGACTTCAAGCTTTTAATATTATTGTTGTAAATGGTTTATAAAGAATTATTTAATCCATCTTTTTTGTTGTTCCTTCATTAATAGAACAGTTGTCATAATTTAACTACCTTTTTGCATACAAGATGTACCAATAGCAGAATTATAACACAAGATTTTAACATTTGAAATTAGAACCGTTTTGTATTATTCTAGAAATCCTGCATTTAAAAATTTTCTTTTGCAACAAAGGCATTAATCTGAATGCATGTGTCTTGTGCTGTTCTATTATAATGATACTCATTTTTGTCTATCAAAATAATGTGAATGCACCTTATTTAAATGCATATACACATCATTTCTGTAGCAGACAAGAGTATTTTCATATAGATTTATTTCTACTTACTTTTAAACTTTGCTGATTCCTTTACTTTCACCTCAGAATTGCAAATCAAGACTCTAGCTGCAATGTCCAAATCAACAAATCTGGGCTGAAAAATGCAAGTTTGTAATTTCATAAAAAGTTAAGTTGAACTGTAAATTTAATTTACAGAGTTCTTTAGTTTGAATTCCAAGCTCTTAGAGAAAGTATATAAACATTTCCATGTAGAAATCACGCAATTTATGTATTTAAAATATTATTTTCCATGTTTCATAGTTATTGTAAATTTCTTAGTTCTTTGTGAATAGTATATTCAGCTAGCACACATACATTATTTAGTAACGACTACAGGAACAAAAGCCTCTTTAACACACAGTTTTCCTGACAAAATTAATTGAATTTTGAGGATGCTGTACTGTAGAAATTAAAAAGTTGGTACCAGAAGGATGGTTTGGACGTTGTTTAGCATCTTTAAAGATATTAGTAAGGGCAACAAAACCTTCAAGACTTTCATTGGACTCAACAATTATCAAAATCTGATCAGTCATAAAACTGTAAAATAGTGATAAGATGAATTGGTGAAAAAGATTTATCCCCTTCCCTAGATAGCAATGTCTTAAGTAATAAGAACAGGGCTGAAGATGTAGTAAGAATGATAAAGCATTCTGCAGACAATCAGCACAAACCAGTGAACAGTGATATCTGCATGTCAGCAACAATAAAAATTAAACCTTCAGGTAAAGGTAATATGACATATGAGACTAAGGTCACAAACAGATGTTAAGAAAAGGCATGTAATGTAATCTTAACATACAGGTTAGGTAATTGAAATGATCATTTAGAATAAACGACCCAAAGTGATTTGAAGAATCCAGAAAGTACTGGGGACTAGACGAATTTTTCTTTTTCATTGTAAACTAAACGATATTCAATAAGGCTATCTGTCATGTAAATGTTATGTAAACGACAACCTTGTCATGTCGTGTTTGAATTCCCATATCTATTATTTATATTTCCATATTTATATTATTATTTTGAAGTTCAAACCAATAAAATATGTTATTCATTTAAAATAACATTTAGAATTAATTAGAATTCATTTAGAATTATTCATGTAGAAATTTCTAGAACTAGGTAGATCGATCACTTGTATTGGCCTGGTGTCTGTACTCTGGAATTCTGGGAAGTTACGTGATTAGTATGTAAACAGACGGTGATGCGAGGGAAGGTGTCATCCGTCTTTACTCGGGTCTAGAAGTTGGTTTCGTTTGAGAAAGTTTAAACGTTTGCCGTGTGATTATTCAAATTGAATTTGTGAATAGAGCTAGATCAACTAAAGCGGTGAATTTTTTTTATTCCGTCAATCTTTACAATTCAGTCGAATTACGGATTATACCGAAAGTCCACACGTATTGGACTGTGAATTGTTTCTGAAGTTACCCATTCAAACTTCGAAAATTTCTTCGTGGGACTAAATTCACCGCCTAGATTGGAATTTTAGATTTCTGATTTGGACACTCATTCTGGATCATATTATTAAACACAGGCCAGTACCTTTTTGTATAATAAGTGGTTTTGAAGGTTGAAACTGGATATCTGTTATTGCTAGTGGATAATTTATTTTGTGTCCGTCACATATAAGTAGATCATTGTAATAAATTATACAAGCTGTTATCTGTGTCTTTCTGTTGCATTCATAAAACATAAAAAACGTAACACTACCTTATACAGAAATATTGTGGAATTTGCAAAAACCCTTGTCAAAAGACAAGTTATGGTTGGCACTTCTGATCGAAGTGGGTTTAACATCCTCTTAATACACCACTGCTAATATCTGTGCTGTTTTCACTGAAAAAGCTTGTATAGTTTGACATAACCCATGTAATCATGATGCTAGTCTGAAGGTAAAAACCCTACACTGCAATACCTGTCCTTGAGTACAATGGAAAATAGTCATAGAATTAGATTCCTAAGTTAAAGAATCTGCAGGAGACAGATACCCCACAGGTTGGGTGGATAATGGTGGTGAAGATGTAAAATGAATAATTCTGATTCAAGGACCTGTAATGCCCACAAGTTTGTGGTTAAGGTTATCACACATCCAGAAATTCTAAGAACTGAACCTCCAGAGACCCTGAAGGCTTACACTAATCACTGACACCAATGTTGGCATTCCAATCAAGCAGCAGAACCCTTGGATGTAGACAGAATTTGCTCTGGATACAAAGTGGCTGACGTTGGGAGGTTAAGACTCTTGAATAGGGGCAGAACTATGACTTCTGTAAAAGCCAATCCCAATATTTGAACCAATAAGCATGCATAACAGTGGTTTCAGTTTGTTATCAATGAAGTTTGTGATCCTAAGGGTCTTCTAACAAATTTTAACATTAAGAAAGTAGCATGGTGAGTTTTAGAGTTGTAAGTCTGAAGATGTATCACTGTTCCACAAGAGGATATTGATCCATTCAGGTTAATTATAAACTCTGCCATAGAATGTCTAATTTCAAGGAGCAGATGTATTATGATTCCATCTGACAATGGTAAGCTCAATCATGTAGTTCCAAGAGCTGTGATGGATAAGACAATTATCCCTTCACATAACTAAGCACTAAACCTCTATGCATGAACCATAATGTCTGTCGATGGATAGAAAACTAAATATTCATTATCAAATAAGGTGCAAGTTCAAAGGTAACTTGGGAAAGACCCAAGCATCACACTCTTAATGCATCAACTAAAGAAAACGAAACAGACAACTTATCCCAAAGTGGCATCCTTTTTTCTTTTTTTTCAAACTGTTTTTATTACCATTGCTTGGAACATTTAATCAGGTAAGTTTGTTTTTGTTAGAGCAAAGCAACGTTGGGCTATCTTCTGTGTACACCATAAAGAATTGAACCTCAGATTCGAGCATTATAAATCAGTAAACTTACCACTGTTCCACAGTGAGACTGAGAAGCCAAAAGACTAAAAGAAGGCTCAGGAAAAAGTAAATCTAAATTCTATCAAAAAATATCAAGGATTATCTTTAAGTGCAGCCTCAGAGCCTCCCAGGAGAAATACATAAAAAAAAACCTAATACATGTCTTCACCTCACTACAAACAAATCACTGATAGTCTCATTGTTTTGTTTAAAAGAAAAATCAACAAGGTAACACTGAGAATGCTCAAAGTATTTCCAAATGATCACACCACTGAGAAAACCATTAGTGATGCCTCATCAAGAAAAAGTGATAATGTTATCTGAATGAGATGCTTATATACTGCACCAGGGTAGAGAACGTATTAATGCAGGTGGAAAGTGTCAGATGACAATTATCAATAACTGGGGTGTAAGAGACTAGGGCAAGTGAAAAAAATACTCAGACCAATACTAAGGCAAAAAGGAAGAAACTCTAGCAGTCAAGTAACAGCTGTAGTCTGATGAGAGTTAAGTACGTCTTGGAATTAAAGTTGGAATGTTAACTATTGTGTTAAAAGAAACTACTTTAAATTACTTTTTAGAACGTGAAAAACCTAACTGCTTTCCCCCCAATACTCATGTATTATTTTCACTAATAACCAAAAGGAATATGTTAAATTCACAAAGATGAACATTTTTTTTTCAGGATGTGTATTTCATTATTTAGTAAGAAAGTTCACAGATGCAAAGTTATTTTGCCAAACAAATAACAGAAATAGAAATAACTTAAATAATAAAGTAAAATACAGTAGCTTTACAAATAACTTTTAGGCTGCATTACTTACAAAATGATATACACTATAAAACCAACATATATCTCAGTCTTGTTAAAAATATAGAAAATAAATAATTCTTACGGAAGAGGCAAGAAAAACCATCAAAAATCTTTGACTCATTACACCCAATGATTTCTCCCTACGCAACACAGAAGTACTTTCTTCTACATGCTCTAAAGAATTTGTTCTATCCGTTTGATTAGTCAGTTCAGTTTTTAATGTTGAACAATTCACCAAAAGTTCTTCCATTTTCATGTCTCGAACTAGGCCAATTTGTTCTGCTAACTTTTCTTGCTCAGCTTTTTTCTTTAGTCAGAAAAGAGAAAAAGTGAGTTACTTCAAATCTCATATAAGTCACATATAGTATTTTCTTATCTTTGAATTTTTTATATTCAGAATAGATATTACCTTATCAATTTCATTAAAAAGACATTCTTAAGTCTGATCAAATAATGCATGCATTGTAACTGCTGCAATTTTTTTTCACAAAAAATATGGTAATCAAACATTAAAACTGAAATCTGAATGAACTGTTAGAAAAAAATATTTTTCTCATGAAGTTAAATCTCTTGACAAACAACTACACACACATACACACTAAAAATTAACTCAATAAATAAAATAACTAAAAAAATAACTGATGGGACCCAACCAATGTTTAATCAAATTTTTCAAAATGTTTATATACAAAGTTGTTTGCGAGTCCAATGCTTTGTCCATTATTAGGTTATTAACAGCAAAACAGCAATATAAAATTTACACAATACCATCAATATTATGGCTAACTTCACTAACAGACAAGCAAATATTAAAATTTGAAAAATAGTAACCCCTATATGCATTTTATGTTGCAAAGCAACTAGGCTATCTGCACAAAACACCCAGTAAAAACTGAAAGTGTTAAAATTCGTAAAAAGAATCAAGGTAAGACAAAACAAAGTTAAATTTTTGAATTAAAACTTAAACAGCATAAAATCCAATTTTTATATCTGGTGTACAGCAGTAAGAGAGAAATTACAGAAATACTAGTTTTAAAGGACATTTGTAGCATGTCCTTTAAACTGAATGGTCATAATTTGTCAGAATGACTAACAGGTAAGTTTAAACATCAATGTTAGTCACCTGAAGTTGGCCTTTGCAGTCCTGGTTTTGAGTTATTTGATGTTACAGCTGTTTTCTAATCTCATAGCAAACTTGATGTACATCAGAATGGAATAATGAAAAAAATAACTAATTTATGAATAAAAAACTGTTAAAAAGGTTAATGGCTTTAACAAAACTAAAAACATTTGTAAGGTGGACAGTGTCTCTATTACCAATAACATTGTCCAACATTATAGGTAATTCTTGGGACAAAACATGTCTAAAATGGTGCCATCATTGAGAGTCATAACAAAGGCAAGACAGTAAAATTTGGGTTATTGTGACCCGAGTGTCACACAGACAATACATTGGTGCATCAGTCCCAGATAAAAGAAAATGAGTTACAAAACTGTGACCAATGCATAGTCTAGTGAAGACAACTTCTTTCCAATTCTTATGGAAACAAGAAGCCAAAAGTCCAATAAAGGATTTTATTTGGAAAAACTTGTTTTTATGTTGCTCATTCCAAGTTGACTGACAACTGGCACAGGAGCCTTGAATACAGGATAGTAGTCCACATATGGAACAGGCACAGCAGTGATAATGCTGTCTGTTTTGTGAAAAATAATCTTACAAAGAGAGACATTAATTCCATTAAAAACCTAAAACAAGACAAAAACAAAATTTCCAAAAGCAGATAAAGGTAACGCTATAGTCATAATGAATACGAATAAATACATTAAACAGAAGAACATCCAATCAGACCCCAACAAATTTAAACCAATACACACAAATCTAACAAAGACACACAAAATGCAACTAAACAAAATGCTACTAAAAATGAAAAAAGCCAACACAAATTCACAAACACTTTATTCCTACCTACATAAAACCGACTCACACACACCACAAATATAAGGCATCCCCAAACCTCATAAACCAGATTGCCCATTACGACCAATAATGTCAACATATGAATCATTTAATTACAATCTTGGTAAATACATGCATGGGCATTCTCCAAATATGTAACATCAGCCAGCTCATTCAAAGACTTTTAATTTCAAGTATAATCTAAATCAACTTAATCATAAAGCCTTAATGGCCAGTTTTGATGTTATATCCCTCTTTACAGAAGTTCCATCTGCTGAAGCCTACAAGATAGCCTTAGAACTCTATATCAGAGACCCTAAACCATCTATAGACATTCCTAGCAACCAATTAGCAACCCTCATAGAATTCACCTCAATGAAGACAAACTTCATGTTCAACAACCAAAACTATATACAAACAAATGGCCTAAGCATGGGCAACCCAGTATCACCAGTTCTAGCCAATATTTTTGTGACACAAGTTGAAACACAAGCAATTAACACAGCATTACATCCACCACTATACTGGTACAAATATGTAGACAACATGATTGCAGGATTCACATCTACAGAACACACACTTTCAATCACATTAATGTTAAACATCCCAACATCAACTTCACATGTGAATAAGAAGGAAGCAATCAAATATCATTTCTTAACCTAAAAATTTCAAGAACCAATACACAATTTAAAACAGAAATCCAACGAAAAATCACCCATACTGGACTATACATTCCTTGGGACTAAGTACAAGAAACAAAACAAAAACTCAACACACCAAGAAACCAAATAAACACAGCCATAAAACTATGCTCACCAGATAAAATTAACAATGAATTAGACAAAATAAAACAATGCTTCATCAAGATAAATACATTTCCTCCACAAACTGTAAAAAACATTATACGCACACACCTAGACTTAAAGTAAAATCAACCAACAAAAGTAAATATATCTCACGAATCAAAAAATCATGAAACCATATAATGCTGCATACCATATATTCTCGATATCAGCAGAAAAATAACCAACATTTGGCAAAAACTAGTAACAAAATATGACATTACAATTAATACTAAATTTATTAAAATAACCATACACAAAACTGAGGTCTATACTGTGTAAAAACTGACAAACACCACAAACATTATTTATAAAATTCAATGTGACAACTGCCACGACTTCTATATTGGAGAAACAAGTAGGAAAATGGAAACCAGATTCAAAGAACATAAAAAGTCACCTTCACACGTTTTCGAACACTGCAAGTCAAGTAAACACAACATAACCATATAAAACAAATACTAAATAAAAAAACAAACAAACAAATGCAAAATTAAAGAAGCCTTACTTATACAACAACTTAAGCCCAAAATAAACCAATACAAAAAATCACCTTTATATCTATATTAAAATATAATATATAATAATAAAAATAAATAATATAAAATTATATATTCAACATCTAAGCCCTTTCTCCACTCATTACACAACTCCTTTCAAACGTGGTCAGCTTCTGTTCCGTTACCTCTTTCTTTATTTGTGAACCATGACTAAAGAAGGTCAAAACATTGTTCACGCATCTATGTAAAAAAATTTTCTCAACCCAAAACGAGCCATTTTTACATATATATTTTTCTACAAGTGGGTTTTTTCGACATCACTGATTATTATAGGATTAAGCATTAACCATTCTCTACAAGATCTTGCAGACACAGCTCGTCAAAGCAATCTTGGAATCCTTCCCAGGTTTAGGAAATGGGAATACAATAGCATGGTGCACCAAGCATTGGATAAAACATTCTCCTGCCAGATTTGGTCAAAAACAATCAGAAGAATAGCAAGAGAGGCAGGAGGGAGATGGCACACCATCTTGTCATGAATATCAAGTCTGATTGATGTACTGCCAGACTGATGAAAAACAAGTTTAAGTTTCACCAGTGTAAGGGGGTGATTATAGTTGGAGACAATCAGCCTGAAAGGAAAGAGGTGATTGTTCTGCCCGTGTTTTGATGGTTAAGAAGATGGGAGAAATGATAAATGCAAGAGAAAAGCTTTTGTCAAGAGTTCTGGATATTAGCAACTTCCTGACCATCACAGAACAAGATAAAAAAAAATGATGGTAGATGAAATGCTAGAGGTGTGTTTAATCCAAGAATCTTTCTGGCTTTGATGCCTGACCTGCTGAAAAGCAATGCAGTGGTATCCCAAGCCTGCTTTTGAGCTTTTCTTGTCATGTGGCAAGCAGGATTCCACAAAGGATGAGAATACTGTGGGAGACTTGTCAAGATTTTAGGAATACACTGAGTAGCTGCCTGAAAAATACAGTCAGTTGTTGCTGCCACATAGTCATCTATCAATGGTTTACACATGATGGCAGGATCAAGTTCTGAGAAAGTGATGAAAGAAGACCAATTAGCTTGGTCCAACTTCCATCAGGGCACATGGGTTGGGTGACATCAACCACATCCAATTTCTCTCAAAATGATAGGAAAATTATCACTGCCCCATGGATTATCATAAACAAGAAAAGTGAAAGGGAACAAATAAAAAGATCTATAGCAGTAAGAGACTGACTAGGTGCATGAAAATAAATGTAAGAACCAGTATTGAAGAGAGACAGGTTGTGGTCTTAGATCAATATGCTCTATAGCACAACCCCTCCCCATCAATACTACCACATCTCCCCATATGGGATTATGTCCATTAAAATCCCCCAGTAGTAAAAAGGGGGATCGTAACTGCTCAGTGAGGGCATCAAGGTCTGACTGATTATAGGTCTCTTCAGGAGGCAGGTAGAGAGAAGAAATAGTGATGGTACAACCCAAGGAAACATGGATGACTTCAGCCTCCAAGTGTGTATCAAGTGACAAGGACAGGGTGGGCACATGCTGATCAACTAGCAATAAAACCTCACCATGCACTTGTCCATTACGCAACTTGCCTTTTCTGTACAAGGAAAATTGCCAAAGGGTGACTGTATCAGCAGGTTGCAGAAATGTCTCTTGTAAGGAAAGGCACACATGATAGTAAAAATTAATCAAATCGTTAATGTCATCTAAATTTCATCAAAAACCTTGAGTTTTTCTGGACCAGAGAAGCCATTGTTATTTATGTGGATGAGAATGTGGCAGGGAAATCTTCTGTTTGTGACTATGTTTGTTTGTTTTTATTTATTGTACGAAGATCTATCAACCTCCATGGATCCTGCCCTGGGTTGGATTGGCAGGTCTCTGTGCTGTGGACAAAGATTCCAATGACTGAGGGCATGAACAAATGGTCAATTTACTTTTCAGGATTGCAGAAGAGGATGGACCCAAGAAAACATTTGAACCTGAAGGAAGTGAAAGTGGGCAGTCACTGGAAGGAGTGGTAGGGACAGAGAAGGAAGTACACATAGGAGTGCCAACATTTTTAATTATGGAGGATGTAAGAATAAAATATTTTGTAAATGACTCTGCTGGAGGCATAGAAAGATCTGTCTGCACTCCCACTGTGGTAATGGAATGGAGTGCAGTAGCATATGTCTGAAATAAAGTTGGTGATATTAAGTCTTTAAGCATTGCGCCTTTTTCTGTTCTACCCATTTAGGGCAAGAAATAGAGTAAGATGGATGTGGGCCACTATGGTTAATACAGTGTGGTTCCAGGTAGCACTTGTAAGCTTCATCGCCTTTACAACCAATACGAGCACCTACCAAAAAACCATGACATGTTGATTTTGAGTTACCAAACCACCAACACTGGAAATATCTGAGAGGGTGAGGAATGTAAGGCTGTGTCTAGCAGTTCAGTTAACCTGCTTTGACTGTGGCAGGATGACAAGGTGACATATACGTTAGTACCAGAATATTGACAGGGTCCATAATTCCATCTTTACGGATGAAGATTTGGCGTATCACATTAATGCCTTGGCTGGAGAGGATTTCCAACTTCTGAATGCTCTTTAAATCCCTCTCAACTATAAATCTTGTGGAAGAATTCAAAGTCAGTGGGTACATCCCCAGTGGCTTCTGATTTCCAGTGGAGTTTGGTATGCTGTGGTGAAAATGTTTCCAGAGCACAACGTCTTTACTGACTTTGGGAGTTATCAAGTCCCTCTAATCCCTTCTAAATGAGCAATGGAAATGCCCCATGGATTTCTTAGATAGGGAATGGAGAATCAGAAATCGAGATGTAGAATCTGGCCGTAATGTTGACTGCACAACAGTCGTCTATGCATGGTTGTTTTCTGATGATCGGTTTATTTAAATTCTTTCATTTTTATTTATTTTGTTAGAAAGAGTGGTATCCATAAAGCAGCTACATTTTAGTGCCCACTGATCCCACCCACCATGGAGTTATACAAGGGGAAGCACTACAGTGCCAAAGGACACTGCAGCAATGTCAGGGTTTCGTGAGAACTATACCCAAACACCAGCATCAGATATAAAGTCTACAAAACCTGCTGTGAACATCCAATATTGGTACTTGGTTGACCTTACCCCAAGAGGACCAGCCAATTAACTCTAGGGGGCCACCCCAAGGCTACCCCTCTACAGGAATTAAAGGCCAAAGTAGTGTGTTAGGGTTAGACCCCTCAACTACCAGGATTCTCTCCTCCCCTTCACAGGTCACCATGCATGGCAAAAATGTGGGTGAAAGTTCAAATCCTAGAGAAGGTAAACTGAAAGAACAGAACCTTCCCTGAGAGGTCCCCCTCACCACATATAGGAATCCATACTGAGGGGGAGGGACATGGGAAAAATGACAACGGTGTTGTTACTAATTATGTTTTATTTAATACTTATTAGAATGAGCTACTAATTAAGAGCCATGTAAGTAGCATTCTTGGCATCCATATATTTTATCAATTTCTGAACATTTTAGTAATTTTTGGAGCATGTTCCAAAACTATCAATGGAAGATCATGTTCCACAGTGAAGGAAGTGGGTAAAAATTGTACATTGATCATATTATTTTCTGATTTGATACAAGGTTTTATAAGAAATATGTTCAGTATATTAATTCCAAATGCTTTGAACAATTTTTCTGATGTTTAGTAATGCTCATATATTTTTTTGTCATTTACATTTTTGTAAGCAATATAGAAACCAAAACACATTGTACATCTTGCATAATTCAAATATTTTGAAGATGATACAAAAACACAGAATTTTTTTGTATAATCCTGCCTAAACTTCTGCTTACTACAGATTGTTCTTTGTTTGAGTTATTGTGGACGAAACACTACCATGTTTTTACACCATTTTCCTCTAAAAAATTTTATCACCACACCTTAATCTTTAATACTTTTTAATATACTATTTCAAACATTAAGATTGAGATGCAGAGCAGAGATTGGTTAATTATTTCCAGCAAATATTAGTAGAAAAAAATAGTGAAGAATTCTGAAATTTTACACAATTTAACAATAATTCATACAGGTGTAAATATTAAAAAAATTGGATCAATTTCTCCTTGATCCCTTATGGAAAATGAGCAATTCCATCCTTTTCCCCTGTCACTTTGAACAAGTGTTGTTAACAAGCAAGCATAAAATATGCTCAACATGATGCAATGTGGACCCCACTGGAAACAAAAGGCTTACAAATTAAATAATAATTTTAAGGTATATGATTTTGCAGAAACAATGTAGTTGTTAATAGTTTTCTTACCTTCAGCACGCCTAGTGTAGACTTTAGACAAGTTTTACCAAACCATTGGTATCGGTTTTTGGCCACTTTTGTCATCATTTTTATGCTTTCTAGTACATTGACAATATCATAAATCCTTCTCCTTTCAACTCCTAATTCCAAGAAAATATTGTTTTTGTTAAGTTTATTATTCAAAAAAATAAATGCCTATCTTTTACAGTATGATATAACCATTGAAATGGTGACTTGTGTAAAAGTCATATATATTCCTTCTCAATAACTTTATCATAAATATAAGATGTCAATTTAAGTAACAAGTATATTTTCCTTGTATCAGAAGCATTATAGTGGTTCAAGAATTTAATGAATATACAATTTCATTAAATACTGAGATTTTGAAGACCTTAGTGTGTGCAAGAACTTTTTTCAAGTAGATAAACAACTTTATTGTGGCAAATGAAGATATAAACTGGCTAACTGAAATGGAAGGATTATATACTACATTGATGACTAAGAGTTAAAACATAATAAAGCATGATTCAGTAAAAACAAACTATAAAAATATGTACAGCAAGCTGGTGAAAGGATGAGAAAAACTTCACACGAGTCTTGACTTTTGTCATTAAGAAACAACTATTTGAAAACACCACAATGTTTAATCTTCTTTCTCTCTTGGGACCTAGTGACACACACAAGATAAAGTACAATACAACTAGCCTAGAGAAAAGTAGTTTGTGTGACTGGTCCCTCCTACAAAAAGTAACACTTAAGGTTGAATTATGCTAAAAGATGTCAGCATTAACAACTACTAACAGTGTAAAGTTATAATTAGCTTTATTGAAAAAAATTATCATTTTAAGATTGCAAGCACCAACACTTTCACAAACAATAATTGAATTTCACACATTAACACAAGTTAGTACTATTGTATTATGAAATTAATACCACGTCTGTTGAAAATGGTAAATCATCTTTTACTTTAACACATACTGAATTTTCAAGACTATAACACTGCTATGCAATGATAAAATTAGAGATTAAAATTAATCTTGTTGTAGATATATATTAACAATAAATTTACCAATATTTTCAAGCAACTTAAAATTACATGTTACAGGTTATACCTTGCAGATAATCCAACACATGAAAGCATGGTGGTTGCCCTAGCTGTTTGAGTATTATTGAAAATATCAACCAACTGTTTATTCATTGAGAGGATGAGCATTATTATCAAGAAATAAGAATGTACTAACACAAACTTACTGATAAAAAAAACAAACATCTGTAGTGTCCTGCATTTTTCTTAATCTACCATCACATATAGATCTATAGCATCTTTCACAGAAATATCAACTCAGACTGATCAAATTCTGTCAGGATGTCTACATAGGCTGGCATAGGACAAGTACTCACTTATATTTACAGACCACATAAATATGAAAAATGCTTGCTAATAATATACCAACATGTTTACAATGGACTAATGTTACTTGCATGAAATATATGCTGTTACACTAACAATATCTGCTTTTGATTTTTGTTATATTAATATTTTGAAATTTAAAACATTAAATGACAGTAATTTTAATAAAATTCACTTGAAAACATTGTCATGAACTGATACCTCAGTAGTTCTCTTTATAATTTTGTTTAATTGAGATCCATTTACTTAACATTCCTTTTCTTGCAATAGCTTCGTACATTTCAATTTTTTTTATTAGAAAAAAATGCATGTTATATGGATGCATTTAACATCCATATAAAATGCATGTTATATGGATGCATTTTTATAGCTGCAACTATAACATAGTTGTGGTTAAATAGTCCTAATGTGCCAAACAGTTCATAAGTAGCTGTTATCCAAATAAAGATACTGCAAATTAACAAAAGTTAATTTGAAAACATTAGAATAAAGACGTTTGAAAAGTTGATCAATATTACTAGTGACTGTAGAACTTTAACAAAAATTATATGTTGTTTACATGTATAAAACTTTGTTTTAAGCTAGATTTAATTCCATTTATCTTCATATTGTGTACAATTGACAAAAAATACGAGTTTTATTAGCAAAGTTCACACTAGCTTTATAATATAATTAACTTTAAAATGTAAAGTTTAACAATTAATTTTACAGATGTTTTAGGTTATTAGTCCATGTTTATGTAAAAGTACAAATTTTTCTGGGATCATGCAACAGTTATGCCACTTATACAAGATAAAATATATGGACTTCATTATGATGGTTCTCAAAAATGGATATTAGAATTAACATTTAACCAGTTGATAAACTGTGACTGTGTTATGCTTTAAGCTTTTGATTTTCACACTTTAATATTATGATTAAACATTTACATTAAGAAAACATAACTTTAAATCATTGAATATTGTTATTTGTCAGATTTCAACTCACCCAATGCTTCTGCAACATCATCAAGACAGAAAATGGTTTCTTTTGAAGAATCTGGATTTTCTTGAAACAGCTTTAAAAATCTGAAGTAAAAATATTTGAAAACATTAGAATAAAGACATTTGAAAAGTTTATTAATATTACTAGTGACTGTAGAACTATAACAAAAATTATATGTTGTTTACATGTATAAAACTTTGTTTTAAGCTAGATTTAATCCCATTTATCTTCATATTGTGTACAATTGACAAAAAATATGAGTTTTATTAGCAAAGTTCACACTAGTTTTATAATATAATTAACTTTCAATTGTCTTCAATAAAAATGTTAAAATTATTAATCTAATTGTTAAATGATACACATGAATGTTCAATACAATATGGTAGGCACATAGCTGTGGTTAAATAGTCATAATGTGCCAAACAGTTCATAAGTAGCTGTTATCCAAATAAAGGTACTGCAAATACCATTTTTGATGGAGAGTTTTCATAGTTTCATATTGTGCATGCTATTAGACACATTCAAATCACTAATCTCATTTTGTTAAAAAAAAAGAAAGAAAAGAAATGGAAGCAATGCTAGGTTGTGAGAAGTGACTGAGATATTTAATAGACTATTAAAAATGCTGGCTAATAATGTACCAACATGTTTACAATGGACTAATGTTATTTACATGAAATATATGCTGTTACACTAACAATATCTGCTTTTGATTTTTTGTAATATTAATATTCTGAAATTTTAGAAGAAACACTAATTTCCACTACATAAGTGGTTTTACTATTTCACTCTGACAGAAGTAAAATGTCTTTTCTTGTGTCTGTCTTGAATGTAATATATCTTACATGTTTCTGGTAAAATTCCTTTAACAGCAGGTAATCTTTATATCATAACCATTATGTTATATGCATGTTAATATGTAAGGTTGATATGTAGGTATTTCATGTTTATTGGCACAAAGCTACTAGGCTATCTGTGTCAAACAAAATGGTGCATGGAAATTAAGGTAAAAATACATAAAATATGTAAAATTAAGACTTGCCAGAAAGACTGAAGCAGTAAGTTCAAACTTGCTGTCAGTCATCTGAAGCTAGCCTTTCCAGTCCTGGATTAAGGT
The DNA here is from genome assembly GCA_011833715.1 of Carcinoscorpius rotundicauda. NCBI lineage: Eukaryota > Metazoa > Arthropoda > Merostomata > Xiphosura > Limulidae > Carcinoscorpius > Carcinoscorpius rotundicauda. The sequence continues at coordinate 37,295,815 of CM022401.1, forward strand.
CAAAATAAAAATTAAAATGTGTAAAAGAAATCATGCAAAGAGAATATAGTCTAATAAAAACCTTAAATTAAGCTAAAAAGACCAATGGCTCTTAAAAATGTAAAAACATGAGTGAGATAGCCAGTATCACCTATGACATTGGCTAATGTCATGAGGTAACCAACATTAAAAATGTTTAAAATGACATGATAATAAAATATGTATGACTGAGACCCAAGTGCCACACAAACCACACATCGATGCATCAGTACCAGATAAAAGTGCCGAGTTAAAAAACTGTGACCAAAGCATAGCTTAGCCAAAACAACTTCCTCCCTTCAATCTTTACAGAAACAAGATGGCCAAAGAGCCAAAGAAAGCTTGATTTGAAAAAAGCTTATTATTTAGTTGCTCATTCCAGGTCGACTTCCAACTGGTGTACAGTCGAGTTTTAATTACTGGACCATAATTCATGTATGGAACAGGTATGATGGTGATAGAGTCAGAGAAGACAGACTTTGCTGCCAGCTAGCTCATTCCCACTAATAACTATGTGATATGGTATCAAAAAAAAACTAGACAGACAGATACTAGAGAGAGATGGACCAGTTTGTTTCTGATATTGATAAGAATAGGGTGGTAACTAGCATGGAATGATATCAGGGCTAATAGACAGCTGAGTGAATCAGTATAGATTGTACAATTTGTATATTGCACAGTTTCAATATGATTCAGGACAAGAGAAATAGCATACAATTTTGCTTAACCAAACAAGATGAGCATTAATCATCCTCTCTAAGACCTTACTGAGAAGACTCAAAGCAATTGGATGGTAATTTGAAAGAATCTTTGGATCCTTCCAGGTTTAAGAATAGGAAGTACAAAAGCCTGATGCCAAGCATCAGGAAAGACATTCTCCTGCCTAATCTAGTTAAAGAAAGGTGGTGTAGCATCTCATATTGCATATCATCAGATCTAACTGATGTATTACCAGACTGATGAAGCTCAAGTTTGAGTTCCACCAGTGTAAGAGGGCAACTGTAGTGATATAGATGATCAGTTAAAAAGAAAAGAAGCAGATGTTCAACTCATGTTTTAATAGCTAAGAAGGAGTGGGATGAGTTTGAAGAGCTAGATACATGAAAGAAACATTCAATAAGAGTATTGGCAATGCTCTGAGCATCATCAACTTCATGGCCATTGGATATTAAGGTAGAGGGGAGGTAAAGGTATGCCATCCACTCACTTTCTGGATCTTGTCCCACATGACTTTTGAACTGATGGTTCAAAAAGTTTCATCCAAGACTCCTTCTGGTTTTGACATCTAACTCGCCGAACATGTGCAAGGGGTTGTTGAAATGCAATTTAGTTTGAAAGCATGGGATACTTATGAAATTTATCCCAAGCACGTTTCTGAGCTTTTTGTGTAATATAACAAGCAAAATTGTACAAAGAATGGGGATACCGTGGGAATGACGTTGAGGTTTTGGGGATGTACTGAGCAGCTGCTTGGACAATACAGTTAGTTACTGCTGCTACACAATCATCTATCAATGATTAACATAAGATAGCAGGATCAAGTTCTGGAAGAGCAGTGAAAGAGGGCCAGTAGGCCTGGTCCAATATCCATCGAGGCACAAGGGTCAAGTGACAATGATCACAGAGAATCTCTCTTAATATGATAGGAAAATGATCACTACCCTGTGGATTGATGTCAACCTCCCAAAAAACGAAAAGCAAAGGGGAGCAGACAGAAAGACCTATTGCAGTAAATGACTGACTGGGTGCATGAAAATAAGTTTAAGAGCCAGTATTGCACAACCCCTCACATCAATACTAGAACCACCCCAGAGGAGATTATGTCCATTAAGATCTCCTAAAATTAAAAAGGGGGTTGGCAGTTGCTCAATGAAAGCATCAAGATACAAGTGATTATAATTCTTTCCAGGAGTAAGATACACAGAGCAAACAGTGATGCAACAACCCAAGGAAATATGGATGGCTACAGCCTCCAAGGGCACATTCAATGACAAAGACCAGGTGGGCACATGTTGATTAAGCAGCAGTGCTACTCCTCCATGTTCTTGTCCTACACACAACCTGTCATTTCGGTATAAGGAGTATTGTCGAATTTTGACTCTATTAGTAGGTTTTAAAAATGTTTCCTGGAAAGAAAGACATTTGGGATGATAAAAGTCAATCAAATCCTTGATGTCATTCACATTTGATTGAAAACCTTGACAGTTCCACAGGATTAGAGCAGCCATTTTTCTTTATTGTTGAGGAGAATATAGCAGAGACCTTCTGCTTGTGACAAAGTTTTTTTGTTGTTTTTTTTTACACTAGATGTGAGTCAGTCACTCTACTGATCCTGCTCTGGATCAAGTAGACAGGTCAGAGTTTGTAGATGTATATTCTCGTCAATCAAATCCTTGATGTCATTCACATTTGATTGAAAACCTTGACAGTTCCATTGGATTAGCATGTCCATTTTTCTTTATTGTTGAGGAGACCTTCTGCTTGCGACCAAGCTTTTTTTCTTTACTGGATGTGGGTCAGTCACTCTCTACTGATCCTGCTCTAGATCAAGTAGGCAGATCAAAGTTTGTAGACATAAGTTCTAGTGATTGAGGATGTGAAGGAATGGGTTGTATAAGATACAGTAGGGACAGAGATAGAATTTGATTTTAGTTTGTTAACTTTTTTTTTTATTTTGGAGGGTACTAGATTAAGATACGTGATTAAGGATTCTGTAGGAGACATGAAAGGTTTGTCTGAACTCCTACTGTAGCAATGGAATGGATTACAGCAGCATAAGTCTGAGATGGAATTGGGAAAAGTAATTTCTGAGCCTCTGGGTAAGTAGTACTGTGAACTGCCTTCAGATGTTGTACTTCTTTCTTTTCTACCCTTTAGGGTAAGAAGAAAAATAGGAAGGATGTGGACCATTACAGTTAATACAATGTGGTTCCACTTGGCATTCAAAAGCATCATGGTCTTTACCAGCACAACAGGCACATGTTAAGGAACCACGACAAAATGTTTTCAAATGATCAAATCGTTGACAATGAAAACACTTAACAGTGTCAGGAATATAAGGTCGTACCTTACCATTCAGATATCCTGCCTTGATTGTGGTGGGTGGACGTGATGTTGTAAATGTTAATATAATAGCATTTGTTGGCTCCATAATCCCGTCTTTATGAGTAAAAATTCAGCAAATGGCTGTAACACCTTGGCTGGCAAAACCTGCAAGGATCTTTGACTCAGAAATGGTCTTTAAATCTCTCTCAACTATAACTCCTCTCGAAGAATTCAAAGCAGAATGAGGAGTAACTCCAATGGGTATATTCCCAATGGCCTTTGATTTTAAGAGGAGTTTGAAATGTTGTGATGTAGATGTTTCCACTAAAATGTCCTCAGACTGTAATTTTTTAATTGATTTAGGAGAGCCAACTAGCCCTTCCAAACCTTTCTGAATGAAAAATGGAGACATCTACTCTAAAGGTTTATCAGTTAAAGAATACATAATTAAAAATTGCAGGACATATTCAAGTTGCGAGTTTGACTGTACAGTCACCAATGCATGGTTGTTTGCTGGTAGTCAGATTTTTCTCTGACTTTCATGCTTATTTCTTTATTTTTTGAAGGGTATCTATAATAAAATAAAATATTTCAGTGCCCACTGACCTCAACCACCATAAAGCCCTATGAGGGGATGCATTACAGTGCCCTATATAGTCATTGCAGCGACGCCATGATTTCGTGAGCACTATATTTGAACACCAGTATCAGACATAATGCCCAAAACACCCATTGAGGACATCTAATGCTGACATTCAATTGACTCTGAACCAAATAAGTTAGCCGAATGATCTTAGGGTACCACCCAAGACTTCCCTATTACAGGAATCTAAGGCCAAAGTGGTGTGTTGGAGCTCGACCCCTCAATCACCAGGATCCTCTTCTTCCCTTCACAGGTCACCATGCATGGCAAACATGCGGGTGGATGTTTAGATCTGAGAGGAGGTAAACTGAAAGTATAGAACCTTCTCTGGAAAATACCCTCACCATGTACAGGAATCCACATTGAGGGGTTAATATGCAAGAAAATTTATAAAAGGAAATTAATGATTAGAATAATTAGAGCCCACTAACTACCTATCACTTTAAATCACAAAAGTTGTTTTACTGTGTTCAATATCTCAAATATGAAATATTGTGCAACTTATTTATAACTATTGAAAAATATTATTGGTGTAGAAACATAATGAAACAAATGAAAGGTGTCTGAATATTATACAACAAGGAAAAATTTAATTTATTATTTATGTGACTGACTAGCATGTTTTGTTTTCTAAACCTTCAAAAAGTACTTTATCTATATTTCAATGACATAATATATTTTATACACGTGTTTATGTTTGTGTTATAATATCCATTCTACTTTTAGCATCCAATAAGCTAAAGAATTTAATATCCTTTCATTCCCTTAAATATTTCAAATTGCTAATAAAAATATTACATCAATTTCACACAGGTCAATAGCATCTGTTCAAATATTTCAGAAGAATTAGTTTGTCAAACTAAACAAGATAACCTTATATTAAGTATTTTGTTTAATAGCTATTTTTTAATAAACAAGATAAATTACTCTGAAATGCATAAACATTTGAAAAATCAAACTATAGAAGGAATTTTATGATATATCTATATTCTGAAATACAGTTAAAATAATCTTAACTTTCATATTTTGTACAGCTGATTTAAAAAGCATTACAATTTAAAAACTTTTATCTTTTGCCCAGTTCAAAAAAATCTGTCATGTACTCATAGCTACTATAATGGACAAGGTACAATATGTTCAACAACTATTGGAATAAATCTTCCCATATATGCTTTCAATGTTTGAAACAACAATCCTTTCATTTAAATTTCAAAACTTTTGTTCAAATTTGAATATAAAAATGTAACATTTTTTGTACCTCTGACACAACAATCCCAAAGATTTTTCTTTGCGATTTCCTGTTTTTTTGCTATCAAGACTATCAGTTCCACTATTTTCATCATTTTGAATACAAGCAGAAGCATCTTGCTTTGATTGATCCAAGTTTTCCTATTTGAAACAAGTGATAAAAGATGAAACATATACATAACTACCTCCTAGACTAAAATAACATTAAGAAATTATATATCTACTTCTCATAATGTCAGAAATCTTGAGTAGAAGTATTTGTTTATAAACCTTACCAAATGATTTCCACATAACATTATCCAACAATAGATTTAGGTACAACATACATGCACACACATTGTATACCTTAATTAACATCTCATCTAAACATAACAAATTTAAAACTACAGTGACAACAGTTTTAAAATTTATTGATGATCTTATAACTTTCTTTTAAAGTATATGAAGTACAATATTATGAAATATCTTGTTAAAAAATTTCTCGACAAAAACCTCATTTTCTTCAAATGTGAAAATATAAGTATTCTGTATAGGACAAATATTTATAAAATAAAATAAAATTTTCAACCTATATATATTTCAGTTGAAAATTTAAAAAAGGAACCACACAATCTAATTTACATTAAAGCAAATGCATGTTACTTTATGTCATTCTTCATTTCTTAAAAAAAAAATCATAAAAACCAAAATGCATTTAATGTATTTAGTGTTGAAATCACCTAGCCTAGAGGCAAGTGCATAAAATTTATCCTGAAAGTAAAATATAAGTTCAATTTTAAACTTAAATCATTTCTGAATTAAGCTATTTTCTGTTATATCTACAGTTTTTAACCCCTTTAACTAAAAGGGATTTAATTAAAAAATCTACAATTTTTTTCCAGTTTTTTCTAAACATTTCATTTTATAGTTCCAGTACATAAATCAACAATATTAGGTTTATACTATTGTTGCTAAGTGACATGCCACAATCCATCATTACAATATAGTTTCAAAGACTAGTGTCTAATATATAGCATTCTATATATTATAAGTTGTTAATCTAAGTAATGATCATTCTATGAATACACCATGAATTCATTTCATACTTAACAGCATGATATATCTTTAGCATAGAACACTGATCTGCTCCCCAAGGGGTGGAATAAAGGACACAGAGGATGTTGAGTACTCTTGTACATTTGACACATTGGTGCTTGATGTGTGGTATAAATGTCAGCTAATGGTCAAAGATAAACTCCAAGAACTTTGTCTCAGGAACTACAGGTAGCAGAACTTTAGGATCTGGGTGAAAACCTCATTGGCAGCAGAGCACATGCAAACAGTTTTGGAGAGAGAGAAGTTAAAACTATGGGCAGTCTGTAGCTTTCGCTCAAGACACCTTATGTTCTTCAACTGATGAGATGTGAAAGTCATCAACAGAGAGCTCCTTTGCAATGGTAAGAGGGAGTTGTTCAGTGATGACATTAATCTTTATCCTGAAAAGTGTGATACTCAAACACAGCCCTGAGGAGCCCCAAGTTCCTGCAGAAAATAATGAGAAAGTGTTGAACCACAAGAACTTGAAATCACCTGACAATTAAAAAAATTTTAAATAAAAATGAGCAAATGGCCACATAACCCAAAAAATGGAGGTCTCTCAAAATGTTTTACCTCCATGTTGTATCATAAGCCTTTTCAATGTCAAAGAATAGTGATACAATATGTTGTCATTTGAGAAAGGCTTCTCTCATTAACGTTTCAAGTTGAATCAGGCAGTCCATGGTGGAGCAATGTTGTTGGTACCCACACTGGATGGACGAGAAGAGGGTGTTTGATTCAAGGAACCAATCAAGACGAGCATTAACCATTCTCTCTAAGGCCTTACAGAGATAGCTCATCAAAGCAATTGGACGGTAGTTTAAAATAATCTTGGGATCCTTCCCAGGCTTAGAGAAAGGTAGGACAATAGACTGGCAATAAGCATCAAGAAAAACATTCTCCTGCCATGTCCAGTTAAAAACATTAAAAAGAATAGCAAGAGAGAGAGATGGAGTAGCATTTTATAGTGTACATCACCAGGTCTGACCAATGTACTGCCAGACTGATGAAAGGTTACTTTGATTTTCACCATAAAGGGACAATTATTATCATGGAGACAATCACCTCAAAAGGAAAGAGGTGATCACTTTGCCCGAGTTTTGATAGCTAAGAAAGTGGAGGATGAAGAAAAAGTGCTAGACACCTGGTAAAAGCTTTCACCTAGAATATCAGCAATGCTCTGGGTATCAGCTACTTCACGGCCATCAGAGAACAAGATCGAGTGGGTAACAGAATTATATTGCCCACTGACCTTTCAAATCTTGTCCCATATGACTTTGGAACTGGTGGAAGTGATTGTGAATTTAATCCAAGAGTTCTTCTGGCTTTGAAGTCTTACCCATGAGCAGGTGCACAGGTCTGCTGGAAAGCAATGATGTGCAAGAGTGTGGGATATCTACAAAAAGTATCCCAAGCCCATTTTTGAGTCTTCTGTACCATGTGGCAGGCAAGATTCTACCACAGACGAGGATATCATGGAAAACATGTCGAGGTTTTAGGAATACATTGAGTAGCTGTCTGTATAATACAGTCAGTTACTGCTGCCACACAGTTGTTTATTGATGGCTTACAGATGATGGCAGATCAAGTTCTGTGAAAGCAGTGAAAGAGCTTGCTTGATCCAGCTTTCTCCTGGGCATCGACCATGGTCAATCTCTCTCAGAATTACAGGAAAATGATCACTGCATTGTGGGTTATTGTCAACCCTTCATGAAAAGTGGAAGAATAGTGAAGGGAAGCAAACTGAGAGATAAGTAGCAGTAAAGGACTGACTAGTTGCATGTAAATAAGTCTAAGAACCAGTATTGAAAACAGAAAAGTTGTGATCAGAAACCATACGCTCTAAGGAGCAACTCCTCCCATCAATATCAGCAGAGGGGATAATGCCCATTAAAGTTCCCCAGGATTAAAAGGGAGACAGCAACTGTTCAATGAGAATATCAAGATCTGATTTATCATAGGTATCTCCAGGCAACAACTTAAGATTGTAATTGTATAATCAAATATAGTCTATGGACTAGTTTGTGGTGAAGTTTAATTGAAAAGGAATCAAGCTACTCTGTGTGAGGTATCACCATGTAAAATCAAATGTAAAAACTTCATAAACAGATAATTCTGAAAAGGGAGCAGCAATGTTTATATGCTACAGCAAAATGACTCAGTTATCTGATAACTTCACAGCATAGATTACATCAATTCATTTCACATTACATGACTACTCAAAATCACTATTGATTGATGTCACAAACAATTAACTAATACAAATTAGTTTTTGTTACCATTTTCTACCATTCCAACTATCCAAGTACTCAAAATATTGCCATTATGATTCTCATAGAGTAATTCAAGAATGTTCAGCCAAATTGAAAGTTACAATTTTTTAAAATTAGCATTTATTATTATTCTTACTATCCAAGTCTCTTGCAAGAACAATCAATTAGTTGAATGGAATTAATGAGACAAACAATTATTTAGCAAATTTCACTAAGCATTCACCTCTAGTGCACACAGAAAAATACAGTTTAAATTTGGTTTAGACCTACATAGAAAATAAGAAGTGGCACTTTTGTCTGTAAAAATGATGAATTATCAGTAAAATAATATGTAACTTATACATCCTGAAATACTGAAATCCTCAGAAATTATTTCATTAAATGTGCTTCCTACAATACATTAATTGCAGTTTTAAAAGAAAAACCCCAAAAACCTTCATATGTACAGCTAAAACCTAAGTAACTTTTTTTTTCTTCTGAGATTGTTAATTCTGGGATGCATGAGGCCTAACCAGAGATCTGTACAAAGAAATAATTACCTCCTTCACCTTGCATTTAATGTTCCTTTAGATGCAACTCAAAATCTTGTTTGCTTTCCCACTGGGTAAAGACATTAGTTAGGAAACTTAAAATAATAATCAACCAAAACAATAACATCTTTCATTACACAGTTGAGAAAATTACCATCAAGGTGGTAATTATAGTTTAGATTAACGTAATTACCACATGAATTGCCTGAAGATAATGTAATTAAATGTTATCTGCCACTTGCCCATTATGACAAATGATCCAAATCCCTTTGTAATACATCCTCTTTGTCACAATGTCATCACAAAGTTTAATATCATTATCCTGTTTCATCAATTCCTTTATTAATATCATTAATGTACATCGAAAACAGCAAAAGTTTCAGTTGAGATTCCTGGGGTGGTAACCAGACAACTAGACTCAAAAAATGAGGATATGGGATATTTTGACATCTAACAATTTTAGAGTGGGTATTAAAACTAAGCCCTTTTCTCTTTAATAATGCCATTTATGACCAGATAAATAGGATCCCCACTGGATCCAATGATAGTCTACAGTTTTATATGCTATCATATAATGAAGTAAATTAAACTGTTAATCAAATATGCTTAGATATACATAGTTCATATAATGGAGTAAATTTAAACTAGTAATGTAGTTGGCCTAAATCTATTTAGTTACCATTTTTTTTAATTCTTTGACATTTAATTGTTTTTTTAATCTTTTGGCTGCTAGACATTTGAGTGCAATTTATAGTGTCTTTTATGTGCTTATGTAGTGTTGTACATGGAACATATCTATTGTCATTATTATTTTACTTTATAATAAATAAGTGGTGTCTAAATGTTGTATTTCATCATAATTTTAGGTGTCTAAAAGTTCTGCATTTGTCTGAGGTTCCTTATTTGCAAATCAAATCTAGTTTGACTGAAATCCATTTATTTACAACCATTTCCTTCTTTTCTTCCAAATAGCCTTTATAATCCATTGAGATAACTTATCACTCACATCTACAGATATGTTTTTTTATTAGTCTTCTATATGGCACTTTGTCAAAAGCCTTCTAAAAATCCAGGTATACTGAATCCACATCTCCACTTTCATCATTAGAGTTGGGAAATCAACAGAACTTGATAATTGATTAATTGCAAGAGACAGTAATAAATTACATTTAACTAACTTGTTATACTCATAAAAGACTTGAATGGCTAGAGTAAATGAAAAAAGTAATAACTGAAAACATTAATTCCAATTAGTTGGCCATTTTTGTGCCAGCAACAGATTAAATTGTATTTTAATTAACTGATAAGATCAAGTTAATTGTTCAGCAGTAAGTTTTTGGAAGAAAATCAAAATATTTGCAAGAAAGCTTCTCCATGTGAAACCACATTCCTTTCCAAAACATTTTTAAACATGTTCAGGTGGCTTTGCAAATCATATTTCATCAATATCTCCCAAACTTTCACCAGCATGGAAGTAAAACCAACAAGTTTAACTATAATTATCTAAACACTAATTTTCATCTCATTTAAAAAGAGATGTAACATTAGCCAGCTTCCAGTTTTTTTGCACTTATCCATTACATAAATGGCAATTTTTTTAAAGGGATTACTTCTGCAATTCTTAAGCTTTTTAGCACCATTAGTTCAAAAATTTTAGTTTTAAACTTCTTAATTTTTTCAAGAACTTCATGTATAAATTTCCTACCAGCAATTTCTTATTATCTGGAATACTGTTCACATATTCTCTAATGAAAACTGAAGAAAAATTGAGCAACTCAACCATTCTATAATCTTTCATAATAAACCCTTTCAGCAGGACCTCTCGAATGACCAATTCCCGTTTTAACATCATGCTTATCTTTAATGTATTTAAAAAAAAATCCTGTGACTTCTATATTATCAGTTAACTTTTTCATGTTCTTTTAATTTTTTTCAATCCTTTTTAACTGACTAAATTGATTTTATTTAATTTCTGAAGTATTTCACTCTAATAGTTAAACCTATTTAGATGTGTAAAATTTCACTCTAATACTTCTTAGTGAGTAACCTAAAGCCAAGAATTTTTCCTCTGTGATACATACCCATATTGAATATTTAACAATTTATTTTCAAAAACCTTGTACTTTTCATAAGCATTTCCTTTTAACTCAAGTTTTCCACCCCATTAAAATCAACAGATGCCTCATCATCTCCAAATCAAGAACCAAGGTATTATCATTCATGATATCCATATGAAAGTATTACATCAAACCTAATTATATAATTAGTACTTGTAACCTAGTGCTCTACCCATTTCCCTCTCAACATCCACGCTGGACTTTAGTACTGAATATAAAATAGCATTCTCCCTGATAGGTACCCTCACCATTTGATGGAGAAAATCACCTTGAACTTATCATCCACACCCTTTAACATTAAATTATCAAATTAATATGGGTAAAATGAAACATTTCCATTATTAAAGCCTTTCTAGCTGCTTCATCAAAACATTTCTCATAAATTTTATCAGTCTGAACATGCAAGTTTAATACTTCAATGATCTTCATTTTCTTCAGTCATCATTTGTTCTACTTTAAGCAGGTGAAATTTGTCCAGTTTATTAGTTGAATTATGATCTAATGAAAGTAGACCAACCAACAGTCAGTGAAAAAGTGGAAAGAATAAGCTGGCTAACATTCATCTTATCAGGCAAACAACTCTCCCTTCTAATAATTATAGTACACTGTGAAACAACTGTTCTGTTATTTGCCCTATTATAATAAATATTACACTAATTATTTAATTAGAGAGAAACTAAGACAATGTCTTCAAGACAGGCTCTTAAAAAAAATTTTCATTTACTGAAATAACTAAACACCATATTTTTCTTTAATAAAACGTAATTAAAAAACAAAAACATCCAAGTTGTTTATACATGTTGCCAAAGTTTAAGGAAAATAATCTGATTCACTTCAGAATAAGTGACTAATGACAAAATACGGATATAAATGGTTTGTAATTTTCTTTTTTTAAATTTACGTACCCTTATAACAAGTTTCTTAAATCTTTATCAAAACAAAAAATTAACTGCTTAGGCACACCACATACAAAAGAAGAATTTGTTTCTAATTGTTAAGTATTGCTTAGAAACTAAATAATTAGTTTGCAGTTTTATATTAATTAATCTTGCTAATAATTTTATGAAAGATTATATACAAGTTATTAACATATTAGTCCTTGATATATGGGGACAAAGTAAACAATAACTCCTACCTGAAAGCTGTTTACATTTACTGCTCGACTTGCAGCTAGTGAAGCAAACATACAAAAAATCGAATTTGGAAATCCAAGTTCATCACTCTCAGGTTCATTTGTTCTTGTAGTCTGATGCTCTTTATCTTGGCTCAGCAAATTTTGGTGATTTTTACCATTACTAGATAAGAGTTCATCATGACAAGATGGCTGTGAAACATTGGTTATTTCTTGCAGTGGATATTTGAACACTTCACTATTCATTAGAGAGTCGCTAGGTTTCACTGGAGACATACCATGAATGTTTTCTTTTAGTATACTTTTTTTAATACATGCTGAATCATTACACTTTTGTAGCTTATTTTCTGTTGCTTCAGGATTTTGCTTTTCTGAGGAACGTTTCAAAGGTAAAGACAACAAGGATTTGATTGAATCATCACTGACAATACTAACAAGCCCTTCAACATTCACTTTTTCTGACATTGCAAAAATGAAAAATAGTCAAAAACCAAACCTAAAAAAATTTAAAATATCAATATGTAGAAAGGAAACATGGGTATTGAAATATATACAACTTTACTGAAAGAACACTTGCTTGTAGTATATAGATAAAGCATCTAAAAATTAATTCAATTCCTTGTTAATTATTTATCTGAAGTAGTAGTGGTGGTTTCACAGTTGTTACAATCACTCAATCAAAATATTTAGATATATTTCTCTTGTAAAAATATAGGTATATGAGGTACAATGTACAATAGTTATTATTCAAACTTGTTTTATAATATCAAATTTCTCGCATTAATTACAAAAATTAAGGGTCTTCAATAATACTTGTAAGAAGTTAAAGAGAATTCCTGAAATTAACTCACGGATTTATCAAGCATTTGAGCACTATTCAAGTTTTGCAAATGATAATAGACAGACAGCTCAGTAAAATCTAAATTTATGATTTCTCAGTAACAGAACTAAGGTCTAATATTAATCAAAATGGATTTTTATTACTCTTCTATTCTGGTTATTGAAAATCTTAAGGGAAAACACTTATGAATATATAAGGAGATGGTTATATCAAATTAGCAAACTTTAAAAATGTGAAATCTTGGAAAAATAGCACTTGTACTAATTTGTGTACTTATAGCAAATCCACATTGACAGCAATTGTTACATATTCCATTAATTTGTGATACATACACACACACATATAAGTACAGTGTGAAAAGTAGCATACTCTTGCTGTAATAAAATGTACACTGGCTGATCATGTTGCTAGGACCTTCCTTTACATTTGTAAAACTTTCCAGTAATTTGGATAAACAAAATACTTGTGATATATTTGGATGACTGCTTGAGCTCTAGAAATTCAGATCTAATCATGTTTAAAATCTAGTAACTGATTAAAATAAGCTTAATATTTATAAAAATTAAAATTTGTAGCTAGCATTATCAAGTTTTAATTGTGTACACAAAAAGTGTTGTATTTTAATTGTTTATTAGCTTGTAAACATTTAGCAGATGCTATTCCTTCATATTTTTTTCAATTATAACTCAGCAAGAACGTAAATAAAGAATATCTTCAACTTCCAAAGAGGTACATTAACATGTCTAATAAAAATGTAGTTATAAAAAAAATTGACTACCTGTTCAAAAACATATATTTCATCAGAGTTTACAACAGTAGTGATCAAAAGCAAATAAATCAGTTAAATGTTTATGAGACACAGAAAGGAAAAAGAGAAAACCAAGACTACCAAGACTGGTAAAGTGCTACAGGTGTCAGATTGTAACCAAATCCAATGAACAGATTCTTTAAACACTACTTAGACCTTGAATATTTGCAACCATACCATAAGAACTGCAAAAGTTGTCATATGACAACCAATAACCAGTCAAAATCTCCTTGCTTTTTATATAGCAAAAGGAAAGCACACTTTTATTTATGCTTAGATCACAAAATATGGATAATAAATGGTCATAAATGTGACATAGCCAAAGCCTTTTTACTTTTTTCTGTATTAATAGTAGAGCAAAAAATGTGGAAATACCTATTCAAGGCACTTGACTATATTGTTCAAATACTGCAATCTGCTGGAGGTAGAATTTTGATTAGATCCATTTCACTAAAATAAATTTTTATCCTTATGGTCAAAGGCCTAACTGAGACATTAAACCAATAATCAACTGCATTTATATTGCCAAAAACACATTCAATGAACATGACGGGTTTTAGTCACTTTCCATGGCCTAAATAATCACCAGATTTCAATTCAATTGAGCATTCTTGGAATCAGATTGAACAAGCTAGCTGATAAATCACCATACTTAAATTATACCTATTGTATATAGGCATTGTAAAAGGTCAAAAAATGTTATTGTTCAATAATAATACCAGAAATATGTAACAAGGCAACCATTATAATTGACAGAGAATACATGTTGTCAGATTAGATCTGCTGTCAACAGGACACATTATAAAGAAGACTAATTTCGGAAAAATTGAGTGGATTAGTCAGCTTTCTTTATATAATGCCACAGAATGTCTTGAAATTACAAGAAGCATGAAAAGTACTTACTAGGAAAAGTATTATTTTATATTGTATTGACCCTGAAGAAGAAATGGCTGATTGCACAACAGTACTTGAATACTGGATATATTATTACCTTCCATGACAATGTAGAAAACCAGTACAGATAAAAATACTAGCTTTAAAGCATTTGTTTAGCCTTTCCCAACACTGATAAAATATCTATAAAAAATGAAAGATTAAGCTTTCTGCCTATTTACCTATGACCTAATATCATAGTTAAACTAATTCACTGAATCTTCTATTTTATGACTATTATTCTACATTCTTGAACTCTCGGACCTGTACATGAGTAATTACAACATACCCATCTTCTAACACTCCTTAAAAAAAAACACAAAAAACTTATAATTCTAAAATGTATTTTTCATTATAATATTCAGTAATTCTTCTGTTTCTATTAAACTAGGTCCTAAACAGGTTAGATTAATATTAAAACTAATTAAGAACTTCTGCAAAGTTCCAGTCAAACCTAAAGCTTGTCATATAGATAACAAAACAACACATAAGTAGCTCCATTAAATATAATTAACGTAACAAATCAGTATAATGAAAAAGTTGCTGCTAGTAATACAGTAACAAGCTAACCTTTTTGTATGATTTATAAATTATAGAATTAACTTTAACTTCTTGAAACCTGAGACCTAACATCAGTAATCTCCAAGTGTTAAAAACAAAACTACAATCTTGAAACCAGAAGCACAATGAAAACTTGTACATAAAATTTTATATTATAATGTTAAAACTTAGGATTCTTTAAATGAAGTCTAAGCTACAACTAACGTTATGATTAGAGATATAGCCTAATGCTAGTGGTTTTTAACTGAAGGTTACAATAAGCTGGTTATATAAATTTAAGAGGTTTATTTCAACAATTTAAGCTTACGGTCCAACTTAACTTTTGAAGCGGACATATGTATAAAGTACAATTACTTTTTAATTTTATTTTTAGGACTTATAACTTTTTACAATTACTTGAAATAGTAATATTAGCAGTGTTATAATTATAAAATTTATAAAAAAATAAAACAATTAATGTAGCAATGGACTTTGTTTTATTATTATTAATGTTAGGTTTGTTTTGTTATTCACAGTTTTCAATAACGAGGTTTCAGAACTGAATTCAGCTGGTATTCTACAACACTTAAATTCTGTACTTACACAAATTAAAAGCTCCACTACACTAAATTTCAGATTTAGTTCATTCAGTTACTATTTTCTTGAACACGTCATACACTCCATTTTCGTCAATAGTTCAATGCCAAAATGAGCCATTCCTAATCTCAACTTGAAATCCGCGCCAATAGGATATGTCACGTGCCTTTTCAGGTGACGTTACTCAGAAAATTAGTACGTAATATTTAAAATATATAAACACGAGTTTGTTTGTTTAGAATTAAGCACAAAGCCACTCAATGGGCTATCTGTGCTCTGCCCACCACGGGTATCGAAACCTGGATTTTAGTATGTAAATCCGCAGACATGGCACTGTGCCACTGGGGGGCATATAAATACGAAAATAACGGAAAAATGAACAAACAAGTGAACAAAGTTACTTTGAGTTAGTCAAGTCGTGAAGATTTTGCAAAGCGGAAAACATGGAAAAAGATTTGTAAGATGTGTGTGATATTGCATATTTATAATATTATTCCATTATTCAAGAATTTATATGTGTGTATCCATGCGATTACAGGCTCTAGCTATAATTTGGTTATTCACAAAGCTATACAATGGGCTATCTGTCTATCAAAACCCAAACCTGTGGGTCGTAATTTTCTAGACCTATCGTTAAGCGGCCCGGCATGGCCAGGTGAGTTAAGACATTCGATTCGTAATCCGAAGGTCGAGGGTTCGAATCCCCGTCACACCAAACATGTTCGCCTTTTCAGCTGTGAAGGCTTTATAATGTGATGTTCAATCCTTCTATTCGTTGGTAAAAAAAATAGTCCAAGAGTTGGCAATGGGTGGTGATGACCAGCTGCCTTACCTCTAGTCTTACACTGCTAAATTAGGGACGGCTAGCGTAGATAACCCTCGAGTAGCTTTGTGCGAAATTAAAAAAACAAACAATATCGTTAAGCCACTGAGAGGCAACTATTTAGCATCACGAATATTAATAATCTCAAAACAATTTTATTCTGGTCAACAATAATTGTAAAGCAAGAACACCCCCTCCCCCCCAAAAAAAAGTCTAAATTAGGCATTTCAGTGTAGGGTAGTTATTAAATTAGTTTTATCTAAAAAAGACAAATAACATTTTTAGCTGAATAATAAATAAATAGAACAATTAAAAAAGGAGCGACACACAATTGTGAATGAATGGAAGAGGGAATATTGTGATTATGTTATTATACCAGGTCTGAAAATAGGGATTAATTTTGGTCTAAAGTAGAACTTTTATATGTGTAATTAGTCTCCAGGAAAAGCAGCAGCAGCAACAATAAAAACGAAATATGTAATGGTTCTTTTATTATAATTGCAAGCAGGGGCGTAGATCCTGGGGAGATTGATGGGGTACATCCTCATTCAATTTAGGTGGGGGTATGGTGCATACAATCATCCCACCCTACAGTTTGGTCTGTTGAATTGTTTTATTGCATCACAGGCCTACAAACTGTGTGTTTGTTCTTGTGATTTTCGTGTTCTTAACAATCGAATTACATAATTAGGTCTAGATGTAGGCTTTTTCAGAAGCCGAAATGTACATCTTTGATACAGGTGTGCTTCTAAGCTTTTTGATCTAAGCGATAGTTCTAAGTATCAGTCAGTAGGCCTAAGTATACATACAAGGCTTGCAAGCATTATCACAGAATCTACCTATGTCTTGTACATAGTGTAAATTTAAGACTGAACAGAGCATGACATTCGAAAATATCACTCCCAAGCGTAAACTCCTGTTATCTAGATCTGGCTTTTAGCTGCATCAGTCTTATGTGTATATTGTGCGATTTTCCTATGCCATTTGTTCTTATGCATGTCTAGCTGGTTTTATTGTCCAACGCCTCCTTAGCTGCCGAAGCCGCTGATCATAGTCTTCGTTTAATGTACAGTAAACGACAGGCTCAGGCCGTTCGCATCCAGACGCGCCTAAAATCATCGCCCCTCCCCGCTCCCTTTAGTCCAGTGGTTCCCAAACTGGGGGTAAATTACCCTCTGGGGTAATTTAACAATTTATCGGGGGTAATGGAAGGGTGACAGAAAAAAAGTTAAAATTCTGAAAATCAAGAAAACATTGAGGTAGCTGGTATTAGGATTAATGTCAACTTAGCATGTAAAGTTGTAAATTAAACCTATTTTAAGTATGTAATAAAGTTAAACCAAATAACAATAAAAATCAAAAACTAAAATACAGTAGTAGAAAAGAAAAAATATGTATCTAAGTATGTGGTAACCTAAAAGTATTTTGACAAGTATGCTTCAGAACACAAGTCACTCAGTAACCCTGATGACTCATCAACATGTCCAGTACGCGTCACTCACTGCCTGAGGTTGCCTTTATTTCACACTGTCAGTTTCTATGTGAGCATCAGCCGAGGTAGACAAAACCTGGTACGTATGTGTACTGCCCTGTGCAGTATAGTTAGTATTTACCTACTATTACATTATTCCTATGCTGAATAAGCTCTTTTAATGCTATCTAGAATGCCATGAAAAAATAAATGATAAGTTCACATTGTTCACACTTTTTTTTGCAGTTTTTCTTTTTCTGCAGATTAAACAATAAAATATCTAAAAAGCGCACCTACTCTGACGCCTTTCTTCGTTATGGCTTTGTGAATTTACCTTCTGGTGGAGAGGATCGGCCACAATGTGTAGAATGTCACAAAGTGTTGACGAATGAAAGCCTCAAGCCATCAAAACTCTCAGCTCACCTCCAGAAGTGCCATCCAAATCTTTAAAATGAGGATCAGGCTTATTTTCAGCGCCGGGCTGTAGCACTGAAGAATATCCATTTCAGTTCATCTGGAATTCAAGCCCAAAAGCTTAAATCTGCGGTAGAAGCATCTTACTTTGTTGCATATAAAGTTGCCGAACAACAAAAATGCCACACCATTGCAGAGAATCTGATTATGCCTTGTGCATACGAGATGGTAAGCAAGGTATGATGAGAGGATCAAGCGAAGAAACTGAGTGTCATATCTCTATCAAACAACACAATCCGCCGACGAGTCGATGACATGGCATAAGATATACTGTCCCAAGTTACAACAGAGATCAAGGAAAGCTCATATAGCAAATTCTCCTTGCAATTTGATGAATCGTGTGACGTAGCCAGTTGTGCTGTTCTCATTGGGTTCGTTCGTTACGTCCACCAGGACAAGATCAAAGAAGAGATCCTATTATGCGAAGATCTGCTGACAACCACGAAGAGATATCTTCAATATCATCAACAGTTTCTTTACCACGAATGGATCGGATTGGAACAGCGTTCAACAGGTAGGGAGAGATGTTTATATATAGTCTATATTAGTATGAATACAATGAATTACATGGCATATCGTCATATAGTTTTATTTATTGTACAAGTAGCTGTAGTGTAGCTAATATTTCATACATAATTCACAAAAAAGTATCGTGCCTATCGTACTGAAATACTAAAGTACCAAATTAAATTAAATTAAGTTAAAACCATATAATTAAAACGAAAAAGATACGTAAGAATGACTAACTGACGCAATCTATAATATTTTTTCTTTTTTAATCTAGGTCTCCGTCGATGATGGGTCGTAATCGTGGATTACGGGGCCTCACACAAGCTGTGAATCCAGAAATTTCTGTAGATCATTGCATCATTCATCGGTACTCTCTCGGATCAAAAAGCCTGCCTGGTAATCTGAAATTAGTGTTTGAAGATGTGTTGAAAATCGTCAATTTCATCAAGTCCAGGGATGTGAATTCGCACATATTCAGGGAGCTGTGCAAGGAAATGGGAGAGCAGCATCAAGTTCTGCTCTACCACACCGATGTTTGCTGGTTGTCACGAGGCAAGGTTGTACGTCGAGTCATTGAGCTCCGAACGGCTCTTCAGGAATTTCTGAAAGAAGAAGAATCTCCTTTTGCTATCAAGTTCACTGATAAGGAGTGGCTTGCTCGACTTTGTTACTTGGCTGACATAGTTGCGGAGCTGAACAGTGATAATCTGCAACTCCAGGGCCAAAACACGACTGTCATTGATGTCCATCACACTGTGACTGCATTTCTGGGAAAAACTGAGACTCTTGGAGAAAGGAGTGATCGCTCAGTTTCCCACCCTAAACCAGTTTGTTGAGGAGAATAGTTATGATTCTGGATCACTTTTACAGACCACCAACAAAGAGATGAGCGACCATTTGAAGGGGCTTGAAACAAGCATGCAGCACTACTTTCCAGAGAGTGACCTAAAAACAGCCAGTCTTCAGTGGATCATTCATCCCTTTTCTGTACCTGATGAGGCCATTCATGATGATGATTTCCATGCAAAGGAGGAGTGGATCACAATGCGAGCAAATGAAGCCTTGAAAGTCAAATTCCAAAACCAAAATGCATATTCCTTTTGGATTTCACAACTAACTGACTCGCCAACTCTGTCCAAGAGAGCCTTGAAGTTGATGGTATCGTTCTCAACAACGTATCTGTGCGAGAAGGGGTTCTCAATCGTGCTGGGGATGAAAACAAAAAAGAGGACTCGCTTGAATGTTGCAAACGATGCCAGGCTGGCACTTTCAACCACAGAGCCAAGAATTCCTTAACTAGCTTCAAGTATGCAACTCCATCCATCCCACTGATGTTCTTGACATCTTTGGCAATATTCATTAGAAATGCACAATGATCAAATACAATAATTAAAAGTGTAATTCAGTGTAACTAAATTGTATAAATAAATTGTAAATAAATAAAGTGTAACAAATAGAGTGCAATATATCTCCAGTTTAATTTAGCCATATATATATATCAATATTGAAACCATTTTGTGAAAGGGGTAACATGCTTAATGTGGCATGTTAAATTGGGTAACAAGCTGAAAAACTTTGAGAACCACTGCTTTAGTCTGAGCCTCGATTTTACAATAGGACTTATAAGACTACTGTTTGTGGACCTCATTGTTCCATGAAATTTCAGATTATTACCGCCATTTAATAAAGTGCTGGTGCTTTATGGTAAAAGAACAATATATTCTTTTATCATAGATAGTAAAAATATTGTATTTTCTTGTATAATTACAACACAAAAGAAGCAATTTCAACGGCCTGAAGCCTCAACTCGAATTGTTTTGCTAGTTTTTGTTTTGGTGTTTTTATTTAATAGATGTACTTATAGACATTATATCACAACATTTTTGGCTTTTGATGAGCTTTAACAGGAATATAATATATTTGTAATTGTTTAAGTATTTTTCGAGAAACTTGCAATTACTTGTGTTGTAACTAGCACACATTATTGTTCCAGCGATGCCCAGGCAGTCAGTCTGCTCGATAGTCAAAGTCCTACTTCCATTCTGTTCTATCTTCGTTCGTTGCACGTTAGAATTTTTCAATAAAGACTGTATTTTAGCCTGTTGAGTCATTTGAGAAACAGATTCCAATTATAACAAGCAAGTGTTTGAAACTCTCCGATATTAATCAGTTCTGCAAGCCAGTTACTAGTACTACAAGTGACAATGCAGATGCAGATAATCCAACAACTTCAAGCAAAGGAATATAAACTTGCCATACAGATAAAATATCATGTTCATCAGAGGACGAGTCTGAAAATGGTTGTGCAGCTATTGCACATCATGAACCACCAGATAGTTGTGAAACAAGTTTTTGCAGTAATGAAAAATCTGACACTCCACAGATACAGCGTAGAAAGCCATATCACCCAGACGCACAATTAATACCACGACAGGAAGCAAAATCTCAAAATATCAACTTCCAGTGCAAGTGGTTTGATGAGTTCCCATGGCTGCACTTCGACAATCAGACTCAAAAAGTCATATGCTTTCATTGTGCCAAGGCGAAAAATAGAGGCCTTTTAACAGGGAAATTGGAGAGGCCAGTGGAGTATACCTTTATATCCACCGGCTTTTACAACTGGAATAAGGCAAAACAGAAATTTAAAGAAAACCAATCCTCCTCTGAACACAAATTCACAATACCTCCAGAAGGTTCACTTGGTGTAACTCCAGTGATTGTCCAGCTACTTGATGGAGAAAAGAGCATCAGGAAGAATTCAAAAGAAGTCTAGCCAAAATATTCAGAAGTTTACGTTTCTTACTGCATCAAGATTTAACATTATGTGGACATATTGATACGGAGGGAAACTTCCTGCAGTTAATGAAGCTCCTGGAAGAGGAAGATCCTGAGTTGACGGACTACTTATCAAAGAAAACCACATTTACATCACTCCAGACTCAGAATGATATAATGGAGATGTTTAGCCATCAAATACTGGAGAACACGAAGTGCAGCAAAGTAAAATCTTTGCATTAATGGTTGATGGCAAGCAAGATGTTACAGGTACCGAACTGGAAGCAATATGTGTACGATACATAAATGAGAACCTTGACGTCCATGAGACATTTCTTGGTTTGTACAGTGTTTCCAATACAACTGGTGAAACAATATCCTCGACTATACTTGATGTACTGACAAGACTCAATTTACCACTGTCAGGATTAAGAGTAAAAACGTATGATGGAGCCGCTAACATGAGTGGTGCGTGCAGCGGATGCCAGGCAAAAATGTAAGAGAAGCAACCGTCAGCTTTGTTTCTTCACTGCGGAGCACACAAGGCTAATTTAATAATGCAACATGCAGTTGAAGCTTGTGAATGTGTTCGAAATTCTGTCTAGTGGGTACATAAACTTGGTTCTTGCTTCAGAGGTCAGGCAAATACAAGATAATCTTTGTAAATATTGTATCGTCAAACAGCCACAATGGTCCAGTTAAATTCATCCGCCCACTGTGTCCGACAGGCTGTTTGTGCTGCCTATCTGCAATTACATGTGCTAATGATCACTACAGTGACATTGTTGATTCTTTGTCTGAATTAGCAAATGAAAAATCGGATGTCGCAGTGAAAGCACGAGATCTGCTGGATAGATTTAACAAAGGAAAGACAGTTTTAGGATTGTTGATGGCTCAGCATCCATTAGCTGCATTAGAGAAACTAAACTGTGCATTCCAAGAAAAATCAGCGACAATATTTGGCATGATTGAACCATATGCAATGACAGTTGAGCAATTGCGGGTCTTGGGAACAGAGGAAAATTACAACAAGATATTTGATGAAGTTGAGAAAAAGGTAACTTCTTTAGATCTTGTGCCTATTGAACTACCACGCATTCGCAGATCCCCCAGAAGGATCACAGGTGATGGCTCAGCACACCATTCTGCAATACCTAGAAATTACTGCAGAAGCCAATATTTTGAATTTGTGGACAAAGTCATAGAACGTTTGACCACTAGATTCAATGCATAAAACAATGACTTTAAGCAATATCTGGTACCTGGGAACATGATCACATCTTGCAAGATTCAGAACTCGGTTATAAACTTCTACCCAGAAATCTCTGCACAACAGTTCGATTTTCAGTTTCCCATGTTCAAAGGAACAACAAAAGCAGTATCTCTAAAAGGTGAGAAGGATGCATTCTGTAAAATGCATGAAATAAGCCAGCAGATGTTTCGTAAAGTGTTTCTTCTCATGAAAAATTTGCATGTATGTCCAGTATCCAGCTGGGAATGTGAATGCAGCTTTTCTGCATTCAGAAAGTTGAAGATGTGGTGAAAGTCAACTATGTCTCAGTGCCGCTTCAACCATGTGGCAGTTTGTCACACTCACAAAGATGAGTTCGATAAGATAAATATAGAAGAGCTTATGAAAGAATTCATGAACAGTCATCACAAAGGAGTTCTACGTTTGGGAACATGTAGACTAGAGGACTAAATGAATATTATTTCAATGAAAAGCGTTAATAATTATGTGCTACATTGTATTGATTAGTAAATTTTCAAGAGATCGTAAAGACATTTTAATTATTTTTATCAAACAATATGAACAGTTTTTCAGTAGTTATAAACATATTAAGGGTAATTCTTTATTTTATTTATATTTGAAAACGTGATTCATGCAATGAAAGTTGTTAGTAACCTTGTCAAGTATAATGGTCATCTTTTATACTGTGCAGTGTGCAGAAATAAATTCATGTGGCAGTTAATTTGTGACACATTTGTCTTTGTTCTATTAACATTTTGAAAACTGTTCACAACACTTCACTTCTACAAACCTACATGGAAACTTTGAAGTGTCGTGGCAACAAGATTACTTTGTGACTGCATGTTTACAGTTTTCAGGTTCACATAATTAGAGATTACCAATTTGCAAATTGAACAGTCTGCATAAGTGTTGCAAAAATCATCTCCTCCATCGGGTGTAAAAATCTACGCCCCCAACTGCAAGTAACCATTTATATAAAATTTCTTTCGATAAGCGTGAAAATTCTATTTCTTCCTGTAAACTCAATGTTGTCGTTGTTTGTTTTGTTTTTTTAATTAAGCACAAAGCTACACAATGGGCTATCTGTGCTCTGCCCACCACGGGTATCGAAACCCGGATTTTAGCATGTAAGTCCGCAGACATACCGCTGAGCCACTGGGGGGCGAAATCAATGTTAAAAAAGTAATCATACATTAAAAGGGCATCATCATAGAGAATAGGAAAAATGTAACAAGCGAGCCGAACTTCAGCAAATTTATAGAATTCATACATTAGGGCTGGTATGGTCAGGGCCAGGTGGGTTAAGGCGTTCGACTTGTAATCTAAGAGTCGCGGGTTCAAATCCCTGTCGAGCCAAATATGCTCTACCTTTCAAGCGCATGGGTGTTATAATGTGACGATCAAGTTCACTATTCGTTGGTATAAGAGTAGCCTAAGCGTCTTATACTGCTAAATTAGGAACGGTTAGCGAAATTCAAAACAAACAAACAAACAATCCTATACTGTACATCCCTTCTTTCAAACCTTCTGGCTACAGGCTTGGTATATACTGTAAGTTAGTTATATTAGTAATATTAATACAAATTATGATTGTGAAATTATTAGATTTAATTATATAAAAAATCCTGAAAATATTAATGTGAAAAAGCTATTCATAATTTACCAGCATTCGTTAATAAGTGGCTTCTGACTCAATAGCTTAGTAAAGAGGTTACCGGGAAAGGTCCCCAGGTGTCAGGTTCAGGAGATGATAAATGAAAAACCAGTTTATCCAAAATTTAACTGTTCCCACAAGATTGAGGCTCATTAAAATCTTTTAATTATGCTTGATATCAAATATTACTATATTATTAGAAATATTGGGAAATATTTTGTTTTTTAATATTAGATTAAATATATTTTGACATTTCACAGCTGATACGAAATTTAGTAATTTTGTGAACACCTGAGTTGAGAATTAAGTTTTACCATGGGAAGCCAAACATCCTTATTACAACACTGGTCCTGCTTCAAAATATAGACGATGGAGTCATGCCGGCTGAGGAGGCTATAGCCTCCCTCTTTTCCTGGCACAAAATATATATGGACCTGTATGAAAAGTTAGATTGAAGGAACGTTGCAAGAGGTGGGACTGTACTTGACCATTGATGTTCAGTGTTAGCCCCGAGTGGCATGTCTGTAGACTAACACTGCTAGAAACTGGGTTTAAATACCCGTGAGGGGCAAAGCACAGATAGCCCATTGTGTAGCTACATGCTTAATTCAAATCAATCACTCATTATTAGGTGTTAACGACTCGAATGTTCGGTCAAATTTATACCGATATGCGCACAGACTGAAACATTACTAATAGTTTTTACCTGTATACTTACGAACTGATATACCACTTTCTGCATTGCATATTTACACAAGCCCCCCAGTGGCTCAGCGGTATGTCTGCGGACTTGCACGCTAAAATCCGGGTTTCGATACCCGTGGTGGGCAGAGCACAGATAGCCCATTGTGTAGCTTTGTGCTTAATTCAAAACAAACAAACAAACAAACAAAAGCATATTTACACAATAAATTATTTGTTGTTAAAAAGATTTATATGTAAAAACGGCTGGTATGGGTTGAGAAAATTTTTATGTAGACAAGGGAACAACGTTTCGATCTTTTTGGGTGATCTTAATCCCGGGTGTCCAGTACGCCAAAAAAATCACTACAAATCACTTTTCTGCTTGATCTTGATAATTCTAGTCCATGTTAACTTGGTGGCCATTTTTACCTTGTCCATGTTTAGTTTGAAGGTCACTCAGACGATACTGTCAATATTCAATTAGTTTTCGAAAAAGTGATTGATATAATAGAGTTTTTATTCAATATCTAGTGGTATTGTTCTGTATTTGTCATTGACTTAAAATTTACACTGTTACGTAGGAAAAAAAAACATCCAATTTCATCATCTGTCTCCTACACAAAGTATTTTTCATCAACATACTTAGATATTCCATTTCAAGTGAACATAAACCATAAATTTTAATTAAAATAAAGTGGCATCATGCCATTTACGCATGTTAAATTTTAGTTCTGATACATGTCGTTTCACCGCGACTTTATAACAGCTGAAGTTATCATTTAACTTACATTTTGCATATTTTGTTACGTGTTATTATTTATTTTGGACGAGTCTGCGATTTATTAAATTACGTATGTTAACGTATTATTTTTTTCAAATAACCGTAAATTTTAGAGTTTCTATTTCATTTTTATCAATAAGTCTTGTACCTACGTATTTTTCTAACATCATGAGAGTTATTACAAATTATAGTTGAGCCCGGCATGGCCTAGCGCATTAAGGCGTGCGCTTCATTATGTGAGGGTCGCGGGTTCGCGCCCGAGTCGCGCCAAACATGCTCGCCCTCCCAGCCGTGGGGGCGTTATAATGTGACGGTCAATTCCACTATTCGTTGGTAAAAGAGTAGCCCAAGAGTTGGCGGTGGGTGGTGATGACTAGCTGCCTTCCCTCTAGTCTTACACTGCTAAATTAGGGACGGCTAGCACAGATAGCCCTCGAGTAGCTTTGTGTGAAATTTCAAAACAAACAAATCATAGTTTAGATATAAAAGTTTTACAATCTTACAAACAATAGTGAGTCTTATATACTGAGTCTTGTGAATATATATGTGTGATGAGCAAATTAATTCTGAGTTGATATTCTTACATCTTGCTTGAGCTAGCTAGCTAGAACGATTGGTCTCACACCGGTGACTTTTACCAATAATGATATTTTATGCCCTCGCAGAAATTGAAATGTCCGAAGTAATTCATTGAAGTTGAACGATTTGAGAAGTTTGATATCTATAAACGTTTCTCGGTTAAATTCTGTAGTATTCCGATTGATAGGTGTTTAACACAATTTTCGCTTTTTAGTTCTAAAGCACACTGACTGTAGCTGACCAATAATAATAATACTTTTGTCTCACGGTTAGCCGCTTTTTACACGAATCACGCGAGTCTGTAAAAATTTTAATAATGTTCTAGCGCGTTTGTGTAAAACAAATATTGTTGATTCTTATTTGCAATAATCTTTTCCAAATTTTGAGAACAGGCGGGACTTGCGCAATACACAGTCAAGAATATACGTCACATGCAAAATAGAAAACTGTGAAGAAACATACATAGACTCGTATAACGATAAAGTCATAGTAATTTTAAAATATTTCAAAATAATATACTAAAGTTTCTGTGGTATTATACTGCTATCCTTTGACAATGTATTAGAAACGCCTAATATTTTAAAGATTAAAATACTTTTGAAGAAGGTGGGTAAAAAATTTGAATATTTGTTTCTCCACTTCTGGCTGTATATTTATATTCCTTACAAATACTGGACAGGTTTACTTCAGACTAACTAAACAACATAACTTCTTGCTTTTGTTTGTTTAGAATTTAGCAAAAAGCAACACAATGGTCTATCTGTTCTCTGCCTACCACGGGTATCGAAAAACAGTTTTTAGCTACGTACGTCCGCAGATATACCGCTGTGCCACCGGGGGACCCTTTTGTTTTTCTAATAAATGGATAAACTATTGAAAAAGCCAGATATTAACCAGCGAACATCTTATTAAAACTTTTTTTTTTCATTTTCTTTTATTACGATTCAACCAACATGGCGCGGTTAAAATAATATTAAATATATTTCAATCACTAACCCTTTCTTTTTTTATGGCAATATTCAAAATCAAACCAAATTGACATTGTTTGAAAGTTCCTTTTTGTTTTTGGATTTAAATAAATGAGCTACAAATCATTGAAATAGGTTATCAAGGTAGAAGCTTATTAAATATTCTGCTCAAGGCCCAGCACATCGTGTTAAGACTGGTTTGTCATACTTTTGCAGCTACTTTCTTGTTGGAATTATTGTGGAAAAAGGGTAATGTCCTCTAATATAGTATGAGTACGAACTCAGTCGATCCAAAACTTTTGCGTATGTGAGTATAATCATGATCTATTAAAAGCCAGGGGAGTAGAGATTTAACATAAGTTGATGTTTATGGTTAATGTGAATTTTTTTCTTGTTTGTTGAATATAGAATTTTGAGTTTGAAGGTAACATATGTAAAATAGTTTATTATACGTGGATGAAGTGATCATAAATCTCCATCAACGTAATAGAAAATTCGTTCAACACGTTACATGCAAGCAAATGTATTAATGAAAAAAGTTCATTAACGTATCATAGTGAATAAAATTATAGATATTTTTATTTCACAGACATACTCAAGTCTTTCACTAAAAATTCATTGCTCGCTAATAGAAATATTCAAATTCGGTTTAGGTTATCGCACAAGGCTATGCAAAGAGCTGTCGGCAATATTCTTGTCTAATTTGAACTGACAGATTAGAGCAGCGTTCCTGAAGAATGGGGCACCCTCCCAGGGAGAAGCGAGTGATTAGGATAGAGTTAATAATGCAATAAAGAAAAAGTTTAATTGTTTGATATATTTTTTCTTGTTAAGGAAAGTAAAAAGTTGTTGCTACAATACATTTTAATGTGTATCCGTGTGTTACATTTCGTCATTTAATTCACTTTTTCACTTATTTAAAAAAGAAGGTTCGAAGGGACGTGTAAGTAACCGTGTTTATTTAAGAGAGTTGTGGATGATGACAAATGTTTAAGAAACGCTGGAGTAAAGTGAAGGTAGCTTGTTAATGCCATTCACTTTTAATCCTTGTTAGAATTAATTCTAACAGCGAAATATGATCCACTCTTTTATAACATTTTCACGACCACATATCAGTTGACATAGTTATTATTTGCTTGAGTTCAATAACCTTGAAACTACTGTGATAGAAGTGACACTTGTACTCGATCACCTGTGATATCATAGTGTTGAAAAGCCTAGTATTCGTTCTTATATTTGAGTATACTGAAGTTTTTGCTGCCTTTTGTTGGGCCCGGCATGGCCAAGCGCGTTAAGGCTTGCGCTTTGTGATCTGAGGGTCGCGGGTTCGCGCCCGAATCGCGCCAAACATGCTCGCCCTCCCAGCCGTGGGGGTGTATAATGTGACGGTCAATCCCACTTTTCGTTGGTAAAAGAGTAGCCCAAGAGTTGGCGGTGGGTGGTGATGACTAGCTGCCTTCTCTCTAGTCTTACACTGCTAAATTAGGGACGGCTAGCACAGATAGCCCTCGAGTAGCTTTGTGCGAAATTCCAAAACAAACAAACAAATAAACCACATACAAAACCCATAAAGAACTATTTTAATATGTTTCAGATCAAAGCCGCATTGAAGTGTATATTGTGTTCACCGTGAGAATAAAAAATTACGATTTTAGTGTTGTGAGTCTGTTGATTAACCGCTGTCCCATCGGTTAACAATATAAATTACATCAGTCCTTAATCAAGCAAATACCTTTCATTGGAGGTTATGTTTCGCCATTTTCAAATACAAATTGACAGATACTTATCGTCTAGAGTTTGATTAAACACAAAAAGAGGATATTTACTAAACTGAATATTTCCAACAATATGGATGACATTGGTTAAATACATTTTTATTTGGTTTATCTGGTATACAGAGAAGAGATAAGTTTTCTTCTCTACACTATATTTCTTCAATTCATATATTTAGTCATTTTAGAGTGAACAGTGAATCGCTTGTATTGATATTCGTAATGAATAGTGTTACATATTTCTCTAAATCAGTACTTCTAGTGATTTTTTCTAGTATAAAACAGTCACATGTTATAAAATATACTAAAAGAACATGTATGTTTGATTATTTTGGACCGAATAGTACTTGTATGTTTTGTATGATATCTGCCTGAACAGTGGCATGTATTTGTAATTTTTATAAGCAAGTACGAGTTCTATATATGCTGTCTCTTTTCAACGCACGGTAATTATATGAATGGGTTGGGGGCAGCTCCACTTTGATCACTAAGGCTACATGCTAGGTTTAGTGATAGTTGGTTCAATGTTCGCCAGTTATAAGTGGGCATGTATATACATATAACGTTTCATAAAATAATGGTTTATGTATTCTGAATTACAAATTAATAAAATATATTGGTTGTTTTAGTTTCTTCTATGTATTCACTAGAATTGTGTGATCTCAAGATCTAGACAAGAGAGAATTTAAACTCGTAAACATTTTCTTTATTTTTTTAAATTTTCAAATCATAGATAATTTATCCTCTTTAAGAGAAACAGACCTGAGTGTTAGTTAATGCCTCTATGGAAAGCATTTAGTTACATCTTTGGATCATCCATTGAATGTCTTCAGGTAACAAAATAAAGATGTTTATAATTTTGGAATTTGATACCATCTCTGATTTCAATAAAACTGTCTGGATGTGGACAGTTAGAGTATTTATTTTAAGGTCACTTTACAGATGCATGAAAAATTTAAGGTCAAACATGAATATATTGAGACCGTAAGAATAACCATTTTGATACAGTGAAATCTGTAAGATTAATGTTGTAAAAGCAAAGTAAAAATTAATATTGACGAACATGTATTGTTATGTTGTGTTACCACGTTAACATACTTGCATACGAAGTCATTGATATATTTGAAATATACTAATCGAAGTTAGGACTACTCGAGGTACGGATGGCATAGTAATATGTTCCATGAATTATTGAGATGGAGTATAATCAGTGTTTCTGGTGTATCTTGGATGTCTACAAAAGATATTCAACATGTGCAAAGTATACCATCTCGTCAAGATATTCTAGCTTTTGGACAATGTGCGTATGGATTATAAGATTTATAAGCCATAAGATTGGTCGCTTCTTATGAAGAAAATCTTGATAAAATTCATCCTCACCCATGTGTACTAAAACGTACGGCTTGGTCTGTTTCAGCTGGTACACGACAAATAAGAAGGCTACGAAGCTCACGAAATGTCAAGTGTTGGACGTTTTTTCACAGATTCGGTGTTCACCTTGCCTCAGCAAGCTCTTCCAGTTGTATGCTCCTGTCCCCCAAACATTCTCATGTGCAATCTTCTTCATTCTTTGACCGAATACAGGAATCCCAAAGTTACATGTTTATCATTTGGGGCATGTCTGCAAAATGCGATTATCCATTTTAAGTACTATCATAAAAATAATGCATTTTATATTTCACTAAGAGGAGAATCTTGCACCCAGCTGCTTTTTCTCAGGAAGCCAAATATAGATATGAATAATGAAAAAAAAATCTTGCTTTGGTTCTTAACTACAGGCGCGATTAATTAAAAACAAATAAACAAAATTAAGGTTTTCTATAAAACAAGCTAAATAATATCCTCAATCAGGTGAGTAGTTTTTACCAATATATATATAAATATATATTTATATATACACACACGCACACATTACTTCTTATTTTATGAAACCAATGTATTAGTATTTGCAAATTAAAGCAATTCCATTTTTTCACGAACTTCTTGGACCGAATTCCAACATCATAGTTTTAATGTAGATTTTAAGTTTAACATTTTACCAAGTTAATAGTTTTATTAACCTATGTTTCAAATATATCTTTAGACCAGGGTATGGTCGTAACTGGATAGTTACAGTACTTTACAATCTGCACTCCCAGTTGAACTTCTGACCAATCGGGATTAGTTTGACTTTACGTTTTCAATCTTGGCTTAAATTCTTAATCTTTCTGCCTATCTGATAATATCAGGTAGCTAGTAAGTAATTTAAGCTACTGTGTAATGGAAGGGTGTTTTAAAAACGACATTGCTGAGGACTTCCTATTAGAACCTAGACTTGACGTCCGGAGCCAGCATGGCTCGTGGATCGTTGGAGATGCGCTATTGGAAGACACATGAAACGCTCAGGGTTTCGTTAATTATATAGACGAACTGATTCTTAAGCCTTCCGATGTCGAGCAGCACCTTCCAGCAGTTTTACGACCTGCAATAGTGAGGTCGCTAAACGTGAATCCTGCTGCAACGGATCTTACTTTGCTATTACCCCTACGTAGGCTAAACTTTTTCTCATCTTTGTAGTTATTTTGATTTTATAACAATCGAGGCGCTCAGAAAAAGTTTATCCGCCTCAAGTCGTCACCCTCTCCCTATCTACTTCAGTGTAGGTGCTAAACAAATGTCCGTTCCAGTCAGCAATGTGTCCTGTCGAAGGACAAGCCAGAAACAAACTGGGTGAGTATAAAGCTCAAAGTGAGCACTATATACCACGACAAAAGTAAACGTTTCTAAGTTCTTG
Source organism: Carcinoscorpius rotundicauda (assembly GCA_011833715.1). Classification (NCBI taxonomy): domain Eukaryota; kingdom Metazoa; phylum Arthropoda; class Merostomata; order Xiphosura; family Limulidae; genus Carcinoscorpius; species Carcinoscorpius rotundicauda. The sequence goes on from CM022401.1 coordinate 37,328,133, forward strand.
CTGAGGGTGGACTAGGCGTTTAACTTGTCTCCCTTTCTGGTATTGATACTCAAGGGTGGGGTCAACCACCAGTAGCTACTGTAACAGCAGCTGTTGGGGCCATTCAAGTGAACATGAGTGCCTCCATGTCGTCCACATCTGTACTAACACCGAATAAATCTCAAAGTTTGCCTAATATGCAGCCGAGGAAGTACAGGTGTTCACATTTACCCGGGCCTGGATTCAAAATGTATGGAGTATGAAGTTTTCCACAAATTAATAGTACATTGTCATGTATTATTCAAATTAAAATGATAAAAAATACAAAATAATAATTTGATAAAGGCTTTCGCAAAATGAAACTGTACTCCATTTGTAATTCTCAAAAGAATTAGTTGTACGGTGAGTGCGAGCAAAATCTCACCTTTGGTAACACTTTATTCGAAGTATAATAATGTATAATTTTCACAACATGAAATCTAGACTCCATATAGTTCTTTTTAATATTTTGAGATTAGATAATTCTTCTAAAGAAGTATAGTTTCGAATAATTCTTGATAACGAGAAATCCACTTGAAGTGAAAATGTATCTCAAGACGGCTGGTATGGATTTAAAAACTTTTATTAAAATAAAGTAGAGAACAAAAAAATTTCGACCTTCTTAGGTTATATTAACCTGTTGATGGCCTAAGAAGGTCGAAACGTTGTTCTCTACATTGTTTTAATAAAAGTTTTAATACATATGCCAGTTGTCTTGAGATACAAAATTTCGAATAGTTCCAACATCAAATATGACATGCTGTGGTTTGTTTGCTTAGAATTAAGCACGAAGCTATATAACGGGCTATCTGTGCTCTGCTCAACACGGGTATCAAAACACGATTTATAGCAGTATGAGTCCACAGACGTCGATGTGCCACTGGGTAACCAAAGTGTAAGTGTTTAGTTAGGTGTTCGTTTTGTTCCTGTTTAGTTCATGCTGATAGTCCACTAAAAATTAATTATGAAGGTTAAGATACTTTGAATTTATCTGAAGAGTTGTCATAGTAGGAAACAGGAAAAGTCTAATGTAAAATATTCAGTTAGAAAAAGTCATTATCTTTTTGGTTCAAGAGATGTGAAAATACTAAATAATTCGATAGTGCTAGTTTAGTTTGTAATCATTGAGCACCGTATTTCACGAGATTAATAGCCATTGGATTTGGTTGAAATATTCACGTTATATGTTAAAATTACATAAAAGTAAATTATTCTTTACCGAAAGTGTTACGAAATGGTTGTGATAAAAGAGGATAATAAATTACATGATATTTGTAAAGAAACATTTATAGTTTCTTAACTATATCTGCTTTTCATTGAAATGATAACAATGAAGGTTTAATACAAATACTGTCTGAACCTTTTACAACACAAAATATCCTTTTCTAAATGAAAATAATTTTTTGAAACTGATAATTTAACATTATACCTCGTCATACTTGTAATCTGTAATAACGTCACTGGGAAAATGATAATAAAAGTTGTGTCCATCTGTTTTTAACTTTATTATAAGATCTTTGATGTTACTTATAAAACACCTGTTTAGGAATTTATGTTAGGTTTAATTTAGTAAATGCTAAATGGGTCAAAAGTCTCTTATAAACGTTTGTAAAAACACCAGCCCTTATATTTGAAATTAGTTTGTTATAAATTTATAATATTAATTGATATTTTATCTATTTTTTAGTATTAGAATCGTGCTTCATAAATAAAATATCAAACTATCATACATATAAATTGAATAATGTTATTACTGCACCAAGTGAACTCAAATAGTTTATTGATAAATGAGTTAATAATATACAGTTAAAAACAATAAAACGCACTGGTATATCAATACTCTGGATTTTATTACAAAAAAGAAAAAAAAAACATGAAAGGAATTGAAATTGCCAAAAAGTGTAGAAGGTAAATTCACGTGTTTTATTCAAATTATATGAATATCTAACATCACTAAAATCATTATTATAATTTACGCGGATTTAAGCTAGTTCATAAATTTGCTAGTTTATTATCATCCCAAACGAGCACTTCGTAATTTTGTTGTAGGGTCAATGTATTTGTTTTCTTACACAAGTTAAGATTTTCCACCATTGATTAGATAACAGTAATCGTATTTGCAGCACAAAAAAGAAATTCTTCACTGAGACACAGATATTAAAAGAACATCAGTTGTGGTCCCTTAAACATTACGTAACATAAACATAAAGGAAATAGTACAATATAAAATCGATTACTGGTCTACCACTTTAATTTTTTTAATATCCTAAACCAAATCAGTATCTTTAGCTTCCTTGCAATTCACAAATCACTTCATATTTATCAATGCCCCCGTTATATCGAAAATAAAATTTTATCAGTGACTGAAAGACATTAAGCAGTTCAATAGATCGCAAATCTTCATTTAATTAAATCTTCTAAATAATTTAAAATCAATTTTAGCCACTTACTGAATTGTTTGCGAATGACGACTGAACAATTAAAAGCGAAAATAACACGTTAAATACAGAAAGTAGGCAGTAAATAGCAACAGCCATTAGTGTTATTTTTTCACACAACAAGTGACAAAATTATTTGATTTTTACATCCCTGATTTCACATCAAATATATTAACAGACTACAGAAGAGAATCCCGTAATTTTTACAACAACAAAAAAAGAAAGAAAAGAAAATCAGAATAAAGTGTAAATATCAAAACAAATATCTAACAGGAAAACAAAACTAAAAAACAACAACACCTAAGTAAATTAGACAGTAACAAGATCACTTAAAGTTCATGATAATAATGCTACACTACAGTACAGTGTGTCCTCTGTGGCACACCAAGTGTAACTAATAAAATTTTATAATTTCGACACTAACCACCAATAACGAAACTCAACGTAAAGTCTTCACACTTCAGATTATTCAAATTGAATTGTTTCGAGATTAACAAGAATAATGATCTAACAATCCATAAAGCAGTAAACTAAGTTCAAGGTAATATAACTTTGTACAGCCGTAAGAAAATACATATTAAAAAAAGTTTTGGTTTGTTTTCTTGTTTTTAAACATAAAGCTACACATTGGTTAGCTGTGCTGTACCCAACACAAGTACGAAGCTTATCGCGAAGCTACTGTAAGGGAGTATTTTAAAAGTATTCAGCGTATTTGTTAAAAAATGTCCTAATTTTTAATGATTTATGTTGTTTTAATAATCTTTGTTGTTTTTTTTCGATAACGAATCGTATAATCTATTTTGCTTCAGTGGTATTACTAATTCATTAAAATATTAATCTACGCTGAAAGCTCCAATACATACATACATACATCATACATATAATTTTTGTTTTGTTTTAATTTCGCACAAAGCTGCACTAGCCGTCTCTAATTTAGTGGTATAAGACTAGAGGAAAGGCAGCTAGTCATCACCACCCACCGCCAACTATTGGGCTACTCTTTTACCAACCAAAAGTGGGATTGACCGAAACATTATAATGCTCCCACGGCTGAAAAGGTGAGCATATTTGGTGTGGCGGAGATGCGAACCCGTGACCATCAGATTACGAGTCGCACTCCTTAATCCACCTGGCCATGCTGGACCGCGTACATACAATATTTCATTTATAGTATAGTGAAATTCAACATTCTGTTGTTACAAATAATCAGCAGTTTCACTTGTCCGCATTTTGTTTTTTATAAAATATTACTGAGAAAAGCAGTTGAGTAATATTTTTGATGTCCTTTAACACGTAAAACAATGTTTTAATTTCTAAAATATTTCAAATTGTAAGACTGAAATTTGTGAACATGCATTAATTAGTTTGAGTATGAAAAAAAAGACAAAGGACAAAATCTTTGTTTTATTCCAAATAAAACAGTTTCTAAAGAATGAGGTTAGTGGTTAAACATTTTCTTGATCTTTGTCCTAAAGTACAGATAAAGTAACTTAAACACATTGTCACTGCTTTTTAAAGGTCAGTTTTAAAAGGTGTTGTTAAGAGAAAATTCTAAGTTACTGCCAAAACTTTAACTTAATCTTAAATATGAAAATCTTATTTTAATTATCGTTTAATACACCCAACAGATGGTGCAAGTTAATTTAGGATGATTGTTAATGTAATATAATTATTTGGGGTCAAAACAATGTAATTTTGCATGGAATCATGTAGAGGTTTGTGAAAAAAATACATTATTTGTCATATATTTTTTTATTTCGCAAAAAAGTACTTATTTCAAATAACTGAAAAGAGATATGAAATGGAAAGTAAAAAAGAAAAAATGTGCTATTATACTTCCGATATTGAACCAGCAGAAAGCAAATTATATTGTTTTAAACAAAACATCACGACACTATGAAATAGGGTTGCAGCTCAAAACGATGGTTACTATCAATTATTCCTAGAAGATAAAAGCGTCATCAAGATCATCTCGCATAAGTTATTTATTTTGTTTTTAAGTGTAAATGTCTCACAAAAGTAACACATATTCCTTTTCCTTGAGACAAAAATTTTCATCGAATACACACTGACTGCTTACCTTTCATATACCATTTTTATCCCACAGCTAATACTACTACAATTTTCATCCCAGGTCTTTAATGGCACCGATAATGGAAATAGGCTTCTGATTAACCAGTTTAACGGCGCAGTTAAGAAGGAGAAAGTTGGTTCAGATTGTTATACTCGTTTTGTAAACCACGTAAAAAAGAAAAAGAGAGTTTTGATATTTTGCTGAAGAAGAATATCTAAAAGTTTCATCATGATTAAGTATATAATCTTAAGGTGCTAACTGTCATGCTTAGATAACACATACTGAAATATTAGACGTATCACGCAAAAAAATCAAACTGACATCGTCTGTTGAGGTGTTGCTCTAATACAATAATTTAGTTACTTCAAGTGTATCTTGATTTGAAGGTATAAAGGGAGAAAAATACCAAATACAACGAATTTAATTTTAAGGACAGATGAAACTATCGGATCCAAATCCCTTAAATATTGTCTTTTAGCTAATCACGAATATCAGTAAACATCAAAACACCTTGTCATATCGTTTTTATGAACTTTACTGCTAGAATCATAAGCTGCTTTCTGTAGGAGGCTTCCTGTACATCTTGGAGGGAAACTGAGTTTCAAGCAAACGAGATTCTTTTTCTTCCTTCGTTGGTTGTAGCCTGAAACTAGATTGGTTATGGAAGACTTTGACCGGAAGAGTAGAAACTTCAAACACGTTAGCAGAATCCTCTAGATTATAGATGTCTGCTTCTTCGAAAGACCGATGAATAGTCTTTTTCTCAATCATTTTTGTGAGAAACGCATCTGACATGGAATATTCAAGAGTAGGAGAATGCAGTGGGGTGTGGTCAGTACAACTGAAGCGGGAATACATATATTCATGGTTACCATACTCTTGCTGTGTATTGTATTCGGGGTAACTTGGCACAAAGAAATCTCCATCATTCTTCATTCCATTAGTGCTGTCGTGACTGTCTTGACTACTACAGAGTTCAAAGGTGACCCGTTTGCTTTGTCGGTCTATATTTTTCTCACCTCCATTGTTTTGCACACAATTGCTACTTTGTGTAATACCACATTTGGTTTCCTGAGAAGTAGGTTCAAGATTTAAATGTAAATTATGTTCTTTTGACATTTCTCTGTTGTTTAAATGACATTGTGAAAAAGGTTGCATCTCTACTGTCACCTCTGTGACAACTTTCTGTCCTAATGGTGTAGTATCCCCTTGTTCGTAGCTGTTATCCAGCAGATTTGCTGTGGATGTGTCCCTGACTACATTACCATTGATATTAGTTTCATCAGCACTGTACATTACACCATAATACTGATGTTCCGGTCCGTGGGGCTGGACGTAATATACTCCTATAGAGTCTGGCAAGGGACGCTGCACGGCAGGGGACTGAGCTATTGGTTCTAGTGGATTGATGCCACCCCATGAAAGTCTTTGTATGTGATTACCATTGTTCAAACGTTGACTGCTTCCTTTGGATGAAATACTGGATACATCAGAGAGCGTTTCAGGAGAGGCAAGCGGCGCTAAGCCTAACCAATCATCGTGAAGAAGATCCACTTTCAAGTGCCCGTCCAAATTGCTCCCTGGTTGAACACCGCTGGGTGAGGACTTCATTTGCCTTGTGCTGTATCCACTCTCCATAGTAGCTGCAATGGCGCTACTATATTCCCACCTCAATCCAGTCGGAGCTTCTTCTGCTCCTGTGAGGCTTTCTGGATTCAGGTCTGTAAAACTTGTTTCTAACACTAGACGATGGGGTGGAGTACGGTCGGTTACGGTGTCCAAAGTATCCGCACTCGGTGTAAGAAGTTGTCTTCGTTCTAGCTCAGTCAGTGTTCGCTGTGGTTTAGGAGGTCCTGTGTTAACCAGAAGCTTGAGGAAAAAATAGTTGGTCAATATAAATAATTAACAGAATGTCACACAACTTTAAGAAAAGTAATAAGTATGACAGGCAAAACCTGTGCATCGTAGCTCTTTGCCAACATTTAGTAGAAAAGGAATATTCAAACACTCAGGTTTATACAAAAGTACATACTTTTAGCCCCAAACAGAACGACCAAATAAATAATCGACTCTGAAAAAATATGGCAACCGTTTTTTAAATAGTTACTTCTTTTCAATAGCCTAATCTTATCTTTATTAACTATTAATTATTATCTTTAGTAACTTTAATTAGGAAAAAAATCATGTCAAATAAGTAAACATGAATCTCATTTTAGAAGTCGAAACACAAATAAAAATGACTACTTAATTTATCTTAAGTGTATTTGTTATTTAAATAAATTAATAAAATATATAAAAAACAACTTAAAAAACATTTGTGGCAAACTAAATATCAGAGTTTAACCATCTTGTCGAGATCATTTTAGAATTATGTCTAAAGCGGTATTAAAAGTGAAAAAAATCAAAATATACATCATGGATTTTAAAGCCTTCTTCATTTTTTTATTGTCTATTTTTCACATATCTCCTTTTGCTGAACCTAATTTTTCATACTGCTTTTCTCTCTGTTCCTCACCCTTATTTCCTTTTAAGTCTTTGTAGCAGAAAGAAAGATGTCCCTACGTTTCTGAATTTTTAAACAAAATTTACTTTGTTACCGTTCACGTAAAATATGGATAATGTTATCAAACACAGACTCTCTTAATAACAACTATGTCGACAATTTAAAAGTTGTGTTTTTAACCTAGAAGTATCAGATACAGTTTGTCACGTTAAAGCAAAGATTACTATTATCTTCTTACCAATTATAAATTTTTTCTTTATTTGAGGATTTAAAACGTTTTTTTTTGGTTTTTTGAATTTCGCGCAAAGCTACTCGAGGGCTATCTGTGCTAGCCGTCCTTAATTTAACAGTGTAAGACTAGAGGGAAGGTAGCTATTCATCACCACCCACCGCCAACTCTTGAGCCACTCTTTTACCAACGAATAGTGGGATTGACCGTCACATTATAACGCCCCCACGGCTGAAAGAGCGAGCATGTTTGGCGCGACCCTCAGATTACGAGTCATACGCCTTAACACGCTTGGCCATGCCGGGCCAGTTAGCTTTCTCTGTTCATAATTTATAGTCAACTCACAATGAAGGCGAATTTGATTTCTTCGTACAGAAGGTGTTTAAAAGATGTAAAATAAAAACAGTTCTTAAGATTTTTAACAGTAGAAGTATTATGAAGAGGTTTATTTAAGAAAATATTAAGTGGTTATAGATGTAATCATACTTGCTTTAAAAATAATCTTTATGAAATTATGTATAAAATTTTAAACTTTTAATCTCAGTTTGAATTTATTCATCAATAATTTTATATAATTATTTTCATATTATATTGGAAATGAAGGAATAAATATATTTACAAAAAATTTTCTCAACTTTTTCGTTTTGATTTAAGCACAAATATACACAATGTGCTATCTGTGCTATGCACACCACGGGTATCAAAACGCGGTTTCTAGCGTTGTGAGTCTGCAGACATACTGCTGTGTTGAAAACTCGGAAGTCAGTATCTAGTAAATTTATTGGAGCAGTGAATCAAAACACTTGAAGAACAAAAGCACTTAGTGAACCTTTCCATGATCTAATGGAATATTGAATCATTTCAGGTTAATTTTATTTCTGCATCTAGTCGTACACTCCTAAATTAGGGACGGCTAGTGCAGATTTGCACTAAATCCAAAACTAACCAAATCATTTCATTACGAATACGAAATGAGGAATAAAGTAAAAACAACAGGAAATAAAATAAAGATTATTGATTAAAATAAGAATTCTCATGATTCTTATGGATAAATAGCATTAAACAGATTTAGCTCAAGATTAAACGTTTTACAAATGCTGATTACAATTTTCCTCGAATTAATACTTAACGTGACTTAATGACTTGATAAAACTTGATATTCTTTTTAATTCTGTTGAAAACTCTTTAAACTTTTATTTGAGTAGATGGTCAATCTTCTTTTTTGGTATGCAAATTCGCTTCACAAATCAACAGTGCCACTAGCTCGGACAAATGTTTCGATATATTTATTTATATGAATTTGTTATGCGATTTCAAGGTTCCTTACGTTTTTGGAGCTTTTAGTGTTTTGAAGCAAACATGTCGCATTCTGTAAACTTTTAGGAACATTTAATAATATAATATGTACCTTTTCTAGAGCCTCCATAACTTTATCAGGCATGTGATCTTGCACCATTACTGGTGATATCAAAACCTCATCAAAGTCGGTGTTATCCGCCCAAATAGCTTGGAACACCGGATTCTGCTTTTTGAACAACTTCCTGTAAAAATAGAAATATATATATAATTCTAAGAGCCAATGTATCTAACTGCTGCTGAACATCGAGAACAAGATAGGTAACTCAACCATAACTTCATTGCAGTTTGTTTATTTGAATTTAAGCACAAAGCTACACGATGGGCTGTCTATGTTGTGTTTATAAGGGGTATTGAAAACCAGTTTCCTGCGATGTATGTACGCGGACATTCCGCAATTCCACTGGGGGCCGTCATTGCAATCCATGCTGCCACATCGGGTGATCTGACCACTATGATATTGACAATAGCCATGCAGCGTAGTTTATATTGAAAAAGGTTCCGTTGTAAGACTGGTGGGCTTCTAGCGTACGCATCATCACCCCCTACCCCCTGCATGCTTTCCAAAAACTATCTAGTGTACAAAGACGACAGTTTCTCAGCGCCCTTTCAACAGTGCGATCACACAGAAAACTGTAAGAGCTGCATCACACTATTTTTCTCTATAACTCCGTCAAAAATAATTGGATTTTAATTAAACTTTAGATTTATGAGTAATATTGTTTGTCATTGTTCTGCACAAAATGATTCACGTCCGTTGAAAATGACGGCCATACGAATACATTTTCGTATTTTTTATGGCCGAATATGATCAACGCTATACCGGGTTTCGATACCCGTGGTGGGCAGAGCACAGATAGCCCATTGTGTAGCTTTGTGCATATTTAAAAAAAACAAACAACAATTGTCTAATTGTACTCAGTTATCGTACTGTGATGAGCTTTGCTGTGTTGTTGCTTAACAAAGATAAATCATGTAAGCTGGCATCATCGCAAGCACGGACCATCATCTTATTTTGTTTGTTTGTTTTTGAATTTCGCATAAAGCTACACGAGGGACATCTGCGCTAGCCGTCCCTAATTTAGCCAAGTCTTGGGCTACTCTTTTATAAGCGACTAGTGGGATTGATCATAATATCATAACGCCTCCATGGCTGAAAGGGCGAGCATGTTTGGTGCGACAGGGATTTGAACCCGCAACCGTCAGATTACAATTCGATCGCCCATCATCTCATTCAAGGGCTAAAGTATCACAGCTTGTTTTCGAAAGAAAACTTAAAAGAACTTAAAAAATAAAGCAATGCCACAAAAAAGTCCACGCTAGAATTCATTCAAACTGAAAGCTGTACAGAATACAAACATCAAGAAAATATTCAGAAAAACTGAAGCATTGTAAAATATTAATATTTAAACAATTAAATATATCACACAAACCCCCCTCCAAAAAAACACAAAAAACGTTGAGTTTGTTCTGCTTTTCCATGACCTAGTACACATAGAAATTTGTTGTTGTTGTTTTTAATTAAGCACAAAGCCACACAATGAGCTATCTGTGCTCTGCCCACCACGGGTATCGAAACCCGGATTTTAGCGTGTAAGTCCGCAGACAAGCCGCTGAGCCACTGGGGGGACCACATAGAAATTATTTCTGGCAGTTAAACTTCACTTCGTTTTATCTCCTTGTGAATATTTAAATTATTTCAAGTATTACATATATTTTACTACAATTAATAAAAAATATGAAGTTACAATGTGTTTTTATAATATAGGTTTCCACTTGTAAGCTTCTAAAAGTTTCAATTTTAAAAATAAATATTCTTTCATCAACACTAGCGAAAATATCAGATATAAAACACATTTACCTTTGATATCGTATATGTTAGAAGTATTCATAGTTTGACTTTATATATCACTATCTCAAAATTTTGGCCCAATTTTTTCTTAATTGTTATAGAAATATGTCATGTAATATGTATACATATATATATTTACTTATGCATAAAATTACCGCTATACTGAATAAGTAACTGTTAAAGAACAATCCCATTTATTGTGTATCTGAAAGTCATATATACATTCTACATACATAGAAGTACGGTCCTTGGTATAAATGCAACATAAAATCGTATTTTCATGTATGAATATTTTACAGGCATTTTTTACTATATAACAATCCTGTTAGTGCAAGAATCAAATAACATTAGCTGTTCTATCACCACAGAAATGTGCTACTTCTGACGATAAAGATTAAGTGATCAGTGACACATCATGCGAATGTCCAATACTGCTTACTAGATAAGTAAGTCAGGTTCTTTTAACACATTTTAAGTTGATGATCAGGTTAACTACCAAACTGATATAACTGTACTTTGATCAAGCAGTTATCGCAAGATTTCACATAAGTGTCCTATTGTGAGCCAGCAAGTCATATGGTGGATGTTATGTAAAGATACTTTTTAATCACTTATTTGGTAACCAATAAAACACTATAATTAGTGGTAAAGTATGTGGTTCCGTCAATGATAATTAAGAGGTAAAAATCAGCATCTTGAGTTACTCTTTTAATGGTGTTTCTTCATCTGATGTTTTATAAACTGCTAAGGTATCTACTGTCAGCACAACCTCCTCATCAACTGAATTAAGATAACAGTGTTTTTGCTATCCTCTGACCTATCAATCTCCTCCACCTTGATGATCGACATACTTTTGTATGGTTCATTCTCAAATTGGAGTAAAATTACATGAACAACATCAACAAAATAAAAACCTATTGTAATTAAAAGATTTATTGTGCAAAATATAATAGCATAATTCAGAATTACACACATGTCAGACGACATCACTTTTTGACGTTCAAAGCATCTGATGGAGAGACTTTCATTGATTGGGGTCCAAAGTATTTGTCTACTCAGTTACCAAGTTTAATAATCTGTTTACTTCTCTATTTTTTATACAAATGGATTGTTTGGTAAAAAAAAAAATCAGCATTTGCTGACATACACTGGTGTATCTTTTCTACTGACTTGTTACAGTAAAACAGATTACCATATCGATTACCCTTGTCAGTGGTTTATGGTTGAGACACTCATGATGTTAAGTATTGGCTCTTGACATTATTAAGAATTCTTAGTATTTGTTTGCTTTTTTCGAATTAAGCACAAAGCTACACAACGAATTATCTATGCTCTGCCGACGAAAGAAATCGAAACTCGGTTTTCAGCAGTATGAGTCTGCAGACATGCCACGGTACCACTGGGAAGGCCAATTCTCGCTCTTGTTGAAATAATAAAAAGTTACCATAGCAAATATATTGCTGTTATACTTGACCTTGAATTCCCAAATAACCCTTAGTGGGTTCTGTAAACCATTTATTGTAAAATGTCTTGACTGCATTATGAATCATCAGCTTTGTCATATGGCACTTGATATTTTCTCTGATTGTGAAACAAATACGGCGGACAGATTTTTTCTTTAGTTTTATTTCGGCCACAGATGATGATGACAGCACTCATCTTAACCGACTGGAAACAGCATGAATACCCTATATACAATAAAACAATCGGTCTATGGAGCATAGAGTTACATATCATTACAATAAATTATGGTCATCTGTATATACTGTTTATTGAAGTCTAAATTCAAACGGATTTGCCAGTTCAAAAGGTTCTTGGCTATTTCTTGAACTGCTGCTTGTTGTAGGTCGTAGACATGATCTTCCACATGAGAAGGAAAAGATCATCATCTAACAGAGTTCATCTCCTAGACAATATTACTTTCTCAGTTTACAGTTTCTTTCCACACGCCAATCTTTTCCTTGCTCATAAGTCCTTTGTCTGTAAAATGCTTTGCTAGAACATGTATTTTTCTAGAACACGATAACATCTGCTGAACCGTGATTGTTACAGAAAATATATAAACTTACTGGAGAAAAGATAGAAGAAAATAATTTTTAAGTTATGAATTATGTTTGTTAAAACATTATTAAAATGTGTATTTTCTTTGAACTAACCGCACAGCAATGAGATGGTACATGAAATTTTGAAATATAATGGATGTATTAATCGTGAAACAGCTACAAAATATGAGCAGTTAGCAATTTCTCAGAGCTCATGTTTTGGAATCTATGGAAGTCACTTAAGTTTTGCAAAATTTCCCTGAATAATACAAAGAAGTAATTAAGAGATTATAAAAAACTGTTATAGTTAGTTCTATCCAGACAGCATCAACCAAAAACACTTAATTATCTTCACAGTTATTCAGTAAATAGATATTTTTCGGCGGCACTTAGAATAATTTAATAATTTGGAGATGATATATCATAAGTTCTATTATGCTTTATATCACTTATCCATGCAAAAATGGTGCCATATGTGAAATATCTGTTACTAGTTGTTACAAGCATTCATTAATAGAAAATCACTGTAAGTACAGGGTGTCCCAAAAACATTGAATGATTATAACTCATTTAAACTTTCTTCTTTTACAGATGCAACTGATTTGAAGTAATGACAGAAGTAAGACTAAGCTTTGAGAAAAGGAAACTTATGTTTAAGTGTTACTCGAAGTGTGAGAACGTAGATGAAGTGCAAAGACGGTTTAGAAGGGAGTTTCAAACAGATACACCAACGCGACTCACCATTACTCGCATCAGAGATAAGTTTGAAACAAATGGAACTGTTCAAGACGTCCATAAAAGATGTTCTGGAAGACGGCTGGGGTCATTCACCAGCCCCACACGAGAAGCAAAGATGTTGAAAAGTCTTCACCGATCTTCAAGAAAATTTGTTCGGCAAACAGCCCGTGGGACAGGAATGCCAAAAATCGAGTGTCTATCGCATCTTGAAGCGCTTTCATTAGAAAAAGTTTTATTTTGGCATTAATACACGCTCTCAATGAAGATGATCCTGACTGGAGAGTTGAATTTTGTGAGTGGTACCTGGCAAAAACTGTAAAGGATCACATTTTCCAAACAAGATTGTCTGGAGCGATGAGGCCACACATAAGTTAAGTGGCTCAGTTCATCGCCAAAATTACACCTACTGGGCACCTCAGAGCTCGCATGTTACGGTTCAACATTATGTAAACTTATTAAGGGGTACATTGTGGTGTGGATTATCAGCGTTTGGCGTAAGTGAACCATTTTTTTTTTCGAAAATACAGTCATTGGTCTACTTTATCTGAACTTGCTGCAAGAATCTGTCGTGCCACGCATTTAAGAACAATTTGTAGATGAGGAGTTTTATTTTCAGCAAGATGTAGTACCTCCCCACTATTATCGTAATTTGAGGGCCTATTCTGACGGAAATTTGCTGAACAGATGAATTGGGCAAAGAGGTAGCATTGAATTTCGCCCCACGTTCACCTCATCTCACACCTCTGTACTTTTTTTATGGGGATGTGTTAAAGATAAGGTTTATAGCACAAAACCTGCAACATTCAATGAGCTTAGAGAAGCAATTGAAAGAGAATGCACCCAAATACCAAATAAAATGACTCGTGAAGCTTGAAATTACCTCTGTCCGCGTTATCAGCAGTGCCTAAATCAGAACGGTCATCAGTTCGAACACCTGCGATAACTCAAAAGATTCTACACTTGTTTTCTTAAACTTGGATTACAAAACCTAGATATATCTTAATAAACATTTTATTTATAATCATTTAAAGTGTGTATACATTTTTTAGGGACACGCTGTAGTAATATAAATGCTTTTGGCCTTTTTTATAACTGAATAATGTAGAAAACACACTTGAGTTGTTATAAAACGTTTTATAAAGTAGTTTAAGCTTCACAAAAAGTTCGAGGGTTATTTATACTAATTAAGTAGTAATAGACTAGGAAAGGCATTTAGTCAACGCAATCACTGTTTGCTCTTGGGCTACTTTTTATCTACAAATAGTAGGATTAATCACAGCATTGTAACGTCCATACGGGTGAAAACGCAAACATGTTTGGCGATAGGGATTAAAGCCTGTAATCTGCAGATTGTGAGGTGAACAACTTAACCATCAGGCCACAATAGGCCTTTATAACATGACTGAGCGTTTTGTTGCACTACAACAAAAAGATTAAACATTGAACTGAAAATTAGTTAAAGAACTTGTATCTAAAATACAAACATGAACGGGCATGGATTCGAATCATGGAGAGAATACTTAGTCGGTACTTTTTACTGAAATGTAAAAAAAAACACGATGTCAACATTCCATTTTTTTCAGATGTTCTGTTAAAAAGACCAGTTATATGAATTTGACTCTACTTATAATGTTTGTAAATGAGATTTCAATTGCATGGTCTTAAAATTTGTTATTCTTTCTAATAATCAAATCTAAAGAATTGAACCATATAAAGCTATGACTATATTTTACACTTTAACAAGTTAAATGTTTAGTAAAAAGCTAAACGTATCACTTCATCTTCTCTTTGGTTATCATGAATGATGACAGCAATATTGACTACGAGTTGGTCAGCCAGTAAAAACATCAAGAGACTAAGATATACATACTCAGATATGAAAATCTAGAATATTGAATAAATAAATAAGTCTGTTCCCGCTTTTTACAACATGATTACTCCCCTTTTTTAAACAAAAAATATATTACTCATTTTCTCTGGAATGATTTCGAATGATGTGAATGATACGTCCTGGTGGATACATTGGTTGGTGTGCAGTGAGAGCAATAGAAGAATCACTAGGATGAGTTGTGACGTCACGGGCTCCTGACTTTAAACCAAAATCCTCCACAGCAATGGCATCTACTCCATTATCTTCTGGGCAACAGCACATAACTCCGCCCATTATTATTTTCCACTGTGAGAGAAAACAGCTGACAGTGAATTTTAATGATGTTTAAAAAAGCTATCTTTTGAAATATGTAGAAAACAAGTATAATACTTTTTAATTTTTATAAAAACAGGAATGGATTGATATATGTTTATCCAAGTTAATTACAGTTATATAGAAAGTTTTAATGCTACAAAAAAGTATTGAAACAAGAAAGTCATCACTACAAAAACTGGGTTACTTAAACTTTAAAAACATTTACTCCTATTTTGGCTCAAACTAACAAAATTACAGTGATTTGTGAAAGTAAGAATTTTTTAAATTTTAAGTCAATGAATTTATGTATTTTTGTGTTTCTTATTTCAATATTTTTATAGCTTAAGACTTTCTATATTACTATAGCTAGCAAGGTAACGTATATATCGATTCATACTTGTTGTTATAAAACTAATAAATGTTTTTTTTTAATATTTGTTTGCTTTCTTTTTATTAACTATATTTCTGTGGGCAAGCAATACTAAGCGTGGGGTGCGCGTATTCCATATTCGATTTTATCAGGATTCTATGATCCTACCTCAAATCAAATTATATGCCCAAAGTAGTGCTTCGTCGGCTTTTTATATAGTATCGTTTTCGGTACAAGAAAGAAGTCACTGGGACCCCAGAGGGAAGAGTTCTGTGAAAGAATTAAAGCGATAAGGTTCGTCATTTTTTTTGTACACTTATCTAGAAAAGTCACTCAGTCACTTACTTACTTACTTAGATGAGCCTGGCATAACCAGATTATTAAGACACTCAGCTTACAACCTGCTGGTCGAGAGTTCGAATCCGCGTCCCATCAAACATGCTCACCATTTCTGCTTTAGAGGCTTTAGAGCGTTTTGGTCAGTACCACTATTCACGGGTAAAAGAGTAACCTAAGAGTTAGCAGTAGGTGATAATAACTAGCTGCCTTCCCTTTAGTTTGTTACTTCTAAATTAAATTATGGAAGGCTAGCATAGATAGCACTTGTGTAAATTGACGCGATGTCTATCACAAACACATTGTTTATGATGGACAATAAATCGTTAAAGTTAGTGTCCACAAATAAATGATTACAATTTCGCTTTGCTATGAACAAATAATAAATGTTAATGGTAAGCCATCTAATTTTTCATTGTTAAATAAGGACTGGCTAACGCAAATAGTTCTCGTGTAGTTTGGCGCGCAATTCCAAACAAAATTTACTTAGAAACAGTAAAATTTTGAGTCACTTATTAAAGACTTATACGGCGAATTAAGTGGTTTTATAAGTACAATAAGCTTTGGTTTTGTTCAGGCAATACTGTGGAATAGTCATTGCTAATGTTCATACATTTTAAAGGCAGCTTTAAACAGGCAATTTTGTGGGCATTATTTTGCTTTATCGTGATCATTAATTTCATTCAATAAGGGTCTGCTATCTATGTAAACATGTTAGTGCCCATTTTGACTTTTATCTCTTCATCTTTAGCCTAGATCATCGATTAAAGAATACAGATGAAACTGGTTTAAAAAATTATGGTTATGAAAGACAATATAATCCTTTTTTAATTACACCAAACGGTAAGATGTTTTAAAAATCACAAGGGTAATCTTTAATGGAGTAACTGGGTATAATTCATAACATGATTAATTAGTAAAATAGTGAACTTTGCACAGTGCCAAAAGTAACCATTCAGAGTAAGATTAGTTGATTATTTAAGCAAACAAACTGTTGTGTATCATATTATGTTTTATGAATAAGAAAATTTTTAATTGTAGTAAACAGACCAGAAAATTTAGTAATATACTGTATAAACGAAGCGTTAAAGGTATAAGAGTATTATAAACTTAGCATCTTAAAAACATAAGTATCACTTCTGAGTGAAGTTACATAACAGAAGCCATCACGAAAAAGGCAAATCTTCAATAATATTGTAATTTTAGTTTTTTTATTTGTTTATTATCGTATACATATACGTGTAGTCTGCAATAATCCAGCCAGTGCTGTATAAATTAAACGCACATTACAGATATTTATTAATGATAGTTAGTATAAGAAAAGTAAAAAAACAGCTCCACAGAAGCTGAACTCTTTAAATAGAATTTTTTAAAATCAAACTGTGGAAATTATGGGCTTTTAAAATGTAAAAATATATCATAAGCAATAAAGGAGTCAAAATACCAGCAGTAATGTACATTTTAAAGCAAGAAGATTCGAAAATTTTCTTTAAACCAAAGTTTTTTGCAAAATTTTGTGTGAAAAAAATACTTAGCCTCTCCTTGGTATGTGACTAAACCTAACCTTCGGATCCTCAGTTCGTTTGATAGCATTAATAAGATCAGAACGAAGAGACTCTAACTGATGAAGTCCCAAACGAGGCACAACGTCTTTTCCCATCACAACAGAAGTAATAAACTGTTTACTGTACTCAACAGCAGGCCAACTAATAAAAAATAAACACGAAAATGAAGTTATTGGGAGTTTAGGGCAATAAAACAAAAACTAATTTCTGTCAAAAATAAATGCATTCTAGCAGGAAAAGCATTTAGTAAGAGTATTCTGCACATTTTAAGTGTCCCCATAATGTGGTGAAGAGAAACAGATAAAATATTCAAAGGCTTTTTGAAAATAAACAGCACAAAGGAGAAAGAAGGGTTTTAGTTGAAGGTCTACTGTAATACAAGGTATAATCTAATAAAATGCTAGAAAACGTACTATAAGCTCTCAAACATTTACTGTAAGTGCCATAAAACGTTCACATTCAGTACGACAACTATATCGACTCCTATTCACGTTTGATAATTTTTACACATTTTAGAAGCTTGACATAACCAAGTGGTTCGGGTACTAGACACGAAATACGCAGTTTGCAGGTTCGATTTCCGTTACTAATAATGCTTGCCCTTTCAGCCAGGATAGTGGTAATGAAGTATACTGTTGAATTGTAGCATTACCATATTTAGCGTGTATAATGGATTGTATTATACTTTTGTCGATCACACTATATTTTCTTTAGGGTTTTAACACGGTTTTCATTAATGTGACTGGCAGCTTAAGGCAGTTTGTAGGAGACATGGAGCGTCAATAGCGATAAGGATATTTTATTTTTTTACAATTCATGTTTACATTCAATGTTTCTTCTTTCATTATTTGCAATTTCCCTTTATCAAGGAAAGCAATAACAACCTATACAGTGGTTCCGCTGGATAGTAGAAAGAGACAGTGGGAATCGCGTTAATCCATTTCCTTTTTCTATGTATAGATTTTTCAATAGGCTGATAGTATTTTGAAGATTCCTTTTGTTTAGTAAGCACTGTTCAAATATTTCATATTGTAGGATCTCCTCTGTCTGAGTGTCATATTATTAGTTTTTCATAACACGTACATAAAAACAATTAACGTCTGTATAGCCCTTCACCATGGAGATAACATTTAACAATTCGACAGAACTAGATTTCAGATGGCAGAAAATAAACAATAATGATTAAAAAAGTTTAAACTCATGTTGGATAAACAGTGCATTTTCACGATTATAAATTTCCATGCTAGTTTTGACAAAAATAGATGTTAGTAATTAGACATTTTGAAGTTAATATCAACAAGAACAAAATAATTACACAGTTATATGTTATTATAAAAGCCTAGCATAATCTATGTGTTACAGGTTTGAATTCCTGTCACTGATATGCCCACCCTTTCAACCATGCGGTGTTATTAAGTTCGGTTAATTTAACTATTTGTTCATAAGAGAGAAGACCTAGAGTTGGCGGTGGGTGATGTTGGTTAGCTGCTTTCTGTTTAGTTTATCATTGCTAAATTAAGTTGGGGACGGCTAGCATAGATAGTACTTGTGTAAATTAGCAGGAAATCCAAAACAAACACGTTATTTTGATAGATAAATGCTAACAGGTAAAGTTAGTGTTGACAAATATGGAATATCAATATTGAAAAGGATATTTCATTTTCTGTCACTATTCTACTAACGTATGACGAGTTTTCTCGAAATGTAGTTTTGAGCCAAGTTGGAATATTATTATTCTTTTGCAGTAAATAAATTTATGAGCAATTAGTATCAGAGCCCTCTTTATTTATATATATAACTAACTAGTTCTAATACTACAAATTACATCAGTTGTATACAGACGATCAAATCAATATAAATTTCTATATCTAAGATTTCAACTATGATGATGGCATCATCAAGATTGTAAACAGTTAAAAAACAAAACAAAAAGACAGGTTAATGACAGTATGTTTTAACATAGAAAATGTTGTCGGTGTATGCGAGTATGTATAGACAGGGTAGTGCAGGATGTTTTGACATAGAAAGTAGTGTCGGTGTATGCGAGTATGTATAGACAGGGTAGTGACAGTACTTTTTTAATATGAACAGTGTTATCGGCCTATGTGAATGTGTATTGACAGGGTAGCGACAGGCTGTTTTAATTTGAGGCATGAGTAATTATCCTAGGTTTTTAGGGAATGGGGTTAGAGACGATGACATAGTAATACCACGCTCCAGACACAATTACGTCCACAAGTATCATTAAATAAGTATCTTAAATAAGAGTTTTACGAATTACCATCAGAAAGAGTGTTGGTGTGATGAGTACACACGTTTCTTTTGTGAGCCCATCATCGGGTTGTGTAGATCAACTTACCGTCACAATCAAAGTTTGAAAATTAATATTTTATCTGATTTGCATGAAGCTGTATTACTGTTATCAGTACGAAAAAGTTTTTATCGCAATCTCAGTTTCACTTTATAAGTAAAATATTAAACACGCTATTTTCATCTCTGGTTCTCATAAACGTCAAAGTGTTTTCTTGTATATTGCGTATGTTTTATAAAGGCGGATGCTGTTTCTGTAGGCGAATGGTGTTCTTGAGGTTCTGTAGGTGAATTATGTTACGAAGGGTAGTGTTTGTATAGGCAAACAGTCTCAGTATTTTTCCGGAGATTGGATACAGATTTAAAATGGTCTCAATATATGGTTATAGTTTTCATTTATATGTTTAGCTGTCTTACATATGTTTTACAAAGGCGGATGATGTTACAAGATGGTTAGTATTGCTTAGCACAGCATTGCTAAGGTTAATACTGATAACATGTTTCTATAAAAGGATAGTTTAATCAAGTTCGCTGACAACATCAGCATTAATCTATTGACTGATCTGCATTCCCAAGACGACTGGTATGGGTATCAGCACTTTAATTAATATTAAAGTACTGAACAACATTTTTACTTCAAATGGATTTCTCGTCATCACGAATATTGTCCGATCTTTTAAGTTTTATATATCTTCCTTGATTGAAAATCTGTGATAAAATATTTCGCGATAAATTCAGTGCTTGTTTTCACCGAATGTTACACAAATGTAAACTATACACTTTAACCGGAATAATAATATAAATTACGTACAAAAGTTGTATAATAGACAAATCAGTATTTTATTAGTTAATATGTAAGAATAATCTTTTCTTTTACACCATATATTTTTTCGTAAGAAACAACAGCATTGAAATATCTTGTCAAGGACCTTCACAAATTTTATTCTTAAAAATTTAAAAGTAGAATGTATGCACATTACTTGTGATTATTCATGGATAAAGTCGTCTTTTTTTAACTTGAGGTTTTGTTATGTTATGTAAATATCATGTAAATGTTATGTAAACGACAACCATGTCATGTCGTGTTTGCATTCCCATATCTATTATATTTCCGTATTTATATTATTGTTTCGAGGTTTAAATCAGTGAAATTTAAAATAACATTTTAGAATTAAGTAAAATTCATTTAGAATTATTTATGTAAAAATTTCTAGAACTAGATAGATTAATCATTTGTATTGGCCTGGTGTCTGTACTCTGGAATTCTGGGAAGTTACGCGATTAGTATATAAACAGATGGCGATGCGAGGGAAGAAAGTCATCCGTTTTTAATCGGATCAAGAAGTTTGAGAAAGTTTAAACGTTTGCCGTGTGATTATTCAAATTGAATTTGTGAATAGAGCTAGATCAACTAAAGCGGTGAATTTATTTTATTGCGTCAATCTGTATAATTCAGTCGAATTACGGATTATACCGAAAGCCAACACGTATTGGACTGTGAATTTTTTTGAAAATACCCATTCAAACTTGGTAAATTTCTCCGTGGGACTAAATTCCCCGCCTAGATTGGAACTTTGGATTTCGGATTTGGACACTCATTCTGGATCATATTAAGCACAGGTCAGTACCTTTTTGTATTATAAGTGGTTTTGAAGGTTGAAACTGGATATCTGTTATTGCTATTGGATAATTTATTTTGTGTCTATCACATATAAGTAGATCATCGTAATAAAATTATACAAGCTGCTATCTGTGTCTCTGTTGCGTTCAGTCCACATAAAAAAACGTAACAGTTCACAAATGTTTCGGTATGCATATTAAGTGTGTGATTTTTATTACATATATTAATGATAGTATATAAGTTACGATGAAACACGTCTTTTATATAAGAAACACTAATGTTGTTCAAACATACTTACTAGAAACTGATATTCATGTAACTTATGGTAAAAAATTAAGCTAGTTATGTACTGATAAATATTTTATAAATGTATCTTAAAGTTTTGTTAACAAATGTTTCACTTTGTGTTAGACTTATTCTTGTAATGATAAGTAGCAAATGTGATGGATTTATAAAATGTGAAATAACAAACATTTCATTTTCAATTGAAGGTTCTTTTAAGATTATGGTTGGAAACTTTGTTCAGCTATAAAATATTTTAATTTGAAAATATATCTCATGCTTTGGTGAGTTAATAAGATTAAATGTTAGTGTATTAGAATTTCCGGTTTGTCAATAAAGAAAGTGAGATGTCTTTAGTGGTATACATATGATTACAAACTAGAAATATTATTTTACCAAAAAAGTATACTTAATGTATTACAAAATTTTAAATTCCAGGCCTTCCAAAA
Organism: Carcinoscorpius rotundicauda; assembly: GCA_011833715.1. Taxonomy (NCBI): domain Eukaryota; kingdom Metazoa; phylum Arthropoda; class Merostomata; order Xiphosura; family Limulidae; genus Carcinoscorpius; species Carcinoscorpius rotundicauda. Next base: position 37,350,501 of record CM022401.1, read on the forward strand.
CTATTGAACTTTTATTCTGCTACTTTTATAAGGAGCTTGTCATTTGGCTACGTTACGATCTCTTCTGTCCTTTGTATCTCCTAACAATCTACGTTTAACAATTCTGCCAGTGGTCTTGAAGTTCAAAAACTTAGAAACATCGATTGGAATTTTAGTCTTAGCTGAACGCGTTAGTGACAGAATTGAAAAATTGACCTATCTGTACAAAACGTTTGTTTTTTGAAATTGCAAGAATATTGGATAAAGTTCCAAACAAACAAACTAGCTCTGCAATGAGATAAGAATACTAATGGTTAAACATAATTATTTACGTAGATCCTTCAAACTGTAATGAATTATAGCTAAATATGAGATTTAAATAAGCATCGTTTTAAGGACGAATATAAGTTATACAATATATTAACCATAGAAATAAATTATCAACAAGTATATACCATATGAAGCGTTACAAAATATAAAAAATGTCATCCAGCTTAAATAAAGAAGCAAAAAACAATAGAACTGATGAATTGACGTAGTATTTTGCACATAGAATGATTGATAATGGTAAAGGTATGTAATATAGATTATTGGCTATGCTATAATATTTTATCTTACTCAAATAATGGATAAATTAAGATAGTATTTACAATAAAAACTGAGATACATATGTAAAAACGGGTAGTTTGAGTTTAGAAAATATTTTCCGTAGAGGAGCGAACAACATATATATATTTCTATACAAGTGAGTTTTCTCGACAAAACTGAGATATTTAATACCCTATGCTATAATAGCTGTCTCATTAAAACAATTATTTTATTCGAATCTCATTTAGGACATACAATTAAATCTAAACTACAGGGTGGTCGCAAGAAAAGCGGAAAATTTGAGGGTCAGATATCTCACAAGTTACCCTTCAAAACGCTACACGAGCTTGGATTTCTAGGTTAAGACGCTGCTCTGAAGTGCACGGACGACATTTTGAGCATCTGAGTGTAATATAACATGCCTTTAAAAAACTTTGTAAAAGTTATTCTTTGTAAAAAATAAATAAATAGCTGTTTGACAAATTTTCCGCTTTTCTAGCGACCACCCTGTACAACATTGACGTAATCAAATATTCAGGCCAATAATGAGATCACTCTGTTGAACTACGTGTTTACAGAAATACTATTCACCCTATCAGTATTAATCCTAGGAACACAATTTGCCAAATAACATCTACCGACTAAAACCACCTGCTTTTGTAAATATAAGCATGAAAATAAAAAAATAAAAAAATTGAAATCTTTATGCAGTTCTATGCAAGTTCAGTAACACTGTTTATAGAAATGCTATCTTTAGTAAGACCATTTGCCTCGTCATACCATCTTCTATATAATCTTTGTAATACTGTATACCTGTACAAACACTGTCTGTATTTTTAAACACACACAACATGCCCAGTAAGACTATTTGCTCATAGAACAGGACCATTTACCTACTAATATCATCTGTCAATACAAATCCTAACCTTCGTGACAGAATTTATCTATAGTTTCTTCGTAATTTTGTACATCTATTAAAACACCACCTGCCTTTGCCAATCAGCGCCTGTATCTGAACACTTGGGATAACTACTGATGTGCCGATATTTGTGTATGTGTCGATAGGGTAGTGACAGGTTGGTGTAAAATGGGAAGCGCTGGTGTTAGTGTATGCAGATGTGTAAAGCTACGGTAGTGACAGGTTAATTGAATAAAGAGCCTATAGCAAGCCAAAGCCATAACGTACTGGCCTATCACAAAGCAGAATTTTCGACAAAACGCATTATGGCTCTGTGTGGAGGTCAATAAGATTATGGCGATTCTTTTAAATATGTATAAAATACCAATACTTAAAAATAGAAACCAGGCAAAACTTAAGATTTTTGTAAGTTATTTCGACAATGTATTGATTGAATAACTTATGACCATGTTTTTACATTGATTTACAGACCCATTAACACGTTGAGAGAATAATTTATGGCACTTAAGGATATTGATCTATCGAGCCAAAATAAGTTGATTATTTTCAACGTCCCTGTCACATTAGACTTTCTTGCCATTTCCGCCTCAGACGCAATTGTAATTTGAGGTTTAATTTCAATATTCGTTGGTAAAAGAGTAACTCAAGAGTTAACGGTTGGCGGTGTTGCCTGGCTGTTTCCCTTAAGTCTTTCACTGCTAAATTAGGGACGGCTAGCATAAATAACACTCGTGTAGCTTTGAGCAAAATTTGAAAACAAACCTTTCAATGAAGTTGGCTTACCGTTATGAATAAGTTTTTCACTTTGTAACGTAAAACGAACAATAACTATTTTACTTAATGCTTCCAGTACAAAGTAGTCAGCACGTTTCACATCATATCACACGTTATCATCGAAATGAAATGTAAACTTAAAAATTATGTAACTGTTGACATCTCTTGTCTTTTAATGGCGGCCGAACGTAGATCCGAAGATAAGTTATTTTCTTCAATAAGAACTGATCTAAAGTGGATATTGATTTTCGTTTATTTTAAAATAAAATATACAAATAAACTGAAGACAAGATGTTAAATATATTTAATAATCAAGCACATAAAGCTTTATAGATAGAATTATAAAATAATTCATGCAAGATCTTCTGCCTTAATACAAACTATTTTGTCTGTAAACTTCTAAATGTAAGTGTCTGAGCTTAATTAATAATTTTGATTTCGTGTCTATGGATTAAAAATTCAGAATAAAATTACACTTCCTAATAATATACCTCAGTAGACCCCCTGGAGGAGAGTAGGCATAACAGACCAAGTTTGGGAAGTCTTGTTTTAGTAGGATAGCGAGAATCGCAGCTGTTCCAGCACCTAAAGAATGTCCAACTAGCACCAAGTCATACTGCGACGTACCTTTTTCCTTTAGTATATAGATAGAAAACAAAAACGGATAGATAGTTATTTATTTGCAGCAAAATGGTTTAAATGCAAAAGAACTATTTCACCAAACAATAAAACAAGTAATTTTAGAATTAAAATAAAATATTTTTCACACAAATTCGTAATGTTAATTTACCATGACCTTGTAAATATGTAGACAAGACATCAAATTGAACTATAAACTTTCTTGCGTTTTTCTTTTGCTTGAAACACAAAACTAGTGACACGTTCCCGCGACCAATCATGAGCATTTAATTGCCACTTGGCTACCGAACTGAAAGGCACCAACTCAGCTTCCAGGCTGTTAAAACATGAATAAAAATGTTTTAAACAGCACTTTGATAATGGTAAGAAAAGTGGGAACATTTTTAAAACAGTGTAAAATAAATCAAGGCTAATTTATCTCAAAGAGTACTGAAACATTGTTGTTTTCTAAGACTTATGAGATCTTGTTAGGAAGTTAACAAAGTATTAGCATAGACTATTAAAATACGACTATTATTATTATTATTAATCTGGTCTTAACTTCACTTCCTTTTTATTATCTGTCCTATAACTTGTGCGCATTGCAAAGCAGATGATGCCAAATTAACACTAGCGTGTTATAGAAACCTTTTTTAGATGTTTAATACTGCAGATTTTTAATTAACTCAGTTTTTACTAGGCCTTCATTTCAAACTTTTCCTTTGAGCTTTTAGTTGGAGTACTACTACTATAAAAGGAAAGAGGAAAGGTCACACTTATTACCATTTGATATATGTTGTAAAAACATTTTTTTAAGTTAAGCACAAATCTACACTATGGTCTAAATGTGCTCTGCTCACCACAGGTATCGAAACCCGTATTTTGGCACTGTAAGTTCACGGACATACCGCTATGCCTTGGGAGTACATAAGCATACAGATACTAAGTGATGCAGTAAAGAAATAGTTAAGCAGTAATGAAATGTTGCATAATTTGAATACTGGTAGTCTAGGAAAGCAAAGTAGCAACGAAATGTTGCAGAATGTGAAAACCGACACCCCTAGAAGTTAAGTAGTATGCAATGATGTAGAATTTGGAAAACTGGAGCCTGTGAAATCCAAACAGTGTTAAAATGTTACTTATCTGAATATACGTAGCTTGTGAAAGGTTTGCTACAAATATTTCCTACAGTTTTTGAGATCAAATATCCACTTTTCTAATGATACTTATATTTGTAAAATTTTCTTTAAGTTTTAGAAACTTAATTAGGTTGAGTCAAATTATAATGTAGAGCTCTCGCTTTGAAACTATTGAAATAAGCTATAGTATAGAACTATTGCTCTATACTTGTTGAATCGAAGTACAATATAGAAACTTTCTCCATAATTGTTGAGTCAAATTACAATATAGAATCCTTTATCTGTAACTATTAAATCAAATTGCAATGTAGAACCCTCGAATTTTATACTTTTATTTTGAAGATGAACACCAACGATATTGATATTTTCCTTGGCTAATAAAAAAAAAATATATATTAAAGCTTTGACAAAATGTTTTTGGACAGTAAACAATTACCTGTATACATGTTACGTTTTGACAGAAAATACAGTTACTTACGGGACTGTAGCGTAAGGCTTGCGTTAAGATCCCTTCCTCTACAAGTTTACGCCGGATGTAGACTGCTGCTAACACCATGCCCTGGGGGGACGAAAACCACAACAACCACGTTTATACCACAGACATTTATGCAACACACTATTGTGTACTAGAATATTAAGAGATACTTATATACAATAAACCACAGAAAAACTGTGAACGATATCAATTTAATCAAAAATTAAGGGACTGAAGTCCGAGCTGTTTCCCAATTTAAGGTTCTAGTATGAGTAATAAAACAAGTTTTAAATAAAAAATAATATTTGACCAATTTATTCACCTAGAGAATTGCTTTTGATTTCCAAGTGGTTAGCATGTTGGACTGAATCAAAGGGGTAGGACATAATGACATGAATATATTCTATAACATTCATTAATTCATTCTAAGAGCCAGACAGCTTATTAAAACTTCAAATTAAATCTTTTTTTACTATTTAAATACCCTATTGTCACCAGTAAGTGATTTCATATTCTTTCATGTATTTGACTTATTAATACCACTGAACCAGAGTTGTAACATACTTCGATCTATCTATTAGTAAGTTCTCACTGATTAGTGCCTAGTGTAACGTAGCTGCAGAAAAAAGGGTTCGGGGTTCGATATATGTGGCTGCTGAGGATATTTCGTGTTTAAGTTGTTAGTAAATTATAAAAAATAATTGTAAACCCCATTATTAAGCCATTTGGATGGCGGTTGCGGAGAGTCGCTGCTTTTCTCAGGCAGAAATTTTGAATAGCTATATATCTGAACACTAGTGGCTTGGCCGTTTATCATGTTCAGGTAAAATATTTTAATTCTGTTTTTCATTTTTCCTGACAATATTACTTAATTGTTTAGAACTGTCCTTTGGATTAGGTGAAAATATTCTTAAACTTTATACCTTCTCCAGCTTCAGCTGAAGTTTACATCTAAGTCAATAACCTTTTCATAAGAAATAGCTTCTTATACTTTAGCACACACAATCATAAGCATGGAATCATGCATGAATTTGAAAATGTGACTTTGATATTCTATACAGGAGAAAAATTAATGACTTTGTCATATCAAGCCAAACAACGATAATGATTTACCTTTTTTTCTATTTATTTAAATCTAGCACTAAGCATGTCTACAATAGGCCACAGATAAATTTTACTGAAGTTAAAAGCACTTTTCTTCAAAATTGCAAGTTCATAGAAACCATTTTAGCAGCTTATTAATAGAGTTGGAAATCTGCTGTATATTAAAAAAAAATCCACGTAAATAAGAAAGGCCGACCTTATGTCCTAACCAGTCTTCATGCGTGGGATCTGTTGGTAGTTGCTCACCATCTGCATTGAGGTCAGTGATAACATCCTGAAACAAGCAAAAAACAATTGAATACTGAGATGAGAGGTCAAACATAGATTACTGAGTTTGGATACACCGGGAGCAGCTAAGTAACAGATTGTTAAAAGCAAATACTCGCACTAGCAAAGGCTAAATACTCATTGAAGAGACAGTGCAAAAAAAAAAAAAAAATGTCTGAAGTGTGTTAAAAATAAGTAAGTCACTCAGTAGTTAAAAAACACTCGAAACAGCTTTTCAATGGCACAGCGGTATGTCTTCGGACTTACAACGCTAGAAACTTAGTTTCAATACCCATAGCAGGCAGACCACAAATAGCCCACGATGTAGCTTTGTGCTATTTGTGCTTAACTACAAAGAATTATTATAATATGTAATATTCTAGCCATATTAAGGCTTTATTCACCGTTATAATACAGTGTAGATTCCCGCCATCAGTTTTTTGGTATTAAATTCAAATATTTGAAAGAGACATGTGATCTCAAATCCAATAGCCAGTACAATACATACTGGTATCACATAGCCTTGTCTCACTTGTTAGCCTGAAGTGAATCACAGAATTTAAAGTTCTTGAGATTGTTCGTAAATCATGGTTAGACTTTCGATAAGTTTGGATGTTTTGCACTTGTTGAAAGCCAAATGAAATTCGGTGATCATAGTAGTTTGTTGCGAAATTTACAGATATCTTAAAGTGTCATTTGCAGAATATTCGAACTACATCTAAAACGATGATTTTCAGACATCTGGACAGGAAATGTTCATGAGAGAAACAGACGAATATTGTCTGTTGATTCTGGTTTGTCTTAATCGTGAGCTACAAGCTTCGATCTTGCAGCCGAATATCGATATTACATGAGTGTATAGATTAAATATATAATACACAAGACTAGCCTGTTTACCGGATACTCAGTCCTATGCTATCCCATTTAAAGCAAAACACAAAGTAGATCACTTGTAATGGGCAAATAAGGAAATATCTATTGTAAAGAAATATTCATATTTCTTTCAGAAGACGAATTTGCTTCACCCCGAACTTAGATAATATATTCATACACATAGACAGAATTTGGAAATAAGTCTAATCTTGATATTTGACACGGTTGAGATAGAAATATTGTTTTAAATAAACACTTGATAAAACAGAAATTTATCAATATTGTGATTTGAAGCATAAAACATCAGAGCCAAGCTGGTCTTTTTATTTGTAATCACTTTCCTCCATATTGAATTGAAATGACATGATCTGCAAAAAAAAAGAAAAGAAAACGGCTGATAGTAAATGTTCACTTATATTGTAAGCTGAATGATTTACTACAATTTCAGTTCACATGGTTGGTCATTAAATGACTAATTTAAATGAGAATTAATATTGAAGAATTATTGACATCATTTTATAGCACTGTTTTTGCCTTATCATATCTTTAATATTAAAAGGTCAGATTACCTTTTAGTGTTTTTTTTTCGGGGAGTGGTTATGAAAGTCATAATTTGTAACAGCGAAAGAACCATACAATATATCAACTCGTTGGCGTAAGATATCAAACTGAAGAAATATACTTTCGTAGATAGCAGACTAAAAGAGAGAAGAACTGATCTATTTGAAAATGTGTTTGCTTGTTTTTGAATTTCGCGCAAAACTATGAGGGCTATCTACACTAACCGTCCCTAATTTAATAGTGTAACACTAGAGAAAAAGCAGCTTGTCATTACCACCTACCGCCAATTCTTGGACTTTTCTTCAACCAACAAATAGTAGGATTGACCGTCAGATTATGACGCAGCACGGCTGAAAGGGCGAGCATATTTGGTATGACAGGATTCGAACCCGCGACCCTCAGACTACGAGTCGAGCGTCCTAGCCGCCTGGCCATTCGGAAAATAACTAGGATGTATGCAATATTATTTAACTTGCATTTTTGTTTTCTTAGAACTAAAACAGTTTTCTTGATAAGATATTTTCAAAGACTTTCAAGTCTATGAATACAGAACTGGTGAATTTTAGAAATTTTATGGATGCTGAGGAAATTCCAAATGATTACCAGTGTTGTATGAAGATACGGAAATGAATATGTGATTTTGTTAGATAAAGATGAGCTCGGGATACTATTTAGATCTACTTTCACGAAGCTTGTAAAAATTACTTAGAAGAGTTTAAATAGGAAATCAGGTTCTTAGAAGTGAAAGTATCAGAAAATGGGCAGGAAATTGACTTAAATTCATAAAATAAAGAGAAAATTTATATGAATAATTATTGCAAAAGGCTACTGATTTGCAAGAGACAGTAGAGATGTAGGTTTCTAGCATGACAAATGGTATTAAACGGTGTGTTCTTATATTTTAGAATTAAATTTAGTTTTATTTGAAATGCAGAATAACCAGTGATTTGACTTATTTGTTAAATATAGCTTCAAAATTATGGAGAATCTGATATATTAAGAAATATTAATTTAACTTTATGGCCGTTTTTGATTTTAAACATAAATGACTCTTTCTTTATCTGGTATTCTGGATGAATAATTGAAAAGTCAAGTTTAATTCCACGTTATCAATATCAGGTGGTTAAAAAGTTAGCTGGCCAAATGTAAACAACTTTTTCATTAAGTTTTTAGTGTTAACGCATGCAAGTAACAGTCAGGTACATAATGCACTAGTTATGCACAGAGACAGCTAAATATAGAATGAAATAACAATTTCCTTGCGATAACCAAGTGTATTCTCTTAATGGAGATATTTACTAAACAAAAACGTGCATAAAGTGAAGCGAAATAAACAATTTAGGAATAATGTTCATCAATGTTTAAATAGTAGATAAATACAAATAAATATGCATAACATTAATTTCAAGAATCCTTAAGTAAAAACAAAAGATAATATAATATGTTAGTCCTATTAAATCTGCCATATTCAGTGCAGATAAGAGCTTATGTCTGACTAAGATATGAATGATACAGCAGTGGTCATCAGTTTCATGAATAACAACTTGTACGACGTGAATCAAATTAAGCAAGTAAATTGTAAAAAGTGTTTTTATTTACGTCATTCACAAATCGTGTTTTTGGTGTAAGAATTAAAAACACAACATAATTTACCATATTTTCTGGTTAATAAGCCGAGGCCAATTTTGAGCTCTGAAAATGAGGGTTTTTGCTTATTACCGCCCAATAAGCCGAGGAGAGATGGAATCAATATGTCATTCGTTATTGGCTCCACTCACTGTAATTAGGTAACCAATGAAATTCCAGAATTTTTCCTCAGTAATTAAAATCACTAACCCAGGATATAAATATCACGGGTATGTAGTGGGAGTTTATCATTGTACCGTCAAAAGCCAAAGATGACTACACCTGCAAAAAAAAGAGTGCGTTATGATGCTGCTTTTAAACTGAAAGTAGTAGAGCTAGCTTAAAAACCTCAAATATGAATGCCGCTCGCTATTACTGTGTGAATGAAAAACAGGTCCGTTTATGGAAGAAAGCAAAATGTGTCCTGAAAGAAATGTCGAAAACGAGTAAATGTAACCAGAAAAATAAACCGAAGTGGCCAAAACTTGAAGAATATGTAGCGACATGGGTGAATTAAAACCGGCAGAGTGGCCTGACTGTCACGCGTGCCCAGATCCGTATTTTTGCACTAAAGTGGGCTGCTCGAAATAAAGAAAATTCAAGAGACTTTAAGGCAACCAACAGCTGGTGTACCCGCTTCATGAAGCGACACAGCCTTATACTTCGAGAGAAAACGAAGATGATGAATTAGAAATTTATTAAAATCCATCAGAGATTAAAGTGTGTATTTTTTATGAATTGTTATTTCTATGAATATGTCATTTGTAATGTATAGACTTTTTTCTATTAATAAAGTTTATTCAACTGAAATAACTCTGCCGTAACTGTGAGATCAAAAGTATGATTTTGGGGCCGATTTTGGTCTTCGGTATTTTTGGTCCAAAGCTGGTGATCGGCCAATAAGCCGATCCCCAAAAATCAGGTCCAAAATTTAGGGCCAGAAATTCGGCTTATTAGGCGGAAAATACGGTATTTTATTTCCACCACTAATTACTTATTATTTTTAATTTAATTTAACTTTCTTATCAAACACAAGAGCGACTAACTGGAAAATTAGTCTTTTTGCTAAAGTTATGCAGTACCTCTGCCAATCAAGAATATACTGTAGTAAAAAGAGAAGTGCAGATTGATTTGAACGTAAAAATATCTGATATCAAAACATTTATTTTAGAGGAATACAATTTGTGAATGTCAAGTCTAAAAATTATAAGGATGTGCAAAAGTAATAGCTAATTATTTGTTGCAGTGAGAATAAACAACAGTGAAAGCTAAGTTTAAACAGCAGTGTCTATATTTGCCAATGAGGACTAATTATAAACAGTTGCTACGATATACATCAATGACTGATAAATTGAAATAGTAGTAAAGTTATGTGCAGGTGTAGGTGAGTATTTAATGTGATACGAATACATGTCATTCAAGTTTAAGTCTGAGAGATATGTGAAGATATATACCACTAATCAGGCGAGTAGGCAGGAAGTGGGATCAGCGGGTGCGATCTTGTCCCATAAATTGAACGCATACATGTGTAAAACATTTAAAACTTATAAAATGACGGTCCCAAATACCTTAAATATCCGTCTTTTTCAGGGAAAGTTACAAAATATTTTTCAAACTGGCATGCTTCCAGTCCTCCCAATATGACCTAGTTATTATTTCCTCCTGTTTCCAAAAATAGCGCCTTCTATTTATAACTTTCTGCCACGTTCTTAGTAAGGGCAAGGTATAATCCTTAATAGTATTAAGAATTTACAACAACAAAAGATAAGCGTGAAAAATGAAAAGAACAAAGTTCTGGAAGTTTAAAAACAAAACCAACTGTGAATGTCTTTATTATTTTATAGCTAAACTTAAACTATGCAAAATGATTTGAATATTCTTGCACTAGTATATGAAGAATTTATCTTCAGACAAACGTTATTTAAACTCACTGTATGCAATATATCTAGATATGCGATTTAAAATCTAAAATGTGGCTCCTTTCAGGTGGATTAGAAAATTTACATAATTATAAAAGAGAAGTAATAGCATAATGTATAAATCTCATTGTGGTTCGGCAACATAATAAAAAAAAACCCAATAAAGTAGGTAATTCATGAACCACTAATATAAATTAATGTGGTTATTACCTGCAAAGTGTGTGTGTGTGTGTGTGTGTTTTATAGCAAGGCCACATCGGGCTATCTGCTGAGCCCACCGAGGGCAATCGAAACCCTAATTTTAGCGTTGTAAATCCGCAGACTTACCACTGTACTAGCGGGGGCCCTACCTGTAAAGAGATTGTTCCTCGAATGGATACGACCACAGTTCTTCTCTCATGGTCTAACGCCACCAAAAATGGCGTTTCACCAACCTAGAACGACAAAACCAAACCATATGTATGCTAAATAACCACGCTTATGATGAAAAGTATTTGTATAACATATTTACCTGAAAATATATAAAGTTGTTTTATCTGAAAGTGAAAATAATTACTCACAGTTAATTTTAACGAACGTATAACAATGAAATATCTTTCCTTAAAATATTTTAAACATAATAGGATGTAATAAAATTTCGTCACTATAAAATGACCATGTTTAATCAAAAGCAAGTACATTATTTATTGCCCCAAAGGCAAAGCTTAATTAAGCACTTAAATAGACACTTTGCAATTACATTTTGCTGAATCAGGCCTTGCTGTATCACAGAGTACATTACTTTTAAAATTGGGTATCATCTGGTTGCTATAGGTTGACATAAAGATTTAACTTATTCTTTGCCTTTCGCGATTAATATAAACTGACAGTTAACAACAAAACAACATACTGTTAATATTTATATCAAATTAGAAGCACGTTTTATGAAAACATAAACTGGATTTTTGTTTCTTTCTTTGTAATTAACCACAAAGCTACACAAAGGGCTATCTGTGCTCTGCCCACCACGTGTATCGAAACCCGGATTTTAGCGTGTGAGTCCACAGACATACCGCTGACCCACTGGGGGGCAATATAACAATGCATTGCCACCATTTTGACTAACTGTCCTAAAAGAAATGAACCCATCTTCGCACAAATGTGAATATGCTAGTTGATGTGTTGTTATATGATACATTTTGAACTGGAAATTTATTAAACTTCGTACTCGTCAATATGAAGTAAAGAGAAATTAAAATATTAACCGTTTTGAGTAAATAAAAGTTATGAGAAAAGTTGCGTATGTAATGAAGTTGAAGACACTTTCACAAAAGAAAGTCTTATTTTTTGATGTACAGTGATCCAGTATTTCAAGGTGATATCACTTAAACTCACTATAGAACGTCTTTCATGTATGTTTGTTAAACAATTTGTTTCACATTTTCACTTAAAATAACACAAGGGCTATCCGCCCACATCCTCACAAAAAATTTTGAGCCGATGGACAACAGGGAAAGCAAATAGCCAACAGCACTCACCGCCAATTTTTCGTTTATCTTATATGACCGAATACCGGGATCTGACTGTCACTTTTACAGCGCAACTAAAGTAAGGAACGTGTTTTTCTGGTAACTGGGTGCGAATCATACAAATTTGAATTTGTAGTGAAGTAACGTCATGATTGATCCTGGTGTCACAAAAGACACTTAAACATATTAACACAAGAGCGTTACTATGTTATATTCTTGGTTACGCTCAAAGTATTCAGCATTGGAAACAACTACGTGTCTTTAATCGTCGGCCTGGCATGGCCGAGCGCGTTATGGCGTGCGCTCGTAATCCGAGGGTCGCGGGTTCGCGCCCGCGTCGCGCTAAACATGCTCGCCCTCCCAGCCGTGGGGGTGTATAATGTGATGGTCAATCCCACTATTCGTTGGTAAAAGAGTAGCCCAATAGTTGGCTGGTGGGTGGTGATGACTAGCTGCCTTCCCTCTAGTCTTACACTGCTAAATTAGGGACGGCTAGCACAGATAGCCCTCGAGTAGCTTTGTGCGAAATTCCAAAAAACAAACAAACAAACTTTAATCGTCTTATTTTTGAATTTTTGAAAGTGTATGGTGAATTTTCTACAAACAAACTTAAATTGAATTTCACCCATTTTTAAAAAATTCCAAACTTTTATCATTTAATTAAAAACAACGCTTAAACATAGAAATTCAATTATTGCTTGATTAAGTGTAATATTTTTAATTTTTTTTAATTCGGTCTATTATTTTAAACAGCCGTGTAATATTGCATAACCTTGTAATTCATAATTATATCTTTATGAAATTTATAAAGGTTTAAAATAATTTACAAAATTTTCCAATAAGGGTATCACAGAAAGGGTATTATAAACAGCAGTAAAATACAATATAATTCATCCTCACCGCTGTATTTCCATATTACTTCACTAGTTTCAGAAAAAACGATAGAAGTTACAGGAAGTTTTCTTTTCTAGTGTTCCTTAGCTGTGAATGGAATGAAGCTAATCGACAGTAATCACCATGAGATTTTAAATTACTCTTATCTGAATACATAGTAAAATTTTATTATCACCTCTGCAATACACTCACTGGTTTAAAGTGCGTTTCTCTTGCGTAAAAGAGTTGCGAATCATAATTCCTACCATTTATACCATGCTCAGTCAACTCAATTATGGAGTTTATATCCTAGTTTTATTTGTTTATCTTGCATAAATAACGTTAAAATGTTAGTTATTAAAATAGCTGAACTACAACAAATGAATACGTTTTTATTTTCAAATATGTTTTAATTTGATCAATTGCTTCTTAAATTCAGACACACCAGAAGTATTTATTTCCTAACAGTAGTTTTTAGTGATATCATTTAAAATTATAGTTGGAATATTACATGTGCCTTAGAATTGTTCCTGCGCGTTTTATTAGCCCCCCAGTGGCTCAGCGGTATGTCTGCGGACTTACACGCTAAAATCCGGGTTTCGATACCCGTGGTGGGCAGAGCACAGATAGCCCATTGTGTAGCTTTGTGCTTAATTAAAAAACAACAACAACAGCGTTTTATTAACTTTATGATGAAACGGATGGATTACTCTATTTGTGTAAATATAAATGTGTGAACAGTGCGTAAAATTTTAGCGTATCATATACCATTAAATTATCAAAACATTTTTAATACTTATAGGTTAAGTAATAAATGTTAAACTTTTTTTTTGTGAAATTTGCGCACAATTACTGTAACTGTCTTAATTTGAACTGATAAACTAAAGAGAAAGCAAATAGTCAGTGCAACTCATTGTTAAATGTTGGGCCATTCCAATTGAATAGCAGGATTTGACGGCAATTCTTATAATGTATCCGCGGCTCTAAAATGCGAAGCATAATTCTAAGGCAAACGGACGCGAGCCAGGGTCACAGTTCAGAATGCTAACCCGAACAGAAAATTAAATTATCGGACAAATGATCGTGTCGTTGTTTCCTACACATGATCTCTGTATTTTTCACAGTGACTAATATTTTCATTAATTAATCACAAAGAGTTTTATGTCATAATAAATGACAAACCTATACGTGAATTGTTACCTTTTAAACATATATTTTAGCATGTACATTGAATAATTGTGTGAATTTTCTAAAATACTACATTTTTCACAATTATAGAATTTTACAAAAAAATGGTTTCAGTGGTTCCAGTGAATTAAAAGACAACTATTCTACATCTATAAAATAGAAATATCATTAAATATTTGGAAGCAATAAAAAGAAAAAAAAAGTTAAATACTTGAAGTTCATCAATACATTTATAAAGATACAATAAAAAAATTGAATTTGCTCAAAAGATAGTGAAAATATTACAGGTTTGTTAGTTAAAAACAAACTATAAGCGTGTTTTTATACATAGCTAACAATCTCTTACACTTCTAACAGTAATGAAAAATTTCAATTAAACTGAGAAATCGTTATTATGTGGAAGTTGATGTTGCAGTTTAAGCTGGGGTTTCACAGTAACTTAAATTTCCTATTGGAAAAGACTACCGCACTTTCATAGAAATATCAGCCTTATTATTACATTTTTCATTAAAAAGAAGCGACTAACAGAACACAAAACTGCATGAAATATATTCAGAGGCAGCAAGGGTGTTGATTTTCTAAGGGTAGCTTTTAATGATATCATTTAAAATTATAGCTGAAATATCATGTTTTAAACAGTTTTGATTCAATTCTTATAATTATTTTCAAGAGAATGTTGTTGTTGTTTAGAATTAAGCACAAAGCTACTTTTCAAGAGAACATGAACTAAGTTTTTATTTATACAAAATTAAAAAAAAAGAAACTTGTCAAAATATAGTTTAATAAACTTCGCTTGAGTAACAGTTGGTAATTATAGTAACCAATAAAAGTAGCTCTAATGTTAACTTTTCTACAGTTATTTATTACAAGCGAGACTAAACTGTTTCATTTGTGTGAAGAATTTGAAGCACATAAAAAAATGTACGACATTTTATAGTACAGTGGAATAATTTCTAAGCTGTTGGAAATGCGAAAATTAATAACATGGTGTTAATCTAGAAATAAAAACATCAACTGAATATTAATGATTTTTTCTATTACTCGCAGCAATCAATTCAGACATTTACAGAGCCATACTAAGAATTTTTAAAAACTTTAATTACAATCAACCAATTTTAATTTTAATACTTGTTTTTATCGTACAGTAGCGGCATGGCATGGCCAAGTGCGTAAGGCGTGCGACTTATAATCCAAGGGTCGCAGGTTCGCGCCCGCGTCGCGCCAAACATGCTCGACCTCCCAGCCGTGAGGGCGTTATAATGTGATAGTCAATCCTACTATTCGTTGGTAAAAGAGTACCCCAAGAGTTGGTAGTGGGTGGTGATAACTAGTTGCCTTCACTCAACTGCTAAATTAGGGACGGCTAGCACAGATAACCCTCGAGTAGCTTTGGGTGAAATTCCAAAGCAAACTTGTACAGTAGCACAACTAGATACAAACTTTGAAACTACTCTAATCGAATAGTAGAATATGACCATTACACTTATAACGTATTCACAAACACATTATTTAATTATTAAAAATACAGAAATCATCACATTTTAATTACGCATTTCATACTTTAGAGCTCCATATCAGTGTGTAAAAGCACACAATATATGATGAGCCGATCACATGAGCTCATACAATATTCAGTAACAAATTACTCTCCACGAAACAATTTAATTTTTATAAGCACATTATGTAACTACAAAAAAAAAAAAAATCAGGTTACTGATATCAATGCGTTATGTTTCCATTATCTGGATGAATAAAAGAAATCACCTACATTTAAGCTGATTTTATCCAATAAAGCACGTGATGTTCTCCTGTGTCTTTATAATATTTTTTGTAAACGCAAAATCTATCAATAATTTCATAATACTTAATAACCGCAAAACGAATCCCTAATTTTGCCCTATTACATTAATAGATGGTACTTTGGGTCTGCAGGAGTAATTATGAATTTAAAACAACTATGGATACTTCATAAAGATTTTATCATTTCAATGTTTTGATGACTAACAATAAATAAATAAACCTAGGTTTATCAGAGAATAATTAAACAAACTAAACTTATGAAAAACAAACCATTAATTTCGTCTTGTTTGTTATAAGAAACAATATATTAAATATCCACTAATATCGCCTTCTCTCTCTGCTAGAGATATATCTGATTTATAACCTAGAAAAAAAAGTGTAAACCATGTGGTTAGCTAGAGTACAAAGATCAACGTCTCGGTAATGGAAAGTCTTAAACTTTGTTATAACGACAAGATTTATAAATAATTTCAAGTTGAAGCTGGATTTTTATTTTTATTTCAAACATTAATTTAACAAATCCAAGAAAGGGACACAAAAATTAAGAGTGGGTGAGTTTCAGCTTGTGTCAAGGGTTTTCAACAAAAATGAATGAATACACTCTATAAAATTGAGTTACTAATGCATTTTGAAAATTACTACACATTTATCTGTAGACAGAAAAGCCAGTGTACATTAGCGAATAACACGCCAGTTAACAGCATACAAGATATTATTTAAACATAGTTTCCAAGTCTGGCTTTTTGAACACATAGTCACGCAACAAATACACTCTAAAACATATTTTACACATTCTTATGCGATCTATGATCATTGACATTGTGAAGTACCATGAAACAATAGTTCTTATCGTGAAACAACACTTAAATTGTCAATTAATATACAATGTTCTGGAAGGTCATGTTCTTTGGTTTTGAATATAGGATTTCATGTTAGTGTTAGAAGTGTTTATTAGGTATCGTATAAAATGAAAACTTATGATAAATTTTCAGACATGAATTCTCATGTAAACATTATTATCTACTCTTCCTAATTTCTTTTATATTTATGACTTCTATTTTCTTTTGAGCTTTAGTGAGCTTCGTCCAAGTTCTGTACCAAAATATTATTGTGTAACTTCTGCAGGGATGGTGTGTGTGTGTGTTTCTTATAGTAAAGCCACATAGGGCTATCTGCGTAGCCCAACGAGGGCAATCGAAACCCTGATTTTAGCGTTGTAAATCCGTAGACTTACCGCTGTACTAGCGGAAAGCTGCAGGAAGGGACTTTCACCTTCCAAACACGCGAAAGGGATGTTCCATAATACCAGAATGCTTTTTTGACCTCATAAGAAATATTATTTGATTGCAGCAGTTTTATGCTAAAATTGTTTCGTTCTTGAACAAATTATTTCACATAAAGTTACCTTTGTTTTTTGGCCATCCTAGCAGATAGCGGATAAGAATATTATTAGAAATAATTATGTCTATCTGGATAGAAACTCATCAAACTGCTTTTTCAAGTATTCATGCATCATATGTAGTTTTCGTCACCTGCGATCAAAGCAAGCTGTACTTTATGTTCAAAGTGATTAAAAATACCAGAAATACTCATGCAAGATACCGGTATGCCAAAGGATAACCTTTGTTATTTTTTGTCAAAATAAATTATTTTTTAAACTTAAATGATTAAAATATACTAAGAATTGATTCTGAAATCTTAGCATTTTTAACAAAACACTTAACCTTAAAATTTTAACGTGTTTGTATCATCTGTTTTCTTCCATATGTGTGAGAAAAATCCATCACATATTTGCCCTGAAATGGCGTAATCTTCGATGTTGTGGACTCCTTGACTATTTACAAAAACTTTAAGAACTATGAGAAAATTACTATTATTAATTACTATCACGATTAATTAGTAAATGGCAAAATGTATAAAATACTATAAAGTGAGATCGATAACGTATTGATACTAAAACGTACTGACTATAGTTAGATCTAAACAAAAATAAACGCGTGTTCTAAAAGTTTTTTTTATAACAATTAACTAATATTTTGCTATGTGACCTCGGTTTATCCATACGATACAAACAGAAATTAGTAAGAGTAAACTGCAATATAGATAAATGTGTAAAACAATTTGGTGATAGATTTAGTATTTAAATTTCAGAAAAAAATATTAGAACATCTTAGGATAACCGAACAATCTGCGGAATTACGTATTTAATATCGGATGATATCTGACACGAAATGTGGCAGGATATTGGTAGTTAGGAAGCAAGACTTACAATCTGCGGGTAGCGGAATAGAAACGAATCACCAAACATGTTTTAGCCGTGGTAGCATTATGATAATCAACCAGTCCCATTATTCCTTGGTAAGAGTAGCTCAAGAGTTGATGGTGTTGACTATTTGACTCTGCTTTAGCATAACAGCTTCAAAATTAGGAATGGCTAACGCAGATAACCTTCGAGTAGTTGAGAAACTAAACTTTACGTGATCTTGGGTTAAATGGCGACGTCAAGAGATCATGTATAATATTCTCTGGCTTATAACTATTAACCAGAGGAACGACAACGAGTCACGAGTGTACGTTCTCTAAATAGGTTAAACAGCTATTTCTGAGGCCTTTACAGTTAAAAGTGTAGAGAATGTATTTAGTGGCATATTGTACCACTTGTTTCACATTCCGGCACATAGACCACTCAGACACGTATGATCCAAAGTCTTGTGAGGTTTCTTAGGGTTGAGCCTTAAATGTTGTCTTACAAGTTTAAGTCAGAAAAATGTCTTAAAATATATATCATTTATATATCAATTATCCTGACATGTTTCTAACTGTTTTAAATTTATCCACATTTGCTTGTATTAAGAGGAACTATGACGTTGTTACTTTCAAAACAGCAGGTAAAGTGTCTTGTTCAAAATGAAGTGGGGAATATCGAAACAAAGAAGCTAAATAAAATGTTCAATAACTGTTACTTCGTATTGCTTGAAACTGCAGTTTTAAAACAGTGAATCTTGTAAACGATATCAACTGTATAACGGAAAGTTAGATTATTATATGATGTATTCTTAACCAAAACCTCACAATCATTGTAAGTAACTATAAGAGAAGGAAACATTCATTTTAAATCAGTTATTAGAAATAAGCCACGCTCGATGATTTTTTGAGTTGTGTGCGTGATTTACAATAGTAAATATTTAGACGCTGATAAACTCGGTTACTTCACTTTAAGCTTTCCTCTTTGTGTTTTAACCCGAAAATACAATGAAAATACTCTAATGGACTGAAAACGTAATGAAGATATTGATTTTGTTTTATGAGCGTATACAATAACATCTGCTCCCTCTCCATTTGAGCCAGGATTTTTTTTGCTTCTAACAAATAATCGATGTTACTTCGCATAACTCACTAGAGGTTAGGCAAGATACACACTTGCTTAGAGCGCCCAAAGCCTGCTTAAGTAAAAATGTATAGGAAATCGCAACCATTACCTCATTTCAATCTATTTTACAGTTGTAGAGAGAAGCTGAGGAATAGTGTTTTCTTTATCTTATTTAGAGCAGAAAACATCCACAGGAGAGTAATGGGAGCATAAAGAGTTGAACAATTAGGCATCACTCATTAAAATGTGATCAATTAGACACTTCGTGGTACTTAATTCATCAGTCTAATTAGCTTCCATAAAGCTGCTGTTCGTCCCTTAGCGAATTAATGACATCATCAGTTACAAACGTGAATACAAAAATATATATATTATGAAGACAACGGTAAAAAAACACTGAAGTGAAATTTTGATTAAATATTTGAGCTGTTATTAATGAAATTAAATTATATAAATTTTTAGTTAAATGAAAATCGACTCGACGAGAGAAATAGGCGACTTACGCAAGGTCCCGGGAAATAGTTTAGTCTGTAAAGTTTTAATAAAGCTTATTTTGAATACTTGAGCCAGTGAAAGACGTTATGCTCCATCAAGTTTCGCTGAAGATTACGTGTTTAATACTGGTAGATTAACTTCAAGTAAAGCGATAGTAGTTCAGCTGGTTCTTCTTGATGTTTGTTTTTTTGTGCTCATTGTAGTCCAAATGTTACATGTTTATGTACTTAATAGACCTGCCAACTGTTTAAAACAGCTAATACTTAAATGAAAGCGCATAACAAAATCATTTACTTACTTTTATGCATTTTCGGAATGACCGTAGAGCTTATTATTTTCTTTCATGCCTTAATTTACTTTTCCATTATCTCTTTATAAGCACTTGTATTGTAAAACAATATCCTTGTTCACGCAAAAGTGAAATACATCCCATCCAAAAATGGTTGTCGTCCTTAAAATAAAGTCCATTGTATAAAACTTTCAAGTTCATAAAAAATCAATGACTTATTTTCTAACAAGCACAATAAAAGAAACTTTAAAACATCCAAAGGAATCATATGTAAAGCAAAAAACAATTTATTTTATACAGTGTAAAAAAAATGCACTCACCAATATATAGGACATACACATATAACCCTTATAAAACGTTTTAACAACCATAAATCTTCTATTAACAAGAAATATCTCCCGGTTCATGAACATTTCAACCAACACGGCCACTCCATTAACAAAGTTACTCTCACTGGCTTGTTTGTTTGTTTGTTTGTTTTGGAATTTCGCACAAAGCTACTCGAGGGCTATCTGTGCTAGCCGTCCCTAATTTAGCAGTGTAAGACTAGAGGGAAGGCAGCTAGTCATCACCACCCACCGCCAACTTTTGGGGTACTCTTTTACCAACGAATAGTGGGATTGACCGTCACATTATACACCCCCACGGCTGGGAGGGGGAGCATGTTTAGCGCGACCCTCGGATTACGAGCGCACGCCTTAACGCGCTCGGCCATGCCAGGCCCTACTCTCACTGGCATTGAGATAGGATTTAAATCTAAAGCAGACCGAGAAAAATAAAGTAAGCTTATTTGATTGTTCAACCTTTCGGAATTAGTCTAAATCCTGGAATCAGTGATTTCCGTCTATTGATTTCATCTGTCTGAATAATAATTTTTATTCTTTGCTAATTTTTTAATGTAATATAAAAGCTGAATTTTCTCAAACTTACTACTTGTTAAAGATAATTTTATAAATCGAATCGTATAACATATTTTTTCAATCAGTCTTCAGGTGTCACCTTCACTTCACTTAAATATAGTTTTAAATATACATGACCTTCATGATGTCACTAAACTTCCTTTATATAAATATCACTCATTCCTTTACATCGCCATTCCCAATTTGCCCCTGAAGAAGAGAGGTACACCTTTCGAAAGCGCTCGAATTAAAGGGTTTGTACTCGTTTCTAACAAGATTTATTGAACTTACGTATTTTTCTAACATCATTAACGATTATTAATTTTAAGTTTAATACAAAAGTACAATACTTTCACCCCTCGAATTGCTCACGGAAGAACATTAAAAGGTCCGATGCAGATTTTGAAAAAGATGTGGACAAAATAGGTAGAAGTAGAAAAACGCACAACAGTACATGTTAGATCTTAAAAGCAGACTGGAGGAAACCTGTCAACTCGCTTGACAGAGTTTGTATAGTCCTCAAGACGGTCAGAAACACTTCTATGACAGGAATATCAAGAATCAACGTTTAAAGGTCAAACAAAAGATCTTGATTATGCTATCCACAGACAACAGCAAACTTGCTTTGCAATGAAAAAGACCTTTAGAAGTGCAGTAAGTGATCAACAGAATGGACTATAAGGTGAAAGTAAACCATAAGACAAAGATCTATCATGCCAAACTTTTAAAAGATGAAAATTCCAGAGTCGCTCCAGTTAACACATATATTTCTATCTACTGGGCTGAATTCTACATAAGAATAAATGTGGTTTTCGTCCGCGACACTCAGGAACCAAATCAATAGCTGAAGTGGAGATAGAGATCCATAGTGTACCTGATCCTCCCAAGTCATTTGATCAAACAACGATCAACTTTCCTTTCTCCGTTCTTTTCCAACACGTTTATAACAAACAAAAAGTCTTTGAAATTTTAGAATGTTCTTTAATGATTTTTAAATGAATGCATAAAAATAGTGTATACACATTCACGTACACCAACCACATTTTCTATGCTAAAACATACTGTCATTAACCTGTCTTTTTGTTTTGTTTTTTAACTGTTTACAATCTTGATGATGCCATCATCATAGTTGAAATCTTAGATATAGAAATTTATATTGATTTGATCGTCTGTATACAACTGATGTAATTTGTAGTATTAGAACTAGTTAGTTATATATATAAATAAAGAGGGCTCTGATACTAATTGCTCATAAATTTATTTACTGCAAAACATCTAGTATTTAGGCTAATTTCATAGAGTTCACATTTTCCCTATTAAATGATAAAAACGTTTTTTTTATATTTATCTTCCCTTTTCTTATTTTCATCTTTCGAAGCTCTACTCAAATAATTGATTGAGTCTAACAAAGCAAAATGCATATTTTTGCTTTTGTTTATTTGTCTTACGATTTTGACCAGCAGTGTAATTGTCTGTAGCTTTACATTGAAAGAACCACAACAGGAAATAATAAAATAAACTTTAATAATCGTCTAAAAAATAAAGAAATAATTGCAAATATAATATTGCATTATAAACTATACAATTTTTGAAAGTATAATATTTATAAAGTTTTTTTTTAAACTAACTTTGATTACGTTAACAATCTCTCAATTCATCGTTAAGTTATTGTTGTTAAACTACCATTATGTTTTATTGCTTTCACATTTTTTTAGGTATTCAAAAACATTGTACTTCATTGTTTATAACTCGTATAATACTTATTGCGGAGTAGTAAACACTTATATATATATATAAATATGGCCTTGAAACGTTATCACCTTCTAGTTAGGTCGTCATCAGACAAGAGAAAATAACGATACTTTGAGACTTTAAAGAATACAAGATTAAAATAATGTTCTTATCGAGCGAACTCCGAAGAATAATAAATTTATTTGGTTTAAATTTCACGCAAAGCTACGCGATTGCTATCTGTGCTGGCCGTCCTAATTTGGCATCGTAAGACCAGAGGGACGATAATTAGTAATCACCATCCGCCACTAACGTCTAGGCTACTTTTTAATCAACGAATAATGGGATTGATCATAACACTATAACGCTCTGACAGTGGGACGGGAATTTGAATCTTAAATGCTCAGATTGTGAATTGAGCGCCCTAACCATCTGGAAGAACAATACAATTAATCAACAGTATTGACTATTTGCAAACAATATATGTGAGGACGAAGAAAAAAAGTTTAAAGTCTTTACTTTTTTGTTTTACTTTTATTATTATTTTATTTTGTATAAATATTTATAAAGTGGTTTATTACAAATTCAATTTTACTATAAGTTGCTTTAAAACAAATTATTATGTGTATAGGAGGACTGTGTTATATTTTAACAAATGGGACATTTGTTTTATTGATAGACTTTCTTTGATTAAGTGTTAAAGGTCGGAACTGCATTTAAGAGAATGGTGTATCCTGTGTGAGTTATCGGATTTCCAGTTTCATGTTTGTGGTTCTGAATCGCCGAAATTGGGTGGACTTAAAAGGATGTTAATAGTACTCAGAGATATTCCCATGTGCTCGTGGATGCGAACGGTAAAATGTCTTTTAGTTCTCCTGATAAAGATATTGTTTGTAAATAGTCAATAAAAATGCTGGTTAATTTTATTGTTGTCCTTGCTTTACGCACTTAGAACGTTATTTTAATCTTGTAATATCTAATGTTTCAAATTATCGTTATTTTCTCTTGCCTGATGATGGGCTTTGTAGGAGGTCACTACGTTGCATGACCGTATTTATACATACGGTATATTGAGGTATATTCTTTTTTAAATTTTCGTTTGAAAAGTACAGTAACTTGAATGTAAAAAAATATTACTTACCAGTTTGATGAGAAAAAGTTGATGCCCGATACAGAATCGAATATCGAAGCAACTAACATGAACAATCATAGAAAACATATTACTAAATTAATTGTTAATATTCAAATAGATACAAACAAAATGATATTATTAGCTGTTTTACCTCCACGTGGTAAGTGACGTAAACTATCTCCATATTGTGATGGAGGCACATTTTCTGGAGGGCAGCGTAGTTACAGTAACAACAGTTGTCTTCAACTATAGTAGCTCTGTATCTTTTGGATTTATCTCTACCAGGAATACAACAGCACCTGTTAAATATCAAAATATTAAGTCAGACATTCAGAAAATGTTGTTTAGCATAAGTAAAATGTTTATTCTATAAACCGATTTACAATTGTTGAATAATATAAATTATCTAAGGTAACAAGAATTACGCCTTTCCATTTATTAAACAAAGTAAATCTTATTAAGCTTACATTACGTATTATAATTTATTCTTGGACAAGTACCCACTTTATTGTGTTATATTTTACAACTTATCCTGGACGAATCTCCGATTTATATTAATATTAAGGGTTCAAATTGCCGGAAATTGTAATTTTAATTTAGAAGTTAATTGAATGTTTATGTATCATTTTTTTTTTAATATTTGCCAACAGGACTGAAGCATACAACATTCTTTAACACAAATATATTTTAAACTACTAACAACAATACAGTTTATAATAATGATTGTTGCAAGTAGTTATTACAAATATTGGTTTATATACAAGCTTTATAAATTGACTGAGTCTTAAATCTGGTTTACAACTGAATAATTTAATTCATCGAGAGTCCAGGTCCACAACGAGCAAATTAATTCTAAGTTGATACTCTTACACCTCGCTTAAGCTACCTAGTTTGGTTGACCTCACACACCTTAGACGCTGACATTTTACTGACAAAGATATTTAATGTTCTTGTAGAAATTCTAACGTCTGAAGTTAATTCACTGAAGTTGAACGGTTTGTAGCGTTCGAAATCTATAAAAGTTTCTGATCAAAATCTGGAGTTTTCCTATTAATAAGACTTAACCACAGTAATAGCTTCGTAGGATTATAGTATACTGACTGTAGCAACCAAGAAATATTTTATAACTGTCTGTCGGTTAGATTAGAATCAGAATTAGGCGAGATTCTCGAACATTCAACAATATTCAGAGACACGTTAGTGTTTTCGTAAAATTTATATTGTTTATCCTTGCTCTCGAGAATCTTCTTCAAATTTAGAGAATAGGTAGGACTTGTGCAACACATGTCTAACAATATACACCACATGTACCAAATTGAAACAAATGCAGGTATTAAAATAAATGTATAGTAGTAAACCCGTTAGCTGAATTCGAATACTATTCTTCTTTGAAAACTTTAACAGAATCTAAAATCTTGGGACATGATAAACATTTGTAACTTTTGTTTATGATACTTTATTTTTGTTAAAAAGTATGCTCAGTGTATCTGAGGGATAGTTTGGGACCATGCATGCTTATGAACTTTCAAATTTGAAGTTAAATATTTCGTACGTGTAGACTTTGACCTTTGTATTTTCAACCAGCATTATAACGAATAATTTTTGTTTGTAATTAAATAGAAAACTACATAATGGATTATTTATTCTCTGCCCCCCACGGATATCGAAACCCGGATTGTAGTGTTGTAAGTTCGCAGATATGTCGCTGTGCTACTGGGGAGGCATAATTGAATGATATACAAGAAAATAATAATTTCTCAGTCTAAAAGGTAAACAGTTTATGAGCTTTAAATTCTGCAATTATGGCATTTTTATAATCAATTTTCAACATCCATATGCCGCATTATAATTTAGAATTATCCACATTGTTGCTATGTACACACAATAAATAATTTATAATTTTCCATGTTATCACGCTACACGTTACTTTGATACTTTAAACCTAAAATACTTGCACGTTTAACATTGTCTTTTTACTTTACGTTTTTTATTATTATTATAGTAACGCCATATTAGGTTATCTGCTGTTTCCACCACGGGGAATCAAATTTCAGATTTTGGGGTTGCAAGTCAGTAGACACACCTCTGTCTCACCAGGCGGCTTGAATTAAATAGTAGTTATTTTTCTAATAGGTCTGCGTAATGATATGGTTTTGTACTTTATTTACAGATGTAGACCAGTCGGCTCTATTTTATAGATATCAATTCGTCTGAGATAAATTATAATACGTAACATCAAATTTTAAGTATGGATGCCACAAATAAAACTACTTCATCAAAGAATATTCAGATGAAAAAAGTAAAAATTCACCAATTGTTTATTTTTTTAAACTGCACATTTGAATGAAAAACTTTATAATTACGTTATCAAAAATAATATTCAAGTTACCAAGTACATTTCACAAAAAAAAAATTAAAAATCTAACCTACTAAACTAAGAATATAAATAAATACTATACAAAGCTATGGAAGTAGGCAGTTAATTGTTTCATGAATGCGTGTCAAAGGTCTAACACCCCAAGTAGTACAGTGGTATGTCTCCAGACTCGCATCACGAGAAACTGGGTTTAGATACTCGTGGTGGGCAGGGCACAGATTGTTTATTGTGTAGCTTTGAGTTTAATTAAAAAACAAAACAAACAAACGAAAGGCTAATTGTCCAATTCACATGAACTGTCAATTTGTTCATATTTAACAAACGCAAAAAAGCGCTTTCAGTACGTCCAAGAAAGCGGTTACGAGGCTGAAGAAGTAGGGTCTGTATAATCATGTATTCACAATATTTTATAAAGGTAAAAATTCGTTTTTCTTAATCTTAACATAAAAATTTCGGGGCTAGGCTTAGCTAGGGAACGAATCATTGAAAATATTTTATACACATTCCGTGCCGAAGTATTTTATAGATGTCTATTGTTTCCTTGTTTAAAAATTTCTATGCTCTGCTCACTACGGATATCGAAACCTGGTTTTTAGCGGTATGAATGCGTAGATATACTGGAATGCATAGAGGCCTAAGAAATGGTTTTGTGCGTCGCATGACCTTTCCCAGATTCTTAGAGCACAATCACGTGATAATATATAATAGGTAAACACATAAATCAATGAGAAAATCAATCGTATTTTCTTTACTGTGGCACTTAAAGAGTCTCAGCGTCTTGGGGTCTCTTGTCATAATTTCGCAGCTACAACGTACAGTAATTTTCTGTATTTTCTATTTTTTTTGTCACAAAATAATTTAACACTAATATTTTAAAATCAGATTACAATAGGATTTTAAATTGTTTGTAATCCGATAGCATTCACAATAATTGCTTAAATGTTCTATTGTCGTGCCTTTTACAAATCATAACACAATGAAGTTTGACCGGTTGGTATGAAGACCGTTTTTGTTTTTTTTTATAATTCGTACCACTATCACATGTAACACAACCATGCAAAACATTTTCTTTTAAATGAATAATGCGGATAAAATATCGATAAAAGATATTGCTAATAACTGTTTTTTATCTTCACGCTCAGTATGGAGTAACCTTTCACCTTTTATCTTCAAAATTGATTTTTAAGACTATCCAGTATCATTAAGAGAAAAAAAAAAGTATTATAAATATTTTTCAGTTTTCCTCTCTGGAAATCCGATGAAGAGCTGTTGCTCGAATGTTGTTTTCCTCAATAAACTTATTGTAATTTTATGAGTGTTTCACCTAATTTGTCTTGTTCTATAATTTATACAAACAAGTTATTCACGTGCATATCTTATGTGTGTTAAATGTCAGCCTGGAGACGAAAATAAAACAGTAAAATACAACTTATCCATATATGAATACAGAGAAAAACTTGGCTGAGTTATTGTTTCTTTATCACTGAGAAACGATTTTACTATTTATGATTACTTGTAAATAAACAATTTCGACGGATTTTTGGGGATTTTAGAGCAATTATATCAACTGTTTCTAAACTATTACCCATTTCCATACAAATCTACTGCTATCATCATATTGTGCCATTCATTGTAGTAAAATATGAAAACTTTTTATTGGGTCACAATATCGGGCTTTAGCTAAAGTTGAAACTAAGAAATGGCTACTTACTTAAGATAAGGGAAAAGCTTGCAGCAGCAGGTTCCACTATGTACCATCATAAACATTGGCCATCCATAGACAGCCAAGGCGTAATGTAGGTAGTGAGTGATAGTAAGTATCTCGTCTATAATTAACTGCAAGAATCACAAACATTTTATCTCAGTATACGATTCTTCTTAATAACATGTGCTTAGATAAAACATATGTTACGACATTAAATTTAATACATGATACAAAACACACTTTTTTTTATGTTTATCGTCTCCTTGTGTCTCAGCGGTGTGTTTGATAGCTTATAACGCTAAAATTCACGATTCGATGCCCCTGGTGGACACAGCACAAATATATTCCATTGTGCAGCTTTGTGCTTAACCACAAATGAAACACTTACCAATTTATCAGTTTTTATAAATAAAATTCCAATATAAAAGGTAATTATGGAATGCACTCACCGTACCAGAAGTTGTTGTGAAGAACGTTAGTTTTTATATATGAATCGTAGAGCAAAGATGACTTAGATCTTAGAATAATTATCACTTTAAGGAGCATTGATTTTGTTTTTGTATCACAATCGTATTACTTTATTACAAATGAAACATTATTAAACAGTAACTAACAGTGATTTAGCAATAGTGTTAGAAGTGTATCGTTAATGGAAGTTATAATTTTATATTACAGTATGCCATGAAAGTTTCATGTATACAGCGAAGTGATCTAAGAAATACAACCTTTATCAAAATAGTTCAGAAATCTATATAGTATCCAACCTTTTAATATTAATTTCTGTTTTGGATCAAAATAATCAAGTAAATAATAATTAGTGATGACGCGAAATCCCACTTGAAGAGAAACATATATATGTAAAAACGGCTTGTTTGGGTTGAAAACATTTTGTTATGTAGAGGTGCGAACAGCGTTTTGACCTTCTATGATCATCGTCAGATTTTTTGTTTTTCTTGTAAACCTGACAATGACCGGAGAAGGTCGAAACGTTTTCTCCTCTACATAATTTTTTTTCAACCCAAACTAGCCGTTTATATATATTAATCAAGTAAACAAAAATTACAAAGTTCAATGATGTTTAATTCTTTTTATTATGGTTGTCGTATTAACGCAGCTAGAATGATCTCTCACACACAAACACGGATACGAGTTGATACATTATTTTACTTATAAGAACTCGACGTGAAAGCTTCATCAAAGCAATCCTTGTGTAACAGTGCACCATACGTATTTTATCTGTTATAATACTTGATAATAAAAGTTGATATTTTACATAAAACATAGTTTTTATTTATACAAAGTAATTTTCATCAGGAAATACATAAAGGAATTGTAGTTTTCTTCCTGTTTATTATCCTGCCAATGACGATGATATTAATCGTGAAAATGACGTTTTTATTTACTATTACAAAGCCATAAACATACACATCTGCTAGTCATTGCTACTACCTTAAACACATTCAAATATTAATATATATGTGTATTTCTACTAATTTTGTGACCGCCAACAAGCCTATGTGTATAATTGTAACTACAATGTGTCTAGTTCATACATTATTACAGCTGTTACGTTGACTATTACGAATTATCAGGTCATCCCTTAGGTAATGTCCGATATTAGGTTCAGAAAAAGAGAAAGGATTTCGAACGCTTTTAATGTTATTTAATCAATAACGTATGTTCCATTGTTATTAACTACTTCCTGCCAATGATTCACAAGCTTCTGAATGCCACTTCTATAAAATTATTGGGATTTGAAGGAAAAGAATGTAGAAAGGGTAGTTTTGACATCTTCATGTTTTCCAAACTCTTTAAGATAGTTCTACAAACTTCAAAATAGATTACATTCAGATGGGACAAGGTCTGGAGAATAAAGAGGATGTGGAAGTTTTTCCCAGCCCAGCTCTTCAATCTTTGCAGATGTGATTCTTGCCGTAAAGGGCCGTGTATCATCCTGATGTAACGCAATACCTTTACGACTGATCAAAGCAGACCTCTTTTCTTTCAGTGCAACATTCAAGCGTTCTAACTGTTGACAATAGAAACCTGATATAACCGTTACATTGAGTGACAGCAATTTAAAGTGGATCACACCAACAATATCCCAATAAACACTTAACAAAACTTTCCTAAGGTGGAGGTCCATTTTGGGCTGTGCTTTATCAATTTACTTGCACCAAGCCATTGTCTGCGACGCTTAACATTTTTATGATATAATATATCCATTTTTCATCTCCAGTCACTAAAGTGTCCAAAAAAAGAGTTACATTCACAAAAGTGCAGAGAAGTGCAAATGTCCACTTCTGTCTAAATTTGACTTTTGCCAAATTATGTTGATATATTTTCCAAGCTATTGCAGATGACGTTGAACTATTGAATTGGTTGAATTAAGCTTCTGTGCTAGTTATTCAGCTGTTACGGCACAATCAGCAGCAAGTCATTACTATACTCAACAGAACGATCTGGACATGGCGCATCACTTAAGCTGTAATCACCTGATCTGAACGTTTAGAACTACCTTCGATATTTTCATAAGGAGTTCCACACCATAAACACCTTGAATGCTTCGCGTAGCTTGGGCTGCACTATTGCCTTTTTTAAATTTATAAAGCATTATATGCCTAATGTATTTCGCAGACATATCCCTCTTCATAAGGGTTTTATTGATTAATGATCAGAGAAAGTGGAGTTGGGTTAGTTTCTTTTATTGGTCTGAACATTTTTATACACGTTCTACTACATATTTTAGTTATTAAAGCCTTCTACAAAGAGAAATTATGATGCACTTTCTGTATTAAATTTTCGGATGTTACTTATGGGAGGACCTGATATATCTTTTGTACCTGTCCATATATAAAATTGAAACTTTATTCCTTTTAAATTTAATTTTTATAGTGTCAGAAAAACTCATGGATTCAAGAAGTGTTGACACAAAAGTGATCGAGTTATTGGGTTTTTATCACTTTTTTCCTTTTAAGTATTTTATCACCATCAAAACTGTTATTTTTTTAACAAAACAAAAACTAAAAATTAAACGCAGTACTTTCATCTGTACTTAATCTTTCTGTGATTGGTTAAATTTCTACAATGTTTCACGAATTTAAGAGTTGTGTTAGTGAAAAGGGGATTTCTCTCTTAATTTGAAAAGTTCAAATTTCAATACAAGAGCTTTATAGTTTCAAATTATAGTTTATTTTCAAATTTTTCTACACAAATAGTAATTACTCAAACTGGTTGGTTGGGCTCAAGGCCCTGTCTTCCTGTACTTATGGCCTGAAAATGTCTTCTTTTTTTTTCTCAGGTATAACAATTTAAATAATGATTAAAAGCATTACATTTTCTGCACTTTGTTTGTTATGAATTATGAGTAAAGAGTAATTTATTTTTAAAATTAATGTTAATTTGTAGGTTTTTACAGTATTACAGTAAAATAAAATCGTGGGATGCTGTTGAATGCAAATACGAAATATATTTATGTTTAGTTTCAATGTTTTAAGACCAATTAAATAGGAATAAAAGAACAGCTATTTACTTCTGAGTTATCATCCTATGTGTACCAGAGGCAACTCAGTGTCCATAGTCACCCCTAACCTCTTCAAAAAAAATATTTGTTTATGATGCTTGTAATTGTTTTAGTAACCTCTGTCATTTTAATATTCACTGTACTCTATTGCACAAAAGTAACCCCTCCAGTGGCACAGCAGAATGTCTGAAACCGACTTTTGATATCCGTGGTGAAAAGAGTACAGACAGCCCGTTGTGTAGCTTTGTGCTTAGTTTTAAACAAAGAAACAAATTAGAAACCAATTGTTGTTGAATTCATAATTACGTTTAAAGTTATATTCTTGGACATTACGTTTTGGCATCTCTGTTTTGTTTTGTATACGGTATAATTCAATATGTTTTAATTATCTAACAAATTTCAAAGGGCCGTTTTAAACACATTAATAAAGTCTGAAATTCAGATGTATTTAAAAGCTAAACTTCTAGTTATGCAGATATCGAAAACCGGAGTGTAGCATTGTAAGTCCGCATATATGCCGTTGTGCCACTAGGGAGCTTATTAAATGATATACAAGAAAATAATGATTCCTCAGTGTAAAAGGTGAATAGTCCTGAGTGGAACAGCGGTAAATCTACCGACTTAAAGCAGTAAATGTTCAAAGTATTATCTCCAACAGTGGACACAGTAGGTAGCTCAATGTGGTTTTGCTCTAAAACAAACAAATAAGTGATAAATACTGCAATTAAAATGGCTTCGGTAACGTTACTACATATTTAACTGACATATTCAACAACATCACGTCTCCTTTTTTCCAAAGTTTTTTCTAAACTCAATTAATTACCATTAAACCCGTCAATGTCTGTCATCTATTCTTGTAGATATGAAGAACTACCAAATGTTATTTTGAAATGTTTACAAACATTTCATCTAAATAAGTACATTTTATTGGAACCAGAAATCAAATTCATCCGATTTTTCAGTGATGTAGTTTTGTTTATAGTGTTCGATGACAACCACGAATTTGTTTTTATAGGCATCAAAAATTTTATCCATTTTACAGATAGGAAAACTAGGCTATAGCTTGGCTTTTTTAAACTGGTATTGCAGAGGAAGAGCTTAATTGATAATGATAAGTTTGGAGCCCCTAGTGGCACAGCGCTAGAAACTGGATTTCGATACTCGTGGGACAATGTGCTTTGCCCACCACGGGTGTCGAAACCCAATTTAAGGTGATGTGACTCCATAGACATACCGCTGTGCCAATGGGTGGCAATTTAAGTAGAAAAAGCATGTACTTCTCTAACCCTTTCTAAACTTTTTTTGATCTTATATAGGTAACTTGTATATAAAATTGTCGTACACCTAAGAAAATATATGTCCAAGTAATTGTTACATTATGCAACAAAATTTTTAATTTTTTGTTCCTGGGCAGAAAGTGTTATTTTCAAATTGCTTATGCCTAAAGTAAATGGAAAAGACATACCTTTCTTTTCAAACTTTGCTTTTGTGAACTGGGTAATGAAATTTCCAAATGTACCCAATTTCCAGAACATTCCAGGTAGCTCCAGTGCTGAGTAGCTGGCAGAGAATTTTCTCGAACTTACAAGAAAGTTTAGGAACTTTCTAAAATGTTGTAGAACTAACCAGAATTTTCAAGAACCTTTTCGAAATTTTTAGAACTTTCCATAGTAATATATAAACAGGGAATCACCACTCACCACTTTATTTTAGTTCTAGCTTTCTAATTTTATCTGATTTTATCAGAGGTGGCATCAAGAAGCTGCATGTATAAATACATGTAAATCTTGTTTCATATGTTGTTTTATTCAGATTTTATGTAAATGCAAATGTGCAAATTCGCCAGTTTTTACACAGAAAATAGGTGAATTTCTAAATTTCATTATCCAGGCCACAAAAGCAAAGTTTGAAGGGAATAATGACCATTTTCTGTACTTTTACAACATAAAAAATTAAAAAACAACCCATACTATCCAGGAACAAAATTTGTGTTACATAGTGTTATGAGGAGTGATGGACATTATCACTCATTGTTTACTCTGGTATTAGTGGCAATCGGAAAAAAAACTTTAAAATCACTGTGTTGTTCCAATCATGAAGCCTGATCGTAATGAAAAAAAAAAAGAAATGCCTTGTTATACAGCGATATTTTGAAAAAAAACTGCACTTTCTGCATTTAGGTAATTGTATTTGTTACGTCAAGTGGTGGTTTGAAAAAATAACGTCCAGAGTTCTTCTTGATCAGTTAAACCATAAACTATTTTAATTGTTACTGGCCAATTTGACACGTCTTCTAAGGAATAGAAAAGGTAGACTCTACCCCAGTATTATTACATTTAGAACCACTTTAAATAACGGGTGTTTCGGGCTATTCCAACAGGTGTTTGTTAACAGTAATTTAAAACTGTTAGAGATACACACAGTACAGAACGGGATTAACATAATGTGTAAACCTACTCTGATGAAACATTCCCTCACTTCCGGATTTCATTGTACCAGCACTTTAGATAGTTTATACTGTGTTTCCACTGAAGGTTACAGAAAGTTAAAAAAAAAAAGCTTTAGTAGGACACACTAAACTTTATTTTGTAAACTTTAAATATTTAAAATACATAGAACATACTTTACTCATCAACATCCTTGCTCCACCTCGCCCCTCTCATTCTTAAACACTCCTAAACAGTATTAAGTCTGTTATAATTGCTACTTTTTTATACTGATATTTAAGTGTTTATCATGTGAAATATTTTTATGTAGACTATTTTCTTTATGAAGCCTATCTTCTGTCATCAGGTGGTTAGGGCGCTCGACTCGCAATCTGAGGGTCGCCGATTCGAATCTCCCTTACACAAAACATGTTTGTCCTTTCAGCTTTGGTGGCATTATAAGATTACAGTCAATTCCGCTATTTATTGGTGAAAGAGTTGGGGATAGGTGGTGATGACTAGCTGCCTTTAAACTGCTAAATTAGGGACTGTTAACGAATATAGCCATCGTTATTCAAAAACAAACTATCAGGCGAAAGGGAAGAGTTGTTTATTTGGAATTATGCACGAAGCTACCTAATGGTTCTGCCCCCCACGGGTCTCGACACCTGGTTTCTAGGTGGGGAGCAACAATGAAGAGCTTACCAAAGTACTTTATATTCAGAAATATTGAATAGACGAAATTAAAGTAAATTAATATAGAAAATTCTGCGAACCTATGCAGGTTATCAAAAGCGAAAAAAAACGCCAAAATCATTTTCGTTTTACATAACAATAACTATACTTTGATAACAGGATTAAAGCATAAAGGAACAGAAAAAAAAACACCTACCGGATGATTTACATCAAGAAACTTGGTTTTAGGAGTAATGGGAACACCAGATAAAAACTGATAGGTTTCATTAGTCCTCTGTAAACAAGGAAATACTGTTAGTAAACTTATATGCATAAAAATATATATTATATAGATAAAAACAAACTGGATAACAAATTGGCTTTCTTCAGTTTTCTTCTGTTATCAACCTAGTAGCAGTAATCATTCTGACGTTTGATTATTAACAAAATATCTTTTTACACAAAAAAGTTAGACTATAAATATTAATAACTGTTTGATATAAATTACTTCTTCAAATGAGAAACTTGAAAATTTACATTTATACAACGGCATGTGCATATTTTGTACTTAGAGCAGTTATTTTAAGATTCAGATAAATTTATTTGTTTAGAAAGACTAACAGATGAAAAACAATAATTTTTATTTAAAATCCCAAGTAATTATGGTAGAGCTTCACATAAGCACGCATATATATATATAATATACAATTCTTAGTTTTGAAGAATGATTCGATGTGCATTAATTTTTAAAAGTGATTGATTGCATGGGATTTCTGAATAAAAACTATGTCCAATTTCAAAGGGTCGTGTGTATTAAATGGAATCTATGTGCAACATGTGGATATGACAAACATCAGATGCGCATAATTTCAAAGTATGCGAGCAATATACGTACACGCGCACACGTATAGACGTATAGGCGTATTTGCTACAATATCGTAGACAGACACTGAGTTGCTCTTTCTACTTTACGTTAGTTACTATCAATAACAAAAACTGCCGACGTTAAACTAAAGATGCTTTTTTACAGCTGTAGGTGCAACAGTTTTAATGACTTAAAAATTGTTTCTAATTTGTGTGTTGATATCTTTAATTTATAGTTGCAGCAAGGGATGAGAAATCACAATGTAATTATTTAAACTTTTACAAAAAGTAAAAGTTCAAAGATATAAAGTACAGCAAGTGGGCGTGTTTTCTTATAGCAAAGCTACATATCTACTGTGTTCACCAAGGGGAATCGAATCCATATAGTAGCGTTGTAAATCAGTAACCTTACCACCGTATCAGCGGCGGATATAAAGTACTAAAAGAATAGAAAAGTTGCAAGGACATTTGAAAAAATGAACAATGTTTTAATGTTGTTTCTCTTTTCCTTTTTTTTCATTTTTTGTTGAAGCACCTTGTACATTCTGCATTGGTTGTAAAAAAAAATATCAAAATTTAGGTGTAGATCAGAGTGATAGTTAAAAACTCCATCAGTTTTTGTATAATTTTTAACTAGTTATCTAAAATAATTTAATATCTGAAATTCTCTTCAGCAGTTTACTAGTAAGCTTGAGAGTAAGTTAAAATCCAGGGTGTAGTAACTGCGAAGTTTACACTGAAGATAACATTTTGTAGTTTTGAGCTATGTTACTTGTTATACCCTATTTCGGGGCCCGGCATGGCCAGATGGGTTAAGACGTTCAACTCGTAATCTGAAGATCGCGGATTCGATTCCCAATCGCACCAAACATCCTCTCCCTTTTAACCGTGGGGACGTCATGTGCGGTCAATTCCACTATTCGTTGGTAAAAGAGTAGCCCAAGAGTTGACGGTGGGTGGTGATGACTAGCTGCCTTCCCTTTAGTTTTACACTACTAAATTAGGAACGGCTAGCACAGATAGCCTTTGAGTAGCTTTGTAGAAAATTCAAAAACAAACCTTATTTCGGACGAGTCTCTGATTATGTTACGTATGATACGCATTACTAGGCCCGGCATGGCCAGGTGGGTTAAAGCGTTTGACTCGTAATCTGAGGATCGCGGGTTCGGTTCGAATCCCATTCATACCAAACATACTCGCTCTTTCAGCTGTGGTGGCGTTATTACGTGAGGTCAATCCCACTATTTGTTGGTAAAAGAGTAGCCCAAGAGTCTTACACTGAATTAGGGATGGCTAGCGCAGATAGCCTTTGAGTAGCTTTGCGCGATGTTCAAAACAAACAAACGTATTATTGTTGCAGATAACCGTTCCCCGCTGGTACAGCGGTATGTCTATGGATTTACAACGCTACTATCAGGATTTCGATTCCCCTCGGTGAGCTGAGCAGATAGCCCGATGTGGCTTTGCTATAAGAAAACACACTCACACTTCAGATAACTGTAAACTTTAATTTTGATTAAATTAAATGTTTATATATATATATATTAAATTTATGATATTTACAACAAGATTGATACACACAACTTCATTTTTAACACATATATTTCGATATACAAACATAACACAACTTATAATAACAATTACTAATAATTATTATAAATAATGATTTATATACAACAGTGCTACATGCTTACAGCAAATACTGAGTCTTCGATTTGGTCTAGAACTGAATATTTTATCATGATCAAGGTCCACTACGAGTAAATTGACTCAAGAGTTGATATTGTTACATCTTGCTTAAACTAACGATATCTTTTGTGGCTAGTTACACACCGGTTTGAAGTTCACGTCTTACCGAAGAAGATACTTCATGTTTTCGTAGAAACAATAACGTCCGAAGTAATTCACTGAAGTTGAACAGTTTTTAATGCTCGAAATCTATAACTTTCCGGGTTAAATTCTGTAGTTTTCCGATTAATAAACGTTAATCACAATTATATCTTTCTAGGCCTATAGCGTATTGATTGTATCTGTCCAATAATATACCAACCCTCCACTTCCGCCTTTTAAACAATATTCTAGAGCACCTTCATTAAACAAGTATCGTTGATTTTTACATTCAAGAACGTTCTACCAATTTCAAGAACAGGCGGGACTTATGCAACACAGTAAAAAATATACGCCACATGCAAAATACAAAATTATATAGAAACAAGCGTATGCACCAAAATAAATGTATATCGTTAAATTCGTTACAACTTAAAGAAAACAAACAGTATCTGAAATTCAAGTTTGAAAAAACGTAGCTGAAATGTTATATTTTATCTTTTTATAACTTTGACTATTTTATTTTTAGAGTATTTATCAAGCTAGTTGTAGATTGGGGTAGAATAATAAGGACTTATAACAAGAAGTTCCAACCGCTGAAGCCTGCAAGATAGCCTTAGAACTCTATATCAGAAACCCTAACCCATCTAGACATTTCCAGCAACCAATTAGCAACCCTCATTTAATTCACCATGATTAAGACAAACTTCATGTTAAAAAACCACAACTATATACAAACAAATGGCTTGAGCATGGGCAATCCAGTATCATCAGTTGTAGCCAATATTTTTATAACACTAGTTAAAACGCAAGCAACTAACACACCATTACATCCACCACTATATTGGTACAAATATGTAGACGACACGATTGTGGGATTCACATCTACAGAACGCACACTTAATTTTTTCAATCACATTCATTCCAACATTAACTTCACATGTGAACAGGAAGAAAACAATCAAATATCATTTCTTAACCTCAAACTTATAAGAAACGATATACAA
This sequence comes from Carcinoscorpius rotundicauda, assembly GCA_011833715.1. Taxonomy (NCBI): domain Eukaryota; kingdom Metazoa; phylum Arthropoda; class Merostomata; order Xiphosura; family Limulidae; genus Carcinoscorpius; species Carcinoscorpius rotundicauda. The sequence continues at coordinate 37,389,032 of CM022401.1, forward strand.
TATAAGAGAAATCCACCGAAAAATCACCCATACTGGACTACACATTCCTTGGGACTCAGAACATGAAACAAAACAAAAACGCAACATACTAAGAAACCACATAAACACAGCCATAAAACTATGCTCACCAGATAAAATTAACAATGAATCAGAAAAAAGAAAAAAAATACTTCAACATCAGTTATTTTCCTCCATAAACCGTAGAAAACGTTATTCGCATACACCTAGACAGAAAGCAGAATCAACCAACAAATGTAAATATATCTCACGAATCAAAAAATCACGAAACCATATACTGCAGCATATATTTTGTTAGTTGATTTTGCTTTTTGTCTAAGTGTGTGCATATGTTTTCTACGGTTTGTGGAGGAAACTTATTGATGCTGAATTTACCATATACTGCTGCATACCATATTTTCCCGACATCAGCAGGAAAATAGCAAACATTTGGCAAAAACTAGTAACAAAATGACATTCCAATTAATGCCAAATTTATTCAAAAACCAGGCACAAAACTGAGGTCTATGCTATGTAAGAACTACACTGACAAACGCCACACCAACATTATTTATAAAATACGATGTGATAACTGCCACGACCTCTATATTGAAGAAACAAGTAGAAAATGAAAACCAAATTCAAAGAACATAGAAAATTATCTTCACACGTTTTCGAACACTGCAAGTCAAATGGACACAACATAACCATAGAAAACACTCAAATACTAAATAAAGAAACAAACATAAACAAACGCAAAATTAAAGAAGCCTTACTTATACAACAACTAAATCCCAAAATAAACCAATACAAAGGAACATCTTTATACTTGTATTAAAATAATATAATAAATAATAATAAACAAATAAATAACAAAATTATATATTCAAACATCTATGCACGCCCTCTACATTCCGACACTCAGTTACACAACCCCTTTCAAACATGTGGTCAGCTTCCGGTAAGTTACCTTTTTCTTTCTTTGTGAACCTGAAGGAGCGTTGTTCGTTCCTCTACGTAAAAAAATTATCAACCCAGACGAGCCGTTTTTACATATATAATACTATAGACAACGTACGCAGTCCATTCTGATGATTATCTTTCTGAGGTTACAATGGCCAAGTGTTAGGGCGCTCGACTCGCAATCTGGGGGTCGCAGGTTCGAATTCTCGTCACACCATATAGCCTTGGAGACGTTATAACGTTAGAGTGAATCCCACTATTCGTTGGTAAAAGAGTTGGCGGTGGGTGGCGATGACTAGCTACCTTCCCTTTTGTTTTACCCTGCTAAATTATATGCGGCTAGTGCAGATAACGCTCATGTAGCTTTGCGCGAAATTAAAAAACAAACAAACAAATAAGATGTTCTAAGAAGTTCTAATGCATTTATCTAGAGCGTAAAACACAACGTCATACCAATTGTGGCTTGTATTATTGACATTTAGTTAAAACTGTTTACAATCTCCTCCTCTTTGGTACCACAGATGTAATGAAAGTAATAAAGAATCATTTGGCAATTTATAATATTGCTAAAATTAAAAATGCTACATAATAAATGTTGTAAGCAAATATTCTTAAACTATGAAGCCAATATTAAACTTAAATAAAGAATGATTTCGACAGAAACTTTGAAAACCTGATTATTCTTATTTCTAAACAGCGTCCACCTCATCTGAATAAAGAGAAGTGTTTATTTCAGCCTTGCTAAATAAGCTTTTATCTTACCCTTAAACTCAATAGTCTACGCGAGTTATACGTTTGATCTATTTACTCAGTAGCGCATTTTATATTCAATAAAATATCTTATAAAACAGTATTTTTGTTTAGTCTCTTTTCCTAGGAGACTTTTTGACTTTTTTTCTGTCTGTCTTTCACCATTTTAGTATTTCGAAAAGTCATAAAACTACGGATACTTTAAGTTAACCGAGCGAATACGTTCATACGTGGAAACTCCAAAAAATCCTGAACTGGTCTCCATTATCAAAAGGTATTAAATTATTGAATTAAAATGTTTATTGTAGGAAATGTATAAAATCGCAACTCTTGAACTCACAAGAATTGAGTATTGTTCTTTGTACCGCGTCTTCTTATGTTAATAGGATTTAGTAAATTAAATTTACTTCTATAATTGAAACACTTAAGTTCAATGATGCTTTTATTACACGCGGTTTTATCTATATATGAAAATAACGAATTGAAGTTACTCCACGTGAAATCTCATAAAATGGTCGATTTTGTCACAGCTAGAACGATTGATGCTAAAGCAAAGTTTGAATTACTACCTACGATGAGTAGCTACACATATATCGATAGTGATACTTTATTCATTTTTTTTCTATAAATATCAGTCAAAAGATGAGTCGCGTTTTAGACGTTCTGTCTGTGAATACTATAAACATTTTAAAAGAACTTTGAATTAATAAAATCATTCTTTTCATGTCGAAAAGCTAGGCTGGAGAGAAACTGCAAGTTTTTTTTAAAAAAAAAAAAACGAAATCTGAGGTTGTATTTGAATTGTTTGATAAAAGTGTGAGATATGTGTTTCAGAAACCAAACGCACGAGCCACTTTCGTATTCTTTAACATTATCAAACTACAGGGTGTTCGGAAAGTCACTGAAGTTTTGTAATCATATTTTATTCAGTCTATTTCAAACCGGCAACTATTAGCGATGTTTAGAAACAAAATAAAAAGGATCCAGGTCTGTATTGATGTCAACGTGGGTCACTTTCAACATTGTTTATAATTGTCATTCATATTTACCTCCTGTATTCTATATTGAAACATGTATGTTAATAAATATATAAGTGCAAAGTGACCTTCCGAACACCCTGTAGAATGAAAAGTTGCTTCAAGTTGGTAAATAAGTAAACATCACAACACAAGCTTCAATAAAGCTCCACTGTCGTTTAACTGGCATCTATATGGGCTGAATGTTACTGCTCAGTTCTCTAATTTAGACGTCATTACAATATGTCTTTTAATGCCGATGCAAAATGTTAACGTTTTTACTACTCAATTCTATTCCCAATGAAAGAAAAATATAAAAACTGACAACCACACCCGAAGTTGTGCTACAGTGATGAAGTTGAGCAGGAATGTAGATTAGTTACAAAGCCAGTCGTTTTATGTTACGAATGAGTAATTTTATGGTGACGATACAGCTACTATAGAAGTAGGTTTCAAGACACAATTTTCACTATGTGAGCATACTCGTTATGACGACTTGGTGTCCACTATATAATAGTTCTCTTTCTGATGATGCGACTATTACAGTAAGTATTCTCACTCTCACAATACCGTCACTATAAGTATTTTCGTTCTAACGATACGGCCATAATAATTGTATTATCGTTTTGTTGACATTACTACTACGCATAAGTGTTTTTAGTTCTGATAATACCGCCACTACATAAACATTATTTTTCCAACGACCCTAGCACTAATGAATATTGTTATTCCAAATAAATGGCCACAGTATGAGTATTACCATTTCAAAGACAGAGCCACTATAATCATTTCTATTCCAGCGATACGGCCACTATATTATATTAATTCCAATGACATCACCACTTCAATTATTCTTATTCCAACAATAAGGCCACTCTATAAGTATTGTTATTCCGATGACGTCGTCACTACAAGAGTAATCACATTCCAACGTATCCAAGTTGCAGAAACTTTTTAGCTCTGTCTTAGATCCAGAATGCCAACAGTATATTTTTGTTCTCTGCCTATTACTACACAATGTTTATCTTCGTATTCATGTAAATAATACATTAATATTCTGTTAAATGTCCATGCAAACACAAAATGTAGAGAATACGTCACAAAATGAGTTTCGCCCAGCAAGGCAAGGCAATACGATAATTTGTTTGTGTGTATTTTCCATCTTTCTATACATGAATCATAAGTACTGACTACATCAATTTTTCTTGGCGAAAAATAATGTTATTAAAGTTTGTTAAACCTTGTTAATATTTTTTATCTTAGTAGAACTGATATATGTTGTTTTTTTTTCCAGTGAATATTTCTTCCTGCAGGCACCGAAAAATTAGTGTGTGTGTGTGTGTGTTCTTAAAGCAAAGCTACATTGGACTATCTCTCAAGTTCACAGAAGGAAATAAAAAAAAAATTAGAAGTTTTAAAAATTGTTGAGCCATTTATGTGTACTGATACAATAGTATTTTACATAATGACTGTTGTATAGTTTATTTTAAAGACTAACATAAGAAGAACAGATGACGTGAGAAGAATGTACTACAATATTAATATTTTTTCACATGGCTTACTAAATCTAAATGTTGATAAAAAAAACAAAAACATGCTTAGTTATTGCTGACGTAGCACATTGACGAGCTGTCCCACAAAATACGCCCATTGTAAAGAATGCTTAGTTCACATTCATTTTAAATAATCAAAAACTAATTACGCACCGTTGTCTTGTATGAAGTGGAGTTAAATAAATTAAAATATGTGCATTAACACCAGTCATTAGTCCTCTACAGACACAGCTCTTGTGTATACAAAATGTAAACATTTGATAATGGTGTCTAAGAATTATAATTACTTTTTGCAATTTAGTAAAATAAGTAGAGCATGATTATTTAATACAAGAACATAATACTCAAAACTTCCACCAGATGGTACGAAAATTCGACCCAAGATCATCTGCAGGGTAAATGAGGTATAATAATAAAGTAAATCATATAAAATGAAGCAAGAGATAGCAATTTAAAATACAAAGTGTTATTTAGTGATATTTGTTTTAATTATCATATTGGGGTATTATATTAAGACCTTTTGGAGAATTCAAATAATTTCAGTTAAATGATAAATGATCCCATATCTATGCTTTAAAATTCAGTGGCATTAAGTATTTGTTAAAAACATCAATTTATAGAAATAAATAAAACGTACTTACCATTTTTGCCCATGCTTTATTATATTTATGGGAAGTACAAACTCCAATTTAAATTTTGAGTTTATATGTGGACAACTGGTAAATATATACATTTTTATCTAAGCCCCCCAGTGGCTCAGCGGTATGTCTGCTAAAATCCGGGTTTCGATACCCGTGGTGGGCTTTGTGCGTAATTCCAAAAAACAAAAATCAAATTTTTACCTAAAATTTCCTTTTTAATAAAGAAGTACGTTTACAATGGGAAACATATTTTCTTAAACACAATGATTTAACGAAACTTTAAAAATCATTTATGTAATTTTTTACTTTTTTTGGCTACTGCTGCCCTTTTATTTATACATTATCATTCTTCTCTTTATTTTCAAAATGTTACATAACTTCAGGAATGCCAAAGGACGAGAATATACATAATTTCAAGATAAAAACATAAAACTGCAGAATGTCTAGATAGGTAAAGGAAGTTTTCAATTTTTATTTAGGAATCCAGTATTCAACTTTTTCTCCAAAAGAAGAAGCTCTGTACAATTTGGTATTGAAGATCGACATTCCATAGGAAGTAACACAACACAGATTTACACAGAGAATTTGGCATTTCTCACTGAACCACATGACACAGTCTCACAATGAGAAAATATTTCTCGTGAGGCAAAACAATGTAAATTTAGACAAAGAAATAGCGAGTCTCCCGAAATAGCACAATAAAGGTTTAAACTGCTGATAGACTCGTTTGTGAAGATGATTAACATGTAACATGACATAAGTTTATTAGAAAGATACATATTTCTCGTAAAGCAAAAAGCACAGCTTTATAAAAAAAATTTTTTTCTTGTGATGCAAGATAGCACATGTTACTCAAAGTAATAAATATTATTTCAAAACAACATAATACAGATTTACAAGGAGTATCCATATTTTTCATGAAGGAACACAAAATAGTTTTACACAAATTATCAAAACACAATACAGGTTCACTAAGAGGATCATCATGTGTAATGAAGCATCACAGCACACTAACATTTTAATTAGTCAAGTGGGATAATTACTATTAAGATAAAACAGTAAAAATAGAGCATTTGCTCTGCATAGCAGAGCTTACCAGCATGTTTCAGTAAAACATATTACGTATTATAATATATCTCGGATGAGCACAATTTATTATATCACTTACGTTACGTATTACGAGTTCAAATATCCATAAGTTTTAATTTTCATGTGGCAGTCATTTGAATTTCTATATGTATTAAATTTTTGATATTTGCCAACAAGATTAATGCATACAATTTTCTTTCTTAACACAAATATATTTTAATGTTAAAAAATACAGTCTATAACTGTTATTACAACTAGTGGTTTATTTACAAGACCATTACAAACAATACTGATTCTTATACTTAGTCTGAAACAATCTTTTATCGACGTTCAGGAAGAGTAAATTAATTATTTGTTTGATACACGCTTTGATAACCGTCCGGCATGACCAAATGGTTAAGGCACTCGACTCGTAATCAGAGGATCGCGTGTTCAAATCCCCGTCACTCCAAATGTTATAATGTGACGGTAAATCCAATTATTTGTTGGTAAAATAGTAGCTCACAAGTTGGCGGAGGGTGGTGATGAATAGTTGCTTTCCCTCTAGTATTACACTTCTCTTTTAAGGACGGCTAGCGCAGATAGCCCTCGTGTAGCTTTGCGCGAAATTCAAAAACAAGCAAAATCTCTTACCAGCTAGTGAGTATGAAAGCACCCGTAAGTTTTCACCGCCGACTATATCTGTTGTCCTCGTAGAAATAAAAACTTACGAAGTAATTGAGCGAAGTTCAACGAGTCATAATACTCTAAATCTATAAATATTCCTAATCAATTTCTGCGATTTTCCGATTAATAAACATTAATCACAATAATAGTTTCCGAGACTTATAGTATAGTTACTACAGCACAACAATGACTCTTTCCCAGTTAGCTGCTTTTATATGAACCACACGAGATTCTCGAAATTTTGAATAATGTTCGAGAACATGCTAGAGTTTTCGTAAAATAAATATAGTTGATTCTTACTCTCAAGAATCTTTTACAAATTTAGAAAACAGGTGGAACTTGTGCAATACACATCCAACAATATACGTAATATGCGTCAAACTAAAACATACATAGGTAATAAAATCAACGTATAATAACTATTATAAACATCAAAATAAGAATTATTAACTCAGCTAAAACAAGCCACGAAAAGAAAGATCAGATTTTAAATGGTCAAAATAAAACGCATTAAAGCAACAGTTATCAGTTATACTCTAATCAACTTCTTCAAGAAATACAAAGTTAAGATTTCAGATTCTCGAAGCATGATACATTAAAATAACAAGTGTCAGTTAAACTGTAATAAAACACTTTAGGAAATTTGAGATCAACTTTTGGATTCTAAAAATAATTTTTTTTGTTTGTGTCAGAGCAGAGCTACATTGAGTTTTCCGCTGTGTCCACTATGGAGAACTGAACCCTGGATTTTAGTGATATAAATCAATAGACTTAACGCTATCTCACTGACGGACGAAAATAAGATACAGTGAAGTGGTTTAGATGATAATTTATACTTTATCATAACAAATCACTTTGGGAAATAATAAGCTAGTTTTAAATTTTCAAAATAAGACATATTTCAAAATTGATAAAAATTGATATTTTGTAGTTTTCTCTCATGATATTACTCCTTCTGATTTTGTAAATTAAGGTTTACAGATGCAAATCCAAATCAACACAATTAGTCTCATGTTGATAATCCCCTATATATTAACAATAACTCTTAGATAAAAGAAGTTTGAGTTAATACCGAAATCAGTTATTTATTATGGTTTCAACAAGTTTACGATGTGAAAATATACTTTCGTTTAACTGCATTAAAAGGTGCTGATTGTCATGTTAAATCTCTACTGATTAAGAGAAATTTAACGGATTATTTGAAACTAGATGGGGATTTAAAATTATTTAGTTAAAATATAGTAATGATTAATATTTTGAATGTTAATTATCAGATTTTAACACTAGGGAACAATTTAAACAGACCAATTTAAATGTTGTGATGGAAGGTAAAAGCCACTCAGAGGCTCTTTTTTCTGTCTTCCTTAGATTCACTCGTAAAATAAATTGAGCAGTAAAACCAAATAATACAGTATAACAAAGATAACAAAGTTTGTTTGTTTTTTCAATTTCGCACAAAGCTACTCGAGGGCTGTCTGTGGTAGCCGTCCCTAATTTAGCAGTGGAAAGGCAGCTAGTCATCACCACCCACCGCCAACTCTTGGGCTACTCTTTTGCCAACGAATAGTGGGATTGACCGTCACATTATAACGCCCCCACGGCTGAAAGGGTGAGCATGTTTAGCACGTCGGGGATGCGAACCCGTGACTTTCAGATTACGAGTCGCACGCCTTAATACGCTTGACCATGCCAGGTCTGTATAACAAAGTAAGTAGTTAAATAACAACATACTATAAAAAGTAAAGAATTAGTTCGCTATAACCTTGCAGAAAAATGAATGTAAGTAGTTCTATGAAACTATATTCTATAATGTAAAGTAAGTTGGTAAATAAAACCATATTCTATAATGTAAAGTAAGTGCTAAATAAAACCATATTATATAATGCAAAGTATGCAAGCAATAAACCTATACTGTCAAATAAAAGGTAAGCAGCTAACAAAACTGTTCTGTATAGTATAATGTAAACAGTTAAACGAAACCTTCTTGTATGATGTAAAGTAAGCAGTTGAAAGAGTACATAGTCATATAATATTAACAAAAACACCTCAATAATGTACTGCTCTGATGATATCTTATGTATAATGGCTTATATTTTTTGACAGAAATATAAACACATAAAATATATAGGTAGAGAAAAAAACATTTACCTCTTTAACAATTGCTTGCCTTTCCATTCTCTGGTACTTCCGTAAGAGGACTAGTCCAGCTACAACGTCAGAGGGAACAACATCCAGATCCCGGAAAAACTCAGACAGAAGTTTGGCTATTTCTGCAAAAGAATTCTCAAGAGAAGAACAACATATAATTTAGTACATGAATATATATATATATATATATCATATATAGCACGATAAAAAATGCGCAAGGTTACTTAATTTATAATATACAATTTGAAATCAAAATTACAATTATTAAATAAGCTTTCACCCTGTTATAAGAATGTGATTTATAGTACTAGACGTGCCTACTAATATTTTATTGCTTCTTGCACTTATGCTCACTGTCAACATTTGGGCTACTTGTTTGAACTAATAGTAGACTCCCATTACGTGCGTTCTCTAAAGCCTCAAAATACCAAGCGCATTTTAGTATTAACGTTAAGAGTTAATTAAAATTGAAAGAAATGAAAATAATGAAGTTTTACATAAATTAACCATTTTTATTTGTTTGAAGTTAAGATGATGACTTAAAGTCGAAATGTTGTTCTCTACTTTATTTCAATTAAAGTTTTTATACCCATACCAGCTGTCTTGAGATATATTTTTACTTCAAGTGGGTTTCTCGTCATGATTTCTCAGTACAATGACAGATGAAGCATAAGAATGAAGTTAATAAAAAACTTTTTCTTCCATTACTAGAGTCACCCGCTGAGTTGAATTTTCGAAACAAAGCTTACCTCTAACTTTTTGATCTTTATACACAGAAATTTATAAAATTAAGCACTTAATGTTACACTGAGTGCTTCTGAGATTTGTCCGAGATTCATTTTAATATATATATATATACACACAAGATGTTTTTAATAAAGCATACACACGTTAAGAAGAGTCTTTTATGTAATTTGTGATGGGAGCTCAAACAGTAGAATTTTTAACAGCAACATATAAAATACATAAAATTGTTCCTAAACTGTTAATCACATTTTAAATATTAGACTTATTTTCTATAATTTTAGGTTAACTAGTTATTTATTATTGTTGGGAAGTAGTCTCAAACTTTCAAGTTTTATGTGGAAATATACATGTGTTAATTATATGTTGTGGGGTTTTGTTTAACCCTTCATTTCAACATTACCAAAATTGATAAACATTAACTTAGACCTCGTTTATGGGTAAAAATATAGATAAAGAAAGTTCTGTCTCACCTGATGTCTGTCCGTCCGTCCTATGCAGCAGAACAACAGCCTACACCTTCTGTTCCAACTGTCCTGATACTCTCTCATTGCTTTTCTGGAAACAAAATCACGTTCATTAATCTATAAAATTAGATTGTTATTTACTGAAGTTTCAGTAGGATTTTAGGGGATTGATGCGAGGTACGAACTTTTTATAGCGAAATAAAAAAGTGCAATTTCTTGAAAAAAATAAATAAATATTCAACTGCATAACTTTTCCTGCTGGAATATACCTTATCTAAAACATGTATTTTAAACCAGGGAAGATTTATTTGAATTAAAAAATTGTACATCTCTTCTAGATGTCGTATTTATGAATGATTTAAAATGTTAAAGATTAATAAAACTTAATTAAAATATTAAAACTAAAATCAAGATGATTTTAAATGGTGATGTTCCATTATATTCTGCACGCATTATGTTGTTATGGGAAACTTTAAAGGTAGCTTATCAGGCTTTTTATGTTAATAAATACAGACACGCTAAATTTCTTTCTATGTTTCACAGAATAGTGAATTGTTTTCATAAATAACTAAAAGGATATGCGACATCTTTATCTTTCAGTGCTTGGTGAAAAGTTCTATATGTTTTAAGCGTGATATTTGTGCCTTTACAAGATATTTAATTTCTTCGTTTTTATTAGTGCAAATTTAAGCAATAGGCTACTTAATTATGTTCATAATCGAGAGTAGAACGCCGGATTCAACGATATGAATCCGTTATCTTATTGTTGACCCACTGAAGGACTTAATTGTTTTAAATGAGCAGAACAAAATGTGTTTTCTTATTTTCTTTTGTGAAATTTAATCTTATTGCTTTTATTTCTTCCAGCGGCGATATAATTATCTACAAAGAATCCAGTTTATCAGAATATAATGTGTATTAGTAAAAACCTGAAAATGTTTGTCAAATACAACATGCTATATATGCATAACATTTTTTAATGCATTTCAAATTTAAGCGAAATATTCGAGTTTTAGAAAACATTGTTGTTAAGCACAAAGTTATACAAAGGAAAGTCTGTGCTCCACTCACCACAGGTATCGAAACCCGGTTTCTAGTGTATAATTCTGTATACATACCACTAATGGGCAAAAAATATTGTGTTCAGATTTTTGGTATAAAGTGTCAGATTATAAAACAGTAAATAAAAATAAATATACGGTAGAATAAAATAAAGATTCATTAAAATTAGTTACAGTGAAGGTTTTGAACCTCTACACATATATAAAAAAAAAAGTTTATTTGTTAATTAAATTTTGCGTAAAGCTACTCGAAGACTATCTGCGCTAGCCAACCCTAATTTTAAAGTTATAGACTAGAGGAAAGATAACTAGTCACCATCACCCGCTGCCAGCTCTTGGGCTATTCTTTAACAATGAAAAGTGGGATCAATATTAAAGTTATTACGTCACAAATTTGAAAGAGCGAGCATGTTTAGTGACATAATTCAACATTGGCGACCTAGAGATTGCGAGTTAGACGTCCTAAATAGCAGTTGTATTAATAGCTTCACATGTTCTATGCAGGAAGAATAAGAATGTGTGTTCTTGTAATATATATCTTCAGAAATGATTTTTTTTTATAACACTTTAGATAAAAAATTTTGTTTACTTCTTTTAAGTAAATACATACACATGTACAAGATTTTCTTTAAGCATCAATTTTAAATAGAAGAAATTATACCATATATTTGTTCTAATTACTATTAAAATGAGTTTTATATATCTGTTTCATTTAGAATTTCGCGCAATGCTACAGGAGAGTTATCTATGCTAGCCGTCCCTAAGTTAGCAGTGTAAGACTAGAGAGAAGGCAGCTAGTCATCACCACCCACCACCAACTCTTGGGCTACTCTTTTACCAACGAATAGTGGGAGTGACCATCACATTATAACGCCCCCACAGCTGAAAGGGCGAGCATGTTTGTTTTGATGCGGATATATGTCCGTTTTAAATATAAAGGATTTTTTTTAACAGTAGTTTTGTGGGTTTTTTTTATAAACACGTTTTACGTAGGTTGTAGATGCATGCTTCTGTCAACACGTATTTTGTGCCAACTTTATAATAATCAATGTAAGAAACTGAATGCAAAATTCAGTGACTTAAATGTGTGCATGTAATAAGTGTTTTTGTGAAAGTGTTTTAAGATCAAAAGGGGCAATTTCTTGTCCGGTATTTATATTTTATTATGTGAATTATAACTCGGAGACTAAACATCTAATTATATATCTGACTTTAAAAGCTTGACAGGGTTACGACATCATGAGTCATTATGATTGTAAAATGACTACAAAAAATAAACAAAGAGGAGTTTGTTTTTTGCCATATCTCAGCATATAATATTTAAGAGAAGTCTTAGATATTCCAATTATTTTCAATTTTAAAATATCTTTAGGAGAGGCTGAAGTTCAAAATCGTAAAGAGTATCACTAAGATACGATCGTAGTTAGATTTAAGATGTAGTAAGGAGAATTTTAACGGAATATGCAAAGATGATCCTAAATATGACTTACGAAGCCGAATTTCTAAAACTGAAATTTTTTATAAGCGTTTATGGTTATATTCGTATTATTTGTAACTCTGAAAACAAAATTTCAATATATCCCTTTTTTTAGCAAGAATGTAAGATGTTCAAAAAAAATTAAACTATACATAAGCCTTTATAACTTAGTTTTCTTATAGCAAAGCTGCATTAAATTATCTGCTGAGTCCACCAAGGGGAATCGAACCCTTGATTTTAAAAAGAAAAATATATAGAGAAAAAGTATTTATTATTTTAAAAATCTAATTCTTATAGTTGGAAACAATACATATAAAACTTCTTTAACAATTATGAATAACAAAACACTGGAACATCAGGCTATTCAATTTTTTCTAACATTCCAGTGTTTTGTTATTCGTATCCACAAGTAACTATTATGTTAATGTTTCGGTTATACATATATGGGAGGACTGCATATTTGAAGTTTCTTACAAAATTACAGAGAGAAGTATTCTACAGTTTAAATCTCGTAAATTAAAATAGTCTATTTGTTCTTTTCTCACAAATCGAGCCCCTGTTTTTAAGTTAACTATTAAAGTAAAAGCTAGTGAAACTTTCAAAATTTAAATTATAGCCCCTTTAACCAAACTTCATACTCTAGTTAATTATTTTGTAACTTACTGCAATGAACACACATGAAATTTTGTAATTTCAAACCGAAGAACTTGTAAAGCCTTATGTTGAGTTAGTGTAGTAACAATATCAAAACCTGTTAGTAACAACAAATAAAAGCATATGTGATGTCCAACTGACAACAAATACCTACCACACATCTATAACCTTGAAGTCTTCGACTTCCTTCACTACAGGTAAAGTCCATAAATGACATTATATTGAGTTAATTGTGGTTTTACTTCTCACAGCGTCCAATGTAAAGAATTCATCAAAACAACCATTTTTTTTATGTAAGATATCCAATGGAATTAATTGAAACATTGTTATGTTTGTGTTAAACTTTTAATGCTCATATTGTTGCGGACTCTATAACTAACAACTTCGTGGATCTACAAGCAATATGGAATATAAGTAGTTTAGCAAATGTTTTTTTGTTTTGTTTTTTGGAATTTTGCACAAAGCTACTCGAGGGCTATCTGTGCTAGCCGTCTCTAATTTAACAGTGTAAGACTAGAGAGAAGGCAGCCAGTCATCACCACCCACCGCCAACTCTTGGGCTACTCTTTTACCAACGAAAAGTGGGATTGACCGTCACATTATAACGCTCCCACGGCTGAAAGGGCGAGCATGTTTAGCATGACTCGGATGCGAACCCGCGACCCTCAGATTACAAGCGCATGCCTTAACGCGCTCGGCCATGCCAGACCTTAGCAAATGCATTTAGTAACCAACGGGGTTCCTACTCGCTTTATTCCCTCTTTTCTTTATTTAATATTTTTTAAAAAGGTATTGAATAAAACAATAACAAGGATGAACATTTAAAGTAATTCAGTACATTCAGAAATCGGTAAGAGTATCAAAAAGCATTATTATTTAAAAAACACTTTGTTCGAAGTCAGACGCTTTATCTCACCTGAACAAAAATAATCAAATGAAATGAAGATGACTATACAATTTTGAATTGAAATATTTCTTAAAGTATTGAGTTTGTTAGAAAAGTAAGGTACACAAATAACGCAACTTAAGTTTTTCCTTTAGAATTAGAAGTATTTCAGCACATTTTATTTTTCAATAGACTTCTACAAATACGAACGCTTCCTTATGGATCAACTCTAACAAAAAGTACTTGGTACTATTATTGATATTTATAAATACTTTGTACCATGACAGATGCTTCCTTCTCAGAGTCACAGCACTATGTCTGTGGGCTTACAACGCTAGAATCCGGGGTTTCGATACTCGTGGTGAGCAGAGCACAGATAGCCCATTGTGTACCTTTGTGTTTAACTTCAAAGCAACAACAAATATTATTGATGCTGACAAGTATCAATAATATATATATATAAACTTTACTTTTGTGAAGTTGATGTTGAAATATTAAACAATTATACCGGTAGTAAAAAGCGCCTTTTCATTTGATTAATACACGATGTGTTAAGTTTTTGTTGTTAACCTCGACAAAGCAGACGTTGTAGGATTGGTTTCTAATACTTTTTATTGTCACAAAAATACGTTAGATATAGTGCGCAGTTTTCATTTCACAATATGATTGTTACTGTTCAAAATCTTATAACTATCTTGTCTTAGTGCTAGGTTTAATTGTAATTAATATATATTTTATTCATTTTCAATTATAATGACACTATATATTTGGAGAGTGGAGTCTCTTAGGTACTCAGTAAAACTACCAAGCCTTTAACAATTCCATGAATTTCTTGTTAAAAGTAAATTATCATTTAAAAGCAGTTTCTCTTTATAATTATTAAAGTACTTTATTTGAACTAGGAGTTTGTTTTAGGGTAATGTACATATCTGCTGTTAATTACTTTTTTGCATTTATTTATCTATATGCAAGTAATATTTCGTTTATAAGTGAATACAAATAGATGGTAATTGATTTTCCAATTGTAATTTTTCATTTTGTTTAGGTCCGGCATTGACAGGTGCGTTGAGGCGTTCGACTCATAATCCGAGGGTCGCTGGTTCGAATTCTGGCTGCACCAAACAAACTCGTCCTTTCCGACGTAGGGGCGTTATAATGTGACAGTCAATCCCACAATTCGTTAGTAAAATAATAGCCCAAGAGTTAACAGTGGGTGGTGATGACTAGCTACCTTCCCTCTAGTCCTACACTGTTAAATTAGGGACAACTAGCTCAGATAGTCCTCGTGTAGCTTTGCGCGAAATTCAAAAACAAACAAACAAACATTTTGTCTAAACTCAGCAGCTTTCAAAATAATTACGGGGATCTTTTTCGCAATGATTTTCTTAAATAAGCTGTGATTCGAGTTACACCATAGCTTTGCTACTGAATAACGTAAATAAATTTCACACACAAACTGGAAACCTTTCCGTTTTCCTCCTTAAAACTAAGCTGTTTGGTATAGGCTTAGTTGTGGAATTAGATGTAGATGTATTGAGCAGCATGTTTTTAATTTTGTTTATAAGAATATAATTAGTTTACACATTTAATTTACGAACTTGATTTTAATACTCTTCATCTTAATACTCTTTTATTTCTGTTGTTTAAATTCTAGCATTATAATTTAATATGATAATTTTAATGTGAGTACCAAAGTAGTTGCCAAAAATCACTTGAACTTGATTTTAAAATGATATCTTGTTAACATCTAAAATTCTCTCACTGACATGGCCTAGCGCGTTAAGGCGTGCGCTTTGTGATCTGAGGGTCGCGGGTTCGCGCCCGAGTCGCGCCAAACATGCTCGCCCTCCCAGCCGTGGGGGTGTATAAATGTAACGGTCAATCCCACTATTCGTTGGTAAAAGAGTAGCCCAAGAGTTGGCGGTGGGTGGTGAAGACTAGCTGCCTTCCCTCTAGTCTTGCACTACTAAATTAAGGACGGCTAGCACAGATAGCCCACGAGTAGCTTTGTGCGAAATTCCAAAAAACAAACAAAAGACAGTGTTCCTGATGGGAGTATGATAAACATAAGGCACTAGGTCTAATTTTCATAGTATTTTAGAAAATATGAGGTCATTTTTTCACAAACTGTAGGAGACAGTTGTTTCTCATAAAGTCTAGTTAGCACACTCAGGTGGTATGGAAAAATCTGCAAAATATTGATTTTTTTCTTTTACTCAAATACACTTCGCGTTTTTATACAAAATTTGTTGTAATATCATCCACTAATATATTTTTCCTTTTATAATTTCAACACTAATTTCCATCCATCTCGTTACCGACTTTAATAAATAGATAAATTCATTTAAAACCTAGTTGCTAAAGTAAATTGTGACATAAGAGTTGTTCTTTTAAAAGTACATACATTAAAGTTCTTTGTACACTAAACACATACACCACAGTTGCTTATACAACTATACAATTGTTGTTGTTGTTTTGAATTAAGCACAAAGCTACGCAATGGGCTATCTATGCTCTGCCCACCACGGGTATCGAAACCCGGATTTTAGCGTGTAAATCCGCAGACATACCGCTGAGCCACTTGGGGGCCAACTATACAAACACGTAACAGTTGCTTTACATTAAACACATACATGTCACAATTGCTTGTACACAAAACACACACATCGCAATTGTTTGTAAATTTGCAAATAAAATGTACAAATAAAGAAAGAATCATCAGTTGTTAATTTGCAATGTTGATCAAGCGTCTTTTTTATTGTTTGGCACCTTCTTATATATAGTTTATCTTTACTCAGAGTTCTTAAATCGAGAAATAACAAAATACAAAATAAATCATGTCTACGAGAGCGCTTTTCTTCCACTGGTAATTTACAAAGAAACACTGCAAACAAAAACTTCTTGAGAAAAAAGGATGTTACTCGAGTTTTAGTGGTGTAGGTTTGTAGCTTACCGCTGGCCAAATGTGAAACTGAAATAAAATAACTGAACTCAGAGTCACTGCCTGCCTTATCAAGCTGATAAATGCAATATGCAAACATCTGTTTTAAAACATTTTATTCTCTATTTGTACAAATGGCCTTGTTTTAACGTAAGGTATTAGTCTAAACATAAGAATTTCAGTTTTCTAAAGACCACTAAGCCTTTGTACAACAATATAAATTAAAACAGAACTTTAAAATAATCACCTGTGTCTCCAGTTGCGATGAGAGCTTCCTGATCTCTTGTATCTGTACTTAGATCTGTCTTCTCGAAGACTCCTTTGATACCTTTTCATCTTTACCCAAGATCTACCAGCTGCATCAAACGTACACCAGATGGTGATAACGACACTCAACAGAACACACCAGTTACAGATCACGATACCTGCACAGAAATGATATTTGACTGTATTACTAAACAAAACCATGACTGAATATCCTACTATGGACGACTAAGTTACAGATCAGGTTATCTGCACGATAATGTTACTGTATTACTTAATACTTAAACATTATACTGTAGATGAATCAATTACAGAACGAAAATACTTTTAAAGTAATAATAATATCTGGTCATTAAAGAGTCGTAATTCAGATGAATGTCAAAAAGACATGTCCAGGTAGAGGCCATTGATATAGTTAGAGAATAATAATTTGTTTAAACATTCAACAAGGACACACAACTTACAAAGTGAGATTTGTTGTTACTAAATAAGGTTAAGTGCGCTGAACAGCCCTTTCAGCGCACAGTACCTGCATGTTAAGATTTATTGTTATAAATTTTAAATGAATGGAACATTCACTGCAAACACAAATAACGCGTCACAAAGTTATGATTAGTCAGTCACCTGTTACTCTAGGATGTCATTGTCATTATTTAATAATAAAATTTGTACTTTCTCGCAGCTATAAATAATTCAGATTACCCTTTGTGTAAGTTCTGAGAATGCTTTAACATACTTATGACTGTGATTAGAATATCACATATGACACTTTTTTTACGCACAATAAAAAACGAAAGTAGAAGTATACCCGACTAGTTTTGTTTTATAAAATAAAGCTATTCTTGACCATGAATACTTGATACGCTAGAACTTGTCGTAATTCTTTTTGCTTTATTTGTATTTTGCAGTTGTTTTATTTTATGTTCAAAAAATTAAATGTAATATTATTCCTTGATTTTTAGCAGTGTAGTAAGCAAAAAAAAATCAATATACCAAATACCAAACTAAAAGATTAGAAATAAATCTTCAAACAAAAAATTAAAAATAAAAAGTTATAAAGCTGTTCGTAGTTAAGCACAAAACAGGCTACATATATTCTGCCCATCGCGAGTATCGAAATCTGATTGCTAAGATTGTAAGTCCGTAGACATATCGTTATGTCACTGTGTGTGGGGAGGAGGAGGGAGGGAAGGTAAAATTAAAAATAATCTTAATTAACAAAATAATTAAGATTAATTAACAGCTCTAAACAAAGTAATTAAAACTCATTATATAACACCTCGCGTTTCAACTAGTAGCACTGAATTTTTTAAAAGAAACTACAAAAGAAACTTATCCTCACTTTGGATTCTTGCACAACAGCTATGCTTAATTTATGAAATCTAATCCACATTTACTGCTCAATCCACTGAAGTTTAATTGTCAAAGATAACTCATGTTTAAAATGAGAAAATTAATTTCAAAATACTTTATCTTTGCTCATTACTCTCGTCAAATACCAAACACAACCTATTCTTTATTATTTGGGTATCTTGATGCACGAATTAAATTAAAAACCACAGTAATTAGATATTTCGTACATTTGTTTAGCTGTGAGCTTCAAATATACACTAGTTAATATATACATATACGCGTGTGTGTTGGAAAGTTTATTTGAAGATAAATTGAGCTTTTGTTTTTATTACTGAAAATTATGTATTTTAAATTCACAGAATTCTATGCCTTTTAATAATAAACAATAAAGATATTTTTCGAAAGTTGTTTTAAATTCACAATCACTCATGAACTGCGGAAAACACAATGAACTTCTAAACTGATTAAGCTGATCTTATAGTAACACTTATGCGTCAGAGGTGGAAATCTGAACAAAAGATTTTGAGTTCTAGGCTATATATAAGTGCAAGTGAGTGGGAAGATTAATGAAATAACCTTCATCCACTCGATCTCCACTCGAGTATATACACATATGTCCATTATATACTTCATACACATTTAAAGGAGAAATATTAATAATGGCTGTCACTATGCCACGTCAATAAACCATTTTATTTATAAATATAAATACAAAACAATTGTTTAAAAGGTAGACAATGAACATTGGAATACATATTTCAGTATCTGCTTGAAAATTATATCTCAATGTCAATCTTTAATAGCTCAGTCAAACAACCGAGTTAAACATACCACATATAGCCACAGAGTTTTGACATTAATAACAAAGTTTTACTTCACAAAATAACTTAGAAGAATACACAAATAAGAGTTAAATTTAATAACTTGATGATATCGTATTACAAGCCATAAATGAGTTGTTATTCAGTGAACTTTGGAGTAAGCTCCAGGAAGGGATATTAATAGTAAAGAGAAACATTCATCACATCATATCAAGAGAAAAGTAAACTCAACTTCATGAAATAATTTTGTTTGTTTCATTAAGAAGAATATTAAATTATGTTAATCCATTATTTTTGATATAATTTATGGAAATAGTTTGTTGAATTTTGTTCACTTACTTAGAATTTTAGTTAGAAACATAGAACAGATTTATTAATAATATTAATATATATATGTATAGACGCTACTTGTAAAAGTATTTCAGCTAAAACAAATCAGTACAAACGATTAAACTCAAAATTTTATAATGTCGAAAATTTCTTCGTACCTAAAATGGCTTCTTTAGCAAGATTCATTGGACAGGTATGGTAATGACGGCTGATCCAGACAACTCCTACGATTAACCATGCCACTTCCACCAATAAAATACCTGCATTGACATCCACAATTATATACTTACTCGTAAAAACGGCAAATGTGTCAAAAAATGCAAAAAACACGTTAATTAACAAATTACTAGAGTTGCTGTCTTTTAATGAACTGTTCTTTCATTCATACGATGTTATTATTATTCTTACATGTACTCGCTATTATTGCTATATGCATTTGCTATTATTATTATTATTATTATTACACGCACTTGCCGTCATTATTATTGCTACATGTATTGTTGTACTCCTACTCAACTATTCAGAAATTATTGTAGTTTCAGGAATGCTACCAAATAAGTAATGCTCTTTTATTTTAAAAGGAACGAACTTATCATTTGATGAGGACTAGATAATGAATACCAACTACCGATTCGAGAGAAAATCTGCTGATTGTCCCTCAGTTGCCATCTTGGTTTAACAAAGATTTCTTTTTTCGCTTCTCCTTAAATTATAAGCTGCTTCATGGGATTTACTGAGCATCTTAGTCTTTATAAGTATCTGTTTACACAATGGACTTTCCGAAAAGAAATAATATAATTGAACTTAAGTTAAACTAGTATCATCCTAAAATGATAATTATTGTAGTTTAATCTGCCGTATTTTATATACGTGATACAGATTGTTATAATAGTATAAAAAAGAAACCACTTATTGCTAGTCCACCAAAGAAATGCGTTTTAATACGTAAAGGATGTTTTTAATAAATTTCTGAAGTTCTCGTTGTTGATAACTTCTAAAAACATTTGAATGTTATACATAAAATATTCTATCTTAAGAAGTAAGTAAAAGAGGATACTGTGAGCAACGGATTTATCCGTCTTCTTATCTATCGCAGTTAAAATGAATAATTATTTTAGCAGTTTTTGTCTTAGTGCAATTTAAAGTTTACGTTTTGCTCTATTTTAAATATTATGCCCATCTTTAGATTTTTCGCCTTTGCATTGTATCTTTGAGCCTTTTTAATTGTCTTAAATCCGAAATACCCATATTTAATTTGACATTTTTATATGAGCTTGATCTGACTGTAAATGTATTCTTATCAAACGACTTTTATGAGCTTCTCAGAGCCAAGTCTAAGGACTTTTTTCACAAGAAGTTTCCAGATTGTCGACCATTCCTTTAAAAGCAAAATTGCTTAAAAATAGCTTAGTATTAAATCTTTTAATCGAAAGTACATAAAATTTCTGGGAACAATATCTGTTTTCACAAAGTAGAATCTTGATTTGATTAGTCTAAGTCAGATAAACTAGCTGCATATTTCTAAGTGACGTATTTGACTATAGCACATCAATACTGTAAATAGATATTATTTACAGTTTTTCCGTTTTTACCAAATTTCAATAAAATATATCTACGGCTCAACATACACAGAAAAGTACATTTATTTCCAATTTCATAAGCACGGTCATTATAAAATTCCCATGTTAGTTTATTACCGGATCTGAATGTTCACCCGTGTCGAAAAAGTAACAAGCTGATGGGTTTTTGTTGAGGTTAAAACACCAGATTAATTATTTGTTTTTTTAAAAAAAATGTATAATCTTCTGCTCTTAGTCATTTAATTTATATCTAACAGAGAGGTGTGAACATGATATTCTGGAAATAATCTTTTTGCTTCCGTTGAGTCGTTATTCTAATTTTTACGTTGTTTTTTTTCTAAATCCTGATATATTATTACAAAACAGATTCTTCCTGCTTACCAAAGCACTCAAAATGTAAATTTATTCCTGTATTGTTCAATATAATTTTAAGGACGTTATTTGTTTCTCTATAACCTACCAGTTAACATAGACTGTGTATCTATATTACGTGCACACATTCAGTCAAAGACTTGATAAACATGTTGTGACGAAAGTCAAATTATTTAAAAAAAACAACTTCTATCTGTTTGACATAAACTTGAACTTACACATAAAGTGTGATTTTTATTTAATAATGTTTCAGGGCCTGCCTGGCATGGCCTAGCGCGTTAAGGCGTGCGCTTCGTAATCTGAGGGTCGCGGGTGCGCGCCCGAGTCATGCCAAACATGCTCGCCCCCTCAGCCGTGGGGAAGTTATAATGTTGCAGTCAATCCCACTATTCGTTGGTAAAAGAGTAGGCCAAGAGTTAACGGTGGGTGGTGATGACTAGCTGTTTTCCCTCTAGTCTTACACTGCTAAATTAGGGACGGCTAGCACAAATAGCCCTCGAGTAGCTTTGTGTGAATTTCAAAAACAAAAAATATATGTTTCAAATTTAAATTTTCTTGTTACGGCTGATCAACCAACTTTCTTAAAGCTAAATGTGTCATAATATGTATAATTGCGCCGAGGAAAACATTTAAATTCAAAATGATAAATCCTTCATGCGAATACCTGTTGATTGGATCGATTGGGTTAGTTTGGGGATATGTTTAAATTCTGTTTTTCATTTCAGATAACTGTAATTTATGTCACTGATGATGAAACTGATTTGTAATAATTTATTTATTTGTAACAATGATAAAGTATCTAATTCCACTGACTATCTACAAATTTAAGTTTATGCCTTGTAAATCAATCTATTTATTTAAATTGTAAGAAAATAATTATCAAAAGAATGGTTAGTTAATAGTAAGTCGTCGTACATATTGAAATAATACTTAACTGGTAGTTTAGTGCATCAACCTGTGCATTGAAATTACGCTTTACTGCTTGTTTGTTTTTTGAATTTCGCACTAAGCTACTCGAGGGCTATCTGTGCTAGCCGTCTCTAATTTAGCAGTATAAGACTAAAGGGAAGGCAGCTAGTCATCAACACCCTCAGCCAACTCTTGGGCTACTCTTTTACCAACGAATAGTGGGATTGAACGTAACATTATAACGCCCTCACGGCTGAAAGGGCGAGCATGTTCGTTTAACTGTTATTCAAACAAATAATTGTCAATTGACAAGTAATAACTTAATATATTTACTAAAATCATATTTTGATTTTATATGTAAGGACATCCTAAATTGTTCACCCTATTTTATATTCGTAATTTAGTTCATGAAGCATTGATCGTTTTTGAAATATATAGTTCTATACTTCCTGTTTGTATTTTTAACTAGCCATAAAACTGCAGATATAAATCTTTCTGTTTAAAAACCTGTTATTGTTTCGTTTGTATAATTGATTATAAATCTTATACGGTATATTACTTATTAAACGTTATTATTATGAAACTCAACAAAATTACTGGGGGTTTGGCTTTGTTAGATTCTTTGAACATCGAATTGATACTTTAATCCCGTGTCTCATAGGCGTTCCTATATTTTCATATTACAACGTGTTAGTAATTAATTTTGGCATCCACTTGAGATTCATTTCTATGTGTCGCTAAAGTTGTATATTTTATATCGTATTTAACTGTGTTATTATATAAATATGTTGTCGTCACTACAGAATTTCAGCATCCCACTACTAAAGGATGGTCGAATATCAATTATACAAATTCATCCGCAATTAATATGTTGTTTATGCATAGTTCTAACATAGTGGATAACAATTTAGTGTTTTCTGAGCTCGTGCATTTCGGAGAGAAGTTATGCTTTTCTCTTCATGTCTGTATATTCATAGAAAAAAATACAAAAAACTGTTCTAGCTCCCAGAACTTTTTAGCCAATAGAGTTATTTAAATGTTTTTGCCCGTATCAAATGCAGCCCCCCCCACTAGTACAGTGATAAGTTTCTGGATTTACAACGCTAAAATCAGGGCTTCGATTCCCTTCGGTGGGCTCAGCATATGGCCCAATATGGCTTTGCTAAAAGAAAAATACATAAATACACTCCGTATCAGATGTATGTAAATAACTACCATATCACAGGACTGATGAAAGACTGAAAAACCTATAATTCGCCAGGATTAAAACGTGCAACGAAAATCATTTTGGTAATCTAAAGCCTGCTTCTATAACAGATATAACAACTGCTGGTGGAACCTGCTAGGCTCCCAGTCCTACTTCACGACAGTCTCGAATTGTACATTAACAAAGGATATTGCTTCCAGTATAATGAACAGACTCTCCTATTTTGAGATGGAAAAGGGAACAATAGAACTGAAGTGAAAAGAATTACTGGGAGATAATATAGGAATCGGTGTTTCTCAGTAAGCTAGAAGCAAAACAGTTTAGATTTAAAGAAATAACGCGGTAGTTGAAAATATTTTTGACAGTGAAAATGAGTCTCTTAACCAATTTCCAGAGAGTCTTTCATTCAGATGATTTTGAGATCTATACTGATATCAACGAATGATGCAATTAGCATGCAAAGGAAAACTTGCTTAACCAATTTAGTCAGATTATGAGTTTATTATATAAAAAATGGTGGTTGTCCTAATGCTTACCGTGACAGTTTGTCCTTGATTAAAACTAAAAATAAGCATAGCAGTAGAAATGCTCGAGATTTCAAGCCAAGTGAATTATGATGCTACAAATTTTAAGGCGAACAACAACTCTCATCTATGACGTGTTATTTAGTGGTTAGAACAAATAGCTCGGAATGTTTATTGTAGAAATTACCTCCCTTTCATTTTTATCAGTAGGTTGCTGTGAATCAGCAAGAGTCAACTTATAGATTTCTAATGAAATGAGTCTTGTAACCATTGCTATCTAATCCAAGTTGAGGACAGAAGTGTTGCATAGGCTATGATAAAAGATTGAATTATATTTTTTAAAAAGGATTAATAATAAAGATAAGTTTAAATTAATCATAAAAATATAATAAAATGTGACTGCCTAAACCAATACACATTTTAATGACTGCACAAAAGGGGTCTCCAGAAGTATTGAATACTCATTGAAATAACATTTTCATTGATTACGTCTAATAAGATGCCAACACCAAGAAATAAAGGAGTTACGAGTAATCCAGTAATTCATTCAATGAGAGACTTATGTAAATGTTATGTAAACGACAACCATGTCGTGTTGTGTTTGGATTTCCATATCTATTATTTATATTTCCATATTTATATTATTGTTTCGAAGTTCAAAACAATAAAATATGTTGTTATTCATTTAAAATAACATTTAGAAATTTCTAGAATTAGGTAGATCAATCATATGTTTATAAATAGAATGTATCTCGGCCTAGTGTCTAGACAACGAGTCTCGTGCAAAAACAGACATGCGCAGATTACTCTGGAATTCTATGGAAGTTGCGCGATTGTTGGAGAACAAAGTAAGCCTACTCGTATAAAAACCGACGGTGACGCGAGGAAAAAAGAAGAGTCAGTCATTCGTTTGAAAAATTTTCAACGTTTGCTGTGTGTTTATTCAACTTGGATTTATGACTGAAGCTAGATCTACAGAAACTGTGATTTTATTTCGTCAATCTTTACGATTCATTCGAATTACTGGTTATACTGAAGGTCAACACGTACAGAACTGTTTAGGGGAGACCGTAGCAAGTGGGAGAACGACAAATTTGAGACATTCATCGAAAACATCGTAAAAAGAACTTCGTCAAATTTATTGAACTGTGAATTGTTTCTGGACTTCTCCATTCAAACTTTGGAATTTCTTCGTGGTACCAAATTCACACCCTAGACTGGAATTTTGGATTTCTGATCTGGACTTTCATTCTAGATCATTATATTGGACACAGGCCAGTACCATTTTTGTATTGTAATTAATTTTGAAGGTTGAAACTGAATATCTGTCATTGTTATTATATAATTTATGTTATATCTGTTACATATATAACAGTTTATTGTAATAAATTATATAAGCTGTTATCTGTGTCTTTCTGTTGCGTTCAGTCCACATAAAAAAAACAACGTAACAGAGACTGAAGTTGACCAAAGGAAATATTATTTTACGATTAATGCAAGCCAGTCAAAAATAATATCAGTGAATGGTAATAATGGTCAGAAACATCACTAGAACAAGATAACAGAATGAGCAAGTCAACCATCAAACAAGTAAAAGCTTAAATAAAAGTCTCCAGAATAGTTGCGGGATAAGAACTGTCATGTCAAGTTCTGGAATAATATAATCTTTGTAAAATGACTGGTAAAATTAAAATTTGTGCATTTACTTATGTTTCACCAATTCTATTAAACTATTTGAGTCTCTGACTGTCAAATTTAATTGGTCCTCTGAAAATGCACAAGTGACCACTACAATTCCTAAAGCACTCAAAAGCAGCTGTTCGTTTGTTTGACATGACAGATTTCCAGATGAAAAAATACAAACCTGAGACCAAACTATACTGAAGACTAGTGGACTCTATTATGTTAACTGAATAATATAATATAAATGGCAATCTTGCAATTACAACTTCGGAACTAATTGTACAATCTGGAGAAACAACCGCACTAAACCTACAGTTAAAACAAAGATTCCTTTCAGTGATGTCGAGAAACCCACTTGTTGAGAATTTTATATGCAAAAACGGCTCGTTTGGGTTCAGAAAATATTTTAAAATAGAAGAGCGAACAACGTTTCGACCTTCTATTTTAAAATATTTTCTGAACCCAAACGAGCCGTTTTTGCATATAAAGATTCCTTTGTTTCCTTGGGTTTGTAAGTTAACCTCTCATATTTTGGAGGAAAGTCGGCCACGCCAATAATAACATTATCCCAAATTTATCCTGAACAGAATAACGGAATCTCTGGCATTAGAAAGATAGTAAAACAACAATAACATAACAAAGAAGAGATTCTTAATTTAACATTAAATTCAGTATTTATTTATTACTAGGAAAATGCTTCAGCTAAATAACATTTTAAAGTGCCTGGTAAATGTCCAAAGTTTAAAAAAATATATACAGTTATTGAATTACCATTTTAGTATCAAAAGTTTTTGTGAATCATCACCATGAAAACGTCTAGATACAATTCAACCTCTTAAAATGCGATTTAATACATGCCAACATGGATTGTAAGTACTAACGTCTTTATAGAATCCATATAATATAACATCATGAATTACAACCAGTCTCAAGTCTATGATGAATACTATATGAACTACAGAAGGAATAACAGTCTTATCCAACAACAATGTGAATAGCTTTGTAAAAACGGCTCGTTTGGGCTGAGAATTTTTTTACGTGGAGGAGTAACAATGACGTTTTTACATATATATTTCTATACAAGTGGGTTTTCTCAGCATCACTAATGTGAATAACTATTCTAAAGTGCAAAAGAGACATGCTTTATTCCTGGTGATACTGGTACAGTCAAAGTAGATGGCCAAGTATATTGGTTCTTGTTGTTCACCACTAAGTTCAGTAGGTGTTATCTCACTGTCACTACCATTAATCACAAACTAAAGTGAAACGTATCTGAAACAGTGAGATGGCATTTGCTAATTATGTTCCATAGTACACGAAAATGGAGACCTCAGAACATATAATGGATATATTGATAAGCTTGAAGTTTTAACTCTGCTTATTAAAGTTCAAATATAATATTAGCAGCTGGCACAAGTATTATGTAGTTTGTATCATCCAGTTTGAATGCTCATTCTTAAAAATCTGGACACTTAGATATTAACTGCCGTTGAAATTTGAGTAAACTGCTTAATTGGAGGCGCAGTACTAATAACATAATACTTTGTCCACAAATGCAAACTGGCCAACAATAAATAACAAGGTGCAGAAAGTATCAAACAAAACAATTAATTCAGTTAATTAAATCACCAGAGAACAAACCACGCAATAATCAATCTGGACAGTCTTTTGTAAAATTCAACCCTTGGTAGAGCATCTATTTCAAGAATCCCGAATAAAGAATCACGGCTATTATTTGTATCAGTTCTACAGATATTCTTTAATGATTAGCCTGACTTATCCTGAATTTATGATAAAGCCACCCGCCTTTAAGCAAGTGAAAAATTCGTAAATATCACTGAGTATATACACAATTTATCATTAATGTTTTTCATGTTTCAATACAGAGCTAGCTTATTTAGTTATCTGTATGTAAGAGATTAGCCTGTTTTTAAGTTAATATTGAAAACCCCGGAATCTTTTATGAGTAGGGGGAAGTTGGTATGTAAGTGGGAGACGTGTTGAAGACATTATTAACTTAATAATTCAGCATTTTGTTTTATTCATGCAAATATTGACAATTATAATTATGGATTTTACAAATATTAGTTACATTATGTAATATTTTAATATATATTTAAAATATTTGTAAGAAGAAAGATAATTTTTAAATTATTCTCACATAAACTTTTTAAATTAAAAGTTGTATTGTTAACAAGTGGACTTAAGGGCAAATAATACTGGCTCTAAAATTCGGATTGTGCCATGATCCTCATGAAATGAAATCATACTGAAAAGGCCCAGTATGGCCAGGTGGTTAAGACACTTGACTTGTAAATCGAGGGTCGCTTTAATTCATCTGTTATACGTACAGGATGTGTCTAACACCTTCTAAAAGATATTTAAAGAACTAAATGAGACATGTGGAAGGAATGTATATGCGAATTGCAATGACTATGTTATGATTTCAAACCATGGAATTTCGAATTAAGGAGTTTTCCTGTGAGATAGCAGTACGTATTCGAGCTCATGTCCACCTTCCAGAAAGTCTTCAAACACAATCGTGTTTATCCATAGGCGATAAATCATGCCACAACTTGGCTAGTTTTTTTTTAAATAAACACTATTTTTAATATCAACCGGAGTATTTTTGTACGCAACTAATGAAAAACGATAATAACCTTACAACTAAATATTTATTTGCAAATTATTGAACAAATAACTCCTGATATACATTCGAACATAATGAAAAATAAAAATATGCTTACCTAGCCGTACGTAAAGCAAGTACTGCATGGACACCCGAGGTCTGTTGTCCAATATGGTGCCTCTCATACTGATCCACGAAATGAATCCTTCCACAATAATACATCCTGTCAGAATAACTATGTAGCCTAAGACATGTTCGTACAGGTCGATCATGCATTGAGACCACTGACCAAAGTCCACCACCGTTAAAATAACGGACAGGACTACCAACCTGTAATAATTTTTTTTATATTAGTTAAGTACAGTGTTAAGAAACTCAAACTGTCCAACAAAATATTAGTTAAGTTTTATAGCAAAATAGGAGATTAAATAATAGTTTGTTATCCCGAAAAGTGCAAAAATAAGAAAACTAGTCTGCTTTGATTTTTAATTTCGCGCAAAGCTAGCTATCCCAAATTTAGCAATGTAAGACAAGAGGGAAGGCAGCTAGTCATTACTACCCACCGCCAACTCTTAAACTACTCTTTACCAACGAATAGTGCAATTGACCGTCACATTACAATGTCCTCATAGCTGAAAGGACGAGCATAATTGGTACGAATAGGATTAAAACCCTCGACGCTTGGATTACGACTCGAGTGCTTTAACCACCTGGCTATGCCGGGCCCTTAAGCATAAGAAAATGTGACCACCCGATTTAAATGGAAATGATTCGCTTATGAGAAGTAATGACGTTTTACGACAAATATGTGTGTGATGGAGGAAAATGGAAATCATTTTCGAATATAGCGTACAGGAATTACTTTAGGACACACAAACATTAAAAATAAATAAAACCATCGTAGGCCTGTGTAATAAAACAATAACTTTTTATCTAAAGCTAATGATACACGAAAAAATGTTCCAAATATGAGAAAACATATCTTTACTTCTTATTTGGACTTTTCAAATACTTTTATAAATAGCAAAGTTTTCAATATTATTACCATCAGAAATAAACCTTTGTAGTCCGATAGAATGATCAACTTCAAAATACACAATTCAGTGAAAACGTTAAAAATTGTGTTACTCTGAATGACTATAAAATAATTCTGTTTATCGGCTCTTAGAATTTGTAATCTAAAGTAAAAACTCTAAAAATGAATTTATATGAAGATGTATCTCAGAACGGCTGGTATGGGTACTAACACTTATTGATAGTGTTCACATTTTCCCTATTAAATGGTAAAAAAGTTTTTGTTTTTATTTTCCCTTTTCTTATTTTCATCTTTCGAAGCTCTACTCAAATAAGTGATTAAGTCTAACAACGCAAAATGCATATTTTATCTTTATGTTCATTGGCCTTAAGATTTGGGCCAGCAATTAGATTACAATGATTTGAACCGTTTTTTTTTATAAAACTACCCGCTGTTTATATAGGTTTTTACTGCAGATGATGGTCTTGATCAGGTTGTAAGGGTATTTGCTATGTTTATAAAATGAATATCACCATACCTTAAGGTTATATTACAGATCATATTACGCTAAGTATTAAAAAAAATGAAAACCTGGACTGCCCATTCAACTTAAAAAAGATACTGCAAGAGATACTTATGATCTGACACTGCTCAGTTACGTTGACAGTAATCTTGTCCATTGAGTTTAATCAGATACAGCAAAAGACATTAATATATTAATGGCCTGACATTACTTAGCCAGGTTGATAGTGCTCTTACCCATTTATTTTAACCGCAAGCCTCCAGTGAGTATTATTGATGTTCTGGCGTTAAACAGCAGGGTTAACAATACAGTTTTGTCCTCAGGGTTTAATCAAAATGTTCTAGAATTATATAACTGAAGTGAAATAAAAACGTTTCGCCCACTAAATTAAAACAGCACTTCTGAAAATCTGGCTTGACAAAAATGTCGCTCTATGCAGCTTGGATACTCAAAGGGTTTACTAATAAGCTGAGAAATTCCTAAAGCCTCTGAGCATTCGAAACCAGCTAGTCGTAACATTTTTTCTCTCTCTAGAGTTTAATAATAAGTTACCTACATGTAGCTTATTTATACTAATCGAGTTCGCTAAACCAATATTAAAGATTATGAGCAATCACAACCAATTAGTTTAAACTGCAGTCTCACTAAAGCCTCATGAAATGTTAACTTTATGCTTCTTTTAATACTCATTGAATTAACTGAGCTATTCCTAACAACTGTAAGCAATTAAAGTTACTAAGTTCAAAATACTATTTCCCTAAATACTGGAAAGGAAATAAATCCACGCAGTTTATTTATATCAATCGAATCTGCTGATGTATTTCTAAAAACTGTAAGTACTACCAGCCACTTAGTCCAAACTACTGACCCTCTTTAGAGACTGGTAATAAAGTAACTATAAGCAAATTGACTATATACTGAGTCAACTCAACTATTCTTAAGGACTATGAGCGAAAACCTCTTGATAGATGTTGATAATTAGTTAGCTTGTTAATAATCATTGAGTCATCTGGGCTATTCCTAAAGACTATGGCTGATAAACATCGGTTAGGCTAAACTACTGGTCCGGCATGGCCAAGCGCGTAAGGCGCGCGACTCGTAATCCGAGGATCGCGGGTTCGCGCCCGCGTCGCGCCAAACATGCTCGCCCTCCCAGCCTTGGGGGCGTTATAATGTGACGGTCAATCCCACTTTTCGTTGGTAAAAGAGTAGCCCAAGAGTTGGGGTGGGTGGTGATGAGTAGCTGCCTTCCCTCTAGTCTTACACTGCTAAATTAGGGACGGCTAGCACAGATAGCCCTCGAGTAGCTTTGTGCGAAATTCCAAAACAAACAAACAAACAAGCTAAACTACTCTCTACAATCTCGTCTTGTGTTAATTCTACTTAACTTGATCATCTATCGCGTCAACTGAACTATTATTAAAGACCATGAGTAACAACAGAAATTCCTAAAAACTGTGAGAAATCACAGACAATTAGTCTAAACTATCGCCTTTCTCTCTAGAACTTGATAATGAGTTAACTCTACGCAGCTTGTTAATAACTAGTGAGTCAACCGACCTATCCCTGAAAACTGTGAGTAATCACAGCAATCTAGTCTAAACTATGGTTTCTCTAGGACTTAGTAATGAATTTACTTTACGCAGCTTTTTAATATGAGCGATCGAAGTGAGTTTGTCCAAACTGCTCTTGAAGTTCTTTAGTTTAGTAATAAGACCATGAGAAGTTACATCCACATAGTCTGAACTAAAGTCTCTAAAATGTTTGCTAACGAGTTAACCCTACGAAACTGTTAATATATTGAATAAATCAAGGTACTTCTTTAGACTACGAGCAATATAAGGCTTCGTAATGAGTTAATTCTACGCAGTTGATTAATAACCATGGAGATGGATATAAGCAATCGTTACTAATTAGTTAAATTACTCTCTTTCTAAAACTTTATTGTGTTTAATCTACACTTCAACCCTCGTTAGGTCAATTGTCCTATTCCGAAAGTATATAAATAATTACAGTCATTTAATCTAATGTACTATAATAATATCTCTAGAACTTGGTAATAAGTTGACTCAATGTAACTGGAATACTCATTGAATCATCTGAGCTACTTTTAAAGATCATAAGCACTTACAATAACATAGGCTAAACTATTGTCTCTCTCTAGAGTTTAGTTATGAGTTAACTCCATGTAGCCCATTAATACTCTTTGAGTCAACTGAGCTATTCTTAAAGATTGTTAGCAGTAATAGTCACTTATTCTAAAGTCCTGTTTCTCTAGATATTGGTATGAAGTTAACCTTCAGAGATCTTGGGAACATATGGTGCTATTAGGGAAGAGATAGTGAATGGCTGGCTTTCTTCAGAGGTGTTAAAATAATTATAACGTGTTTACTTGGGTAGTATATATTGATAACAAACTGATATTAGATACTTTAACTAATAAAAGTATTTTCCTTGCGTGTCGAAAGCTGGTGAAGAATTGTTAACCAACGGACGTAAAATTTGTTGTAGAAGCGTGTTACACTGCACATGTTTTTGTTGTTGTTTTTTCACACTTCGTGCTTTGCTCATTACAGTTTTCAAACCAAAGATGTGTATTGAACAAAATTCCACCTATATTGTGGCTTGAAGGAAACAAAAATAAACTTCAGATGCTATTCACGTTTTATACCCCTATAGTTTGAAAACTGTAATGGAAAACAAAAAAAGAATGTTCAGAAACATCTACAGTCTAATATAATTTTTATTACAAGCATTAATTAATAGTATTGACTAATAAATCTAATGTGCTACTGTATTGTTAGAAACTTGACTGTCACAAGATATTACAGACATCGGTAGAACGATCTGTACCAAAGAACATAACTCCCATCTGCTGTTACATTGATCATTAGAAACTAGTATTATTTACCGAGTCGAACGATCCATCTAAAAGAACATGACTATTACCCGATATTACCATAGCTCGGTATATATTAGTATTATTTATTGAGTATAACGATCTATATGAAGAATTTGACAGTAATTTAGTTAACCTCGGTTAAATTCACTCATCAATACTTTTCTCGTTATGCGTGATTCCCGTTCAGTACACGCTTTTCCAAAGCCTTGAAAACACCGTGTTTCGCTTATTAGTTCTTTATATTCGTTTATGGTATTCCTGATGGCGGAAAATGACACTGATTTCAAATTTGCATATTTTTAAAATCAGATTGAGGAGACTTGGTGCGAGCTCCAATACAGACTCAAAAACAAACACAAGAACATTTATATTCATATACATTATTTGAAGTTCTGAATCTAAATTGTCAATATTTAAACCTAAACTTGTGTTTCAACCTATATTTCGGTTTAAAGATACATCTCAGTTTATCTTACGTTAACCTCAACAGCAGGATTTACATTATTGATTTCTAATCAAAGTAGTTTGTATTTGGTGGTGTAAAATAATTTTCGTTTGTTAAAGTCCCATATTGCTGTTTAATAAAAATCATTCTTTCTCAACAGTCATGAAAAATATGGTTTATTTGGAAGTCATTTTTAGTTAAGAACGTTTTTTTTTTCTAACTTTTAATGCAATAAACTAAATGCACGATTATTTATAAAATAGTATCTAACATTTCCCAGCAAAAGAAACTAGCAAAAACTTTCATAATTAAAGTAAAACTATGTAAAAGTTTTATTTTCATATTTAACTTCAACGGGTTTGTTTCAACAAGAACTGCTTCACTGATCCTAAAGGGCTATGTTACTAAAGGGTTTAACAACCATCCGATGATATGTACTTCTGGAGTACCGATAGTTGAAGGATTTAACAATTATTCGGTATGACGTACATCAACAGATGATATTGTTAACTGCTTAGTGGAACGTAACAAGTTGCTATCGTAGAGCTTGAAATTCATCTTATGTTCATTACGTAAAACAACGAATCCCCAAGAAACATGTATACAGTGTTTCCTCGCCACTTCGCAGATCCTCTTTCGCGGCTTCACCACTTCGCGGGCTCGGCCGACCCCCACATATATATAAAATAATAAACATTAAATCTAAAATATAGCATTGAATACCATTAAAATATTAAAAATAAATATAATTAATAGTGGGTAAGAAAGAAAGAAAGGGCACCGGTGGCAAGTACTGTTCCTGAAGTTGTAACGACCGACGAAGAAATTGCCGATTCACCTTCCACAGAAGAGGAAGTGGTGTCCCCCGAAAAGACACCACCTGCTGAAGATATGTAATTTTTAATTTTAAGGCTTAATATCTTAATAATTGTTCTTATTATTTCAGCAATAATGAACAGTATCGTAATGGGAGGGTTAAATAGTTGGACAGGGAGGGTTTTAAAAGTCTAAATGCACATAAATATATACGTAAAAATCGGCGATCCCACTTCGCGGAAAATCTCCTTTCGCGGGGGGTTTGGAACGCATCTACCGCGATACACGAGGGAACACTGTAAATAGATTTGATATTCATTTATGTTTCTACACAATACTGTATTGTTCTTTCTACTGTATATAGATAAAACTAACTGTAAAACTCATTTTAATAGCAAACTGTTTGGTTTGTTTGAGCGCAAAGCTACACAAAGAGTTATTTGTATTGTGCCCAACGAAGGTATCAACCCTCAACTTTAGCGTTATACTTGTCAAGTTTATGGATGATCTACTGGAGAGGGTTAATAGCTATATGATGTTTTATCTTCATTCTACATGGATCTCACTGGAATATTTTATTACATTATTAGTACTTCACTTATCTTGTATTTATTCCCTCATGTTTAAAAACACTCTGTATCGATATATTTAAATATTCACAGATATTTTTAACTATTGTGTTTTTATTGTACCTAAGTATCAAAGCTTGATGTTGTATTTCAATTGGGGAACACTTATTATCCTTAAACAGCTAAAATCCGTAAACAAAATCTAGTAACATGTGTGGTTTAAAAGTAGATATTCATTTTAAAATGTTTTAAATTTGATAATATTTTCATTTATAATAAAATGCTTAAACAACAAAAGTAATAGCAAAAACAAGTACCATTAAAACTAGAATAATATTTACACATTTCATAAATAAAATAAACTGGTATTTTGATTATATTTGGAAGTCCTATAATCATTCTTCGTTTTTCTACACATTTTCCAAACTTGTGAAACTCCTAATTCACTTGGATAAAAATAGCTGCCTCCCCTCTAGTCTTATACTGCTAAATTAGGGACGGCGAGCGCAGATGGCCTTCGAGTAGTTTTAAGTGAAATTCAAAAGAACGAAAAGAAACTTAATTCATTTTCTTCTTCTTCTTTTTTCTTTTTCTTACTGTTTTTTTATATACGTATCCGTAATGTCAGTTACCAATAACAGCTAAGTTATTCGCGTAATAGAGCAGTGAAAAGTAATCCTTTGGTTCCTTTCTCAGAAAAGTTTGTTTGTTTGTTTCTTTGTTTTTGAATTTCGCACAAAGCTACTTGAGGGCTATCTGTGCAAGCCGTCCCTAATTTAGCAGTGTAAGACTAGAGGGAAGGCAACTAGTCATCACTACCCACCGCCAACTCTTGAGCTACTCTTTTTACCAAGGAATAGTGGGATTGACCACACATTATAATGCCCCCACGGCTGGGAGGGCGAGCACGTTTGGCACGAGGAGGATGCGAACCCGCGACCCTCAGAGTAGGAGTCGCACGCCTTAACTCACCTGACCATGCCGGACCATTGCAGAAAATGAAACAATGAAAATAATGATTTTTCCGTTTCTGTGTTTGGATAAAATGGTTATTAGCATATACCACGTTTTTTATTATATATATTAGATAAACTTAGATTTATTGTGATGGTTATATAATAATGTATAAAAGTATTCCTAAGATAACAAAATATAAGATTACCACCAAGACGAAAGGATTTATATTATTTATAAAAAAACAATGAAGAAAACATAGAAAAAATAATGAGAAACGCGCGTTAGCAGGTGACTGAGTTTGACACGTTTTATTTACTTGATTTAAAGTTTCTAAAATGTAATTATGAATACTATATATTATAAATGTATAGTCATGAAGATATTTAAAAAAATATATACATAAAATCTCTTTAACCATTTCTCTTCATATGCTAGGTGTAAGGCACTCGACTCGTAGTATGAGGGTTTGAATCCACGTCACACCAACGTGCTCACCCTTGCAGCCGTGGGGCATTAAAATGTGTATTTCAATCCCACTATTCGCTGGTAAAAGAGTAGCTCAAGAGTTGGCAGTGGGTGGTGATGACTAGTTGCCCCTCCCTCTAGTCTTATACTGCTAAACTAGGGACGGCTGTCGCAGATAGCCCACGTGCACCTTTGCGCGATATTAAAACAAATAAACAAACACAAACACTTTCCTTTTTATAGCACCTTTACTGATTTAGTTTTTATTTCGAAACTGAAAATCATGTTGTTACGTATTAGAGTTTCAAGTAGGCTAAAACTGTACGGTCTTACTTACAGCAACCAATACAGAATTGTCACCAAACACGTTAAGATACAAAAAAGTTGAATTTTAACATTTTGAAACTTTCTAGAGGAGGATCAAAGCTCACAGAAAAACCTGATTCTTTGGAACTAAGTTCAAAGTTATACAATGGACTAACTGTACTCTGTCTACAACGTTATCGAAACCCGGTTTTTTGCATTGTAAGCCTGCAGACATACCGCTGTGCCATTGAAAGGCACAAAAAAATAAAAGGGACAATTTTGGTGTTTTGGGTCAGTTACACAGCCATATTTTGACTACTTTACATCGAATTTGGCGCTAAATTACTCCTTGCAGGTTCCAAGCACTGGTATAGATAGACTTCACATGTCAAAATTTACAAAGATGAGATTGTTGGGAGTTTTAAAATTATATTATTGAAGAATGTTGAAAACAAAGTGAATTTTTTTTTATTAAATGGAAAATAAATATCTGAATTTATGAAAGTTGACAACAACTCTTTATTATGAAAGCAATGTCATCAGAATATCTCAATAGACAGGTTATACTTTTTTAATCCAAAACTATACAAAATACACAAGAGTTAAAAACTCTTTTCGTTGGTTTTATTCAGCTGATGTAATTAATTGGTAATGGTATAGATTTCGAAATTATTTAGGAACAATAGTCACAAAATGGCGGCGTCATATTTGAGTCAAAATGGTTTCAACTTATAGAAATACTTATATGGTAAGGCCCTCCATGGCCAGGTGGTTAAAACGCTCGACTCGTAATCTGAAAGTCGCGGGTTCAAAGTCCCATCACAAGAAACGAGTTTGCCCTTTCAGCTGTGGGTGCAGTATAATGTTATGATCAATCTCACTATTCGTTGGTAGCCCAATAGCTGTCTTCCTTCTACTCTTACACTGCTAAATTAGGGACGGCTAGCGCAGATAACTCTCGTGTAGCTTTGCGCGAAATTCAAAAAACAAATAAAGAAACAATTACACTGAAAATCTAAAATAGGAAATAATCCTTAAAAGCCGAAAACAATCCCAACTATAGAAACGTATGTTCGCTTCAGATTATTCGCTCAAAGTTACGCAAACGGTTAACTGCGCATAGCTGCTTCTTATATTGAAGTGGTAGATTACAGGATAGTCAATGGTAATTGCTACCAACTCTTCTCTTATAGAATATAGTGATTTAACAGTTAGTTATATATAGCACATCCGCGATCCCAAAATGGGCAATGCGTTTTTACAGCAATAGTTTGCGACCTATGAACCTTTGGATCCGCCTGAGCACACTCACTACTTGATCGCACTCTACCTTTCCATAAAGCTTACCAATACAATGTTTGAACTAACGATACTGGACTCAATAAATTTATATGCATCCATTAAAAGAAGATGCCCAGTATGGTGCGTCAGCGGATAAAGGATAAAAAATAAAATATCCCATTTTTTTTTTTGCTCAGTTGTGCCACTGCATGAGAAAAGAACATAGACAAAGTTTCATTTGAATCGCGAAGTATTTAGGGGTCGCGCAACCCTTGCAAAACTCACTATTTTCCTTAAATTTACCCTACATTAGATTGTTTATGGTAATTAAATTATTTAAAGAAATTATTTAATATTTATTGATTGTACAATTAGCAAAATATAAAAACTTGAAAGAAAAATTTATTTCACTGAAATTTTATCTTGCCTGCCCCCTTCGCATTATGTTCGCCGATGTTCTTCTGCCACCTGAATCATATACTGAAATTGATCTTCGTTCTTGGTGCGGCCCTTTGCCGTAAACTGTTGAATTAAAGCTACTGCTCTTTCAGCTGCGTCAATTGTAACAAAAAGTTTCTTTACTCTGTCCTTTCCTTGTTTGTACTCTTCGGAGGCGCTCCACTCTTTCGGTGGTAATGATAAAAATGCGCTACTGATATCCAGATGGTAGAAAATTTTCTTCGTTGCCAAGGTAAAAAGTCTGGAAGTTTTCTGGAAACAGCATTACTTGCAGCATCAACTGTTAAACGTGGAGTTGGCCTAGGAGATCCTTTCACGGTATTCATATTTGAGACCATCTTGAGTTTGCTGCTATTCGTTACACCGTCATCAAAGAGCGCAAGCCCAACTGCAACCTTCATCGCCGATTCATTGCTTTTGTACCAACTTCCTTAATCATATGATTTTCAGGCAATGGAAGTTCCTTGAGTAGTGTAAGGTCCCTTCGAGCTGCTACGGAAGCATCCTTAGCTGTAAACCAGGAGAGCAAGTAATGTTCAGTTATAAAGACACAAATCGCCAAGTTTGCTGCAAAAATGTGCGTCAAATAAAACATGAGATGAAGCAGGCCGTGGTTGCAATCTACCAAACTCCTCTTGAAACATCCAAATTTTTAGAGGATATATTGCTCGAGCCATCCATCGTGCACGATGTACAGCACCAGAAGTATGGAAAGAAACTGAAGAACGTCCGTATGGAAGAGATCCAAGAAAAATGACAGATAATTCCAAGAGCTCTTTATAATCGTCCCGTGGTTGATAAGATTGAAGGAGATTCTGACATGTATTCGGAGTAGCATTGCTTCTACTGCTGCTATATACTTGTATTAATTTTTGGCCAACAATCTCTAAAGTTTAAAAACAAAGTAATATCTGGACTTTTTGATGTCTCTATCACGAAAGTAGAGAATACAGCGCTCAGAAGAATCTCCAAAATGTGATGTCTACAGGCAAGGTCCAAGAGCTCACGTTCAAGTAACATTTCAATCCTCAGACAGACGCCAGATTTGGATCTTGTATTGGTCGCCGTGGTGTCAAAGCAAAGCAATTTAATTCTGTCTTTTACATTCCATTCTACTAAAACTGATACGATCTCAGAAGCTACTGAATTTGCATCCCAACTATCAATCTTGGGCACTGAAAGAATCTTCTCTACACCTTCACCTGAAACTAAAATTGCCAAACGTTCGATCTTCTCTCTGCCAACCAAGTCAGACAGAGCTTACCATCCCAATCTAATGTCAAAGGAACGTTTGGAAAAAAACTTTGCAACCCCTAAATATTAATGTATTGGATTGATTTTTACGCTAGCATATTTTTTCATTGAATGGAATCAAATTATAAGTGAGCGACTGAGTGTCACAACTTTTTGTTTTTTGACGCACCCTAATGCCCAGGTTTACGTAGTTGAGTTCTGGATTTCGAACCTGGCGACCTGGGTTCTAATTCTTACGATTGCATAAAGTATTCTCTTCACTTCGAACCGTGTGATAATGAATGGTAGAGTGTTCCCGACTGAGGTCAGGTACAGTCATTCCTAATTCATAAATATTGGCCATAGAAGAGGGGCAACCAGTCAGTAGGAACCGCCGCCTATCAGTTGATTAGATCCGTGTAGTATGATTAACTGTAACAGTTGTAATACCTTACAGCTGAAAATATGGGAAGCCTTACCAGTATATCGCAGCTCGAACCTTGGAACTCAATAAACGCATTCTGGCACTCTAAATACTAAGCCATAGTAGGCCCATAACTGAATACGATAGACTGTGGTTGAGTATATTTATGCAATGTAAAAATTATATTTTATTCACGAAGCTCAGATTTTGAAAGATAATGGTACACAACGTGACCACAATTTATACTTCATAGCTCATCAACGAAACTCAGATATTACAAAAAACAACACTTCATACTGGTCATGTTATTCAAATTAAAATTCATCTGTAAAGTTTTTATGATGAAAGAGAGAGTTGCATATCATAACTCAATTTAAAAGGTTACAAATCACTATAAAATTCATATTCCTAAAAGATCGTGTACAACATCATATTCATAGTATAGAGATTGAATGTATTATCCTAAAACACTTTTGGAATTTCTTTGTGTCATTGCAGCCTGTATCACCACGTCTATTCATACTTTTACCTAACAACCGTGTAGCTTAATTTCCATTGCAAAGAGGCTCCATTATAAGAGTTTCCATGTCCAAAGCACACCTTTCCTAACTAAATACTTTCCGTAATTCATCTAATGTACGAGAACTGTGATTTTCCAACGCTCGTTTAAACAGACCGATCGCAGAGAAATCTTGATGGAGTAACATGAACATTAGTTCCACTTTCCAACTGTTTGACGTATGTAACTATTGAACGGCATATAACATGGAAACAATTTGTGTACATGTGACGTGAGCCGCTTTTCCAAATGGAAATTATTCTCGAATATCTCGCATATTGTTGCTTGGGGGATATGGAGAGGTTATGCCACTGACAACTGTTTTCGTGGATTCTTATTTGTTATCAAATGCCACATTTTTTACTACTTTAGGATATGACGAGGCCTTTTCTGGACGATTATGATGCCAGAAATTGATTAATGATTTTGTTTTACGACAATGGTTATCATGGCTATTCCAGCCTCGGAAATTTTAAATCCCCGATCTGAACACATTTATAATGTAAGTGTAAAAATACCTTGCGACTGAAAGAAATATCGCACACTCTTCCCAAAAGCGACCAATTTTCGGCGGTGTCACATCACCTACGAAATGCTAAATAATGTCAAATTGTAGTTCGAAGTGATTTGCTGATCTATATATTCCAAACCGACTTAATATAACGCATTCAACCCTCTGCCCAACTGAAAGTCATCAGTCAAGTTCTGATTATACAACAATCACAATGTTTGCTTCAAGTTCTTCAATAAGATTTAGATACTGGTGGATAGTCGTTTAAACGTAAATAACACTATATACATTATCTGTCATCAATAAAGACAGCCGCCTTGTTTATACGATACTTATCCTTAATATTGCGATTCATTGATGTACAGTTAATACGTACAGCCTGATAAAATATATAATAAATTACTTACCACACAGCGTGAGATAAAATTAATACTCACAATGTAGGAAATTACATAAAAGCTGATAACGTATAATTATCAAGTTATTTAAACACAGTGAAGGTAAGGTATATGCATAAAAGTATAATAATATGTATAATTATAAACTTATAAAGTAGAGTGGAGCTAAAGTAAATGTAAGTATATATATATTAGTTTGTTATAACCTAAAACCAAGCCGAAACAAAACCAAAATAAAATATAATAAATAAAAATGCTGCACTAATTAAAAAGATTCCAGGGTACGAGCTATAGTGTGGGATGTAAAATATACCTTAGGCTTCGGAGGTGACTAAAGGATTAGGACCTAAATTGCGGTAGGGATACATCATCTATTGGTCTTAACCTCCATTCGCCAGTCTCACATAGAGAAAAAAGTAAAGCAATAGCAATAGAAATAATAGATAAAGATACAGAAATTAGGAGAGCGAGATGTGGGTGCTCAAGTCCACAACGTCCCACATCTGTATCACCCTTCAATACCTGCAGACTGTTGTGGGAAGGTGACTGCTCTCCAAAGTAAAGTGGAAAAACTAATTGAAAAGTAAAAATAAGAAAAATACGGTACTACCATTTGGGGATAAGAAAGTAAAAACTTCACTTCTTTCTCTAATATACATAATTATCTTACCAGACAGTGTGAAGAAGTAGAAGAAAGATGGCAGGTAAGACGAAGTCATCAGATCCAACGGACCATCGTCTGTTGAACAACACAATTCCTGGCATGAAGACTTGTTCTCTTCTGTCGACCAACTTGACCTTAAGTCCTCCAGAAGATAATTTAAGCTCTTCTATGTAGGTTTCTTTTGCATTCTCGGAGAAGCTTAAGAATGAATGTTATATCTAACATTTTCACTTGCCCCATCTTCGCTGTACTTGTGTCTAAGAGATGAAAGTTTTATAGACATCTTTTGAGCAAAAAATGCATTCAAACATTTGCGCTAAATACGATTTATATTTCTATATTTTCTGGGACAATGTGTTGGAGATGTAAATGGTTCCTGAGGGCCAGGGGTTCGAATCCCAGTCACGCAAAACATGCTCGCCCTTTCAGCAGTGACTACATTATAGAGTACGAACAATCCCACCATTCGTTGGTAAAACAGTCCAAGTTTTGACGGTGAGAAATAATGATTAGCTACCTTCTCTCTAGATTTACACTGCTAAATTTTGGACGGCTAACGCAGATAGCACTCGTGTAGTTTTGTCATCACCACACATCGTCAACTCTTAGACTACTCTTTTACCAATGAACAGTGGGATTGACCCTCACATTATAACGCTCTATGGTAAAAGGACGAGCATGTTTGGTGGGATGGGGATTCGAACGCAGGCCCGTATTATTGTAAGTCGAGAGCCCTAACCATATGGCCATGTAGGAAGAAGCAGCCTTTCTACTTTTTAACACGTTATGAAAATGACAAGAATGCATATTGAGAAAACAAAACTCATGTACTTTGTGTATTTTCCTTTGGCAAATGAACAATTGTGTAACAAAATATAAATAAACGCTTGTAATTTTTGCATTTTTTCGTAAAGTGTCTCTTCCTTAATGTTTTTTTAAAATGATACCAAATGTTGATTTTTCATGCCTTACTAAAGCATGTTATCCATTCAATTCAGTTCAAATATTTAAAACTTCTTTACGAAAGTTTACACATTCTTTGAGCACAGAGATATGATTTATTTACGGGTTATTATCAATGTTTTTTGTGTTTTTTTGGTAGGAGGGGTTAAGTGGTTTGTGTGTGTGTGTCTTTTATAGCAAATTCATACCGACCTCGCTGCTGTGTCAACCGAAGGGGATCGTATCCTTTATTTTTAGTGTTATAAATTCAAAGACTTCACTGTTATACTGAGGGACGGGTAAATAGCAAATCAGTTAAGTGAAAATCAGGCTTATTTCTCTGAATATTTTCTGGAGTTTATGTATTCTCAAAGAATGTTTAAACTTTCGTAAAGAAATTTAACTATTTTGAACTGAATTAAATAGACAATATGGTTTAGTAAGGCGTGAATAATTAACACTTTAAAATAAACAATAAGAGCACAACATTGATCTAATTTTTCAGTCCTTACAAGGAATATCCTCGCTCCTAGCAATAAAAACGGTCAAAATAGCTTTCAAGGTTATATATCGTGTTGACAAAAACCCTCGGTTGTTAATGAATTACCTGTTACCACAGTTAAATCAAAGACATTGATTGTTATATATAACTACATTCTAATTGATGATGTATAAAAATTGTTTGAGCTTTCACTGGATTTCACTTCAGCAAACTGAAGTCGTTAAAGATAAAATTTACTGTCTATTCGAATTTAATTTCTCAATTAATATCTGTATCAACATTTTGATGATACTATAATGTATTTCGTTTGAAATATTTATAAATCATTCAAAATAAACCCTGCTGCATGTACAGTAGACATAAAAATAGATAAGTACTTTGTATTAAACGACCTTCTCCCTCTCGTTTTACAGAATTTAAGCGAAAAAGAAATTATATTTGTGGGTGAAGTACGTCATTCGGTTTCCATGACAACATAGGAGTCGTCGAGTTTTCTAAATTA
Source organism: Carcinoscorpius rotundicauda (assembly GCA_011833715.1). Classification (NCBI taxonomy): domain Eukaryota; kingdom Metazoa; phylum Arthropoda; class Merostomata; order Xiphosura; family Limulidae; genus Carcinoscorpius; species Carcinoscorpius rotundicauda. Next base: position 37,433,230 of record CM022401.1, read on the forward strand.
TGCTTACACGTAGCTGTTTTATAAACTGGATAACCAGTTCGCGTGATAAGTAATATAGATGGAATTACGGAACTGATAGAAATTTCATAAGGTGCCATACCAAGCTTTAAAAGTTGGGGTTCACTTATGCTTGAGATAAACAAAGTACATGAAAGATGTTTCACAATTTACAAGCGAATTGAGTTGTAGTTTCAAGAATATGTCTCACATGCGGTGTGGAAAATATTGCAATTAACAACGAAAAAAATTATATTGCAACTACCAATGAAAAAATTAATTAACAACAAAACAAAGAGAATTATTTTGCAACTAAGAAGGACGAAAATGTTATTTCGTTAACAATGAAGAAACTTCATTTTACACATCTATGAAATATCAAGTTACAGAATATAAAAAAGTAAAAATTGCTGAGGCAGGGTTGGAAGCCATATGTAAGAGAGACTGCCAAGAATGTATAGTATTTACACTTACCATACTATACAGCAGTAGAGTATGTTATCCAAAGTCATAAAGAAGTCCACTCTTCTTTGCTTTTTAAGGATCACATCTCTATATTTTACGAGTATTTTACTATAAGTTCCTGAATATTTCACTAGACAGTTCACACTCCATCTGTTTTTTAACATATTTATTTTGTGAAGTGTTTGAGTTTCTCATGTCTAGGCGCAGGTAGTTTAGTTGCTCTGCGCCATAAAACACTAAATCAACCAATTAATTCTCACGCCTAATAAAATGTTAAAGTATTATTCCTGTTGTCGTCTTTATCATTTTAATTAAATTTGTTTCATTTACTTTTCTTTTAAAATTCTAGTGGCCAGGTTTTCAACTTTCTTAATCCGTGAAACAACAGTGAACTATATGTTTTATTTTCATGGTTGGAAAAAATATTTCATCTTTTCTACCCACTTTTAGTTTTAAACTACTTTATGGGACAGCTGAATTTTAATTCATTCGTAATACGTATACCCCTGGAGTTATGAAAAGCCTCTCCAGAGATACAAGATAACGTTTAGAAAACATTACAAAGAAGATGAACCTCACACTGCAAAATTAAAGGGCATTCTCGTGAGCGTATTGTTGAGTTACCTTTTAGTCCCCCGCTGGTACAACGATAAGTCTGGGGATTTACAAGGCTAAAATCAGGGGTTCGATTTCTCTCGTTGGACTCAGCAGATAGCCCAATGTGGCATTGCTATAAGAAAAACAAACAAAGAAAGTTTTAGGTGATTAAGGTACTCGATTCCTAATCCGAGGGTCGCGGGTTCGAATCCCCGTCACATCAAACATGTTCGCTCTTTCAGCAGTGAGAGTGTTATTAAGTGACAGTCAATCCCACTATTATTTGGTAAAAGAGTAGCCCAAAAGTTGGCGGAGGATGGTAAGGACTAGCTACTTTCCCTCTAGTCTTACACTGCTAAATTATGGACGGCTAACCCAGATTAGCCCTCGTGAAACTCCGCGGGAAATTAAAAAAATCAGACTCAACCTTTAATATGTCACCTTTTTATTAATATAGAAACCTCTTAAATGTTGCATTTTTATATATTATATGCATATCAGGTGTAATGTGTTAAATCATTACATTGCAACTGTTATATTTTTGGAGTAATAAATGGATGGGATAAAGCATAATCAAAAATTTGGAAAACACTGTCATACATACTGAAATGGATCAGCTTTAATTTAATTTTTGGAGTTCCCTAAAAACAATTATCTACGTTTATTTTAAATTTAATGTTTTAACTCATATAAATTTTATTTACGAAAAACATTTTTATTCCACATAATTTTTAAAAATATTTTTATGACATTTTGGAAATGACTTTCAGACCCAGTTCTGTAAAGCTTATTATACCATAATTCGAGATGCAGTCGCAGTGATGGACAAATAACACCTTGTGCATTGTTTTGCTGAAACAAACAAAATTCAAGATATATTTATTGAAACATCTCGCATTTAAGAGATGTTTATTAAAAAAACACGTAGTTTCTAAACTGTTAAGTATGTTTTCATAAACACAACACACAGTTATTTAAAGTATGCTTATTAAAACGATGACAAAAGTACATGATCTCCTATGCTTATTTTTATTTTAAAAAACGCGTATCTTTAACTCGTACCCCTAGAACCAAGGGGTATCTTTACACTAAATTTGTTGAATATTAGAAGTAAGTTCAAGCTGGTGGTTTTCGACTTGCCTTTTTGAGACAAATTCAAGACAATTCTTCGTTTGTTAATTGATAAATGTTTCAGTAAAATACAGCATCCTCAAGTCTCTATATTACTCAGTATATATATATATAAATAAAATCACATTTTCAGCATCATTAGTTAAGCAATTACCAAACTTTTATGTTTCTGCTGTCGCCTTTTTATGTTTACCTTTCAATTCAAACACAAACAATTGTAGGTAGGAAAAGTCAAAACAGCGTCCGCCATACTCAGCAGTAGGATGAGCAGACAGGAACACTTTGAAAGCAACTATGAAAATAATATTGTACTCGGTTTGCTGTTCAATATCTACCTAGGTGGCTATAAAGGGTTCTTGAATACCTCTGTCATTTGAAAACTTGTGCTTGGCCGTTAAGCTCGTGATGCGCTGACGGATTTCAGTCACTTTACCACTTCAAATCACTTTTTGCAGCCCATTTTTGAATCAAAAAGTACTTTTTCTAACCAGTTTTTTGATAAACTCAGCAAACAATAGTCAGAGCAATCAAGATGATAAGGTTTTTATGTGATGAACATGAACAAAGTATTGTAGCTCTTAGTTATATAACTATTACCCTCGGGGAATTGAAGTAATGTGTTAAATCAATACATTGCAACTGTCGTATTTTTGGAGTAATAAATGAGATGAATTGGATAAAATAAAATAAATAAATGATTAACTGTTACGGAAGCGAAATTAAACGTTGTGCTGAAAAGAATAGGTGAATGAGTCGAAAATTCTGTCCGTATAAATTTAGCGTTGTTTCGTTATTGTGAACTTAAAAGTATGTAATTGAATGACTATTTTAGCGCATCAAAAAGAGGTTTGAAGATCTAGCATGTGGGGTGAACAAATACAGTGAAATATGGCAAGTAAAATAAAAGAATAAAAGAGACAAGACATGGCTTCGAATGAAATTGACACTATTTAGAAAACAAATAGAGGGGAACTAGCAAAGTTGATCTTATCTGCTTGTGAAACAATTATTGGTTTGCTGAAATAATAAATGAAGTAAACAGGATGAAATGAAACAAATAAATGAATAACTTGAGGTGAAGTGAAAATTCGTTATTTGGAATAAACTAAAAAGTGATTTATTCATTAACTAAAAACAGTAGATAGACACATAATCTACAGGATAAACAATCAAATAGTTTTCCAACGGGACTTCACAAGCGAAGTTTGATTATTTGAATATAAGAAAGAAGCTGGGCTGAAAAAAACTGAACTGTTTTACTAGTCCACATTATATTTGTAGTTGGCCAATCACAAAGTATCTTGCATGTGACCTTCGTAAAGTAGTTCATCATATACAAGGATAGAACTGATCCACTAGATAGCACACAAGTAACACATAGAGTCAATTTTCACACGATTTCAATTTTAATTACTAAGTTCTGAAGAAAAAAGTACAAAAATTGTAAACATTTAGAAACGTGATATATATGCATATGTATTACAGAAAATAGATATGTGTTGTCTGTATACCATAAACATATTCAATTTTGAAAAATTACATCGTGTTTACTTGTGACAATATAGTTTAAAGAAAGTGTAAAACTCAAACTTTAAAAATAGAAGTAAATTAACACTGGATTTGATAATGAAAATTGACTCTTAAAAGATTTGATCAATGTAACAGACACTTAAGTGAGCCATGGTATTCACCTCGACTTGAACCATACTGAGATTGCCTCTGTTTAAATCATAACTCCAGTTTTGTTTTACAAACGATCTATTTGTTTTTTGAATTTTGCGCAAAGTTACACGAGGATATCTGCGTTAACTGTCCCTAATTTAGCAATGTGAGACTAAATGGAAGGCAACTAGTCATCACCACCCACTGCCAACTCTTATGTTACTACTTTACCAACGAATAGTGGGATTGCCCCTGACGTTATAACGTCTCTACGGCTAAAAGAAAGAGAATGTCGAGCACCCTAACCATCTGGACAGTCGTCTGATAATATTGCATTGCTGAAACATTATGTGTTATTTGACGTGTGAGAAAAATAAAAGAAGCTTATTGGATTGCTAATCAAAACACTGTTCAACCTTTCGGAATTAATTTAGATCCAAGAATCAATGATCTTTGTTCATAATCTGAAAAATAGTTTTTTATTATTTGCTTATTTTTTCATGTAATATTAAAGCTGAATTTCATAAAATTTACTATTTGTTTAAGTAAATTAAGTTAATTTTTCATGCCTATGTTTATAAATTGATTAACATATCTTTATCAATCAGTCTCCAGGTGTCACCTTTATATTACTTAAACACTTCAATATAGTTTTAAATAAACATTTATTTAGTCATTTCTAAAGTAAAATATCCCTAACACCTTTTAATATACACTCTCGTCATCGGCTAAATGACCGAAAATGAGATGCTTACAATAGTATATAGAGAACTAGTCATTTCCTGGAAAAGCGGATGACATTCGTGATGTCACTAAAACCCCTTCATATATATCACTCATTCAGTTACACCGCCATTACCAATTTGCCCGTGAAGTGAGAAGGTCCACCTTTTGAAACAGCTTGGGTTACAGAGATTTTAGTTCATTTCTTTCAAGAATTCTTAAACTTGCACGTTCTTCTAACATCATAAATAACTTATGATTTAGTCGTTTCTCAAGATAGTCTTCTTTAAGAAGGAGCATACTTCGTCCCACTATAGAAAATTCACTGAAATCTTGTTCTGAACTACTGGAGTAGGAGTAACGTATTCAGAATGGGATTCGTTTTATATTCTTAGAATACTCAAATTATAATGTATTCTATCTTCGAGGCTACATTTTATTTGCCCCACATATAGTTGTCCATAAAGTTTGCATATTATGTAATATATGAGGCAATGGAGTGTACACATGAAGGAGTGAATTATACGATAGATTCTCTTACTTGAGTTGTATTGTTTACATATTCCCAAGTGACGCATCTGGGACGTTCAGGATGCCAGCTATCAAGTGAGCTATCAATACGGTTTTTACGTGTCAAGGTGCCAAATATTAGTTCCATATCTGTAGGATATTAAGGGTCAATCTCGGTAGGACCTTTCGTACTTTGTAGTTTTCAGTTATTAGTTTTTTTACTGATTGGATAATTTATCAGAACTAGATTAACGCAGTCCTTGTTATCTCTCGATTCTGATCGAAAGGACGGTCTACGAGGTGAAGTAGTGTAGTGACCTTCAAGACAAAATTACAACTGGGTTACAAAAGTCATGTATTGATCATAGTTTATTAATTTTAACAATATTCTTAGATTCATTTTATGTGCGATTAGTAATAAAAATAGAAAGTAACTTACAAAGCTGATATTTAGTTTATAAAATTATCACAAGAAAATTCTGTCACAGTTGTTGTTGTTGTTTTGAATTAAGCACAAAGCTACACAATGGGCTATCTGTGCTCTACCCACCACGGGTATCGAAACCCGGATTTTAACGTGTAAGTCCGCAGAAATACCGCTGAGCCACTGGGGGGCTCTGTCACAGAAAACAAAGGTACTATGAAACTGTTCCAAACGATATACATATATATAAGCGATTGATACTCTGCCTCATACATGGGCCGAATTTCTGTAGTACTAGGAATCTTCAATAATAGTCTTACTTCGATTAGTGTAGCTTGGTAAAATAAAATGAAATGTTGTAGGAGATACAGCCATTTTTTTTCGATATTGTGACCAACAGTTTTGTTTGAGAGCTAAAAATAGCAAAAAACTGGAAATTTAAGAAAAATGAACGAATCAATAACTTAATTTTATTTCTTTAAATATGTATCATCATCTTCAGCTTTTCCAAGCTATAAAAACAGCAACTACTTACATTAATTATATCTTATGTAATCCAACCTAACATCGTGCAGTGAAAGAGTTCTAATTACAGAGGAATAAAAAGCCTTTCCAAAATGAAACACTTTTGCCCCAAACTCACTGAACGATCTAAAGCTAATAGATACATTTCATAGGTGGAAACTGAAAACATCGCACAACACAACTTACATAACAGAAACATACTCTGAAACAATACCTAAAAACAATCTGGAGCAATGCCAGGCTGTACAACGTGTACAAAAAAAGCAAAAAAAAACTTTCTGCTTTCTTTCCCAAAGTAATTGTAATAAAGGTGACACATCTTCTGGCGCCTATAATAATCGATTACAATTTTGAAATGACGTAGGCTTCCAAAGTGAATGTTCATAAGCTTCATTCAAGTCTCGAAATCAACGACTGTTTTGATGACATAATTTAAGAAATTGGAATCTCAACAATTCCATTAGATAACATACCTTTCAAGTTCCCTAACACAGGAGCAATTAACTTTGATCTGGTTAAATGTATTCTTTAAAGCCAATATTCATGTAATAGCTTCTACCAGAATAGTTTCTAAAATTTTAAATAAAATTTTGGATTAATAATAATTAGTCTCAATTATGAGTGACAGACAAACCACAAAAACCCAATACAGTCACTCTGCCATGAATCATCAGTTGCGTATTTTCATTGTTAGCTGTAAGATCTGCGGTAGGTTTGTAAAGATGTGTTTCGAGATTGACTTTTCCATGTTTTGTGGAAGCTTACTGCGATTAAAAGTGCGGTGTAGGAAAACTTTATACATTTTTAAATTTTTAACTGTAAAATGCGTTTTAAATGTTTATCAGTGGTCAAGCACATAGTATACTATTATATTTCAAAGGAAAATCTAATGAAATAAAAATATCTCTTTTCTTGGAGTTTATTTTTTCTTTATGCTTTTTGCATTTTCTGTGTTTGCATAGAAATACTTGCATGATGTCATTCAAAGTATTTTCACTCATATACTTCTACTACTTTACTTTGGAAGATACACACTTTCTTACTTTTGAATTAAATACTTGCATGAATAATTCCAAAATGTGTGTGCTACCCAGTTTGTCAAAAGTAACCTGATGCCATGACGCATGTTGACCATTGAATGCAGCTGTAGTTTTACTCTACATCAAATAACATAATTTTCGTTTCACAACATTCACATGCTCTTAATATGACTCCATAACATGCTGTGTTTGGTTTATGAAAATAAGACTCATGCAAATTCTCAGATTCATTTAGACAGAACACAAACAGCAACAGATTTTAACAGGACACAAATCCACTTATCATATAAATGCGTTTGAAATATATTTCAATTGAATCTTCTGTAACTGTGTAAATAGAAACTGAGTAAAATTTAGTTAAAGAGTGTTTTCCTATCTATTCTTTTCATTACTGGACTGTCACGAGAATTGTTTGATTTGAATTTCACGTAAAGTCCAGGGGGGTATCTGCGCTAGCCGTTCCTAATTCAGTAGCGTAAGACTAGAAGGAAGGCACCACCCACCAACAACTCTTGCGCTGCTATTTTACCAACTAATAGTGGGATTGATCGTCACATTATAACGCCTCCTCGGCTGAAAGTGCGAGCATGTTTGGTGCGATGGGGTTTTGAACCTGTGATTCTCAGATTATGAGTTCAGTGCCTTAGCCCACCTGGCCATAACGGGCCTAATTCAGATGGAAGTGTTAAATAGGAAATATTTTATGAAACTTTACTTAAAAGTATAATTATTTCCAATTCCAATAAATATTTCCGCCTCTTCTAATCTGTTTGATGGCGCCCTGAATCAACAGTTGGTGTTCTGAAAACTCAGAATAGAAAATCATCATTCACAAACCCCGAAACTTCCCACGCACTTGGGTCTCAGTCTCGAATCTTTTAAGCATTTAGTGACGCAATTTTTATTTATTATTGTTAGATTCTGTCAGATAAACTTTATCAATACAATATTTTTGATTCTCAAAGCACAATTAATTTTTTTATCTATTTTTAAAACGAATTCGTAAATTATATTTATTTATAATTGTTTTTCCTTCTATGAAATATTAAGAAGTTTCTTTGTTTTATAGCGCAAACGTGCAGAATGAGCTACCAGCCGTATGAATCGAAATCCAAAGTTTAGCACATTCAACCCAAAATCAGAAAAAAAATTATTTTAAGATAACTTCAAACTTTTATAGTTTTTATACGTAATACAACTTTATTGGAACAATAATATCATTATAATCTTCATTTAATGTGCAGCAATTCATTTTTTTTTGCGCAAAACTTCACATTAACATGTTAGTGTTTTGTCCACCGCAAATAATCGAACTCCAAATTTAAGCTTGTTAGTTGGGGGTTGAATTCATACTGAATATCATATTTCTTAGCTGTAAACGTTTTATACAACTCTCACAGCTCTTGCAATCATTTTCCCAAATTTAAATTTCATTTTATTTAATTAAAAGCTTCTGAAACAGTAAGCAAAATAAATATCAAATGAATAATTAAACTGTAAATATAAACACTTACACAATTAAAAGATTGACAAAGCCGTCAACGACTTTTATATAAAAAACACATTTCGTGTTCAATGTTTTGTTGAACTACTACGTCTAAAGTTTGATAGTTATCTGTTTTAAAGGTAATGTAATCGTTACCCAAAAATATCATGTGCTCTCATTTTGTTTTCCATTGCTTTTGTCATGAACTTGAAAAATGTATTTTTTTCAACGAAATGACTTTTGAGTGTAAGTTATTAATACTATTGTAAATAACTGTTTGAAAAATCAATCGTGTATTAACAGTAATTTATGTACAAGTTATTATCATAGAAATGATGGTAAGGATGCCAGTCCAGACTGAAAATAAGAAAGTCGATGGGTCGTTTCCTGTTTTTACATATTATGTCCCTCACTTTATGTAACATGAAGTTATTTAATTACAGTATTCCAAGAGTTGGCAATTGTTGCTGTTTGCTAGATGTCTCTCCTTTAGTTTATCAGTTCAAAACTAAGATAGGCTTGAGCAGACAGCCTTTGGTTAACTTTGCGTGAATTTAAGAAACCATTAAATAAAATTAAACTAATTTATCTCTCGGACAGTAACTGCAAATAATAAGAGAAACGGCTTAAGTATGTATCAAGAAATTAAAACAGAAACGTTGACTGGACTTAGTTAAGAAAGATATTGGACAGAATGAAAAACAAAGTAAACCAGTCAAACAAGTCAAAGGATGAGTGTGCGAAATATTAGACTGCTCTTCTAATTTAAGGAAACAGAGGTTTGAATTCTCTGCTTATACTTGAAATATCTTTATTCTAAGATAAAGAGAGTACGACATTATGCACATAGAAACAAAAACGTTATCCCTTTTAAAATGCAGGTGTCAATCACATTACTAGTAATCTCATTAGTAAAATAAGAAAGGACGTAGTCTCTAAATATTTCGAAGCTTAGACTCGAAAATGTCACAGGATAAAATTCGTGTCTCCTACGTCTTCATTCAGAAAGCCTGGAATCATCCAAGTGTGGCAAACTCATTGACCGTGTTTAATAAGGTACGTCTTGCAAAAGACAGGTGTCCTATGTTATAAAGTCCATGATTGTGTTTTTGAGAAAAATTTGGTAAATTAACTTGTTTTTTCTCAGGGAGAAATACAATATCGCATGTCTTACATTCCCTTGTTTTCTAGAGCCATTTCTAACTTTAAGATTCAAGTTCAACAATATGTAATATTTACAAAAAAGAAAAAAAAGACACAAAACTATAACTTTGGAATAGTCATGAAATACTTCATTTATTGCATCCGACAGACACATAACATGACGGTGGGACAAGGCTGGCAGGCAAACCTGCTTCACAAAGAATACTTTAATTTACATTCATAAAAGTTAAAACATAAACTTAAATTAAATACAAGGTACATGATTTGAAAATTAACCCGTTAACAGCTGTGTATAATATTGATAATAATCAAAGTAAGGGCTTTAACACAGATCAAAATGATATAGTTAAACACTGATTGATAAAATCACTAAAAGAAATGCATTACATTTCATTAACACTTATACAAAAATAATGGGAAAATAAAATGGAGAATAAACATCCCTCACATACACACACACACACTTATTTATAAAAATACTGTTTCAACAGTTTGGTTAATATCAAGAACTACAATAGTGGTTCATAATAGGAATCGAAAGTAGTTCCACAAAACCATAATAGAACGTGAAGTCGACAATCACATGAAACAGTGAAGATTTAGTTCAAACAACATTTTAAAAATTTTACAATTGACTGCTAAGATTTTTCACGTATGGAAATACACAAACGTACGCATGTTAGACTTATGAGAAAATCTGCTCAAATAGCTCGTTTGTAACTATTATCATATTCCCTTGTTAGCCTACACCAGTGATGGCAAACCTATGGCACACAAGAGCATTTTGCTGACACACGGCATACAGTGCCCCTTCTTCATTCTTTACACCCTAACGCTAACCCATAATAACTAAATATATGTATAATGATTATCATTATTGCCAAATGCAGCAACGAAAGATTTTTTTCCAATCCGGGAACAATAAGAAATGTTCACAGCAGATGTCTCACGTCCTCTTGGCACCAGTCTTGTAGTTGAGGGAACATATAACACAGAATGACACATTTTGAAATCCTCGCATACCCAGCGTACAAATTAGTACTTGAGTAAAAATAGAAGTATTGTTTGTTTGTTTTATTTTCGAGTTTCGCACAAAGCTACTCGAGGGCTATCTGCGCTAGCTGTCCCTAATTTAGCAGTTTAAGATTAGAGGGAAAGCAACAAGTCATCACCACCCACCAACGACTAGTGGAACTGACCGTCACATTATAAAGGCTCTACAGCTGAAAGGGCGAGCATGTTTGGTGTGATCGGGATTCGAAGCCGCGACCCTCAAATTACGAATCACATGCTTCAACACGTTTGGTCATGCCGGGCCGAAATAGAAGTAAACTATTGGTATTGGCTTTGATCTGCCAATAATTTTTGTATGTTGTTTGCGAGTGAATATTGGATATTCAGTGATAATAACGGTAAATATGCATTTATTTTTTTCATAGTAAATATATTAATTATATTATTAAAATTATGTTATTTGGCGTAACATGCGTATATTTTTTTATCAGTTAGTTACTTATAGATTTATTTTTACGTCAAGAATATAATTTTTCACCAGCTGTTATGTTACGGTAAGTTAACTTATTGTATCTAAGTTAATTGATGAGATATTTTAAAACTGTATTTACCCTTTTCAGCTTGTCAGAATGTCAGCTCAACCAGCAAAGAAACAAAAACATTCAAACAAAAATAGCAGCAACAGAGATTTTCAATAATTGTGGACTGAAAGATTTGACATAGCTGATGTTGTGCGGATTTGTAGACAGATGTTTTACTTATAAATTTCTCCTCACATTTAAATGACTTGAGCAACAAATTGCAGGGATCTGGCAAAGCACTAGATGTTATATTTGATAACATAAAATATTTTGAAATCAAACTGAATTTTTAAACATGATGTTTACAATGGCTTTTTAGAAATATTTTTCAAAATTTAAAAAACACATGACAGATCTTGAAATTCATGAAAAAATATACAATTGGCGCTTGCAAATGCAATTTTCAAGCATCATTAATTCAACTTTCGAACAATTTTCTTTAAGGTTTAATAAGTTCAGGTTATAAACTGCAAAATTCATAAAGAATGCAGACAGTGTAAAGTTAAATAAACTGAATTTGAAAATGTTGCAGTGGATTGAATTAAATAATTTTAAGATGCAACTGATTGAGTTATAAAACAGCTCAATTGGGAAGCAAAAATTTGTCGACTTAAGAGCGGAACTAGAAAATATTGAAAGAGATCGGTTAGTGACTGGAATAACACAGAAAATTGCAAGAAATGAGATTCTGAAACTCTGGAATTCTACTTATGAAACTTTTGACTGTCTGAGAAATGTCACAATGGCAGTATTAACAGTATTTTCATCAACATATTTATGCAAGTCATTATTTTCAGTGATGAACTTTGTAAAGTTATATGAATAGTCTTGTTGATGAAATTAGTACTGCATGCATAGTCCTCAAAACCAAATGCAAGCCTGATATAAAATATCTGTCATTGCTGGTACAGCAGCAAGTCTCACCAAGAGAAAAATATGCTTATTTTCCTTTTCTTAGTTTTTTATATGCCCCCCAGTGGCTCAGCGGTATGTCTGCGGACTTACACGCTAAAATCCGGGTTTCGATACCCGTGGTGGGCAGAGCACAGATAGCCCATTGTGTAGCTTTGTGCTTAATTCAAAATAACAACAACAAGGTTTTTTATGTTACATAATATGTACCGAATCTTATCGCTTCACAAAATACTTTCTGTTAACAGTAAAACAACGAATAAATGTAAATAAACAAAAGAACCCTTTCTTTTTCCTCAAAAAATCCATTGTTATTGTTAATAATTCATTAATTTTATTTCTTGTGAATTACCATAGTTAAAAATAACATGTAACTCCAAAAGCTATTTTATTTAAAATACCGTAGTCACCCAAGTATAATGATCCCCCCACTTTTGAATCGAAAAACTGGTCTTTTTCGACATACCCAAGTATAACGCTCCCCCTAAGTTTTCAGATTTTTCATGAAAAAAAATTATTTCTCACAAAAAATTACATTTTCTGCATTTCAATCAGAATTCATCAAAGTCATCATCATCATTGTCACCAAAAAGTTCATGAAATTCTTCCGGAGTCAGTCTTTCATCTGTATCCCAGTTGGGGTCAGCATGGTCTTTATCTCCTTCATTTTCTTCTTCTTCTTCTGTGTCTTCTTTCGAGAGTTCATCATCTTCTGTGCCATCCAAATTGTTTGAGATTCCAGTCTTCAGGAAACCCTTGACAACCATCTGAGACGGAATGTCATTCCAGGCTTCCTTGACCCAAGTAGAGACTAGAGAAAGGCTAGGTCTCTTAAAGTTTCCACTCTTGGTCTGTTCTTGCAGACCAGAGGCCATCCATTTTTGCCTCATTCTGTCCTTGAATGGTTTGTTCAGAACGACATCCAGAGGCTGCAAGATAGATGTCAAGCCACCAGGAATCACTGCTTGGGTGGTGTTGAGAGAAGCACATTTTCCCTTCACTTTGTCAGTCTTGTGTGCTCTGAACTGATCCCACACTAAAAGGGATTTCTTCTTCAGGAGAGCTCCAGGCCTGCTATTCCAAACTTGATTGAGCCACAGCATAATTCCTTCTTCATCCATCCATCCTTTGGGATGCACATGGATCACCACACCAGCTGGAAATTTCTCCTTTGGAACTGTCTTTCTCTTGAAAACCACCATTGGCTTGAGCTTAGTTCCATCTGCCATGCAGGTCAGGACTGTGGTGAAGTGTGTCTTTTCATATCCAGTTGTTCTGATTTGGACAGTTCTGCTTCCCTTGGACTCAACTGTTCTCCTGCTAGGCATGTCAAAACACAGAGGTGTTTCATCCATGTTCCCAATCTGTGAGAGTTCAAAGTCATGCAGCTTTCTTTGCTTCAACACATAGGAGTGAAATGAAGTTACTTTGTCAGTAAGTTCTGAAGGTAGTTTTTGAGCGTTTTTTGTCTTCTGTCTCAGGCTTAAGCCATTTCTCTTCATTCTCACTGTAACTTCTTTACCTGCACAGGCCAATCAGTGCATGACCTCCGTATCCACTTTGGAGGTCGACTCTGTCGTTTGAAAAGCGTAAAGGATTGTCTCACCGAGGCAATCCTTGATTATGATTGGTTGTCACCCGAAGACTCGGCTTTATCCGTGGGCGTCGACTGTCTGGCGCCTCTATTGTCCATTAAGAATGAAATGAATGACGCCTACACAAGTTGTTCATTGTGAACTTTTACTCGATAAGATGAAGCATTATTCGGTAGCTGAGAAAAACCAAGCGATAGGGGCGTTCCGACTTGGATGCTCAATTAAGCGGATTTTTCGAGTCCTGCAACTTCCCTCCTTGTATTATACTGATTGATAAAATACCACAAACGTACCAATAAAAGTTATTACATAATTTGATCTCCTCTTACACAGAATTTGACTTTGCAAACTGGGATTTCTCACATACTCAAGTATAATGCTCCCCCCAACTTTTGATGTTCAAATTTGGGACGAAAATGGGAGCATTATACTTGGGTGATTACGGTAATTCAGAATAATAATAAAAGATAATTTGCTGCTAAAAATTGCCATTGGTGCGCGTAAGAATTTTTTAGCTTTTTAGAAGACTATTCCAAATTTGGGCACACACTTTCAGAAAGGTTCGCCACCCCTAGCATACACCAAAAGCGGCTTGGCAAATTGTACCCAGTCCTTTTGTATTATACTAGATAAAATACTGCAAAGGCTGAAGGAGTATTGGAAAATTGAATTGTTTCTTTTATATTTTAAATACGCTAAAAACATAACAATTATAATGTAAAACATGTTATCATAATATTTTGAAGTTAGCTGTACTTAGAAATATCTAGTGTTCCTTCAAAAGCATTAAGTGCAAGGTGAAAAAGGAATTGCCAGCCTATAATAAATGAACATTAGATAACTGTAACATATAGATACTCAATGTTTTGTACACCGTACAATCGGTGTCTTTAAGTGGCCCAACCCATGCACTATATATGAGGTGAAAATCGTATCAGCTAGTTACTACCCATGTTGTTTAGCATTACAGTGTATAAAGTTAGGTACTGTATGAAGTAATCCTTTATCCATAGTCAAACATGAAAAGTCATAAGACAATATAAATAAAAAATTGAACATTTAGAAACGTGCCAAAAGGGATCGTAAAAAGGTAAAGAAATAAGGCTGAAGATACTGTACACATTGTTTACTGAAACTACAAGCCTCTATTTTGGCTCTACTAACCTAAATTTCAAGTAACAGTATGGAGCTAGAACAGAAGTTTGTAGTTTTAGAGTAAATACTGTCTACAGTATATTCAGCTCTGTTTCTTTTCTTTTTTTTCCGGTCCCTATTTGCAGATTTTAAATTAGCAGTATTTTATTTATTTTGTTAATATTAAAAGAAAAACTTTGTTAAAAATAGCAAGATCAAAGCAATAATTAAAGACAATTTTTAATTGTCGAAACGAGCCTTAACAACCTCAAGTAAAAATACTAAATACGTTAAAAATACTACCAGAGCACTGGCTATAATGTGGGAGATAAGATTTGACCAAGGTTTTGGAGGTGACTGTGGAAGCAGGATCTACACTGTAGTGAGGATACACTGTCTACCATTTCTTAACATGCGTTCACTAATCTCATATGTTAAAGTAAGAAGATTAAATATAAACTATGTAAGAAAATGAAGATAAGAACATATTGGAAAAGCAGGATTTAAATAGACAAATCCACAACATTCTACGTCTGTATCTCTGCAGACAGTGGGAAGCCAAGTGCTCTTCATAAACATATAAAATGAAAGAAAAAGTTGTTATAGTATAGACTTTACGAGTAAGCGTAATGGATGGAAGCTAGGAGTTATATGAGTTCAGAGTATTTTGTACTTTTGTACATTTGGATGGAATTAAATAAAAACTCGTTTGTAACAAGAGATAGGAAATTGAGCTTTTGCTTTCCCCAAATATAATAAACGTTAAACATGAATTTCTTCATGTTATCCTGTATCGTTACGTCAAGACTGATGCTGATTAATCAAGAAATGTGTAAACGCATATGTAATAGCTAATACGCATTTATTTATATAGAAGATAAGGTCCAACTCTCCAGTCCCTTCCTAACTTTCTTCATGTCATCATGTATCGCTGTATCAAGCTTAGCATTAACTGATCAAAAAATGTAAAAACCTATAAGGAACAGCTACGAATTGATAGATATACTGCTGTGTATTTGTTTTTTGGACACACGCACTTTGCTTTATATAGTTTGTTTAGTGTATTGCCAATGTTAACTTATTAATTTCAGCTTTTGCGATTATAAAGGGGCTTTGATAAGATTCCCTTACTTAGAGTAAGATTAGGACCTCATTTGTTTCTTTTCTCTTTCAGTTAAAACGTTTTGTTACCTACTAGACCTAATTTATCAATATGCATTTAATAATGAGTAGCAAGCATGGAAACAAAGTAGTAAATGGAGCTCGAATTTTTATAATACGCCTATAGATCAAACGTTGTTTTTAGTTTTGGTATAGATCAGTGTACAGACATCAAGGTCCTAATACCAGATATAAGTGAAACTGATTCAGCTAGTTCTTTGCACGTAGTGCCAGGTCAAAATACTATACAGAAGTGACAGCATCCAGTTTTTTTCCTTTAATTTATTAGTTTGAAATAAATGGTGGATATCCTCAGACAACCTTCTAAATAAATGAACCTTCTCAAAAACAGACAGTGAGAAAATTATTGATTCGAAATAATGAGGGGTTCAACACGATGTTTTGATAGATTATGTGGTGTAAAATTCACATTTGAGGTCTTAAAACAAGTTTATAAGGAAAGTTACTTAAGGCTCTTAGTTTTACATATTTATCACAATTACTTTCAGATCGTGTGTAAATTAGGCGAATTTGAGGTTTAAGAACGAGTACGACATAAAACGTTAAAACATTTTAAGTAAAACTTTTTATTTCAAGAGTATATTTAGAGTTTGAAGAAATAAAAGCTGTCTTCCCTCTAGTCCTACATTGCTAAATTAGAAACGGCTAGCGCAGATAGCTCTCGAGTAGCTTTGCGCGAAATTCAAAACAAACAACAAGATTATGAAACAAAATTTTTACTTTTTCTTGTTCCTGTGCATAAAGTGTTTTTTCCAAATTGCTTATGCCTAAAGCAAATGGAAAAGACCGATTTTTCTCTCCAAACTTTGCTTCTGTGACCTGAGAAATGAAATTTTCAAATTTACCTCTTTTCCAGTGCTGTAGAACTCACAAGACTTTTCAAGAACCTATAGAATTTTCCACAACTTTTCATAGTAATCTGTATACAGGGGCTCACGATTTCAGTTTAGTTCTAGCTGCCTCAGTGAATACATAGACCTATCTGATTTTATCAGAGATGGCATTAAGAAGCTGCAAGCATTCTCCAGACACATTCTGCTATGTATGTGGCCAAAGTATTAAGACAAGAGCGAAAAAGTACTCTGTAACAGCATCTTCTAAAATGCGTGAAACCTACAAGGCATATTTTACTTGCGAGCACTGCAAAATACGCTAGAAGGTAAGAAATAATTTTTGCTTGCCTGAATAATAAGATTTTATATTGAATAAATTTTAAACCTTTTAAAATTAAAATATCTTTTTATTTTAAGTTCCAATAGTATAGAAAAATATCAGATATAAAATATTTTGCGTGAACCTCTTACACACTAGTTGTGGATGAAATAACATTATTCTTCATAATAACAATTTTATTTTGCTCTTTTGCAGGATGGAACAGAGGGGAAAAGAAAGCCATGAAGTTTGCTATCCCCAGAATTTGGCATGACCCCACTGACCACTCAAGCATTTGCTACTTTTGTATGGTGGACCCTTCTAAACGTCGAGCTGGCAAGAATGTATCTGCTATTATGTATCCCGGCCTTACATCATCCATCGACCAAGTGTCACACCGCCCTGAGCTCCCTGTACCCAACTCCGTCAGAAAGAAAGCAGCCATTTCGAAAAACTATCCACTTCTAAACACATTTGTTCATTTTTATATAACTTTAGTATAAATACATCTAAATCTTGACTCATATGTTGTTTTATTCAGACCTTATGTAAATGAAAATGTGCAAATTTGCCCGTTTTTACATAGAAAATAGATTAATTTATATATTATTTATCCAGGTCACAAAAGCCAAGTTTGAAGGGAATAATGGCCATTTTAGGTACTTTTACAACATAAGCAATTAAGAAATAACATATACAATCCAGGAACAAATTTTGTGTTGCATAGTGTAATGAATTAATATTCTGAATAATAGTGGATAAAAGTAAGATTTCTTAAAATGGTAAATAATTTTGAGTTATTGACTAAGGTTGTTGCAATATAATAATAAGTTAATACTTGGAATGATAAGAATGGGAACATTAATTCCTTCATAATAAATATACAGTCATGTGAAAAAGTTAGAACACCCTATGAGAGCCTGTGTATTTTTCTAACATTTTTAGATATATAGATAATTAATCTCAATTTTAACAACATCGAGAAATTATAGGAATATAACTAAACAATTAAAACTGAGGAAAAGACTTTTCAAGATCTTTTGTAAATGAAGTTCTACAAAAATGCATATTCTAACAGAGGAAAAAGTTAGAACACCCCCACATTTTTTCCCATTTAAAATGGCTCAACTCACACACAGGTGTATCACACCAGGTGCACATGATTAAAAGGACGTTACTCAGCATTTTGAATGAGGCTTGCCCTATTTAAACCTCAGACATTTAGTTTGAAGTGAGAGTGAGCACCATGGTGAAAGCAAAAGAGCTGTTTGAGGCCTTCAGAAAGAAAATGGTAGCAGCTTATGAGTCTGGCAAGGGATTTAAAAATATTCCAAAATATTTTGAAATCAGCCATTCCACTGTCCAGAAAATAGTTAACAAGTGGAGGGCTTTCAAAATAACTGCCAACATGCCCAGGTATGGTTGTCCAAGCAAGTTCACCCCGAATCAGACCGCAAGATGCTAAAAGAGGACTCCAAACACCCTAACATGTCATCACGGGACCTACAACAGGCTACTGTTGATATGAAAGTGCATGCCTCTACAATCAGAAAGAGTCTGCATAAGTTTAACTTGCATGGGAGGTGTGCAAGGAGAAAACCTTTTCTTTCTGAGAGAAACATCAAGGTCAGACTGAAGTTTGCCAGAGAGAATGTAGACAAAGACCAGGACTTCTGAAATAATGTTCTTTGGACAAATGAGTCTAAACTTGAATTATTTGGACACCAGGTCAGAGAACATGTTTGGCGTAAACCAAATACAACATTCCAGGGGCTGCTTTGCTGCAGCAGGGCATGGACAGCTCACAATCATAGAATCCAACATGAATTATACTGTGTATTAGAGGGTGCTTGAGAATCATGTGAGACATTCTGTACGAAAATTAAAGCTGAAGCGGAACTGTACCCTGCAACTCGACAATGACCCAAAACATACCAGTAAATCCACCAAGGACTGGCTGAAAACTAAGAAATGGAGAGTTCTGGAATGGCCGAGTCAAAGCCCAGATCTTAATCCCATTGAGATGTTGTGGGGTGACTTGAAACGGGCTGTACATGCAAGAAACCCCTCAAACATCTCACAGCTGAAAGAATTCTGCATTGAGGAGTGGGGAAAACTTTCTTCAGACCGATGTCAGAGACTGGTAGATGGTTACAAGTAGCGTCTCACTGCAGTTATTTCAGCCAAAGGGGATAACACTAGCTATTAGGGGGAAGGGTATCCTAACTTTTTCCTCAGCTAGAATATGCATTTTTTTAGAATTACATTTACAGAAGATCTTGAAAAGTATTTTCTTCAGTTTTAATTGTTTAGTTATATCCCTATAATATCTCAGTATTGTTAAAATTGAGATTAAATATATATATATCCAAAAGTGTTACAAAAATACACAGGCTTTCATAGGGTGCCCTATTACTGTATAAACAAGTTACAAACTGAATTGCACTGATTATCATTTAGTATTTATTTAAAACATTACATGCATAAAATGTGTAAAAATATCTATTACACAAAGATATAAGTACAATTTATATAACTTGTATCACATCTGTTCTTCTAACACATATGCCCATATGTTCTTCTAAGCTATATGCCAATAAATGTCATAGAATTAAACCTACATTTCACAGCTCACTAAGTGCACACGTAAACAAACACTTACCGCACACACACAAGTATGGATACTTCTGACTTATCATTTAGTAGATATATTCTCAAAACTGGAAAGCACATAATAACGTCCTTAATTTATTATTTACCAGTCACAAAGACTAATCATACAAATACTAACTGTTGTTTGTCCAATATCATTACTTATCTGAGATACATGATTAATAAACGTAAGCATACAGTTAATACTTAGACGGAATCATATTAATCATATTCGGTGTTTCTCCAAGCACATATTACATATCACTAAATTCAACTAAATGAAACTATCAACAGTTTTACACACAACGCACATAGTTTTCTTCCACATACCAATATTTAGGAACCTCGTGTCCACATTTTTTTTCGACATGAAAAGTCATTACGGCTGTGTAATGTGACAAATTTATGTCTAGCTCTCAGTGTCTGTTCTCTACCAAATGGATACATTACAATCTGTTTTGAAAGTAAAACCACAATTTTCATTCTTCACTTCTGGTTGGCAGTGCCCACATAGTTTTAGGTATACGTGAGGGGGATGTATACCTCTACAGATTGTAGGAAAGAGAGAAGGTGAAAGACAAAAGGGAATAATAAAAGAGTTAATTTCCAACATTTGACACTTTTAAGGCTGCGCAACACTTTTAAATCACATTTATGATAGTTGTAATATGTCAAAAATAACATGTTTAATATCAATGAAAAATAATACCATCAACAAATTCCTGCTCATTATTTTGCATAAAACAGTTAGAGACACAAATTAAACAGTGGTCGTTATTTTCGTGTCCATGCACAATTCAATGCAATATTCCACTTTTCGGACCACACAGAGTAGCTGAAAGATGACCTATTATTCTTACTCCGTCTTGTCCTCTCGAATCATTTATAGACTGACCTTCTAACATCTATATTTCAATTATCAAGCATTACATTTAACATGACGTCATTTCACGGGCAAAGATGATTAACATCAATACTAACAGTAGCAGCGAGCGGGCTTCCTGCACATGCACTGCTACGTTTCCCTCGAGTTCGCTACAAAGGGTATTGTTTGTGGATGGCAAGCAATAAAGGCTATGCGACACAAAACATCGTTAACTAAGCAAACGCTTGACATCATGGCAACAACAGCGTTAGGTTGAGGGCCAGAATATATGCATAGCTTGTGGTTCTGTGATGTTGAAGTCTGTACCACAGCAGCTGATGAAGGGTAGTGAACTATTTACAAAAAGTCACGTAGTGGCTTTAAACTGGCAAGTTTATATATATATATATATATATCATAACTCACGCGACATTTTTTGCCTAAATAGTTTCTTTTCACTCGCGTCTCTTTTTTATTAGTTTATAATCATTTCTACCAAGTATAATACAAAATATTATGGAGTTAGTTCAGAGATAAAAAAAAATATATATACTGTCGTATGATAGAAAAGATAGACTGTTATGTTTAACGGTATTCCATAATATTTTCCATATTTAAAAACTGATCTTCTGTTCGTATTTATTCTTGTATGTATTCGAATAAATTGATGAATTTGAGAAATCAACAAAAAGAACAAAATTAGCTCTACGATTATTTTACTCTCATGGCATAAAATTGCAGATAAGAAATGTGTTATATTATCGTAAAAGTATCTCAAGCTTGGTAGATAATGCTTTTACATCTCATACATTAAAATTTAGTTTTACGTTTGCAGAGTTCTCAGACACTATGTTTGGAATAAAAAGAATAAATATAATCCATTTGTGTATTTAAAGACGTAAATAATAAATACTTCATTCTTATTTTTAAATACCTATAGTTTGAAAGGGATAATTAAAAAATCTTACCCACTGTAATGATAAGTCACAAACACATCACGATGGCAGGCGCTTTGATTATACTTCGTACAGTGATACGTCGTTCCTTCGAATAGAGAGAGATGCAAACATTCTTCTTACAAGCGCCACCATCCTACATGACGCAAGTGAGTTATTTCAGACGCCCAGAAACACTAAAATATTATACCAAGAAATATTTATTTATTCTCCAAAGATTGAAACCACATCATTATTATATTCATTATACACACCTGCTTTCGGTTTTCACTAGTGCATCTTTAGATGTGTTATTGGGAGTTTTCACTGAACAAAGAACACTAAGTACTCTCGCCGCTGGAGGGCGCTTTCCTCGAAAGGTCAGAATAAGTCCATAACGCTTTCCTTCTGGCTAAAATCAATAGTTGCGCCAATAATTGTGCTGGTAGTATAAATAGAAACAGCGGAGAAGAGGGTCAGAAAAACACGTTAGGAAACGATAATCGCGTTGTGATGAAAGTCTGTCATTTTGAAATATTAAACAACAGCAAATTAATACTTAAAATTTTCCTTTTATCAGTCATAGAGCATAAATAGAAACAAAATTTTACTGCGTGTATTCTACATTATCCACTGCAGAATTACTTGGAATAACAGTTATATTTACTGAGCATAATAAAAGCTTATAGAAAATATGCATAAAGTTGGAGAGAGTCTCAAATTGTTAATTCTACTATAAAATTGCCCTAATAGCGATATTTTATTTTTACTTCCTCGTTTTATCTCGTTTCAGTTACAACAGTCTGTTGTTCGTGCACATTTAAATTTTCGAACATTCATCACTTCTCCATTTATACATATCACACATACTTATGTAACATAATATCTGTATGGAAGTATCACTAAAATATAGAATAATAAATAGAACAAAAAATTGTTTATACCCATTAATTGCCGGATTATCATGTTTCATTCTTTTTTCGCTTTCTTACTCAGTATTATTTTCATGCCTGAACCTTAAACTCATTGTAGAATTCAAATGTAGGAAACGAGTAGAATTTCACTTCTGCTTATAGTTATACAAAGGAAAACATTTAAATTCCAGTACTGGTTTGGTTTGTTTTGAATTCCGCACAAAGCTACTCGCGGACTATCTGTGCTAGCCGTACCTAATTTAGCAATGTAAGACTAGAGGAAAACAGCTAGTCATCACCACTCACCGCCAACTCTTGGGCTATTATTTACCAACTAATAGTGAGATTGACGGTAACTTATAACCCCCCATGGCTGAAAGGATGAGCATGTGTGGTACGAAGAGATTTCGAACCCGCGACCATTGGATTATGAGCCGTGGGCCTTAACCACCTGGCCATACAAAGCCTTCAGTACTGAAATAAAAATTCACAAATTTCCTTTTAACATAAGGCGCCTTTCTACCAAAAATGAATAAATAAATAAAGAACACAATAGTCAGAATACAAAATCTCGACTGTGTTTCACAAAACTTAAGACGTCTTCCAAACAACGTGAACTTTTGTTTTGCCATTTTCTCGTTCAAGTGAAAATCATTTTTTGTGTATTTGAATGTTACAAACTATCACTGTTTAATATAAGTCAGAAATTATATCTCATTCAGCATAATTGTTATTCTTGTGGCTTCAAGCAGAAAAATTAATTGGTACATTAAAGAGGATGCTTAGACTGTTTCACGTCTTAGAACAGACTCCCTTTTAACATGCGGCATATTTAAAAAACGTCGACGAATTGCGTGACCTCGATAAATCGATTAGACACATGCAGAAAACATTTAATGCTTGTTTAATAGAACTATTATTTATTTTACAAAATAATGTTGGATCTAAACCACGTTGTTACTCTCAACGTCGCTATATCTATCCAGACTTTGTTTAACGACTGCACATCTTGACAATATCCCTGCAGAGTATTTTTCACTGAAAAAGTCTCCGCTGTAAGGGTATCTTGTTCAAAGTACATTCTTCTTCCCAATGTGGTTTCAATAAACCGCCTGTTATACAAGGACGACAGTTCTCCAGCACTGTTTTGAGCGATTCCCTTGCACAAAATACCATAGGCGCTGTGTCCGGCGATTTAAATGGGCTGTCTTCATATGAAATAACATAAATTTCGTTTCATTCTCAAGCTGCTAAGGGTAAGAAACAACGTAACGTATGTGTTGTGGAGTGTACACATGACTTGTGTTGTTTAAGCAAACCGAATTCTTGATCATGTTGTGTTTTGAAGTCTAGGACTCGTGGTTGGCTTTTGTCAATGACGTTTGGGCTAATATATTCTTTCCTGTAACATATCGCCACGCTTTATTTACTACAGCTAAGGCACAACTTGTTAGAGGTCTTTTTCTGGATGTTTCTGGTGTCTCAACTACATACACATTATTTTGTTTTCCATTGTCATTAAACACGAGGCCTTTGATTTCTTGAAAATTCTAAATATGTGATTTAGACACAATTTTATTATCTGAATATATGCATACCTTTCCCAAAGCAATCACTTTGCGATAACATAACACTAAACAAACATGAAATGTAATTCTAATAGATGTCGTTATACGCGACTTTATATTGTTTGTGATAGTTGTGTGGCTTGCTGCTTTCATATTCATACTCATTTTAAAAAAGGTACTCAAACACTGTGTGTGTTGATTATTTCTAAATAACATGTTGTAGACAACATATTAATTTTGTATAAGAATATGGAATTGCTTTCTGCTACTAAACTCAGATTTTATCTTATGGAAATATCCTCTCATGTATAAATTGCAAAAATATTTGTTTAATAATAATAATATTACATAGGATAATAATATAAAATTAAAATTGTCATTTGTTCATTTTGTTGTAAGCTTTTAATTAATGACAAAATATGAATTTCTTCGTCAACGGTTTGTTTGATTTCAGTACCCCTCACATGTCGTTCTCTTTGTAAATAGGCTTATTCAATATCAAAGCTAGTTTTTAAACGTTGAGTTTTTGCTGTCATCAAAACAGAAATTAAACATAGAGGATAAAATTTCAAATCTTATATGAAAAATTATTTTTCCAAATTTTATCAATTTTAGGCTATAGTTTTTACTTTACGGATGGAGTGATTTTTCCAGATTTGCTTTGAGAATGGTTTAAAAATCTTTACTATGCAAGTCTTATACGAGGCATATGGTTCCCAAGTGACACAGCGGTGTGTCTGCGAACTTACAACGCTAGTATCCTGGTTTTGATACAAGTGGTGGGCAGATCACAGTTACACCAGTGTGTAACTTTATGTTTAACTTCAGATAAACAAACATCATATGTTTGCCTACAAATTAAGTTTTAAAAGCGGACGAATTCCACACTTTTCGAAAATATTGATTACATTTAACACAGTGGTACTTAAATCGCATTTTAACTGGTGATCATGGTGCATTTACTCTTCCTACTTCAGACAAATTCACCACTGTAGCAATATTTCCATGAAACCAAACGTCTTCAGAAAACTGTCATGTAAATCTCCTCCTCTCTTCTGCAGTTTTCCTTACAATACAGCTAATGCTTTGTATTTTTTCTCCCATGCGCAAGCTTAAGATGTCAAATACATTGAAGGACCTTGGAGCTGCATTGGGGATTTGATTGATGTCTAGTTAAATAGAATTACCATGATCCCACTTTCTTCAGCCAACTTTCTCTTGAAAACAAATGTTGATTACGAAATATAGCGCAAAATTCGTGAATCTTCCTTAACTTCACCTCCATCTTTATTATATTGTTAACTGTAACAAGAGATATACATAAATTTATCATAATGTGTTTATGCGGTTGGAAAGTGTTTTTCTTCTTTCAAAACAAACATGCTCTTTTCTTTGCACATGACTCATTTTTCCAAATGAATTTGGATTATCATCCTTTCTATCCTAAACGCTTTGTTATGTTAGTTTTTCCACTTTCACGGATAATATTGATGATTTCTTTCTTCAATACGTTTTGTTCTTTCGCTCTACATATCCCTTAAAAGTCTCTCTGTATAAATATTTTCTTTCGGAAAGAACAGTCACATATTTCTTCAGTGACCGATCAAGTTTTGAAGGAAGTTGACAGCGCTGGTCAGTGAAATTTATTGTTACATGTGGGACAGATAGATGCCCGCTATCACAAGACTGTAGTTCAAGAACCACCTCCTCATCCACATGAAAGCTACAACTAATTTTCATAATCTGTAAATTACCATCTATATATTATCAAGTTTTCTAAATGTTAACTTTTCAATTTGTACTTTCTTTTAATATTTTATTTTTGTGGCAGCAATGATTTTAAAACTCATTATAATTGTTCCATTATAATATCTTTGTTCAGAGTACGTATAAATAATGTTGAAAGACAACTGAAAGCTTCTTTTTCACCATCTCCAAAGGGTTTGCAGTATATTTACGAACTTAGAATGCTAAAGTCAGAAGATTCGATTTCTTGTGGTGGACGGAGTGCAGATACTCATATTGTAGCTCAGCTTTAAAACAATCAGATCGCAAATGAAATAAATTTTTACTTTTTGCGCCTTATCGTGATTAAAAATTGAACTTTACCAGCATAATCACTCTCCGTTTCTTAAAACAAAATGAATTGTAAGTTTCATTTCCCACCAAAAACAAGATCGAATTATAGTTGTTGAATGTATGTTGCTATGATGTTAGTTCGAAGTAATGAAGTTTGCTGAGACTGGTAAAAGTAAAGATAGCCCAAATAAAATCCTTAGTAGTAAAACTAAAATCAAAATATCTAGAACGAGAAATACACTTTTCTGTTGATATGGTCACCAACGTTAAGTTAAGCGAGTAATTCGGTATAAATACAAATAAAAATTATTAAATGTTCGATTGAAGATATTTCCAAAAGTACTGAAGCTGAATTTTTGGTCATTTTGGAGTTAAATAAAAACATAATATTGTTATTTTAAAAACATAATAAACGAAATCCTACTGATTATAGATGACAAACAATCTTCTATTTGAAATTATTTCTTATTAAACTAGGTTATAACACAATATCTCATACACTAAAACTATTGAGTAATAAAGTATTTAGCTTAAAGGAAAATAATTAATTTGCTATGAAATCTATTATTTCATACTTAAAGTTGGTTTTCGTACTTCTCAGATCTGTAACTTGCCTGACATTCACAGGGTTTTCTGTTACGATATAGTGTTATTTAATTCTTTTTGGAAGTATCACCTTACGTTGCATTTTCTCTTTTTAGCTAAACTTAATTTCATCGAAAGTAATTTTAACCTTTAGTAAAAAAAAGATATGATGAAACATCACTGTATGTTAAAGCGCCTGTTATAGAAACGTTGGGTTTAATTTGTAACGACTCTAACATTCGACTAACTACACAGAGTGAAAACTTACGACAGGTATTTGTTTTTATTTCTTCAGTGTAATAGGTTTTATTGAGAATTCTTAGGTGTGTACTACTTAATTTCGTATAATACGCATCATGTGTTGTATGTAAATTTTTGATAATTTCTGCTTTTCTTTCAGTACACTTTAGGGCCTGGCATGGCCGAGCGCGTTAAGGCGTGCGCTCGTAATCCGAGGGTCGCGGGTTCGCGCCCGAGTCGCGCTAAACATGCTCGCCCTCCCAGCCGTGGGGGCGTATAATGTGACGGTCAATCCCACTATTCGTTGATAAAAGAGTAGCCCAAGAGTTGGCGGTGGGTGGTGATGACTAGCTGCCTTCCCTCTAGTCTTACACTGCTAAATTAGGGACGGCTAGCACAGATAGCCCTCGAGTAGCTTTGTGCGAAATTCCAAAACAAACAAACAAACAGTACGCTTTAGACACAGAAACCTGCATCCTACTTTTCCTGATTATAAATATTCCTGAAATCTGAATTCACTAACTGGAATTCTTGTTGGAAAGATAGTTGTGAAGTCCCAAAATAATAAGATGACTTTTTTCTTTTGAATTTTGTTAAGGTTTAGATTTTGTTGAGTTTTTATGTGACCTTTAATTACTTTGTATATTTGTTTAATTTTGTTTTGACATGTTGTTGTTGTTGTTTTGAATTAAGCACAAAGCTACACAATGAGCTATCTGTGCTCTGCTCACCACGGGTATCGAAACCCGGATTTTAGCGTGTAAGTCTGCAGACATACCGCTGAGCCACTGGGGGGCTTGTTTTGACATTCAAACTTATATTCCCTTGGTAATTTTTGTTCAGTTAACATTAGGCTGGTGAGAGATCACAAAGGTTTTAATTCCCTCATTTCTCTCTCACCAGTCCAATACACTCAACTGCAGACATACCTGCTCAATTTTTACTTGAATTTGAAAACCTGTACGGATACATACTCCATATCCTTCGAACCTCTAGTTAGTTCGCCCTAACTGACTATGTGGAAAACCAGTGTACTTGAAAGTTCCACATCAAAATATGGTCTTTTATCCAGTAGTTGTATGATTAAATAAGACAACGATTTTCAGTACTGCTTTCTACATCTCTAGGCACTGGTTTGGTTTGTTTTTGGGATTTCGTGTAAAGTTACACAGGGCTATCTGCGCTAGCCGTCCCTAATTTAGTAGCTACCACCAACTCTTGGGCGATTCTTTTACCAACGAATAGTAGGATTGACCTTAACATTATAACGCCTCCAAAGCCGAAACATTTTTTGTGCGACATGGATTCGAACCCGCGACCCTCGGACTACGAGTCGATTAACCCATCTGGCCATGCCAGGCTCTTACATTGGCAATTATAATGTTTGTATTACTGTTGACATATTTGGATAATTTCCTAGCAAATGAAATATACTATGACCAATTTAATTCTTTTGGTGGCCTGGCATGGCCAAGCGCGTAAGGCGTGTGACTCGTAATCCGAGGGTCGCGGGTTCGCGCCCGCGTCGCGCTAAACATGCTCGCCCTCCTAGCCGTGGGGGTGTATAATGTGACGGTCAATCCCACTATTCGTTGGTAAAAGAGTAGCCCAAGAGTTGGCGGTGGGTGGTGATGACTAGCTGCCTTCCCTCTAGTCTTACACTGCTAAATTAGGGACGGCTAGCACAGATAGCCCTCGAGTAGCTTTGTGCGAAATTCCAAAAACAAAACAAACAAACAAACGTATAGAACTCTGTCAAAACATTATGTGTGATAAAAGTGTCAAGGAACACCAAATAAGTTTTCTATTTACCATGTTCAGAAAATCGAGATAAATTAATTAAAAAGCAACAAAACCTCCATTGTTATGGAATGTCATGACCAGGTGGTTGGGGCACTTGACTCGTAGTCAGAAGACTAGGTGTTAACACTATCAGCCTTGGGGCTTTCTAATTGTACGGTAAATCTTACTATTCGTTAGTAAAAGAATAGCTGAAGAGTTGGCAATGGGTGGTGATGACTAGCTGCATTCCATCTAGTCTTTGCTAAATTAGGCACGGCTCATGTGGCTTTGCGCGAAAGTTAAACAAATTAAATATATTTTTATTGCATTTATTTAAATGAAACTCCTATCAATCGATGGATATCCTGATAACTCTAATGGTTACGCCACTTGAATATCAAATGGCATTTACTTGTACCAATTACCCAACTTACTATTATTTTTGAAGATGTGAAAACAGTTGTAACAAAATGCTACTGTTTGTTTTAGTGCGGCCTGGCATGGCCAAGCGCGTAAGGCGTGCGACTCGTAATCCGAGGGTCGCGGGTTCGCGCCCGCGTCGCGCTAAACATGCTCACCCTCCCAGCCATGGGGGCGTTATAATGTGACGCTCAATCCCACTATTCGTTGGTAAAAGAGTAGCCCAAAAGTTGGCGGTGGGTGGTGATGACTAGCTGCCTTCCTTCTAGTCTTACACTGCTAAATTAGGGACGGTTAGCACAGATAGCCCTCTACTAACTTTGTGCGAAATTCCAAAAAACAAACAACTCTTGTTTTAGTGTTTTAAAGTAAATCTGGTTATGCCTGGTTGAATAATTGTATTGTTGAATAGAAAACATTATTTTTAGGTTTAGAAGGCAAAAGCTGTGTTGCATAGCGTCTCTTCATGATACCCATAAATCTTTAAATTATTGTGAGGGTAACACATATTACACATTTTAAAATTTTAACATTTTATTCATCAACAATGCAAATCCTCAGACAATTATTATTAATGAATTGAGATATATCAGTAACTTTATTTGTACTACAAACAGCAGTTTAAAACTTTTAAAGTTTTAGTAAAGAATAAATAAACCTGAATAAACCAGTCTAATGTTGTAATTTATTTGTTTTAGCTTAGCACAAACCTATATGTGCTCTGCCATCCACAGGCATTGAAACCCAATTTCTTGCGGTAAAAGTCCGCAGACATACTGCTGTACTACTGGCAGGCTGTTTAATTTATTTGTCAGTTAAACAGTGTAAACGCCTGGAAATGTATGAGATGACTTCATGTTTTATCGCACTAGTGAAACTAGATTATAAATACTAAATGTTTGCTTGTATTGAAATTAAGCACAATGCTTCACAATGAGCTGTCTATGCTCTGACCATCATGGGTATCAAAACTCGTTGTTTTTTGCGGTGTGAGGCAACGCGAGATAGATGTATACACTTTTTTCATGATAGAGAGTTAAATCTGCCGGTGTGTTTTCATGAAGTATTCCATTATTTAGAGCTATGTTTCTGTCACTTATCGAGCTATTTTGTAAAAGTTGTTCGTTTGTTTTATGTGCCTACTGGTGAGAAAGTGGTAAGTGTGCAAATGGACAGAGTAGATAGCGCAATAGCTTTTCTAAAAATAAGAAACAAATAGATGTTTTACTTTAATTAATGGCTTTTGTAACATATGCCTACAACAATTTACGGTAGTGTGTTTAAGAACAATTTCATAATTAGAAATGAAAATAAACTGAGTTGAAACTATCTGAGATGTGCACAGTCATGTGTATTATTCTAGAACATTAAAAATAAGTATTATGAAATCCCAACTTACAATAATACCAAAGAATAAAATACCATATATAATGAACCAACTTCCACAGGGATTTGTGGGATATAAATACAATTGCAGAATTAAAAAAAAAACAAAAATATTAGTTTTTAACTGGTATTTATAGACAAACTGATTAATATTCACTGAGTGATTCTTTATTCATATAGGATTAATAGTATCATTATTTTAACTTTTTTATATTTTGTATGCAACTGCTTGTTTGTGATAAAGGTGAAATAACATTATAGGATAATGTGCTTTTGTGTTAAGTTCAATAACTTATTGATTTCATACGTGCATTAATATAAAATGATGATTGAGATAGACTTCTAATACCAATTTTCCCATTTTTGTGTTTTTATGATTTTCATTTACTGATACTTTAGAACATTTTGGTAACAGTAATTAAGTTTTCCACAAAGAAGCTCAGTAGTAATTTCTTTTTCTGCATATGTATATTTTCTATACGTACATACTATATGTAACAAAAAAGTGTGTAAATTTTTAAAAAATTATTAACCTGTGTAAAAAAGAGATTACAATAACAAGACTGAAAAGAATCAACAAGTAAGAAAAGATCATCATTGAGCTTGAAATGAATAGTGGTAACTGAATAAAATATCTAGAAAATTTACCATTAAATGTAAAGATTATGCCAGCTATACTTTTCTCTGCATGAATACAAGAGTTTAATCCAAAAATGCCATCTACTAAATGGAATGGGAGAGATTATTTAATCTACAGTTATTTGTTTGCTTGGAATTAAGCATAAAGGTACACAATTGGGTATCTGTGCTGCCCTCACCATGGGGGTAAAAACCTAGTTTCTAGTAATGTGAGTCTGCAGACATATCACTGTGCCAATGGAGGGCAATAAACTTAGTACTAGTAATGTGTGACACGTGTTATTGAATATCTTCATTTACTACCCCAGCCATGATATTAAGAAATCCAGTTCTAGAATTTAGCTGGCAAAATCAACATCAGCCAGTCAAAAAAACAGACAAATGGTAAACTATAAAAGAAAGGTATCATGGAAGTTGTACCAAGCTCATTTTGAAAATATTTTGAGTGAATGGATGGAACAGTGAACAGCTTGTTGGACATTTATAAGGGCAAGTTTTGACAACCGTAAGTAACATTTGAACTGAGAGCTGTAACAAAATAAACCATTTTGACAGGCTCAGAGTGTCTCACCAGAAACATAACGTAATGTTTAGGGACAACATCCATCTCAGCTGTCCCATCTTCTAAGCCAAACAAAAACTATTAATTAAAATTAAAAAATTCACTAAAGCCTTAAATTTATTGCTTCCACAAAATCCAAAGGTCAACCACCCTATTTGAAGAGTAAAATTCTCTCAGCTGAGGATGGCTTTCACCTTGCACAAATCTATACTTGTGTCCATTTGTTCTGTAATTCTCACTATTAAATGTGTAAAATGTTGATGCATCAACATTATCAATTCATTTTACAACATAAAACATTTCAATTAAATGCCCTCTAATTCTTCTTACTTCACGAGAAAAAAATATAAGGATCTTAATCTCTCCTCATATGACAACCCTTCATCCCTCGTAACATTTTAGTAGTCCTCCTCTGAATCCTTTCCAACAATTAAATGCCTTTCTTGAAGTAAGGAATCCAAGACTGAACACAGTACTCCAGATGTGACCTGTACAATGAAATTATAACCTCATCAAACTTGTACCCAATATTTCTGTAGATACAACCTAAAATTATATTTGCCCTATCATTAACAACAGCACATTCCTTAGGTGGTTCAAGAGGCTGATCAACTATCACATCAAGATCCTTTTCTTTCATAACACTTGTAAGGCTATCCCCATCCAAATTACTTATAATTTAAATTATAAAAACCCACATGCATTATCTTGAATTTATCATGATTAAAACCCACCTGCCATTTATTTGGCATACTCATTAAATGATCTAAATCCTTTTATAAAGCAGCACCATCCTCTTTACAGCTTGTAACATCCAAGACCTTCATATCATCAGCAAATTCCAGTAATTTATTGAATTTTTATTAATCTATGTCATTGACTATACAATATAATTTTAAACACTGAAAAATGACTTTTCATAACATCATTTACCAAACTTTACAAATGCAAGACTTGTGGGCCTACAGTTACTAGGACAAATTTTTATCATCTGCTCTTGAGAGGAAGTTACATTTGCTAACTTCCAGTTGTTTGGTACCTGCCATCTATCTATTCAAGAACTTAACAAAAAGTACAAAGTGGCTCACATATCCAGTTCTTATCCTTTTCAAAGAACTATGGAAAAATATTATCTGGCTCTGGAACTTCATCATTTTTTAAACTTCTCAAATTTTTTGTAACAAGCTCAGAATTAATGCATTCATATTGTTCAACCTTGGTACCACCTATTAACTGTTCGAGATGAAAAATACTGCTTAAATCTTCATTGGGAATTACTGAAGAAAATGCAGAATTTAATAATCCTTCCTTTTATAATCATCAGATAGAAGCTTCCTTCTATCATCCCTCAAGTGCCCTACCCCCATCTTGACATTTTGTTTACCCTTAATGTGCTTAAAGAAATCATTACTGGAAATATATTCATTTGCAGCCAACCGTTTTTTTCATACATCATTTTGATGTTATAATTTCTTGTTTGACCAACTTTCTTGCCTTTTTATAATCTTCTTAGTCTCATGTCATATTATTAAATTTAAATTTTTGATGCTGTTCTTTAATGTTGTCTCATGTATCCTTTGTGAGCTAACCTGGTTTTTTTACTTGCAGTTCCCTTTTCCTTTTTCAAGGAACACATTTATTTTGAATATTTAAAACTTTATCCTTCAATATTTTCCAAATTTGATTAGCGTCTCCAAATGACTTAGCTGTTCAGTTCACAACGAGTAATTCTTGTTGCATCCTTTCAAAATTTGTAACCGAAATATTATTTCTGACCTCCATATGAAACAAAATATCAAATTTAACAGAACAATGATCAATTTCACTCACATTATCTCCAATTTCCACTTTCTTAATATGTCCATTATGGCCAGATGGTTAAGGCTCCAAAAAAAAAAAAAATTTTACTTCATCTCTTTCTCATGCAGAACTTTCTTGTGACAGTATAAAAAGTGATGATAAAGGCCAAGAGGACATTCCATCTGTGTAATATAACCACTGAAAAAGCAAAATAAGAAAAAGACTTGGTGAATGGAGAGGTTAGTGTATTATATTTATATTAGGATTGTTCACAGGACTTCATAAACTGGGGAGAAGGGTAGCATTGTAAGCTATTTTCTCAATTTTTAATTTAGATGTTTGCTAGATGACAAATATGGTTAAAATCTGGTAAATTCAACAAAGATATAGATAGGTACATTAATTATAATTAGGAGTAAGTAGTTAACAAATATAAGTGAAGCATCAACTTGGTTAGAGATTGAGGATTTCATTAAGTAATAGGTCAGTCAGGTCAGTGTCACAAAGTTATCAGTCTATTTTCTTATTCATTATTTAGTTACTTGTTATAATTATAAGAACTAGAATGTGCATTACTTTCACCAAATAATTCATCAATGGAACCTACCCATTGATAGAAAATGCCTCAAAATTTCAGAACAAAAAGAAAATGCAGTATGTCTACTTGTGCAAATTGAACCAGAGTTGTTTTTTTATATATTAGATAGTGTTTAGTTCCACAACTATCACTCTTTTGGGATTGATTTCTGCAGAAGTAAAACACTATGACCTCAAATATTATCATTATTTAAAGATCTTCTAGAAGAACTGAGATACAAAAGTATGCTTATATTTAACAGGTAAATACATCTTCTTTGTTCAATCAATATAATCATCTCATAATCTTTCTTCTCTCATACAAATTACAAGCTGTAATAAACAAATATCCATTCAGCCAGCAAAATGACCATTCAGTATGAATGTTCTGAGTAACTGCAATATTTCCTCAGGAAGAATATATATTTTCTACTATAGAAAACAAGGAACAGAATATCAAGGAAATGGTAACTGTAATGGTTTTCTGGGCCCCATGTTTATGCAAATATTACACAAAAACTAAATAAAAAATCTAAAATTCATAAATAACTTGAAACAAGTAGAAAGCATATGGTATACTTGCATATTGCAAGTACAAGTGAGAATGTTTGATATAAGATTATTAGATTTGTTTTTCTGTTTTTGGATATTCATGGACTCAAGTCCTCCACTGGGACAGTGGTTGAGTCTGTGGATTTACATGGGTTCAATTTCTCTTGGTGTTGACAGCAAATAGTTCAATGTGGCTTTGCTATAAACAAAAAATACACAATTACTCAATTGTTACATGTGCTAGCCACACCGATTTTGGACCAGTGAACAAGAGTGAAGGAAGATTGTTTATGATACCCACTTGCAAAACTTACATGGCTTTCTAACTAAAAGTCTAATTACCAAAATTGACATTCATACTATTAATATTATATTACAGTATACTCCAAAAGAACACTAATTACCTTGAATATTAAACAAATTTCACAAAACATTCAATGTGAAGCCTAACAAGTATAAGATGCATGTTTTGTAAAGTTTTTATTGTTTTGTTAGACTGCAATAGTGATTTTTTTCTTGAAACATTAAATGACATTATTCATAGAAGATTAACTTAGTGGCTTGAAAAATAAAAGTCACAGTGCCCTTTCAATCACTGACTTTCCAGTCACATGATTGTCCTAACTGTTGATACTTGAGTGACAATTCTGCAGTGTAGTACATACAACATTCTCAATACCACTTAAAACTTGAGAAATAAGGAATGTTGCCTCATTGGATCATCAAAGAGATGACTGTCTAAGCTTTTAATCAAATGGGGAATCACATATAGTACACATTACACCGTCCATCACTTGAAAGTTTGGAAGCAAGGAATGCCACTTCTTTTCCATCATCAGGTGCTTCACTCAATGATCATCTTAGCTTTTTATAATTAGGCTAATCCATATTAATCATGAGATAAATGTTGACATCTTGACCAAAAGATTGAAGTGGTATTTTCCTCTACCTCCAGTAGCTACTCATCTGCTTCACCAGGGATTTACAGATGTTTCTTAAATATCTTTTCACTTTTCAGGTGGGCCATCATAACTCAAAATAGTGTCCTCATTCTTGTCCAACTTATTGACTTCCTTCCTAAGCATGTACCAAAAATACACCTTGTCAGGGCACTGAAACATCCTTTTTTTCACCACATGATCATAGCACTTTTGACAACGTACTGCCATCCTGAATTGTGTTCTCAAGATGGCTGGTATGGGAATTAAAACTTTAATTAAAATAAAGTACAGAAGAATGTTTCTTAACCTGAAGATGATGCAAGAGGATCAAATCATTGTTCAGTACTTTCTTTTAAAGTTTTAATTATCATACTACCAATGTTGAGAATGCCTTCTTTAATTGTTTTTGGTAACTTCATTGGCTACTATTGATCTAAAGTATTATATGTACTTTTTGGGCCATTGGGAGACTACTATGTGTGATAAAAGTTATATGCTACATCTCCATGGAGTTACTCTTCCTATTCAAACATGAGCAGGTTTGGTAAATGGTCTGAAGATACCCATTCTATTGTTCTGTATGCCATAATCACATATGTTAAATGCTCATACTTGTCAGTTCTGTCAGAATTAACAAGCCTTGCAAGCATC
The DNA here is from genome assembly GCA_011833715.1 of Carcinoscorpius rotundicauda. Classification (NCBI taxonomy): domain Eukaryota; kingdom Metazoa; phylum Arthropoda; class Merostomata; order Xiphosura; family Limulidae; genus Carcinoscorpius; species Carcinoscorpius rotundicauda. The sequence goes on from CM022401.1 coordinate 37,469,671, forward strand.
TGCTTAGTATTATGTATTAACCATTTTGTCAAACCATCAAGGCGAGGATGGTAAGGTGATATGTTTAGTGAACAGGCGGCTGTTGAAAATAGTTCGTTAATCCATATGGAATTTTTCTGGTGCCCTCCAAATCATGCTATCCAGTTCTTAGCAAGCACATTAAGTACATTTTGTGCTACAATATTGACTAATGGACAAGCTTCTGTATGTCTTATGAACTAATCAAGAGTGACATATGTATTGAAGACTTCTCTCAGTCTCTGAAAATGGACCAGTGATATTGAGGGCTATGCTCTGCAATGGATATATAACAATTCTCTGATGTAGTTTATCTCTGTTGGCTGGTTCTTTTTCTGGGCAGTATACACCATGCAGTATTCACACCATCACTGAACAACTTGAATCACTTGTGCTGGCCAGGCCTTAGTGCCTTGTAGTTTTTGTGTTATGCAAAGTCTGAAGTTTTTTTTGCTGCAAAGTAATAGTTAGCATTAGCTGCAGCACTGTCAAAGAACCTCATATCCTGGGTTTATAGTGAGAGTATGATACATTTTTTGTGCACATGTACATATCTTAAAGATTATATGCATCTATTCTATGTTCCTTTACTAGTGCTGGTTGAGCTTGACCTTACTGGACAGTAAAGAGTGCCCATGCTAGGTCAGGATCCTTGGTTAGGTTGTTTGTATTAGACTTCCTGAATCATTAACTTTAGCTTCCATTTGTCACTTGAGTCATCTATTTTGTTACTTGCATTGACTTTAGTAGAAATAGGAAGTGTTTCATCTCTCACACAGTATCCAGGTTAGGATACTTGTGTGCAATAAACTATGATAAAATCATACTCTTGAAATGTTGATGTCCAACATGCTGTCATCTCATTTGGATTTTTAAAATTTACTAATCACTTCAGAGCATAGTTTACCTGAAAAATCAAAGTTCTTCTATAAATGTAGTAGCAAAAATATTCTATGAAGTAATATTCTATTACTGCAAGCAGCTGTTCTTCATTTTATAGTATCTGCATTTTGGAACCATAAGCATACATATAGTGTATGTGATTTCATGTTCTGCTCTATTCCACTTCAATAATAATTATACTCCAACTCTGTTGTCACTATTGCCAGTATCAAATAAAAACAAATCATGAAATGGATAGGCCAGCATTGCAACATCCACCAACTCAAACTTTAAAGAATGAAATGTTGATAACATCCCTTGTAACTTCCAATGTGTACTTTCACTTTTGTAAGAACTGCAGTGGTGTTGCTCTCTTCAAAAATGTGACTACAAATCATTGGTGATATGACATGAAACCAAGAAATTAGCAAACTTCTCACTTTATTAAAGGTCAAAGCCAGTCTCTCACCACAGCTGTCAGATAGGGCTTTGAAGATTTAATCTTTCTCTACAATGTGACCAAGAAACTTCAATTCTATTGACATTTTCTTGGTTTCAGTTTTGAACCTGTCTCTCATGTATACCAGAAAACCATTTTAAGTTTCTTAAATGTGGACTGAAAGGTTCAACCAAACCCCAAAATATTATTGATGTAAACCAGGCATATCTGCCACTGTAATCCTTTGAATATAAGTTCCATCAGCCACTTAAAAGTAGCTGGTGCATTACACATAAAATATGACAGGCTTAAACTTGCTCTCATCATCCAGTTCAACTTTTCAGTATCAGGAAATAAGATCAACCAAGATGTTGAACCAAAACAAATAACCTTTCAAAAAAATCCAGACATTCACTTTTTTGTGGAAATGGAAAAGTTTTAAGATGAAATGTCATGTTCCCTGTCTAAAATCAGCATAGTATCTTGATATACCTTTATTCTTTATGACAATCACCTGAAGAGATGATTAAACACTCTCCAAAGGTTGTATGACTCTATCTTGCAGTAATCAGTTTATTTTACCACTTGTAATATCCTTAATGCTTTAAGGAAGCTGTTGTGGCAGTTACTTTATCAGACATGCACTGCTTTTTCTGTGTGGAGATGAGCTATTGTTGTTCAATGTGGTACCATGATTACATTAACGTATTCACCGAATAATATAAAGTTTGTTTTGCTGCATTGGGTCCATATTATCAGTACAATACTCAACCAACAAACTCAGGTGAGTCAGTGTGCTCATATTTGCTTTCAGCTACAGTGTAGTAAACATAAGTCTAGTGTTACTGCTAGTTTGGGTTACATCCACACCACTTAACATGCTTACAACTATTCAAACATTTCCATGGATAGTCAGTCATCCAGGACAGGACAAATTACAGTTTGAGTCAATACTGTCTGCTTTATTGAATTAGTAATTTCATGCATGGCTTCTACAACTGTGTTACAATGCACAAACGCATTAGATTTCATCCAGATTAAATTATGAAACATAACCAATGCAAATGGAGATTCTACTACTCTTACTGCTACATACACTTATACAGCTTACTGTTTCTAAACTTGTACTGGATAACTTTCCTCTGTAACATCAGCTCACAAAAGATGTCAATTATAGATCTAAGACCAAAAACAACTACTTTAATTTTATGAACAACACTCCTAAACTGAGCTGCCCTGTGGAGACAGGATAAGAATTTTTTTGAGGTCTTATGTGGTTCTGGATTTGTTAAATGTCACTTCACTGCAATGACCCTCAGCTGTTTGCATTCCCCTTCCACTGTGATCAGTTCCTGGGTATACGGTTTGGGGTACTGGTGTGAGTGTCCCAGAAAGGAAGAAATACCAAAGTGTATGGTTGCAAGCTGACCCTTCACTAGGCATATCTTTTGTACAACTCTATCTCTATGCCAAACTCTCTCTTTTGTTTGCAAGAACTTTTATATTGAGGTGTTCAGAATATGCCATTTTAATCATAAAATCATTCTTTTAAATTCAGTTAAACTCAAGAGACACTACAATAATTCCTGATGCCTGCACAAATATTTTCAATTGAAAGTGATACTTGCAAAAGATAGATTTTTATAGTCTGTATTTGAAAATTCGATCAATTGTTCCAGTCTGTGAAATAATGAGACTGGTTAAGTTTTGAATAAGACAAATACGATATTTATAAATATTTATTTGAAATAAAAAGAAAATGCAGTATATGTACATGTTTATACAATACAACAATTTACTATCTACTACAATTAAAACATGATGTCAGATACAATAGTTACTCTCAAGTTTTCCAAGTGGAACTGAACTAAGAAAGTACCATTGAATTCATGAAGTAAACTCAATTTACAATAGCATCACCTTGTTACCCATGTTCCTCTTACAGTATTTGATGGCTGAAACATACACGTCATCCATTTGATCAGCAAAGAGCATTACAGTCACTGACCATTTCAGTGGATGCACATGATGTTACTAAGATATTCTCTCAGGCAGAAGAGACATTATCTACTATAGAAAACAAAAAAAACAAAGAAACATAGGTGGTTTTCTGGATTACATGTCTTAATTAAAAATTCATAGAAACTAGACAATCTAAAAGCAGGTAGAAACGTACAATATACCTATACATCAAAAATGCAGAGTATAGATTTTTGATCTCATAAAGGATTTGTTTGATTTTAAATATTGTCACAATGCTATTCTGCACTAGCTGCCTCTGATTTTGATTTATGTTTCATTGAATTTCACTCAAAACTTCTTGATGGCTATCTGAACTAACTTTCCCTAACTTAGAAGTGATAGACTAGAGGTAAAACAGTTAACACTGGCAACTCTTGGATTATTCTTTTACCAATGAAAAGTAGGATTGATCATAATTTTACAACACATCACTGAAAAGACAAGTATGTTTGATGAATGGATACAAACTTACAATTCTAATTTTAAACTTCTATACTAGTGTGTGAAAATAGTTAGTCAACAGCACTCACTGCCAACTTTTGGGCTATTTTTGTTTGGCCAACTGGTGGCATTTTTAGTCATCCTTATAATGTACCTATAGACCCAAATAGTGTAACAGATTTTGTTACTTTTATTTTGTAACAGGATGCATATGATGAACACTATTATCCACAGTTTAACACACTAACCTCTGTTCAATGTTTGCCTTTTAAGATCTGAAGGTTCATAGAATAGTCAAGACATTTTACAAATGTGATACATGCAGACTTATTAATTCATTAAACCTTGATTTTATATTTACTTTTGCTTTAAATTATAACAATCTATCCATTTACAACTTAACACTTTATTTTCTTTGGCCAGTTTTTAAAATGGATTTCATTTTTTCTTATTTATTGTGTATTTTGCTTTATTTAGATTTTATATTTCACAATGACATATAAATGCAATAAATTTTAGATTGTTTATAGATAGTTATGCTGACAATCTGATCTCATGCCAACCCAGAAAACTATGAATTTATTGATAATATTTAACAATGTACTTTGTTGGATCAGTCAACCATTTGGGAAAAACAAATATCATCCAACATCATATAAATGCTGGGGATACACTGTATAAGGCTACTGTTAATCAAGCTTCATTAGAGTCCTAAGATATGTTCAGTAAAACAATGGATCAGAGGATGTGCAATAAAATCATGGAGGTTTTCTGGGAGTAAACATTGTAATGCACTTCAACACATTTACATATCCAGTACTGAGTATCTCAATGCACTGAAAGTATCTCACTGGATTAGTTCATTAGATTTTACTACTGACATTTGAAACTCAATAATGAATACTACTGTTTTCAGAACTATAGTAAGCTTGTATGAATTTTATCCAATTTCCTTTAGCCTTTGTATTGTGCCAAATGTTTTTGGGCAGCTAAATTGTTATTATGTAGTTTATAATAGAAGTGGTGTCATATATTTTGATGGTGTTATAGATGTTTGCAAATTTCATACCACAAAAACCTGATAATGGTATTTCAATATTTGTTGCAAAAAAATTCTAAATTTAAAGTGAGGGAAATTTTTTTTCCTGCAAATACACATGGTTCTCAGGCATATTTAGTGAGTATAGACTACAAGTCTTGTTAAAAAGAGAAAAATGGAAGACCAATCAAAATCTTCAAACACAAAAAAAATGTACAAAGTTTCTTTGGGTTTACATTATATCACAGATTGTTGCTATCCAAGTTTTCCATGACAGAAAAAAATATTTCTGACCAATCGACTTTTCTACTATAGCAGTGGTAATTTTAACAGCTTGAATTTCTTTGTAGATGGATAAAAAACTGTGACCTGCAATTGTTGTCACTAAAATGTGCCTTTATTAATGTAATTGTAGAATTACAATTACAATTACCACTGATTTCTGTGATAGAGAATTTAGTTACTTAAGAAATTAAGAGATCAGGAAATACAAGTGTATTTTAGAAAACAATACTAGAGGAATATAACTTTATTGTACAACTGACTAGCCAGAAGGTAAGAGTTTGTCCTGGAATTAATGCTGCTGTGTGACCTAAAGTGTGAGTTGAAATGATAAATTATATATATTTGATGATTTCATTGATGAATCAGTACCTAATACAACAAAAGAAAAGTTACACAAGAAACAGTTAAAAAATGAAGATCTATTTTGCAAGTTTTTCCTGTGCAGTTGCTGAAATAACTGGTAAGCACTGTGGAGAAGCACATAACTGTTGGCAAATGTTTGAATAGCAAAAATTATGAGAATACTTGTTCTACTACTCCCAAGAATCAAGCAAGCACATCTCCTTACTTCTGGTGCAGGTAGATGTTCTGATATCTCCAATACCTAAGGATCTATGAATATTACAGGATACTTGATGTGGAGGACTTCAAGAAGTGATGGTGTAAGCACTAGACTGTATGTGTAGTTCAAAGAAAGAATCACCTGAGTATGGAAGAAATTACATAAGCAATTTTTAAGTTTTGTATTACAGAAATTGCCCTTGGGACATCTCTCAAAAACTTGTCAGTATAGTCATTATATTCTGGTACTATGCAATGACTTACTAAGTGGGCTAAAGTATATTTACTTACTAATACCATAGTTATAACCATTGCTGGCAAATGATCTGAAAAATAACATGTTATGGGGCTACTAATAAAATTAGTGTGATGAAAACTTGTACTTTAAGTTAACATTCTGAGTCTGATAATTTGGCTGAATAGATTGTTTAAACTGTAATATGAATGTTTTCTACATCTGTGATCACAAGCTGAGATAGTTGGCATGATTACCTTTTGTATATAATGATGATGATGTCACACAATGGAGTATAAATATCCAAACTGTTCTCTGAATATTATTGTTTGAAAAAAACGTGTGTTGTAAAGTTTCTGGAAGTTCCAGAAGAATATCAGAAGTGATCTTGATTCATATTAATTGATATGTATGTGTTAGTATAGTAAGTGATGTGTAAAATGGCCAAGAAAAAGAAGCAGATGTATGTTAACATATGTATAGAATATCAGTTCAAGCAAAGAGACTCATTCTGATTCTAGCATACATCAGCAGCACAATTTTGGAAAAGTCATGCAAGAATAATGAATATATAAAATGTATCATTTATATAAATTGGTTTTGTGAACAGGAACGAAGGGTAATATCTTGTTGCTCTTGTGGAACATTATGTTTTACTTCATTGATTTTGTAGTTCACATACTGATAAGTTGTGTATTGGACCAAGTTTTCATGAGGTGCTGGGGAGGGGAGTTGGGGTTGGTGTACCACACAACATTTGTATTAAAGTAAGTGTGTCTTAAGCTGGAAAAAGTTGAGAAACACTGGTTTAAACTATCATATCCAGCTGTACTGTATCTTATTTTATACTGAAGTGACTTCTGTGTTACATACTACAAAGTGTCGTGTGGTGAAAGAATGGGATGAGAATTAAGAATACCAAGAACTGGTTACGTGAACAATTTTACATTCAATCAGTGATGTCGAGAAACCCACTTGATGAGAATTTTATATGCAAAAACGGCTCGTTTGGGTTCAGAAAATATTTTAAATAGAAGAGCGAACAATGTTTCGACCTTCTTCGGTCATCATTCAAACATCTAACCCCGCCCTCTACATTGCGACACTCAGTTATACAACCCCTTCCAAACATGTGGTCAGCTTCCGGTCAGTTACCTCTTTCTTTGTGAACCTGACGATGACCGAAGAAGGTCGAAACGTTGTTCGCTCTTCTATTTAAAATATTTTCTGAACCCAAACGAGCCATTTTTGCATATAAAATTTTACATTCAAATATCTGGTTTTAAATTTGTACGAAACACACTGTGCATTATGCTATACAGTAAAAGTAAATATTAATATATAAGATATGAAAACAGAACAAGCCTGTATAAGAGAATCTTGTTGTATGTACACAATGAAGAAAAAGAAAATATATTTAAGCAATAAAGAACTATACAGTGAAAGTGCAATATTCACTTTTTACTATCTTGTGTGCTAAATTGCTAATTTTGGATGAGTATGCTTAACCCTTAAATGACAGCCATCACCAATTGATGCTGATACCTACAACATTCCTGTTGTTTAAGGTTAAAGATAGCAAGCAGCATAGTTTGATAATAGTGAGGTGAAGTAGTGTTCAAGAATGCAATTTGCATTATTATAAGTGTTCTTCTCCTATGTTTAAATCTCTTATTAACCAATGCTCTTTGTGTATGTCATATACATATTTTGAATAATGAACATTGATAAAATCATATTAATTAAAAGGCAAACATCAGTCAAAGCACATATATCTGAAATAAAAAAATAATATGGTTAAAAATAATCAGAAAAACTCTCCTGCATGTAGTCATTTTGCTTCTATGATGAAGTCAAATGAGGAACCTTGACCTTGGTAGTTGCATATCGCAGCATAGAGAAGCAAATAAACATATAACATGAACACTTTCAAACACAAGGATAAATATTATCTTGAGTTAATGTGTGACAAAATATATAAATGTGTATAATATTCTGTTTGTTTGAAATTATGCACAAAGGTACATAATGGGTTATTTTTGCTCCACCAACTATAGCTATTGAATCCCAGTTTATAGCAGTGTGAATTCATAAACATACCACTATGCCATGGTGGGGACTTAATTCTTTGATTTTTCTTTCTTTTTGCAAATGTGTAAATATAAAATAATAAAAGTGACATGAAGCAGTGTCTATAAGGATCTAAAAAGAAGTCATCATCATATGAAATTGTTAATATTACAAGGAACAGTAATATGAAACCTTTGCATATTTTCAAAATCAGTCAAAATCAAAACTTCTACATCACTTAACTATCATGCAAAATATTCTATGTTTAAACATCAACACACTTGTGAAATTGGAGGACCTGGTAAAGAAAAAAAATTAAATTTTTTTTATGCTGATGAACTTACACCCATTCTTGGTTACAGTTTCCCAGATTATTAGGTGTTATATTTTATGATAAGTTTTGACTAAAGTTTGCTTTGTTTTGAATTTTGCACACATCTACTCAAGGACTATCTGCACCAGCGATCCTTAAGTTAGCACTATTATACTAGAGGGAAGGCAGCTAGTCACCACCTATGGCCAACTCTTTTACCAATGGATAGTGGAATTGACCATCATATTATAATGCCCCCATGTCTGAAAGGGCAAGAATGTTCAGTGTGATGGGGATTTGACCCATGACCCTCTGGTTATGAATTGAGTGCCTTAACCACTTGGTATAGGAAGCTATCTTCTGTTTCATGAGATAGTTGTACCTAAACTGATTTGTGTATGTAAGATCACTTTATAGCTGCCATGTAAGAGAATAATGTTTCCAAAAATTTTTAATTCAACTTTGTGATTGGTCAGCTAATAACGCAACTAGAATTGTGACAATAATTATCATTTTTCAAACATGTTTATGTTTGTCTTGGAAGAGTCAAAACTCACTGTGAAATTTTCTCAATGACTCTGTATTCATTCTGTTAATCCTGTGCTTATTCCTCATTATCCACATGCTGAGTCTTTAACTACTTAACAGTAAAGTTATATTTAACTTTTTTTATTAAATTGTATTTTATGTATACTCTAACTACAGTTAATTTTGTATTCAATTTATGACAACAGTCTCCAATAACAAGTTGATTATCCCTCACTGCCAATGTTTCCTTGCTTCATGTAAATGGAGTAGTAATTTTTGTTCTATTTCACACCATGCTTTGTCTCTATTTCATCTACAGTGGTATGGTGGAGAAATTCAACCATTATTTTTTAAAATTTTTCAAACAGAACACACTGTAGAAGTTCTTCCTGTATTTGACTTCCTTTCAGATACTTTTCTTCGAACGGAAAACTCATTTTTTTCATAAACTCTTTATGTGAGTTTTCTCACAATTGACCTATCACTCAATACTTCTTGTTGATCTCTATTAATTTCACTTTGTTCTTTAGTATGATATAAAGGATAATTTTTTAAGTGCTTTATTGGAGTATTTACTTCTCACCTTCCATACTAATTTGAAATTTACAAGGCAATAATCAAATAAAAACTTGAGGACTACAACATAACCTCATAACACAACTTGTGTTAAAATGATAAAGTTCAAGATTAAGGAAAACTTGGTTATTCTTGAAGAATCTAGTTATGTTTGAAGCAATCTTGAGATTTATTAATTAAATTTAAATATTTTCCCAAGTAACTGGGATATTAGAATAAACTTTTAATGTAGACTGAAAAACAATCAAGATTTACTTCTGATAGATGAATAGACAAGTGGATTGAATAATAAATAATTGGTAGGACTCACATGCAAAACTGGTAACTCATAAAATTACTACCAGACTGGATTTCATTGACAAATTGGTTAATTGTCAAAAACTTAAGAAACAACAATGATTTAAAATCATTTTGAACAGAAATATGATTTGCTTTGATCATTCCTCCCCTCCCCAAATAATGCATTATTTACAGTAAAACTGCATATAAACCCTACAAAATGAAATTATGTTTATCTGGTATCCAATGGAATAATAATTATTCCTATTCCTCAAACCAAAAGTTGTTGGCCTAAATATAATGACTACAAGTTTACTATCTAAGATGATACTGGTCAGGTTTCTAAGCTAATGGACTAATATGTGTTTTTTGTGAACTTCTCTTTACTGTAGTACTTACATAACTATGAACTAGATGCATCATGAAACTTGAATACCATAATACCTATGTTTTTGGTCTATAAATATCATCAAATTACACTCACTTTCTACACTTTAATTTTGGAAATGTATAATAAAGATATCATCCATTCTACTGATGGTCATTTTTTTTTATAAATGTTTATTATTTAGTGCTTTCATTAAAAGTGGAAACTGTCATGTAAATTAAACATCTTTAGGAAAATGTAACATCATGAACTTCTCTTTTAACCAAGCTTAAATTTAAGTTTAACAGAAACAGTTAGCTTTCCTGATACAGTGGAACCTCAGCTCTCAAACTTAATCCATTCCAGAAGGCTGTTCCAAAACAGATTTGTTTGATAACTGAATCAATTTTTCCCATAAGAAATACTGTAAACTAAATTTATCCATTATAGACCTCCAAAAATTACGCATTATGAAGAATTTTAAGTAAAAATATTGCTTATTTACACCTGCACAATAATACTTACATGCATAAAGTCAACCACAAAAACTCTAAACAAAATAAAAAAAAACAATAAATGAAAATTTAACTGCACTTTACCTGTGCTGCAGAGAGCTGATGGCATAAGTGAAAGGTGGTGAGGAACGTGGAGAGTAGGAGGGTTATTATTGTTTGGAAGGGGAGTCACCTTCCATGAAAACATCAGGTAACTCTCCTTCTGGGGTTCTTTCTCTTTGCACTGCTGCAACCTGCTTGAGACTCACTGGACCTATTTCTCACTAAAAACTTGTCTAATGATGTTTGTTTCTGCCTGCATTTTAAAATGTTTCTGAAGTAAAACATGGCATTTTCATTGAAAATGTTCATGCTGCAGTTTTGTCAGGGTGAAATTTTTCCACAAAACTTTGCAACTCTTCCCATTTTCTACATTTCCTCAATTATTGAACTAGGAACATCCTCCTTTCCCTCCTCCTCATCTGAAGACACTTCCTCAGTTGCCTTCTGTTGCTGGTACTTCTGAAGGTCTTGAAGTTCTTCCATGGTGAGTTAAGTGTTGTGGTCTTCCACCAACTCCTCCACATCATCACCACTCATATTCAAGCCCATACACTTGCCTAGTGAGACAATATCCTCGACAACAGGCTCAGTCTCAAAGCCTTCAAAGTCTCTACCTGCTACTGAGTCTGGCCGCAATTTCTTCCAGGCTGAGTTCATGATCCTCAAGCAATGGAGGATATTAGTGATTTTTCCAGAACTCTTTGAGGGTTAACTCTGTGTCATAGGTCATTTCAAAGTGCCTTTGAAACAGTGCTTTGGTGTAGAGTATCTTAAAGTTTGATATGACCTGCTGGTTCATGGGCTGAATGAGAGGAGTCGTTTTAGGGAGCAAGAGCTTCATCATAATGAAAATTTACTCCTCCTCCAAGCCTGGTGGGTGAGCAGGTGCATTGTCCATCACAAGGGCCTTGAGTGGCAACTGTTTTTCTGTGAGGTAATTATTTACACTTAGGGCAAACATTTCATGGACCCACTCCATAAAAAAATTGCCTGGTTACCCATGCTTTACTGTTAGCCCTCCACATGAGAGTTTACTTTTCAGGACGTTATTTTTTTTTAAAACCCTCAAGTTTTCAGAATGGTACACAAGCAAAGGTTTAAGTTTTAAGTCCCCATTTGCATCACTACATAACAATAGAGTTAGTCTGTCCTTCATTGGCTTGTGTCCAAGCAGTGACTTCTCCTCCTTGGTGATGTAGGTCTCTTTGGCATTTTCTTCCAAAAGAGGCCTGTCTCATCACAGTTAAACACTTGTTGGGGAATAAAACCCTCAGCTTCTACATAGTCCTTAAATTCCCTATCAAATTTATCAGCAGTGTCTTTGTTAGAATTGGCACCCTCCTCATGTCTCACCACACTATGTATGCCACTTCTCTTCCTAAGTTTTTCAAACCACCCCCTACTAGCTTTAAAGGCATCATTTATATCAGCACTCATTTCAGGTGTTTTTCAGGTCAGCATGCAACTGCTTTGCTTTCTCACAAATGATGGTCTCAGAAATGCTATCATCAGCTGTTTTTTGTTTAACCAAATCAACAACAGTTTTTCTACCTATGTGGAAAAAACAGCTCATTTGGGTTGAGAAAATGTTTTACATAGAAGAGAGAACAACGTTTTGACCTTCTTCGGTCATCGTAAAATATTTTCTCAACCCAGATGAGCCATTTTTTTGCATATATATTTTTCTACAAGTGGGTTTTCTTGACATTACTGATTATAGTTTTTCTACCTCTTCCACTGTTTGTGATCTTTGTTTCATAATCAGTGTCACTCCTTTTGCAACATCAGCTCCTTTGATGACCTCTTTACTTTTCAGTATGGTGCAGATTGTAGACTATGCCATACCAAACAAGGTCAGACACACGAATACCACTCTCACAGTTCACTACGAGATTTTTTTCACCTCTGTTGTGGCTCTAACAACTTTTCTTTTTGGTTTGCTGCTTTCATAATCCTTCCTTGACCCCATGGTGGGTAATTTAATCAGAATATTTAGAAGAAAAACAACAACAACAAAAATGATAACATTCACAGCAGATTTTAGTAGGGATGTGGACTGAGTGACAGGTGTGGGGAAAATGTTTTGGGCAAGCTTGGTATGGGTCAATAATGGTTGAAGGGTCATTTGGGTCACAATAGTTCGGTTTGGGAACCGAGTTTATGCTCGACAACTGAGACATGTTTTTTCTCAAACAATATGTTCGAAAACCAAATTGTTCAAGAAGAGAGTCGTTCGAGAACTGAGGTTACCACTGTAATTAGTTCAGAAAGTTTGTCATGCTGCCACATTACACAAATTAGATTTTGGACACTTTTTAACATTTAGATGTACTGTGTCATTAAACACAGTTTGGAAATGACTTGATCTATCAGCTTAATTGAGAAACAGATCGAAACACTTCAAATATAATAAGATTGTATTTGTTTGGATTTCTATTAGTGGATATAAAGAGGAAAGGCTTTAAGTGTAAATATATCACAGACCACCAGGTGGTACTGATGAAATTATAAAATTTACAGTGATATTAAGATTTCAGCTGTTAATGAGATCATAATTATGGGTAATTTTAATTTCAGCATTATGGATTGCAAACTGCTAGTGAAACCAAGGCTTTCTTCATCAGTTGGTCAAGAAACCTACTAGAAACAATTTATGTTTACTATAAACTTCTAATATAGAAATTATTAAGATGGATTGATTTGCTTTGAATTTTGTGCACAAGGGCTGTCTGAGCTAGCCATCTGTTATTAGCATTGTGTAAGACTAGAGGGAAGGCAGCTTCCGACTTCTACTTGGGCTATTCTTTTACTAACAAATAGTGGAATTGACTATCACATTATAATGTCCCCATAGCTGAAATGGCAAGCACGTTTGGTGCGATGGTGATTCAAACCCATGACCCTTGGATTACAAGTTGAGTGCCTTAACCATCTGGCCATAATGGGCATATTAAGAAAGTGGAAATTGGAGATCATGTGAGTGAAATTGATCATTGTTCTGTTAAGTTTGATATTTTGTTTCATATGGAGGTCAGAAATAATATTTTGGTTACAAATTTTGAAAGGATGCAACAAGAATTACTCGTTGTTAACTGAACAGCTAAGTCATTTGGAGACGCTAATCAAATTTGGAAAATATTAAAGGATAAAGTTTTAAATATTCAAAATAAATGTGTTCCTTGAAAAAGGAAAAGGGAACTGCAAGTAAAAAAACCAGGTTAGCTCACAAAGGATACATGAGACAACATTAAAGAACAGCATCAAAAATTTAAATTTAATAATATGACATGAGACTAAGAAGATTATAAAAAGGCAAGAAAGTTGGTCAAACAAGAAATTATAACATCAAAATGATGTATGAAAAAAACGGTTGGCTGCAAATGAATATATTTGCAGTAATGATTTCTTTAAGCACATTAAGGGTAAACAAAATGTCAAGATGGGGGTAGGGCCTTGAGGGATGATAGAAGGAAGCTTCTATCTGTTGATTATAAAAGGAAGGGTTATTAAATTCTGCATTTTCTTCAGTATTTCCCAATGAAGATTTAAGCAGTATTTTTCATCTTGAACAGTTAATAGGTGGTACCAAGGTTGAACAATATGAATGCATTAATTCTGAGCTTGTTACGAAAAAATTGAGAAGCTTAAAAAATGATGAGACTCTAGAGCCAGATAATATTTTTAAAAAGGATAAGGACTGGATATGCAAGCCACTTTGTACTACTTTCTTTTTTGTAATTCCTTGAATAGAGAAATGGCAGGTACCAAACAATTGGAAGTTAGCAAATATAACTTCCTTTCAAGGGGAGATGATTTAAAGGATTTAGATCACTTAGAGAGTTAAGCAAATAAACGAAAGGTGGTTTTAACACATGGGCTTAAAACAAATGCAAGAAAATGCATATAGGTTATCATAATTTAAATTATAAGTATAATTTTAATGGGAGTAATCTTAACAGTGTCATAAAAGAAAGAGCTCTTGGTATAATGGTTGATCAGTTTCTTAAGCTAAGTCTGCTGTTGCTAGTGGTAGGGCAAAAAGAATTTTAGGTTCTTTCTACAGAAATACTGAATGCAGATGTAGAGAGTATTGTGGTCAGTTTTGCACCCCTTACTTTAGGAAAGTCATTGAATTGCTGGAAAGACTGCCTTGGTTTATTATATGAGGAAAGATTAAGCTCTCTAAAGTTGTTTTCTGTTGAAAAAATATGAATTAGAGTGGATCTGACTGAAGTACTTAATATTGTAAAGGATACTTGTGTTGATGCATAGTCCATTTTCATTGTTAACAATGAGTATAGTAAGTATAGAAGACACAAATATAAATTTTTACAGGGTAATATTCTTCTTCAGGTAATACAGTTTTATTTTTCAAACAGGGTTGTTGGCCTTTCTAATGTATTGCATTTGGATATTGAGGAAGCAGTAAATTTAAGCAAGTTTCAAAGAAAGTTTGGTAATTATATGAAAGGAAACTGATTGCTTTAATATTTTTTATTTTATTTAATTGTGTTATTTTAGTTTATAATATGGAACAGCTGAGATAAATCAGTTGGTCCTTTGTTATCCCAAATAGTTATGTCATGTTAAACTACTTGGCTAATAAACACTAGGACTATATAATTTTTTTACACTTTGTGAAGTAACTGAGATTTTAAATTGCATTTATTCATTGATTAACATGAAGTAAGAACAAACACTGAAAAGTAAGGAAACAAGGTAAGGAAGGGTGGGGTAACATTGCAACACTTAGTGGTTTTTGACATGGTGCAACTTCATGGTGGATGTAGCCATCATTCAGCCCAATCCAACTTTGTGTGCTTTTTGCAACTAGTAATTGTTCAAATTCAATTGAAGGCATGTATAGCTAATTATTCTCTATTGTAAACAATGCTTCAGCAACCAAGTACAAATACATGTGTGGAATCAAATTGCATGACATTATAAAAAAGGGTGTTTCCTGTCAGAAGTGAGACAGGAAGTTCCAATAGTCTTACCTTGTTTATGGAAGACAGTTATCTGACTGGTAAGTAGAAGACCAAAAGAACAGGTTGAAATCATTGATTTTTGAAATTTAAAAATTTGTTGAGTATTTAAAAAAATTTAGCTACTGACAAAACTCAATTCACGTATATAATTGGATCAAGATTCAAAGTAAAATGCGTGGTAAAAATGGACAGAATGATATCAAAAACTGCCAAGTCTTGAACCTGCTTCTTCCTACCTTGTTTCTTTCTTTCTGATGTTCATATTCCTACTTCCTGATTTTTTTTTATTTACAGATTCATTACACCTGTCTCCTAACTTTGTTGATTTCAACAGGAAATTCATATCTTAGGTTGAAACTGCTGTGGTAAAATCACTTTACCCAATGCAGAACCCTTGAATCAATGTATCACTGAAAATTTTACTTTCTAAGATTAGATTATCATTAGAACCAAAATCTGGCAAACTTACATAGTCTACAGTTTTTTTTTAGCTGATAAAGCTGCAGGATGATAACACACCACATAAGCAATTGTGCACCTCCATGTGGTATGAGGGAATGTTGTTACTTAGCAACTTGCAGAGTATGCTCATAATCATATAATATGGCTAATAATTTATTGTTAGTAAAGTTGCAAAATGGTTATTATTATTACCAAAGTTATAACTAAAAGCAAGAAAAATGCTTTTAGCCAAGGTAGCACAATTTAATCATGTGTATTTAGATTTGCATACAGTGAAGGCAGGATAAAGATATGCCATTAAAACAACGTTAATTAGTCAGTCAGTCAGAGAGTCACATTGACAGATTTGTGGTTTTGTAAAATACTTGTTTTTACCAATTTTCTCAAGTGCTTTGGTGACTTACTACCCAGAAGTTAGTTTATTTACAACTCAAAGGTGTGTGTAAAGTGCTTATAAAATTCTATTTACATGTCTTTTGCAGTATGTTTGAGTAGTATGTTTAATTTGTATTGCATATCTGGCCAATTCCTATTATAAGTACTGCTATGCTTATTGTTAAACTATGCAAGCTGACAAAACCTTTCGGGTCTTAACTTCATTTAATGTGAAATATCTTATTGATTTTAGATAATTTTATAATGTGAAATAACTCACTTATTAGTCATTAACTCATTTGTCTCACAGTGTATAAACAAAAAAACAGCAAAACCTTCAGCAATCCAAGGTAACATTTCAGTGTTAAACAACACAAGGCTTTACTTAATTAAATCATTATACAACATATTAATCATAAATGCCTCTTCTTTAAAAAGAGGAATTACTACAAATATTATCAATAGTTATTTGCTACCAACAATTTTTCTAAATCAAATACTTTTAACACTTTCTAATTTTTAAACACTGGTTATACAAAATATGCCAAATCCGAATGTTTTTTTATCTGAGGTATACTACAGTATCAGCATCTCTATATTTAATCTGAAGCATTTGTTGAAATGCTACGAAAAGAATATGAAACTAATAATGTCACACATTCATTAACCCTTTGTCATGAAGAAAGGTAATTAGAAAAAAGAAAATGAAAGAAAACAAACACAGGACTATCATATACTTCCTGGGACTTGTTGGGCTCAAATTTCCAAGTTTCAGTTTGCCATATTCAGTGAAATTTTGTCTTGATCATATATTGATCTGTATTCCCCATCATGATTTTGAGGATGGAATGTCAGATATTAAATATATGATTTCTGTGTGGAAAACAATGTTATTGTACACAGTACTGTAACAAAAACTAATGATACTTCTTATGCATTTTTTTTATATACTTACCAAATATCTGACCTCCTTTTAAAAACAAACAAACTTACAATTGCACATTACATATTAAGTACCACTTCCTCATGCCACATAACTACACAAATATTATGATTCTCCACACTTAAAAAGTGTACAAGTCATATAATTATGTTGGTGGGTGACATGGGGCAAAATGGCAACTTCAAAATTAATTCATGATTACTTAAAAAGATACCATTAAATGACAAACAACCAAGTCCAATGTCCAATCCCCTGAAACTGTGAAAAATCCAGAATTGCAGGATTTAAGTGCACAGTTAGCTCAACAAAAAGAAATAACTGTCATCATTTTTTAAAATTATATCAAAGACAAAAATTTTGCATTTTTCAATGTTATATCTTAATTAGTACTTAATATTAGTAAATTATTTGTACCCACTTTAATAGTAAGTTCATTATCAAATAATTGTAACTAAAGAATTAAGAATATTTGAGTTGGCCCCTGAATATTTAATTAACTACAAATTACAAAATGTAGAAGCCAAATGCTCCTAAGGGTTTTGTCTGACTGAGTCCTGACTTGGAGAAAAATAAGAATGAATAACTGTAATATACAATAAATTTAAGGGTCCACCTATGTTAAGAACATCCTACTTTTATGTAAGCCATCAAAGAGACATCACACCTGCTTGCACATATACTTAGCAATTGCAGTATATACTCACTAGATCGCAATTACAACATTAACATTGTTAAATAGTTAACAAGAAATTACACCAAAAAAAAAATTACAATAGAAACACATGGTTGTGTTCATTCCACAGATTTTAACCATAACATTGGTTTCTCTTTATACGCATGTTGTTTATTTCTCAAAGAAATTAAACCATTCATTGAAATAATATTGTTATAAATCTCAATTACCAATTTTCTTTTTCTCACTTTTTCATTGTAGACGAATTAGGGCATACCAATACAAATCTGGCTCAATTCTAATTTTTCATTGTTTTTATTTTAATATTAAGTTTTTTTATTGTTTCAATTTGTTTATTTCTTGTAAAAACTATAGAAGGCACTTTGTTATTACTGTTGCCAATTAACTTGCATTTTGAACTGTTACTTTTGTTGCTTTTATTATTATAGAACAACCTACAATATTCAATAGATCAGTGGAGATGTAGAAGGCAAATTAAAAGTGGGGGGACCCCAAGGTTTATTTAACCAAATAAAGTGATGGTATGCATGCCACAGATGCACCTGCTACAGCTAGAGTAAATGGCTTGCCTTAGGGTCCTGAAAGCTCTTGGATTCTGGATTAAATTTTCTGCATTCTTCTGCTTTTCCCGATGGTAATTTTCCTAATTTTGACTCACTTTTACTGGGACAATTTGAAAAGTGTTCCCCTCCCATACGCTACTGAAATAACCGAGCTGGAAGCTTGAGTGAAAAAAAACAAACAAACAAAGTACAGATTAATGAATTAAGTTCCTGTATAATTAATTCATGCTCTTGCTATGAGCTTGAAATAACTTAATAAATGAATGGACTGCTTTTCTTGATTATTCATTCAAAACTTCCAAGAGTATATATACAGTTCTATTAATACTTTCTATAGCTTTCAATGAATAAGTTGTACTTCAGTACCACCTACATGAAGCTTAGATTATTTGCATATGAAAGTATAATCCAAAATTGTGATATACTTGAAACATATATACCTAAATGTTTCCTCAGCAAATAAAAACAACAATTTTGAGTTGAATAAGCTTAGCAAGAAGTTGAGAAGCCAAATTATGTATTCATGTCACAAACATCCATTATGTTAAGTTGGTAAGTTTACTCAGATGAAACAGATGTCTGAAAATAAATCATGCGATAACCCTTATTTCTCAAATAAAATCTGTGTTTATAATTTATGGAATTTTCATTGGTACATTATTTAATGTTGGAAATATACAGCTGAATATTAAAAAATGTAGTACCATCTTTTATGAAAGACTATTCTATGCATGATATATAAGGACATAAAATCTAAGAAAATGATCACATTTTAGGGATTCATCATTATACTTTTTTTGTAAACAGTTGATAGTAGCATTTCAGTTTCCTATACAATACAAATTTTAAAATAGAAGAAAACCTATTTACACCCAAGACACTTTTCTTTATAATCCACAATGTTAATAGTTCTTAACAGAGTTCTAGACATTTGAGAAAAAGCAATCTTAAAGATTGCAAGAAAATTACAAAAGTTTCAGTTGAAGATATTCTAAATTATTCCTTTTCTTTTTCCTGGAAGTGAAAAAACTCCATATTTTCACTGCTTATTGTAGGTTTTCAGTGCTAATCAAGGACTGTTTGAAGATTTTCTAACTTCCAAATAAGTGGAATATAAAGTTGATCATTTGTATTAAAAACAACTTTTTAACTAAGTGCCCTTTAATGAATAACAATCTTTTTTTTTGTTTTAGATTTTGCATACTCATTGAGAATATGCATAGGTGAAGAATTATACACTGATCCAACATTATATTAAAACCTTAAATTATAACTATCTATCCCTTTCCTGACAAGACAATATAAAAAAGATTTAGTATTAGGTTTTAATGTAAATATCATAAAAATATGAAGTGAAAATAATTAATAATTCTAGACTCCTCTTTCCACTCATCTTATTTTTTAAAATTTCCAATCAAACATACGTGTTAGTTAAACAGAGTGAAAACCTCAGGTTGATTAAATAAACTAACTTCTACCACATTTCATTCAATTCAATGTAGATTAATTTGAATAGATGCAGTAATATAACAAAAACATGGAATTCAATTCAAAGTGAAACTGAATGAGGTTCCTGAGCTTAGCAATAAAAAAATCTTTGTTGTTATGCACAAGACTCACATTCTTTTTATATAAATCAATATGAACATATGCTAACACTGAAAATACTAACATTCATTATTGCAATAACAATATAATATATACCCTTTAAGAATACACACATTGCATGTATAAAATAAACTTTCCCACAACCCCAACAAAACAATTTTTAATTTTTTTCCCAGCACCATAGAAACATCAAAAAATAAAAACACAACAATCCTAATTTCAAAATAGTGTAGATTATACCAATGAAAAGCAAAAAGGAAATTAAAAGTTGTTTCACACTTCCCTTAGTTTTGCAGTGTTTCAGTTTTACAATGAGATAAGTTCTGTGATTAAATTACAGCTTAATAAGTATTCTGTTGGCTCACTGCTTTTAAAAAAAAGAATCAAAACATACATGTAATTTTTAAATTTCATGTCAATATTTTGCAAAAAAGTATTTTGTTAAATACTTTTCACACTTTGAATTTTCAAAATAAAATTAGAAGTTTACTTCAATGTCTTATTAATTATTATGGCAGATTACATTTTATTTAAATGCAGTTCCCTTTAGCTACTTTCTAATAATTAAAAGCCAACAAATACCATCCCAGTTACGAAGTTTATAAATTATTATGTCCATATAAATGTAGGCAGTAAATATTCTTTGGTTCCAGAACTAGGCATGAGATCCTCTTCACTGAGGAATGATAATGGTAAAAGAACAAGATGGCCTCTAACTTTCTGTAACTCTAGCCGAGCTCTAGCAGGGTTTGTTTCAGCCAGACCCTTTTGAGACTGATACGTCTTAATCTGAGCAAACTTATGAACTTCATCAGTAGGAATGCAACGAAAGACCTAGTAAAAATGAAATGTAATAATTTGACTTAAAATCTTAACACATGACAAGAACTGAAATGAAAGTTCTTAACTTAGAGTAAGAGAAGCAAAAATTGATATTTCAATACACTACTAAAACAATTATAGAAAAAACTAGCACTATATGCATTTTGCTGAAGCCTCAACTTCAGTATTTATTTTGAAATGTAAAAAAAAGCAACAAAAAACATAACACTCAGTGTATACAATATGTGTAATAGTCTTAAAACACTTCAATTGAACGTTAACAGTTAAGTATTTTGTCTTACTGATCTACTTTCAAGACTATTATACTATAATTTTATGCAATGCATATGTATTCACACACAAATAACTAAGTACTGTTGTATATAGTAACCATTTCAAGTATTTGTCATTACATATGTAATGCACAAAGAATTTCCTCTAGAATAAACTGAAAAATATTTAACAAAAAATAGGTAGTTTTGTAAGGATCATATTTCTTGTATATTTCATTACAGTATTTTAAAAATACATATTATTTACTGAGAATTAGTCTGTGACTAAAAGAAACTTATTACTACCTGAAGTTAATAACTGAAAAATTACATAGTCATGTTAAAGTTTTTTTACACTGTATATCTTGTTGTTATATTAAAATATTCAAATGAAAATATGAATTGTGGTAAATGTAATATGAGGTTCAGAAAAAGAAAGGCATATTTTCATGTATAAATACATACACACTGTAACACACATACACTATCACCAATTAATACATACAACTGCATCTCACTGTAAACAGACTCATTAGCATACATTACATTTAATTGGAAGTCATTAATATGAAGACATATTTCTGTTTTGAACAACATTTAAAAAAAAATATATATATATATATAACTGATAACAAAAGAATACTGTGAACAAGATCAGAAATATTCCTGGCTGTTAAGAGTAAACAACATAAATGTGTAAGTATGTGTTGACAAATTAGCATACTGTTGCTTATTAATAGAATAACAAACACTAGTGAGTGTATTCAAAGGTTTCAAAGTTATTCTATGTATTCACAGGTAAACATTCCATTGTGTTTAATAATGGATTAATTCATGCTTATCTGTATATTTAAAGTTTAACATATGAATTTGTGTGTGTGTTCTCAGTTGAATATACATTGTATATTAGTGAATGTATTAATAGGAAAAAAATCTTAGTTGCCTGATCATTGTAGTAAAATGTTCAAAGACATGCACAGTATTTTGACACGAGTGAAATAAAATACATAATATGAATAGTATTATACACTTTACTAAACAAAACAAACAGATAAAAACAAAGACTCATTATGACCAGCAGCAGTAACTGCTGGACTGAAATCAAAGAAATTAACCATGATTAGCAAAAAATAAACACAACTAAAGAAAAACATTAATTTAAAATTAGATTGTAATAAACTAGAAATAAATCTGTAACTGAACTAGGGCCTAGATTTTTTTTTAACCAAAGGTTTATAACTAAACACATATGGTCATTGCCTGAAAAATTCACAGTAACAAAAAGAAAGTGGAGACCAGACTTTAAATCAAGTCTTGACTCTTTCAAGGCTTTAAAGAACAAAACAAGTCCTATAGCTCCAAAATAGTTTCAAAAATTTACATTTTCTCTACAGTTCTATCAATCAAATAATGAAATTATTGGAGTTTATTGGTATTTCCCATACTGAGTAACAGTCATAAAATAGTCTAATAAACTGAATAATGTTGGCTGCAATGCAACTATTCCACAAGATAATTTACACTACTCTTGAATGAGACCTGGAACAGAGACTAATATAGCTGCAATTACTTTATTACTTTCACATTTGACCTAGAAACATTTATTGAAAACTGATTAAAAATTCCAGCACAAATTAAGTGTTACTGTGTTAAATACATTAACTAAATGAAAGTGGGATATGAAATGTCATAGTTGGTCAAGCTTACTGTGATGTTGTACATACTGGTTTTGAAACCTCCTCACTTCATTGGCAAACAGAAACTACACAGACTTTTGTAAAATTTTAAGCTTCAGAAACCATTATACTACTAAACTAAAAGAATCCATAAAATAAGAAATTTCTAATTAACAAAATAACTCACTTTTTCAAATGTGGAAGTATTAAGTGCAGCAACAGTAAGCCATACATCCTTGTAGAAAGAATCTGAGATTGGATCTCTGAGGTCTATTTCACTATTCTTTTCATCCAGTCCAAGATGTTCTCTTGAGGAATTATTATTTATGTCACAAAAAATACTAAACAAGTTATGTGCTTCATTAGAACAACATAATTTTAGGTTACATACACTACAAAGTTGTGGGAGTTTACTTTTGACTTTTGTAAACTGTGATTTTATTTATTTACTTACTCTACCTGAAATTTTTTTTAACTTATCTCTTAAAAATACTTTTTTCTGTCATTATAGGAATTTGTTCTCCATGTTCTAATTTGGAGTTTATTTACATTATCTTACACTTTATCTGTAAGTGTTTATTTTCAATTTTAAAGTTACAGTTTTCCTTACTTTCAAAACTTCTTACTGTAGCTCTAAGAATATAGCCTCTACTTTCTAGCTAAAATATCACTTACTTTCCAGCACTTCTTATTCTAGCTTCAAAGTATAAAAAAACAGTTCCTATAACTTTTTAATAATGCTTTTATGGTTCACTACACAACTGTTTGCTTTTTACAGTTATGCTATTGTGGGCTGTAAATTCATATTTGAAGTTGTATAATGGTTTAGTAATGTATTCATTTCAAAAGAAGCACTTTAAAAAAAAATAACATTCTTATGTTCAAAAGAAGTACTGAATCATTAGTAAGTGTTCATGAACTTTCAAA
Source organism: Carcinoscorpius rotundicauda (assembly GCA_011833715.1). NCBI lineage: Eukaryota > Metazoa > Arthropoda > Merostomata > Xiphosura > Limulidae > Carcinoscorpius > Carcinoscorpius rotundicauda. The sequence continues at coordinate 37,493,613 of CM022401.1, forward strand.
ATTTTGATCAATTAATTTTCAATACATTGCCCATGTTCTTCTTCATACAAAGTTTTAAATACTATTTTCTGGGTTTAATTGCTAGGATGTTACTGTTTACAAAGCTATAACCAAAAACGTTTTTGGCATGTTTTATTCAAGCAAAGTAAAGAAAGAAGAATTGAAAATTAGGACAGTTTAGTTAAGTTAAATTTTCTATTATTAAATGTAAACATTCTATGTGAAAAATAAAAAAATATGAAATCTAAGGCACACATTAGTCAACAATAAAATGCAGCAGTAAATTCTCAAATCATAAATTCACCTGAAAAGAGATTTTCTTAAAGTCCCAGCAAATACACCTGCTTGATATGGTGTTCCATTCATGATAGATTTTTGGAAATCCACATCTTCCATGACTGCAGCTATCTCACTATCTCGTTCACCCAGTAAACTGCGGTCATTGATATTAGCTGAGCCAATGATGACTGTTCGATCATCTACTATCATCATTTTACTATGAACATACACTAATTCAGTAACCTGTAGTGCCAATGAAGAATATCACTATAAATAGTATCTTTAATAACTTTTTTATATTTTAACAACATTTTAATGAAAGTATTCATATTTTATTAATACAGCAAATTTAGTCATATTACTCATTGCAAATAACAAAATTAGTAATATCAATAATGTACATAAATAGCAACTATAAAGCATTCACAAATTTGGAAGTTAACTATACCATTTCTTTTAGACTGATAAACTTAAATACATTAAACTTCAGTTTTTAAATTGATTTTCAAAAAAGTTGCATTTAGCATAATCTTAACTTTTTATTTAATACTTTTTGGTACATATTTTCAATCACGACTTTTGCTAAAGTTATTTGTCTTCCATATCTGTTTTATTATGTTAAAAGTAAAGAAATGAAATAAAATTAATACTTGATATGATGTGGCAGTTTGGGTGGAATCTTCTATAACAGCTTCAAAATATATTCTGTTGTTATCTAATATATATAATTGGTTGGTGTTTTGTGAATAACTTGTATATTTTGTGTTACTTCAAAGTCAAATGAAGCATTCTAAGTAGGGAGGTTCTAGACCAATATAACCCATAATTTTGTGGCTTCACAAGTATATTTGTTGGATACATTAATATTCACATCACAAATAAAATTTGCAAAATACAGGTCATGAGATTATCAATTACACAGCACTATTTTATTGATATATTTTTATTCTGTGTAAGAAATGGAGTTTGGGTTTGTAACATAAGGGACTAATATTCTACCATTAGAAAAAACTTCATATTAATTATAAATGTTTTTGGAATAATATAATGTATTACATGATTTTATTTTATCCTATTTAATATATAAGTGTTAAAAATACATTATATTTTCCCCTTCAGAACAAGAGGTGTGTTTTCTTGTAGAAAGAATACTTATGGACCTCTGATTTTATTATTAAAAAAAAATGTATCCAAAAACAAAACAACTAGTTTTATATATTTTGGCACACTGATGAATTGTTTCATTTTAATTTTGGTGTTTTGGAGGGTTATATAAATGGCACCACTCAGTTATCTTCGAGATTTACCTACTCATATGGAGAAATAAGTACATAACTCCATAACAAGATCACTAAGACAAAAAAACTACACATGTAATATTAACAAAAAACTCTACACAATTAATACCAATAAAATACCACTAAAGTTAACAACAAAAATAACATTACACATTTCATACCAAAAAATACCATACAACTGACAACAACAAAGTTAATACTGACAAAACATCATAAAACAATAAAATGAAAACCAAAAAATACAACATGTTTGACACCAACACAAAAACATTAAACACTTAACACAACAAAAAATACCAACAAAAAAACTATAAATTTAATAACAACACAAAAAATACTAAAGTTAATAACAACAATAAATTTAATACCAGCACAAAAATACTAAACAGTTACTAATAACAAAATCACTACATGTGAACACCAACAGAAAAACACTACACAATTAACTCCACTAAAATACTATACAGTTAACATTAACAAAAAATGCTACTATCTTAATACCAACAATAAAAACACAACACATTTAATACATATAAAAATCACTTCAGAGTTAATACCAATGAAAGAAAAACCACACATGTAATACCAGCAAAGAACACCACACAGTTAACATCAACAAAATACACATTCTTAATTATACAGTTAACACCAATAAAAAATACAACAGTAATCCTTTTTTCTTGTGATGATGAGAAACCCACTTGAAATAAAAATGTATTCTCAACATAGCTGGGATGGGTACAAGCACTTCAATTAAAATAAAGTATAGAACAATGTTTCAACCTCCTCAGGTCATCCTGGTGACCTAAAAGGGTTGAAAGATTGCTCTGTACTTTATTCTAATTGAAGTGCTAACACCCATACCAGCTACCTTGAGTATACAACCCTTTTTACTATTTAGATATCTTTCAGGCATCTATTCAAATATACTAATTGCAACACACTTAGATCAGAATGAAACAAATTTTCAACAAACTTTATTCTCATCACCAGGAAAAAACATTTAATATGGAAATTTATCATTTCATATAGATTATATTTATATAATAATAAACATATAACAATACATTAATCTTTACTTAAATTGTCATTTTTTCATGAAATTGGTGATATTATAAACTGTATACCACAAAAAAGTAATTGAGTAGCATTGATCTCACATGCAAAGTATGTTCTGTATATTAAGCTAACAAATTTCACTTCTTAAATGAAAAATTAATCAAGATGTCTGCTTCTGCCCTCAGTGCATGCTCAGTTTTAAAACTCTTGAATTATTTTAACTTTCTCCTCTACTGATAGTTCTGCTCTATTGTGTTTCATAGGAAATGCATTATATAATTAAAGTTTTGTAGCTCAAAATGAACTGACTAGTTAATTAAGTTGACATGCAGTTTGACTCATTTTGTTAAGTGGCCAAATGCATACCCAACTTGGTAAAAGCATGACATATCCATTAAAAGTCAAGCAAATGTGAAATTTCAATCTATAATCTGCTTTCTTTTTAAAGCTCTTGTTACACCCTTAACATCTTACTTTAAAAATTTTGTAGGTTAAGGAACCTACATTTCTTTGTCATTTTTTTCTCTTGAGAAAATGTGTAAAAAATAACTAAAAACAAAAAAATCTCGAAGAATTTTTAATAATATTAATTCTAAAAATATTGATATGAAATGGGGGAAGTGGATTGGAAATGAGGTGTAGCAGTTTAGTCAAAATATTTAAGAGAAATGGCAAAACTTGTTCAAAGCACCCAATTTTATAACAGAGATGTGATTAAGATTTAAAGTGTATGATCTTGAATTTTCCTTTTAGAGAAAACTATTTCACATCAAGGAGTGAGAAATGTCCTAAAAATATTTCAATTAAGCACTTATTCCAACCCTAATATAAACTATATGTTAAATAGTGTGAATCAGAAAAGAAATGCAACAGCAGTATATTTATTATCTGCATTGCAGCTGGATACTTACTACTGTATATTTGGTTATTATGAGAAACAATGCTGGAAAGAAATTTAAAAGTTAAATATCAAACAAAAAATCAATCTCTTCATAAAACTGTCAGTACCTAACACAATGATTAAACAAGTTAATGAGATGGTGAAAGTGCTGGTCATCATCAGGTTGCTCCTTTACGTAAAACATTTTCTAAACCCAAACAAGCCATTTTTTAATACATATTTTTCTCTACAAGTGTTTTCTTGACATCACTAATTGATAAAAGATGTCATCATTTGAGAAAGGCTTCTCCAATCGACGTTTCAAGTCGAATCAGGTGCTCCATGGTGGAGCACTGTCATTGGAACCCACACTGGGTGAGTGAGAGGAGGTTGTTTGATTTGAGGAACCAAACAAAATGAGTATTAACCATCCTCTCTAAGGTCTTACAGAGACAGCTAATCAAAGCAATTGGGCAGTGGTTTGAAGGAATCTTGGGATCCTTCCCTGGCTTAGAGAAAGGTTGGACAATAGTTCAGCTTCAGGCATTAAGAAAAACATTCTCCTGTAAGATCCGTTAAAAATAATCAGAAGAATAGCAGCATTTCATAGTGTACATTATCAAGTTCAACTGATGTATTGCTAGACTGATGAAAGGTCAGTTTGAGTTCCACCAATGTAAAGGGACAATTATAGTCATAGACATAATCAGCTCAAAAGGAAAGAGGTGATCACTTTGTCAAGTCTTGATGGCTAAGAAGGTAGAAGAAGAAGCAGAAGTGCTAGATACCCTGCAAAAGCTTACACCTTGAGTATTGGTGATGCTCTGGGTATCAGCTACTGGCCACCAGAGAGCATGATTGAGAGGAGAAAATTATATTGCCCACTGACCTTTCGAATCTTGTCCCATATGACTTTCAAACTTGTGGTAAAAGATAGTCTGGTTGCGAACTTAATCCAAGATTCCTTCTGGTTGTGATGTCTTACCCACTGAGCACATGTATGGACCTGCTAAAAAGTGATGCACTTTGAGAGTGTGGGATATCTAAGGACTCTATCCCATGCCTGTTTTTAGCTTTCCATGCCATGTGGCAGACAGGTTTCCACCATGGATGAAGATATCATGAAAAACGTGTCGAGATTTTAGGAATACATTAAACAGCTGCTTGTATAATACAGTCAATTACTGCTGCCACACAATTGTCTATAGATGGCTTACAAACAATGGCAGGATCAAGTTCTGTGAGAGCAGTGAAAGAGGGCCAATTTGCGTGATCCAACTTCCACTGGGACACACAGCTCAAGTGGCACTGACCACGGGCAGTCTCTCTCAAAATTATGGGAAAATGATCACTGCCTTGTGGATTATCATCAACCCTCCATGAAAAATGGGAAAACAGTGAAGTGGAGCAAATTAAGAGATCAATAGCAGTAAAGGACTGACTAGGTGCATGAAAATAAGTAGAAGAACCACTATTGAAAAGAGAAAGTTTGTGATCAGAGAACACACATTCTTCAGAGCAACCCCTCCCTATCAATACCAGCACTTCCCCAGAGGTGGTGATGTCCATTAAAGTCTCCCAGAATTAAAAAGGGAGATGGCAACTGTTCAGTTAAAGCATCAAGGTCTTATTGATCATATGTCTCTCCAGACAACAGGGAGAGAACAAACAGTAATGGTATGACCCAATGAAACACAGATGGCTACAGCCTCCAAGGGTGTGTCTAGTGGCAAAGACAGGATGGACTCATGCTGATCAACCAACAGTCCCACCTCTCCATGCTCTCATCTGTCCCACAGCCTGTCATTTCTGTACAAATAACACCACTGAAAGGTAACTGTATTGGCAAGTTTCAGAAATGTTTCCTGTAAAGAAAGACTTACAGGATGGTAGAAAACAATCAGTGTTTTGATGTCATCCAGATTACAACATAAACTTCAACACTTCCATAGTAATAAGGTGACCATTTTTACTTATGTGTATGCAAATTGGGTGGAGAGCCCTTCTGTTTACGACCGTGTCTTTTTTCTTCACTGTCTTTACCATGAGGGAGGTCTATCAACCTCCATGGATCCTGCCCTGGGTCAACTATTTTGGAATATTTTGGTTCCCACTGATCCCACCCACCATGGAGCTCTATAAGGAGACACACACTACAATGACAAACAAGGACACTGCAGCAATGCCAGGGTTTTATAAGCACTATACCCAAACACAAGCATCAGATATAATGTCCACAACACCTGTTGAGAACATCCAACACTGGTACTTGGTTCACATTAGGCCAAGTGGACCAGCCAAATTACCCAGGGAAGGGAACACCCCAAGGCTGCCTTTCTACAGGAATTCAAGCCAATGTGGTGTGCTACGGCTGGACTCCTTAACCACCAAGATCCTCTCTTCCCCTTCTTGGGTTGCCACACATGGCAAACATGTGGGTGAATGTTTAGATCCCAGAGGAGCTAAACTGAAAGTACAGAACCTTCCCTGACAGGTAAGTTTAGACTTACCCACTGCACTGTCAAAAAACAGGTGAGACACTCTCCAGTTTTCAGGTAAATATTTCTCTTGAAATGCAATGAAATGTCTGAAAACTCACCTGATTTCTAAGAAAGGAGGATCCTAATATTCAGTTGTTTTTTAATACATTGAAACAGAAGGAAAAACTTAGAACTTAAAAAATCATCCAGTTTTAAAGGAATTTTGATTTTATGATGGTCCAGTTTGAGGGATTCCACTATAATGTCTCTTAAATTGATCTAAAATGTTTTTTTATGACTGGTGAAAAATCAATATTCAAAAATAAAGTGAGTGTAAACAATACACTTACCAGATTATTGTGCAAGGTCCCATAATTTCTTAGTCCATAAAATGAAATGTAATTCGTAGGATCTCCAACTATGTTAGAAAAAGAAATTCAGTGTGATCTTCTATTTTATACTTCAAAAAATTTTACAATAAATCTTTACATTAAATCAATTATAAAATAATTTATGTAGCATCAAATATTATGCTCTAATGAACAGAATAATGAAATTCTTTTGTCTACATATAAATTTCAAGTAAATTGTACATATATCTTAAAAGTTGTTTTTGCTGTAATTCTCTCCATACAGTAGTTTTACAATTAAAATTATGAATGAAACATGCTGACAGAGTTATATTCATTAATACATCACTTATAAACAATGACTGAACTATACACAATTAGACAACTGATTGACTGAAATGAAGCACAAAGCAATACAAGGGGCTGTCTGTGTTCAATTAGACAAAATTTATTATTTTATATCCTGAATGTTATGCACAGTAGACAATTACAGTTTCAATGAACTGTGTATATAATTAAAGTAATAAATACACAATTAAAATTATTTCAAAATGATGACCCATGTTGCAATGTGAAATGAGGATTGCTTGTTAGTGTCATTTGATGTTATATCATGATTAATAAAAGTTCCAACTTCAAAATTCCACAATTAAAATTCTAGTTGCAATCAATTTAACAAAACTGTGTTGCAAAACAATGTTTTCATGTTAATGTTTGTTTACTTAAGAATTAAAGGGTTGACAATCAGATCTCCACTTTTGTCATTATTATGCGTTATATATACAAATGCCTTTGTAATAAATACCATAAATGGTGCAAATATAATATATCTGAAAAAGGCATGTATATGACATGTTCTTGGTGTGGAAATGGTACTGAGGCATTAACAGTTTTTGTAAACTAGATGAATAGTATAGAACCTTGTGTACAATGTACTCACAAAGTTGAGAAATATAATAGTTTGCCTCATTCAAAGATATTGGTAAAAAGGAAAGAACAGGGGTTCTTAGAGTCATCTTTTTATAGGAAACCTTTTTCTGTTCTTATGTTACCACACCTGGAATCATGTTATACAAAAACACCAAAAGTGTCTGCATTTTACAATTATACTCACAAAATTTTGTGGATATGTACAAAACAAAATTATTTTAAAAATGGGTTGTTATTGGTAAAATCTAAATAGGAAGAGCAGTTAATAAATTCATTAATGCAGCAATCCTAGATTACAGTATAAGTTGTAAAATAAAAAAGGAATGTTTAGCGTTGCCATATATTCCAGGCCTAACTACTAGTTTATTTATTTTTTAAAAAACCAACAAATGTTTAGCTCTATAAAACAATCAATAAATAACAAAATGTATGCAATAGTAAAGATGATATGCTATTAAGGGATAAATTTGGAATTTATAAAATTGAATAGAAATGTGGAAGTATATCCACATTAGACAAACAAAATAATTTCAAATATACAGTGAAACATGAGTTATATAAAAAACAAAAACACAGAAAATTTGATTATACCAAAACATGCAAGTGAAACTCAATATATTATGGGAAAAAAAACGATTGTACTGGCTCAACCTAGAGGTATTACAGCAACTAAAACTTGAGATTCACTGGAAATAATGAAATTTAAAAATAATTATATAGAGATGAAGATCTGGTGTAAACCTGTCGAAGAATGTGATGGGACATTTTCTTATATTTATGCACAAATGCAAAACTACAGACAAGTCACATGACATTTAAGAAAATATAAGATGTGAAATGCACTGCTTGTAACTTCACTCTTGAAGATGACACGACATATCTAAACATATACAGTAACTATTTTGAAATTATATTAATTGTGTATTGATTTTAATGTTGTATATTTATAATATTAACATTATACAGAAGCACTGATGTAAATATATATCATGTGTAGACAATTACCATCAAATTAGTGCAGAAAATATGAAAACTCTGGTTGAGAACCTTTCTAAATGAGCCTATGCATAAAATAACAGAGCTGGAATCTGCAACACAGTGTGGTATTTTCAAGTACGAACTACAGATTTCCTGACAAGTATAAGCTGGATATGCTAATAACAGCAGATTCATTCAGGAAATAAGGAGATGATTCTAAATCAGATAATTTGACCGAGTCTTGCTGTGTGTGTGATATAATGCAAGAGAAAACAGTTGGTAAAAGTGCTATCAATCTTTATTATTTGACAGACAAACAAACAAACAAAACTACAACATATTTACTTAAGCACACCAAACAATGATTACTTCCACCTGGCTGTGCTTAATTTCACAGCTTTCTTTTTCTTAGGACTAATCTCTGGAGACCTATACATGCCGATCTTGGATGCACGTCTTTAATTAAAAATCTTAATTAAAGTAGAACTTAACCAAAAACGCACGCCTGAATTCAATAAGTAAGAACAATGTCACCTCAAGAGATTTATTCTATAAAAGCACTGGTTGTCTGGTAGTGGACTGGTCTTGAGTTCAAATATGAAATAAGTAAATAATAACATTTTCAACCGTAACAACAACTGGTCACTGTATGAAATGAAAGGATTTAGAAACAAGCATTGCAATGTTTCAAGTTGAATCTGTATGATTCAGTGCTTGGTTCAAGTTTTTGGATGAGGAGGTATAATACAGTTGTATGAGTTTTTTTGAAAATTGCTTGTCCTATTTATTCAAGTTATGCAAGTTCTGTAAAACAGACCATGCACAGGGGACAAAATATCTGGACTTACATCACAATTTGCAAATCAAAACAATTCCAGTTATGAATCACTTTCCTCTATGCTTAACATAAGAATCTTTCTTTTTTTCTTGTAGGTTGTCTGTGAGACTTTCAACAACAGTGAAACATTTCAATTTGATATATCAAACCTAATGTTCATATCTTAGAAATTCCTACCAAATGGCACATAAAAATATTTTCACACTATGTTATATACATATTTCACACATATATACTTTGTAGTCATCTGTTAAATACATTTGCAATGTGCTCAGTTGATATCCACAACTGATCCAACCAAAGTACTACAGTACATTCATTGCACATTTAGCATTGAGCCTATTGCAAGCTCTCTCAATACAGGCTTGGTCCTATGGACCAACCATGTAACCATTTTTACTTGTATTTATTTTTAATACTTATTGTAACTTATAATACAGTAGGTATATCTCCACAAAATTTGGCATAATTTTATTAAACATTACAAGTAATTTTCATACAATAGTTTTTTAATGAAATATTTTTCTCTGTAATGGTACAGCTGCAAAGGAATTTCCATATTGAGATTAAAAACATTTTGCAAAAGTCTCCCAATTTTAGTTGCATAATCTAAAACCTCCAAAATATATTTCTTTTCAAACATTTTGTCAAGAAAAAATATTTTATATTTTATCATTGTTATTTTCTCTTTGCTAATTCTACACAAGGTTGGTAAATTTGATTGGCCTTGTTACCACACTATCCTTTCTTTCATTTGAACACGAAACTGTATTCATTTATCCTAAAGTAGCTTTATGTGCATAAGAGTAAACCTGTAATTATAAATAAAATTGTTTTATTGCCCTATGAACTACGTCTCACTATACGTGATTCACACCATTATAAAATAAGTTGTAAATTATGTGGGAAATCCGTGAGACTCACGTTATGCTACTGAATTACATTATCCTTGAGGTACTCCAAGCTGCTCATGTGCATGCCTCATAAAATATTTATTATTATTTATTTTACATATTCTTACCTTAACTAGCTGAAACATTTTCTATTTTTACATTTTAGTTACTTTTGTAATGACAAATAAAGTATACACATGAAAAACAAAAAATACAGAACTGAATCTTCTTTTTATTTGTTATCAACTGTTGATGATACTTAATCCTACTTTTTTATGCTAATGGTGGTAGTGCACATAATGATTTTTATTTAATTAAAGAATGCAATTTAATTACATATTCCAAAGAATACAGGATAACATGAAAATGCATATAATGTCTCATATCTATCACAATTTTTTTGGCTTTCTAACTATGGGACAAGAGCTGTTACAAATTTATCCAAGCTAGTTAGTGAGTTTCTCATTAAAAAAAATAATAAAAGATAAATTGAATTTTTATGTACAGAAAACAAAAGTATAATACATCATTTGATAGATTAAAACCTTAGCTTTAAATTAGGTAAAAACAATAAAGTATGAAATGTACCAGAGAACTATTCACAAATCCTGAAAGAGATAGCAAGTAGCAGGTAGGTGTGGCAAGATGGAACTGATTTTCTATTTGATGGCTCTGTGATAAAAGTGAAGGCTATAAGAATTATTTTTTATCTGAGTGATGACAATATGACAATGTGCAATTTACATCAAGCTTCATACTTCTTGGAAGGGCAGGCAATAAATTAGAAAAAAAGGAGATGCCTAGAGAAGCAAGATGGAATCCTCAAAAGTCATGGCAGGATTAGAGAAAATTAATTTTTAAGACCTTTTTTCCCCTTTATATGTGAGCCAAAAATACCAAGTGTGGGGTGTAAGTATACCATATTCATTTTTATTATTCATCAGTTTCTCTTCAACCCACCCTCAAACTTAAGTTAGATTATTTTATGCAAGGTAAGATTAAATTAATCTATGGAACCTGGAGCATGGTCAAATATATTAATCCAAAAATGTTTTCCCTCTGTTCAAACCAAAATTAGATCTCAAATCAGTCAAGAGATAACAGAGCCATGAACTTAAAGTTTGTTCTGTAAGACCTAAAAGCCATTCTATAAGCTGCTATGCTGCTGCTGAAAATGTCACATTTTTCACAAAATCAAGAACTTAAAACTTGTATACTATTAAAATATGAATTACTGGCTACAATTCTGTGATAAAGTAATTGGTATATCATAAGCAAACAAAAAGTAGTTTAACCCTTTTTGGTGCAGTTGGAGACTGCAGTCAGCTTGAACCCTTAGAGCGGCAGGTGGCCTTCCTTTATTCCTGTTATTCTTATGTATTGAATTTAACATATATAGTATTGGGTACAATCACTGAGTATTTCAGGGACTGTTGTTGAGTTATTGCCGAAATATCATGCTTGTGGTACTGATACTATAATTAGTTGAAGTATTAAACATATATATTCAGCACCATGCTAAACATTCAAAGTTATTGTTCAGCACTGAAAGGGTTAAGAAAATTTTAAATATAACTCACTAAAAACCTTGTGACGTGCACAATAAAGGATGCTGGTGGCAAGACGAGGTAAATTCTGCTGAAGAGTCACTAATTTTCTTTTGCAAAAAAAACAAGGTCTCACCAGGAAAAAAAAAGGAAATAAACTAAATTTGAAATATTATTTGTGGTAACCTTGTTCAGTTGCAACATTTTCAAGCCATTTCTTTCTCTTGCTATTTTACCATTGCATTATTTTATGACAGCTAAGGTGTTTGATATTTTTCTTTATATAACAGGAATTATTTTATTCATGAAATGCTATGGATAGTACAATTATATATTATGGTTTGGAACTAAATAAAAGTGTTAATAGAATAAAAACACATCATTTACCTCCTTTACATACGTTGATGTTTCTACTAAATGTTAAGGCTTTTAGTGCTGGATTTAGTTGCTATAACATGTTCAAATGATAATGTTAAAAAGGTGCTGAGCAATGTTTTTTAATTGCTAATCCAATTCAATACTGATTATTAGTTTCTGTTTATCAAATCCACAAGACTATTTTATCCCCTGATACAATACTTGCTAGGCTCTTCCGTCCATCCATTCGGTAGCAAAGTTCTGTCCTTTCCATCCATCCGTGTGTGTATGTGACTTCATCTTCATATGCGTTGGCAAACTTCTGTTCATGTGTGTGACTTCATCTTCATATGCAGTGGCAAAGTTCTGTTCTTTCTCACCATAGAGTGTAATTTAGGTTGTTGTAATTCCAGGCATAATAATCTTGATTTCACTTTATTGTCTGTACTAATTTTCCCTAATGCCAACTAAAACCAGTAAACTGTCTTATGAATTTATAAAACATGATGCAACAACTACCACAACTTCTATATTAGAGAAACAAGCATAACAATGAAAACCAGATTCAAAGAATGCAAAAAACACATTTATGGGTTTTAACACTGCAAATCAAAGAAACACAACATTACTATAGAAAACATCCAGATACTAAGTAGGAAAACACATATATACAAATTCAAAATCAACAATTAAAACCAAAATTCAACCCATATAAATGAGAACCTTTATAACTTATGTTAATTAATAACCTAACATCTAACTGCAATGCCTCCTACAATCCCATACCCATTTATACTTTCATCACTGAGACATGTGCCCAGCAATAGTTAGTTACAAACAATCCTTGTTAACCTGAAGATGACTTAAGAAGTTCAAAATATTGTTTTTTGCTTTATTTGTAAAAGTGTTAATACTCATACCAGCCATCCTAAGATATATTTTGATTTGCAAATGGCAATAGTGTCTTGTAAATTTGGCTACTAGTGTGCCCATTGTTTAGGACAGTATGTTTATGTTACTGCAGAATACTGTATTTAACCTAGATTGGTCTCAATGGGCTTTGCAGAAAGTCATTAATGACTCATTAACATAAGTGAGCCAGTTACACTGAGAGCAAAAATATGAAATAAATAAATAAATAAATATGAAGGAAAACAAAGAACTTAATCTTGATTTTAACACTTTACAATATGAAGTTATATGCTTTTACTTGCCTGTGAAGAATTAAGTGAGAATACAGTGCACATGATATTTTCATTGATTGGTGTTGAAATAATGTTTCAGTTTCAAAACAAATATTTGGTTGGCAGCAGATTTTTTATTGAAAGGCTTACAATAATGTCTAGATTCATGCTAAACTTGGATGAAAATAGTTTATTCTGGTGTTTTCACTAAAGCAGTGGATAAAGGAATTGAATCAATGTATTTCTTAGTGAGAAAAAATATCTTTACAAAGTAAGATTCATAAACAGTAGGCTTGTAACGTGTCAAATGCAAATTCGGTGCACTCAGTGTTTTATTTGATTATGACTGAATATTTTTGATCATGCACACAGTTTTGCTAAATATTTTCTTAAGAATGTTTCAGTAGAAGGAGCAGTTGAAATGCATAAAGACCATCATATGGGTGTCATATGAAGCTTGAGATTTTTTTTCACATATAACACCATGTTTTTTTTCTATGATACCCAAAAACATGTTTGAAAAAGAGTGATGACTTAAAAATACTGAGTTGATTTAAATGCACAATTTTACCTGCAAACTTTCCAATTAAGGCACCCACACAAGACACTTGTTTTTAAACTTTGATTACTGCAAGAAATTCAGATTGTTTCACTGCATTTAACTTGTATCCAATGCCTCTCTCTATCTCCCTTTTAACTCAGGTGAGATTTTTGCTTCATAGTAAATTTTCTACTAACAACTCCTGCTATTCTGCCACCCTTATCCAATTACTCTTTAAAATGAAATCACTACACCTAAGGATGCAACCAGAAGAAAAATAAATGGTCTAACCAAAAATGAACTTGAAGAATGTTCAATAATAGTCAAGTAATTGAAAAACGTTTGACAGAATTTAAAAAAAAAATCAATGAGAGTTCAGCATCTAGAACAAGTGTGAATGCATTTTAAAAAATGTAAAGAAACAGTGGAGTGAACAAGAATGAAAAAATATGTCACAAAATTTGGTAATTGTTTAACCCTTAAACAGGAGGAATGTTGTACATATCAGCACCAAGTGATGATGGCTGCTGTTTAAGGGTTAAATAAAGCATGCCTGACCATGTAAATAACTATTGCCCTAAGCATTTACAACAACCATAAAATGCAAGATATTTTATGCTCTAATTTCACATAAAATACTTCTTTATATGCAAGAAATGTAACTGTGAAACAAGGATATATACATAATTCAGTGTATCAATGAGAGCTTAGCATCTAGAACAAGTATGAATATTGAAAAACGTAATATGTAGCATCAGCCAGCGCATTCATCAAACACTCCAATAATTTCAAATATAACCTCAATCAACTTAATTATAGAGCCAGTTTCAACATCATATCCCTCTTTACAGAAGGCCTAACCACTGAAGCTTTAGAATTCTATATCTGAGACCCTAACCCATCAATAGACATTCTCAGTAACCAATTAGCAAACCTCACAGAATTCACCATGATGAAGACAAACTTCATGTTCAACAACCACAACTATATATATACAAATAAATCGCCTAAGCATGGGCAATCCAGTCTCACCAGTTCTTAACAATATTTTTATGACACAAGTTGAAACACAAGCAATTAACACACCATTACATCCACCACTATACTGGTACAGATATGTAGATGACATGATTGAAGAATTCACATCTACAGAACACACACTTAATTTTTTCAATCACATTAACTTTATGCATCCCAACATTACCTTCACGTGTGAACAGGAAGAAAGCAATCAAATATTTCTTAACCTCAAAATTACAAGATCCGGTACACAATTTAAAAGAAGAGTCCACCAAAAAATCACCCATACTGGACTATACATTCCTTGGGCACATGAAACAAAACAAAAACTCAACATACGTAAAAATCAAATAAACAAGCCATAAAATTATGCTCACCAGATAAAATTTATGAGGAATTAAACAAAATAAGACACTACTTCATCAACATCAACATTTCCTCCATAAACCACAAAAAACATTATATGCACACACCTAGACAAAATGCAAAATCAACCAACAAAAGTAAATATATCTCACACATTAAAAAATCATGAAACCATATATTCCCAACATCAGCAGAAAAATAACCAACATTTGACAAAAACTAGTAAAAAAATATCACATTCCAGTTAATACCATATTTATTCAAAACCCAGGCACAAAACTATTGTCTATACTATGTAAAAACTATACCGACAAAACCACACCAACATTATTTATAAAATACAATGTGAAAACTCATCATAACTGCCACGACTTTTATATTGGAGAAACAGGTAGAAAAAGGGAAACCAGATTCAAAGAACTCAAAAAGTCATTGCAAATCAAATAAACACAACATAACAATAGAAAACACCCAAAAACTAAATAAACAAAGATAAAAAAAAAATGCAAAATTAAAGAAGCCTTACTTGTACAACGACTCAAGCCCATATTAAATAAATACAAACACCTTCATACCTATATTAATAAATATATCCAACATCTAAGCATACCCTCTACATTCCTACACTCAATTTTACAACTGACTTCAAACATGTAGTCAGCTACCGGTCAATAACCCTATCTTTCTTTGTGAACCTGACAATGACCAAAGAAGGTCAAAACGTTGTTTGCTCCTCTATTAGTGCTTTCTCTACCATACCAGCCATTTTTGAATGTATAATTCAAGAAAATACAATCACAATTCTCATAAAAAAAGTAAAACTAAAGGGTGGTGGTACCAGATCTACAAAAAAAAAAAATTTGGAAGTTAACTATCTTATCTAGTTGTTAATATGGAAACCCTAAACAGATGATTAGCAAAATCACTATCTTTCTAGTAACTATTCTGCAATTCAAAACTTAAACACAAAATAGTCATAAAAGCAATTAAACTATAAGAAAATATAAAAAATAAAAAGAATTTCATTAATAAAGACCTTTTATTTTTATTTTACCTTACAAATTTTGCTAAAGAAAAATACCAGAGACACAAAAAATGAAAGATACCAAACTGAAGACACTTCATTGACTGGTGAATATAATATACCCACACTGAAGAACACAAAGCTACATAAAAGTCTATAGTTACATAAAATAACTGTAGCAAGGTTTGAAGACTGGTGCCACTATAAATTGCAAACTCTTGGTAAGTTACAAGCATAATAAATATTGTATGTGTCAAAAAAAAAAAAAAAGACCATTATCTATAAACACAGAAGGCAGACATAATGCCTACTGCAAATATCAATAAAGGAAAAAGAAACAAGTTTTTTCTTTTTATAAATAGCAACACTCAACAGGAAAAAAATGCATCAAAATTCTTCAGTTTTGAAAAAAACAAACAATCTAAAGTAACTGTCACACAGAAGCTGGATTAAGAAGCTAGGAAATAATAAAGTATAATGTTTTGGAATGTGTAATGTCATGTGATACCAGAGTACTGAACCTTAGGTTATTGCTAGACAAAGTAACAGCCAAGATTATTGTAAAGATTACACAAACATTTCTTCATGGTACAAGAAACTTAAAAATGTATATTGCTAAAATGCACATGCAAACTCCTATTGGTTGGTTACACATTATACAAAAGACATATCACAAATTAAGATTCACCTGCTCACATGTGCTACAACAACACGTAGGTGTGTATTTTCTAAAATACAGGCCACAAATGTTGTAATTCCAGTGAAAAAAACAACTGACAATGTAACATTTTAAATATAATGCAGGGGGTAGCCAAAC
Organism: Carcinoscorpius rotundicauda; assembly: GCA_011833715.1. Taxonomy (NCBI): domain Eukaryota; kingdom Metazoa; phylum Arthropoda; class Merostomata; order Xiphosura; family Limulidae; genus Carcinoscorpius; species Carcinoscorpius rotundicauda. Next base: position 37,510,454 of record CM022401.1, read on the forward strand.
TTACTCAACTTAAGAGCCACATAAGATAAACTTCAAATGTCTGAAAGCTGCAAACATGAACAAATTTTACATTTTCATTGTTACGTACACATTTTATGACATAGATTTTACATAAATATCAAGAAATAGATGTACATAATAATATTTATGTATTTCATGTATGTAGTTTTTAAACTGTTAATTTGTATTAGTTTAATAACAACAAAATACATATGTATATACCAAATGTTTTCAAAATCCTGGGTGATTATTGTTTTAACTATATTGAGCATATTTAATATGGTAATGAACTATGGAAACATCTAAGAAAAATATGCAAATTTGCATTTCATTAACATTAAATGAAACTGCCAAAAATTAAAATAAAAGGGGTGAAAACAGATATTTTAAATCATATTCATTTGTCTTAGTAAATATCTGGTCAAAACATGGAGGAAAATATGTAAAACAATAAAATTATTTGGAATATTTTAATCAGATACCACCTTACAGAATTTTAGTCTTATCATAATATTATTCTGACACAGAGATTGATACAATTATCAGGCTATTTACTGCTAGTAGTGGTTTTGTGAGTTTCCATCTTCATTGTGAGTTGTTGAAAATTACATCTAATATCTTGTCAAGGCTGTATAAATTAGCTCTGTCAGGTGTTGATTTGTAAGGATTGCATGGTGCTTCAACTTCAAAGTTCATACATTGTACAGCAATTCACAGCAGTAAGTTGTGCTGAAAATTGGGATGAGTTGCCCTCTGGTTTTCTTCAGTTCAGGATAATTTATTTCTGGAACTTTCTTTCAGAACTCAATTGTAGAATGGGATTTACGAATCATTTTTAGACCCAAGTCCTCGTGTAATTCTATCAGTTCCTTTTCCACAGCAGATGATTCTGTAACCAGAGGTTCAAAAATTGGACAGCCATCATTAATCACATCAACAATGAATGTTGTTACAAGAAAGGCAAAATGGGGCTTCAACTTCTGCAAGTCCTCAAACCTGCCTAGGAAATTACCAAGTAGTCCTCGTAATTTATCTTTGTATTCTTCAAGTTTATGGTCTTTCATTTCAATATCAGGGATCTCATTTACTCTCCTTTTGAGATTGGGAAAGTAACTTAAGTTTCTTGACAATATGTCTCCTTGAAAAAGTCTCATTTCATTCTAAAAGCTAAAAATTGTCCGAGTAAGATCAGGAACAATCTTATCCTTGCCCTGGAGTGCAAAACTTAGAGTTTGTAGATAATGCATTATATCAGAAACGAACACTAGATCTTGCATACATTCATCATTTTCCAGTTGAGGATAGAATCTTTTCTTTCTTCAAGAAAAGTAATAACAAGCTCCAACAAATCCACAAACCTATTTAAGACATTGTTGGTTGACAGCCACCTCACAGTAGAAAAAGAAATCACTGGGTTTATCTTCAAGCCCCAATTCTTCAATAACGTTTTTGAAATGTAAGTGGGTCTTCCTATTTAAGTGTATCAAATTGACAATTTCAAGTACAAATTTCATAACATCTCCATACTTGAAGTATCTGGCTGCCAGGTGTTCATGATGAATAATGCAATGAACAGGGAGAAACTATAGAAAGCTGAGATCACTGATTGATTGATTTAATGTTTTATGGCACAAAGCAGCTAGGATATCTGCACCAAACATCTGGTAAAAAGGTAAAAACAAATTAAATGTAGTGAAATACAGAAAAGGAAATGAAGGTAAAACAAAACATCATTGAAAAACAGGAAAAGCATAAAACCAATGTTGACACCTAGTTTACAATGTTAAGAGAGAAAGCAGAATAAAAAAAGTTGTAAAGCACTTTCTCTAGCAAAATGGTAATGATCACAACCCACCAAGAAGACTAACAGATAAGTTCAAGTACCACCGTTAGTCACCCGAAGTTGGCCTTTTCAGTCCTGGTTCCTGGCTATATGTCATAGCAGCCATTATCAAAATAATAGAAGTTTTAAAAGACATATAGCAAAATCATAATAATAAGCAGCTAAATGTCTAATAAAAAGGTAAAAGTAACGTAAATGTAATAAAATTTGTAAAAGTAAATGAAGGAAAAAACAAAACACCAATTAAAAACAGAAAACTGTATAAAACCAATGCTGACATCCAGTCTATAAAATTGTAAAGGACTTCCTGTAGCAGAATGGTAATGATCATAACCTGTCAGGAAGACTAACAGGCAAGTACCAGAACCACCATTAGTCACCTGAAGCTGGTCTTTTCAGTACTGGTTCTGGGTTATGTGTCATTATGGCTAGTACCAAAGGGTAAAGTAATAAAAGTTTAAAAGACATGCAGCAAAATTGGAATAACAACTTCCCAGGACGACTAACGGGTAGATCAAATGGAGAGTTCAAACAGCAGCGTTAGTCACCTGAAGATGAATTTCAGTCCTGGTGTTGAGTTATTTAATGTTCTGGCCATTTTCCAATTTCAAATTGAACTTGAGAGACTGAAACTTTGAAAAGGGAACCACAATTAAAGAGGTGAAATGAATAAATATCCAACACTAAAATGAGATTAAAAAGATTAATGGCCATTAAAATACTGAAAATTTTATCAAGGTGGACACAGTGTCGCCATCAGCAATAACACTGTCCAATGTTACAGATAAACCCTGGGGAAAAACATGTTTAAAATAGTGCCATCGTTGAGAATTGTAACGATGGCAAAAAAGTAAAATGTGGCTTACAGTGATTTGAGTGTTACATAAACTACATACTGGTGCAACAGTTCCAGATAAAAGAAAAGAACGAGTTAAAAAACTGTGACCAATGTGTAGTCTAGTTAGAACAAATTCCTCCTTCCAAACCTTAAAAAAGCTAGATGGCCAAAGCCCAATATAGGGTTTTATTTGAAAAAGCTTGTTGTCACAATGCTCACTCTAAGTGGACTGCCAGCTGGCATGCAGCCAGGCCTTGAATACAGTACCATAGTCCATGTACGGAATAGGCACAGTGGTGACAGTCCCTGAGCAAATAGATTTAGCTGCCGTGTCTGCAAACTCATTCACGCGAATGGCCTGATATCCAGAAAAACTGGATAGAAGTAGCTGCTGATGAGAAATGGGTCAGTCAGTTTTGAATATCAGAGAGAACAGAGTGTAAGTCAACGTGTAGAAATTCCAGGACCAGTAGAGAACTAAGTGAGTCAGTATAAATAGTGCAGTTGGAGTACTGCTCAGCTTCAATATGATACAGGGCAAGAGATATGGTGTACAGTTCAGCAGTGAACACAGAAACTGTAGAGGGAATTTTGCACACAACCACTGAACTGCAACAAACCATGGTAGAGCCCACAGAATTACCTAATTTGGAACCATCCATATAAATTGGAATGGAATGATTGTTTGAAAGATATTCATTAAATAAAAGAAGACGGTACTTCCAATCGGGAGTATTGGCCTTTTTCAGATGAATTTAAGAAAGGTCACATTTGGAGGCTGTAATAAGCCATGGTGGGATGGGCTGACCTGTGATTCTGCAGTGTTATCCAAGGACAGACCCAATTCATCCAATTGTGCCTGGATGCGAAGGCCAAAAGGAGCAATGGCAGATCATCTGTTCTGAAAACGTATAGCCCACTGAGGAAGGAAAACACATCCCCAGGTGGGATGCTTTGGTAAGGATTGAAGTTTCAAAGACTATAGTAAAGAGAGTTGCAAACGACAAAGGTGCAGAGAAGGTTCATGAGATTCAACGTATAAGCTTTGAACTGGAGAGGTTTGGAAAGCCCCAGTGCAGAGTCAATGTCCTTGGTGATGAATGGGGTCCAGCATTTTTAAGACCAAGGGTCTGGCAGAGCCATAGACCATTGATCCATAGTCAAGTTATGATTGATAAGAGCACAATATACTTTTAACATATAACATCAATCTGCTTCTCAACTGGTAGAAGAGAGGACATGAAGGATGTTCAGTGCTCTTGTGCATTTGACCTGTACCTGCTTTAAATGTGGTATAAAGGTCAGCTTACAGTCAAAGGTAAGCCCCAAGAACTTGGTCTCAGGGACCACTGGCAGCAAAATTACACCAATATGAAGTTCAGGATCAGAGTGATTACCCCTTTGCAGCAAAAGTGCATGCAAACAGTTTTAGAGAAAGAAAAATTAAAGCCATTTGCCATAGTCCACTTCAGTACATGACTAAAGACAGTTTGTAGTCCCCATTCAATATATCTTGTGTTCAACGATTGACACGAGATGTGAAAGTCGTTGACATACAGCCCATTTGCAACAGTGAAAGGGCGTTGTTCCGTGATGTCATTTATCTTTATACTGAAAAGTGCAACACTCAAAACATAGCTCTGAGGGACTCCAAGTTCCTGTACAAAAGAATGGGAAAGTGTCGAACCCACAAAAACTTGGAAACTCCTGTCCATTAAAAATTTTTCAATAAACAGAGGTAAATGGCTCTGTAACCCATATGTATGGAGGTCTCGCAAAATGCCATACTACCATGTTGTGTCATAAGCCTTTCCAATGTCAAAGAATATTGATACAAGATGTTGGCATTTGAGAAGTGCTGTTGTCAGAGCATACACTTGGTGGGAAAGAGGAGGTTGTTTGATTCGAGGAACCAAACAAGACAAGCATTAACCATCCTTTCTAAGGTCTTACAGAGACAGCTCGTCAAAGCAATTGGACGGTAGTTTGAAGGAATCTTGGGATCTTTCCCTGGCTTTAAGAAAGGTAAAATAATAGCCTGGTGCCAGGCATCAGGAAAAACGTTCTCCTGCCAGATTCAGTTAAAGATAATTTGAAGAACATTAAGAGAAACAGGAAATAGATGGTGCAGCATGTCACAGTGTACATCATCAGGTCCAACAGATGTACTGCCAGACCGATGAAGGGCCATTTTCAGTTCCTCCAGTGTAAAGGGATAATTATAGTCAAAGAGACAGTCTGTTCGAAAGGAAAGAGGTGAATGCTCTGCCTGAGTCTTGATGGCCAAGAAGGTGGAGAAACAAGCAGAAGTGCTTGATACCCAGCAAAAGCTTTCACCTAGAGCATCAGCAATGCTCTGGACATCAGCCACCTCCTGACCATCAGAGAGTAAGAGAGGGGGACAGAATTGTAGTGCCCACTGACCTTTCAAATCCTGTCCCATATAACCTTGGAACTGGTAGTAGAAGATATGCCAGTTGTGAACTTAATCCAAGATTCCTTCTGGCTTTGACGTCTTACCCACCTGGCATGTACATGGGCCCGTTGGAAAGCGATGCAGTTAAAAAATGTGGGATATCTATGAAAAGTATCCCAGGCCTGTTTTTGAGCCTTCTGTGCTAAGTGGCAAGCAGGATTACACCAAGGACGAGGATATTGTGGAAAATGTGTCAAGGTTTTAGGAATATGCTGAGCAGCTGCTTGTATAATACAGCTAGTTATCACTGCCACACAGTTGTCTATTGATGGCTGATTCATGTTGGCAGGATCAAGTTCAGGGAGAGTAGAAGGAGTGGACCAGTCTGCCTGATCTAGCTTCCACTTGGGCACTCGGGTAGAATGGCATCGACCACGGCCAGTCTCTCTCAAAAGTATAGGAAAATGATCACTGCCTACTGGATTATTGTCAACCCTCCATGAAAAATGGGAGAATAATGAAGGGGAGCAAACTGAGAGATCAATAGTGATAAAGGACTAACTAGGTGCATGAAAATAAGTGGAAAAAACAGTATTGTAAAGAGAAAGATTGTGATCAGAGAGCATACGCTCTACAGATTGACCTCTCCCATCAATAACAGCACTTCCCCAGAAGGGATGATGTCCAGGAGTAGAAAGGGAGACGGCAACTGTACAACGAGAGCATCAAGGTCTAATTGATCATATGTCTCTCCAGGGGACAGGTAGAGAGAACAAACAGTGATGGTATGCCCCAAGGAAACATGGATGGCTACGGCTTCGAAGGGTGTGTTGAGCGACAAAGACATGGTGGATGCATGCTGAACAACCAATAGTGCCATCCCTCTATGTACTCATCCATCACACAGCTTGTCATTTCTGTACAGAGAAAAATGCCGAATGGTGACTGTATCAGCAGGTTTTAGAAATGTTTCTTGTAAGAAAAGGCATACAGGATGGTCGGAAGCAATCAGTGTGTTGACATCCAGATTAGAACGTAAACCTCGATAGTTCCATTGTATCAAGGTGGCAAGGCGAGATCACTTTTCATAAGTGCAATTAATCTTGCATTTTTCCCCACCATTGCAGGTGCTCCATCATGTGATCACACGCCATGCCCACTAAAACTAACATTGCTAGCACCAGTATCCATAATTACTGATTCTAAAGCACAATTCCTCCTTGCTGGTCTGAAATTTCTTTAATCCTTGACTCAAACCTATCATTAAAATTAGGATTTAAAGTCTTAAATATACTTACTCATAATGAACATTAAACTTATGTTTTAAACCAGTGTTTTATAAACCAGTTTATACCCAGTAAATAATTATAAAGCTTGAAAATTTTTTATTTATGTTTTATATTAATTGTGATGCAAAAAGGAGCTCAGCCAACATATTTCCACAAGCCGCATGCAGCTTGTGCACCATGGTTTGGCCATCCATGATACAGTAGAAGCAGCTATTATGTTTGTTTCTAAATTTTGTGGGAAGCTACATGAGAGTTATCTTTGTTAGGCATCCCTAATTTAGAAGTGTAAGACTAGAGTGAAGGCAGCTCATCATCACCACCTACAGCTAACTCTTGAACTACTCTTTTATGAATGAATATTGGAATTGACTGTAACATTATTATGCCCTCAAGTGTGAAAGGATGAGCATGTTTGGTGTGAAGATATTCACACCCGCGACTCTCAAATTACGAGTTGAGCATCGTAACTTACTTGGCCATGCCATGCCAACAGCTATTCTTCAGAAATATAATTTGTTGTACAATGGTACTATCAGTTCATCCCATAAGTAATGTATGAAAATTTAGTATAGAAAGTGCACCACCAATTCTGTCTTTCCAGAAGGCTTTAATGACTAATATGTAGTAGGACATGTGTTAAAATGTTCAGACAAATAAAAGAAACTAACCCAACTGAACTTTTTCAGATCATTAATCAAATAAACCCTCATGAAGATGGAGGTCCTTGAGGAGCATGTCAGGCATATAATGCTTTATGAGTTAAAAAAAGGCAATAGTGCAGCAAAAATTACATGAAACATTCGAGGTGTTTATGGTGTGGAGTCTCTCAATGAAAGAAAATGTTAAAGGTAGTTTCAGAAGTTCAGATTAGATGACTACAGAAAGATGTAAAATCTTACATGCTTTTAAGAACTCAAGCTTGCAAGCTTAACGTATGTGTACATTGGCTGAGTTTTACTTTATCCATGAGGGAAATAGATATGAGCTCCCATTATGATTTATTCTTTTTAACAGAATAACAAACAGCTTTTGAAACAAAGTATGTAGCTAAAATAAAGTGAAATCAGGGAAAGATTAACAGCTGATATTATAATAATATTTAAACTGATTATCCAGTGATGAATAATGCATTGAAAGAATAAAAAAATATATATTAACTTTTTTCACATTTTTCAACTTTTGATTTTACTTTATACTGATAAATGCACTGTAGTTGGCATTGGGGCAGAAAATGTGAAGTTCTTACCAAAAAAAAAAATATTTTGATATTCAATTAGGAGGTTTCAGAGGTTACACAAATAAATTATAAAAAATGCTTTAAAAATAAAAAAAGCTTTAAATGAAAATAATTATTTTTATTCTTAATACGAAAATTATTTTCCATTATGACTTAGTAAAAGCTTTGTAAAATTCAGAGAAACATCTTTAAAAATCTTATTCTTTTTGTATAAAACGCACTTGTAATGTTTATTAAAAACTTGCCAAATTTTGTAAATTTTGAGCAAGAGCACACATTTCCATGATATCAAACTAACTCGCTTCATATAAAGAGTTAATATGACTATTTCTCACTGAACATGAAATGCAGAATGTTTAATCTAAATTCACAACCTTAGATAGATTCACTTTCACATATTTTCTCTAATAGTCCTACGAAAATACAAACTTTCTATTTTAATGCTCTTTCTAGTTGTGCCAAGAAAACAATTTCACAGTTACTGGTTAAATAACAAAACTGAAATGAGGTATTTAACATCATATGGTTTTGTTATTAGCACCTATTATTTTCTGTTTCCACCCTGTTTTTTCCTCATAAGATAATTTTCAGTTGAGTAATGATTAAAAGCAGATGAACTAAAAACATGGTATATCTCCAGAATTGGAGAACAACAAGAAAATAGACTGAGTCTATTCTACTTGTGAAGTAATAAAAAAAAAAGAGTAATTTATGATTTGAATGATTCATTTTCCACTCTTTTATAGATGGAACCTATTTTTAAACATAAAATAGTTTACTACTATAATACTAGCACTTTTTTGGCTAAACAGGTATTACTGGAGATAATGTTTATTTACATTTAAACATAAAAGCACAGAATTAAAGGGGTGAGTAATTCATAAGCAATATGTTTAACCATAGAAAAAGACAATATTATAGCTATTTCAAGACATAATAAATTTTAAAAAGAATTCATTTAGCACAGTCATATATTAAGTCTCCTTTGTAAACACACGTTTAAAAATCATTCAAAAACAGAGAGCACAATCAAGAACTGCATTTTATTTTTAACATTACATTAAGAAAAGAGCCAAAATTATCTTTTAAATGTAGCATTTGATCCACACACTAGCATGTGTACTTGTAAAATAATACATTACTAAGAACTGCATTTTACACATAGCATTTGAAGTCTGTAGATTAAAAGTTAACTATAACATGTATTTTACCTCTTGTACTTAGTCTCTGTAAGAGAGAGTTGGGACCACGAGATATGGAAGCATAGTTCCAGTGGGTAATAGCCTGAATAGCTGTACCTCCAGTTGTTCCTAGTTCTCCTTCAAATGCTGGCAATAATGGCATCACAACATAGACACGGAATTTTTCTTTGTTTCTAAAGAAATATAAAAGACTTTGGAACAAACAAAATATTACTTCTACATCAGGAATGCTTTTGCATACTGCTTCTCTATAAAATTAGAATATGGTTAAATAAAATAAAAATAATCATTTATTACATACTTAAATAATTTTACCTTACAGATGACAGTATTTCATTTATAAAACATGGCAAAAAGTAGGAACAATGAATGCCAATAATAGTGAGGTCACTAGCAGAAATAATGAAATATTTTTTTTCACTTGCAATTAAAGTATTAATTTTTCTGTACATCATTCTGATACTGAGATATCATGTGACCTTATTTCTAGTACACTGAAGATCACAATTCTAAACTTAATACCAAATCAATATATATGTATATTATTATTTACACATTACTCTTAGCTACATGAGAATCAGAGATCAATGACAAAAACATACAAAGTATGATATTTGCTTAAGAACTACAAACAGTATATTCACTGTTCTTTTAAAAATTTTAATATTGGATTACCTGTTGCATTAAATTCCTGTTAATGGTAAATAAATAAAAATCTTGAATAAAAAAATCTTAAAAAATTTTATTTGCTAAATGTTTTGAATTTACACATTCATTAGGAGCTTAACTTTCTGCAATTTGAGTGATAAAAGATTTTTTAAACAGAAAATTCATATAGTAATATGGCTATAAAGATGAAATACTGAGTAAACAAACTCATAAGATCTTTGAATATCGTTTTTTTGTACTCAATTCAGAAATTTCAATCATTTGTTATGAAACTATTTGCACATCCTAACATCTCTCTCTCTCACACACACATTTACACATGAGCACATAAAGATGCTTGCAAGCACATATTTGTAAAGTATTCATCTTATCTAGAATTTTTAAAAACATTTATGCCAACAACCGGACGCGAAATTTATTGGCTTATGTATATATCCTAAAGTGTTTTACAACAAGTACTATCCAGAGCAATAACACTGCACTATGAATCTGTCAAAATTGTTTGTAATATAGTTTGGTGCCAATGCAATAAACACAGCAATTCTTGAAATACTGATAATCCTTTTGAGATGTTAATAATTTAGCAGTATACTGTATACATGTACAAAGATTGTATTGGTGCATATGGTTGTGAAATTTACTCTTTCAACAACTTTATTCATCAACCAATAAACTTTCATGTTTCAAATCTGGTTATTGCTTTGCAAGCAAATTGGTACCAAGCAATTCCAATTTATTTGAAGCACACTTCTTGCTACTGACTTATTATCTGGAAATAAGTAATTATTATTTATATTACATTTGGAATCCCTGTTCAATAATCTTAGTATACAGTTGTGGATCAAAATACATGGTAACTGTTTCCATATTTTACGATAAAATGTACTGCTTCTGAAACCTATGATACACATCACAGAATATACATTATATGTATTTATATAAAGAACTAATACACATCATATAATATCTACAATAATGTTACACAAAGAGAATGCACAATGCAAAATGTGTAATGTTTTTTCTTCTAGAAAAAGAAGCTAAAAAAGAACTTAAAGCTAAGTTACATGAACTGAAAAAGATTCTCGGTGAGGGGGAGAAACAGTTTTTACTGCATACATCTTTCTCTTTAAAGGAAAGCAGCAGTCTGTCACATGGGAATCATCAGTTGAAGAAACTGGTTCTTTAGGGGCATACTAGTTGATTCTATCTTGTAGACAAATCAAGCAGCTTGAAAGTCTTCATCAGAACAAGATGTAGAAAAACCACTCCAAAGCAGTTACATCTATACAAGATACATCACATAAAAAGAGACAATGTTAGAAATATCCCTTCCTAGCAGGATACTAAGACCTAGGAGCAAACCACTAAGGGGCAAATAAATACACCTCCCTTCAACAGAGATGGACCTGTCTCCATAAGGACACCTCTTTGAACAAAATTATTTATTTATTTAAACCTTTATTCACTGTACAAAGTATAATTTTGAATGAAACAAACTAGTCTGCAAACCACAGATGCTGACAAGAAGATGGACCAACACAAAATATTAAATGGACTGATGTTACACATTTTGAAATTTTAGCATATTTAGGTTCCATTTTAACAATGGGACCAAAGCCATACCCTTTTTTTCTGACTGTCTACCTATCTTCCTTCTCATAATCCTTGGTTTACTCACATCTTCTTTATAGATAGGTTTTTTAGCTACCCACATTTACTTTTGAATAACAACAGTAATGCTCTTCCTGGAATTCTCCCTTAATATGATAAACCTTTTATAGTTAGACCTATCACAAACCATCTGCTAAACTCTTTTGTTTCCCACTACTCTCATAATAGAGAATTATAGATGAACAGTTCACAAAATGTAGAACTGGTTTCCTTCGATATTTACCAAACAAACCCGTCTTGTGGTGAATCAAGGTGTGGATCTTGGCAGAAGCTGCAAGTGGATACTGTCTGAAGTTTAAAATCTACACAGGCAAGAAGAGACAAGTGGCAGCTAAAGGTTCAGCAAACAATACTGATGGACAAGTACAACAAACTATGGCACTGGGTTTTCATGGACAACATTTACTCTTCCATTTGTTTATTTGACAAACTACTGACTATGGAAACGTATGCTTGCAGGATGTGCAGGAAAGACAGACTGTATTTCCAACAGCAACTGGTTTCTTCAAACCTTTTAAGAGGGGAAACATGATTTTTCAAATGAGGAATTCTGATACCTGTGGAGTAACAAACAGATGTTTATGCACTCTCAACTTTACACACTAGTACTATGACAACTGTAACAACAGGAGGTAGGGATGCAGAGGTTACAAAACCTCAGTTAGTTGTGAATTACAGCAAGTTGATGGGAAAGGCCACAGCTTCTACTTCAAAGCAGACCAGGTCCTTCTGCTATACTACTCTCTAGAACTGTGCAAGATTCATTACCACTGAGAATCACTCTTGGCAGGCATTTCCATATATCTGTTGATAGAAGTAACAGGAAGAGGTGCATACTGTGCCTCTCAGAAAACATTGTAAAAATCAGATGTAAACTATATAATGAATTTCTATGCATTAAACATCTTGAAGAGTATCACTCTAGTGTTACTCTTCAAAGAAGTTAATTCTTTATCAATGTCTGCTCTCTGTTTACATTTTTCTTCTTTAAATATTTTAATGTTTGTATTTTGAAATACAACAGTAGTTATTTTTTTACATTAAGTTTATCTCTAATATCTTGCTATTCAAACAGTAGTGATGCTCCGTATCGTGTGTCAAAATCAGTTGACAGTATCTAAAACGTTTGTAGTAAAATACCTATGTTAACTTACATTCATGGATACAGAGTTTCTTGTGCACAACAACAGGTATGTTTTTCTTTATTCCATTCTTGATCCCTTTACTCGGGTTCTTCCTTTTTATTATGTGTTAACATTTAAATACATTTTGTTATATAAGAATGTGTATAACTTGATATTAATTCATGCAGTTTGTATGTTCACCATTCATTTTAGAAATGTATATCATTTGTGCATAACTTTATTCCGCAGATGTCTGAATAGTATTGTGCCTTTTTAAAATGTTATGAGCAAACTTTTTTCTTAAGTTTTCCAGCTGCTAGTGTTGCATGATATACTTTTATTTTACAATTAGAAGAATAATATGAATTCAGCAGGCAGGCTTACAAACCCAAACTACAAATCTCTAACTATAATACCAGTATTTTGTGAAATATAGAAAAATTCTGGCTACCATACGTAACTGTTATTATTTATTTATAAATGCTCATGTTTAAGTTATTTTTTAAAACTTACAAAAAAATAATGAAAATATCCTTCAAAAAACAAAGATTTTGAGCACTTACTGTGGTTACAAGACTTTGTGCTCAAACAAATGAAAGATGTAGAGCTATTAATATTTTTAGTCTTCAAATATACATACAAATAGTAAAACAATATCAACTTACTATATTAGTGCACACTAAACACCCATACTTTATTTGGGCATCTAAATAAGCTTTATGAGAGTTTTAAAAAAATCACATTTATCTTCAACAACTTAGTCAACACATTGAAGAGTGTAAGTGAAATTACAATTTTATATTTCAAGCTGTTTACAAATAGCTATGAGATTTATATATACAAGTAATGGCTCTTTCTATTGGTTACAAACTCTTAGAATAATAAAAGTAGATGGAACTAGACAAGAGGTTTTGAAAGGATATAGCAGGAGGAGTCAAACTACTAGATTAGCAAAATATACTTATATCTCAGTAAATCAGAGGTGGGAGGTTCTTATCTTTAATTATAACTTATAAATATCTGCAATTTGAACTTCTAATTGATTAACTACTTCATGCATTGTGTGTTAGGCATAAATAATTATAAATGGAACAATGATACAATGGAAAGAGTTATGTGATGTGCAAAATATATGTATTTTTTCTTTATATTTCTTTTTAGATTAAGAAATCAAAATGTATTTATTAAATTTGAAATATAACCTTTAGTTTGATGTAAATCACTCTGACATAAGTAAAAGCAAAACTATTTAATAAAATTTAGAAAACAGCTTTCTAAAATGTCATGACACCTTGGTAGCAAAAGGTTCAAGTAAATAAGTGGTTTTGTTGGTTTAAAAAAGCACCAAGTGTGATTGCTTCAAAAACTTCTGTAACTGAAGTACTTGTCAAATTTTAGTGTCATTAGGCTGTTAGAACAAGTATGTTTATGATGTGATTATGAAAGACTGCATGTAAGAAGTTCATTGTAATGATCTGAAAACATGGAGTTTTCACAGGTATCTCTGAAAGATTGCAAATAAATAAATAATTGTAATGGTCTGAATAAAGATACTGATATTTGGAAAATATATTTATTATGCATATTTGAGCTTTCTTATGTAACCTAAAAAGTTTAGTTTTTAAAATTTCAGTTACTTTTGTTACAAAACACATGATAAACAAATATGGAAAAACCAAGAAGTTTAACTCTTACTTTAGCCTTAAAGCCTTTTGAATTTAGGTAAATGGTTTATTAGTAAGCCCACTTTTTTCTTACTGTGTTGGTTGTCCAAAATATAGTTTATGTATCTATCAAACTACACATTAAAATAAAATACCAAATTTACTGTAATACATCTGGTTTTCTAACTAAACTTTAAATAAATTTTAAAATTTTATTACTTCTTAGAGCAATATCATTAGTTTAAACACTTCAAACTAAGAGCAAAATACTGAATTTTACCTCTAAAACAATTCATACAATATATTTTTCACATTTAAGAATTTGATTTTTCTACTGGTTATAAACATATCCTTAGCAATAGAAGAGACAATTACAAACATTTATAAGACAGACGATCAGGGAGGAGCACATCAAAGTGTTGAGAACAAATACAGTGATATCTCAGTAAAAAGTAATAAAATGAAATTTTACATTCTGGTTTGCCAATATCTACCATACATATATTTTTAAGTTGCTGAACAACCTATAAATGAGAAGTTACAGAGCCTTCACATCATTTGAATCACAGTACACATTGAGAATTCATGCAATTTATTTAATTAAAAATTAAAAATTGAAACTTGAATAATATAAAAAGGTGAATTGTAAACTACACTTTGATGCTAAGTTTATAAGTTAAACTCTGAGTTAATTATGTTAAAAGTTTGTGATATGTCTATTCTGATTCCCAAATGCATAGGGTAAACCCTATCACCACTGTTATCTTTTACTGTGCACAATGCAAGATTTTAGTGTCTTTCATAATTATGTTAAACTACTTATTGTTTGTTATACCAATTAGTATAGTACAAAATCTCAAGTAATATGTCATATTTTAATGTATAGAAGTATACAAGTAGTTTTAAGTTCTTAATTATACAATAAATAGTTTTGAAAAATCCCAAATTTCCCCTAGGGCGTCACATGACATTTTCTCTAGATATCTTTTCTCTATTTTATCCATTAACCCTTCACCAAATAAAAAAAATTAAACAAATTACTCACAATAAAACTGCCTTTACTTAGATAAACCATAATTCTTATTTCCTTTGATTTGTTTAGTTACAGAGCTATCATACAGAAAATTAGACTGCTCTTGCAACATCCATTTGTTAAATCCTCTCTTTCATGACTTGTTAATAGTTCTCCCTCTTATATTTAATTATATGTAACCTATAATCAACAGAAAGCCAAGATTTTCATCTATCAAATTACATATTGTATAACATTGTGTTCTGAACAGTGCAAGCTCCATTTCCATTGTAAGTTAATGAATATCTAGGATGACTTTGTAATGGCTCTTGTTGCTCAATTAAAAAGTAATAAATACTTAAAAAGTTAAAGGAAACTTTATTTTTTGTAAATTATTAGTCTATATTCTTTGGTGCATTTCTACCATTATTATACAAAGTAAGGTTAAGTTTCATCAACAACTGACAGCAAGAAAGAAGAAAACTGGGTAAGTACTTTATTTCTTTTATTCATTATGGTATCTAAAATGTGAAAATAGGGACCTTTTGTACCAGAAATATCTCACGAGATATGCAAATAGGCATTTTGTTGATTAATTCATTTGATAATGTAATGTTAGTTGCACATTCTCAGAGTGATTTACAACTTATGGCATGGATAGTAATTGGTAGTTCAAAGAGCAATCAAAATGGCAATAAAACTACACTTTATTTATAAACTGATGAATAATGTTATGAATTTAAAGCTATTTAAGAAAAACAGATGTTGTTTCATACTACAATTGAAATCACACTAGACAGATAAAGAGGGTAATTTACATTTATTTAATTTTTTGCTGGTAGGGTACGAGGTCAGTTAAATTAACCAACCTTGTACAGAGTTATGGTAGATAAAATAGTAGGTGAAATATAAAGTTTTACTGAAAACAAACATCTGAAATGTATTTAGGAAGATTTTAGATGTTATGCAAATTAAATTCAACAATTTTGCAATCAGGAAAAGTATTTTTAATTTTAACATGGAAATTACTTTGCACATGGATTATTCAAAACTGTCTTTTTCTGTAAAAGTTGTACATTCAAAAGTACTTGACATGCATGTCAAAGTAAACTTTACAGCTATTGACATATAAAGCTGAAATTAGAAATTTTTACGAATTTCTTCAAACTAATAACTATCCTTGACTTACTTATGAGCTATTACGATGCGTCGATACAGAGCTTCAGAAATTTCATTAACAACGCAAGTGCTTCCAGCAGCCTGAGTGATGAAGAATTGATTCTATAAAATAATGCAAAATAAATTATAAAAGAGACAGTTATATTATCAGTGTAAACAAAAGATATAAACTTTAATTTATTTTAAAAAACATTCCTTTCATACATTTGTTTTTCAAAATAATACATAATTAGTTCTTATTTAGCTTTAATTCTTAGGTCCAACACAACCAGATACATTTTTTATTAATGAAGATTTCTTGGCTTGAGTCATGACAAAAATACCTTTTATTTTATACTTCTTTGACATTTCAAATAAATTCTAACATCACAACTAACTTTTAAATAGAAATCCCACATTTCTTCAAAATTGGAATCACATAACTTTATCATAATTTGATCAAATCCCACAGACTAATTTAAAGCAATTCATATTCATGATCTGTATTTTAAATACCAAAAGTGTTAATATTAAATTTCTTACAATAGACTTGAATTCAGCTGCAGTCTAAGGACATCACATTCACTCATCCAAAATGGTTAAAACCCTTCTTTAGCTTAGTCATCACACTTTAGTATATTCTATCCTAGAGAGTTATCCATCACACAGACTGCAGCTTCCATGTGACCACAGTGTTGATATACAAACCAAAAGTCAATACAAAATGCATGATGAAAGTTGAATGTGTGTCTCTATATAGATGATTTGCAACTAGGAGTTCTCAGTACAAAAAAATAACATCTGAAAAGACTCAACGTTCACTTTAGTTTACCATCTATGTTTTTTTAAATATTGCAAAGGAGACTAAACTGTTCTTTTCTACAGCTTTAGTTCATGTTATATGTGTACGTACACCAAAAATACATACTTTGGTTGTATACCACTCTATTTCATTTACTGAAAACTTTATATCCAACCATCCAATAAATAAATACAATACACATTTTGCATAATATTACACAGACCTCACTTCATTACACCAGTTTCTTTCAGTGAAAAATAAAACAATAAATTTTAAACTTATAATGTTACATCAGTCATAAAAAGTTTAAATGAAAGATTAAAACTGTAATATTAACAACTTATTTGACTGTGAAAAACAACTTTAAACTTAGAACACTTCTAAACAAGAAGAAAAATACATACACTATCTTAGAAATGTTTTTGGGTTAAAATGATTTACAAGATATTTACGATATGGATGGAAAGTTAAACATTGAAAATACATAAAAAAACCTTTGAGTATTATACACATTCTGAGTTTACAGTTTGTAGTAACTAGCTGAAAAAATTTGTCATTTTCAAAACAAACAAAATAAAATCAACAATTTATCTCAGGTGTGTTGAAATTTAATTTGTCCAATGTTTCAAAGCTATGGTATTTTCATGAATAACACAAAACAGATATTATACATTATTCCTCCGCATATGTATACAGTGCTATTTGATAATAAATTAATACAAAAATAACTTTAATATCATATACAGAAAAAAATTCAGGAAGATATTTTTATGAAAATGAATTGTATTTATTAACTCGTTTTTATAAATTTATTTTAGAAAATATTAGTGTTAAAGGATAAAATAAATGTAAAGAAACAGGTGTTATGCTATTTCCTTTTCAGTAATATTAAAGTTGAAATGTAATATACTGTTAATAACATCTAGAAATGTAAATTTGCATTTTACCTCAATATAGATGTAATGTTTAGCATTTTGTATACTATCTATATAAGCATTATGAATGGACTGTTCTGTCTTTCTTACTCCTGCTGACCATTCTCCTGTGCTTCTCAGTATCTGAAAAATAATAAAAAAAATATTTTTTTATTATAGTACAGATGAGCCATTATTTTCAATTATGCCTAGTATATGATAATACATAATTATGTATTTCATATAACTGTGGTATACATGTCATTAGTTCTAGTATTATAAATTACATTAATTGTTAAATAGGTGATTAAATTAACATTGTATAACAATTTAAAATTAATAAAAATAAAAGCTAAAACATTCACAATAAAACTTTAAAATATTATCCATAATCAATTCTTGTCATTACCATTAAGTTAAAATGGAACACATCTGTGGTGAGCTCCTTAAAGAACTGGCAATATACCATCTATTATATATGATCCAAATACAGAATGTGAAACTAATTAGCAGCCATGGAGAATCAATTAGAAGTAATAAATTGATTGCTTAAAGTCACAACATCTTAACTTCTTTTCATTGTACATCCGCTCACCCTCAATCTTTAGACACAGAAGAGCTTTGAAGGAGAAGTAAACCACCCTATATTTCTACATGTTTAAACCTCTTAACCTTCAACCTTTTCAATAAATATTGCAAATTATGTTAAATAAGGCAATTATCTTAATATTTAGATGTAAATACAACATAGTTATATAAATAAACCACTTTATTTCTACTTCTGTAAGATTCCCAACCTCCACCCACAACCCTCAGATTATCAGTTGAGTACTCTAACCACCAGAACCATAAAAGTCATGAAAGAATAAAGAAAAGAAGATGAATTACTTGGCATTTAAAGATGACAACTCTGCAGCCTGCAACAGGAAAAGCAGACAAACCAAAAACATGAAATATGAGCATGAAGACTGAAAGAAATGTTGATAAACTGAAGAAAAAAGAAGCAAAATTTTTAAGGCATTAGTTTCTACATATATGACAAAAAGCTTGATATACACCAATGATAAATGCATTCAAGAATGTGACAACATTTAAAATAACTGAAAAGAGAATATGGCTTCTCTAATAAAGAACAACACAACAGCCAGCCATAAAATAACTGTATATGACAGATGTTACTGTAAAAGATGAATGACTGAGACTGGTGTAGAAACGTTTCCAAAGTAGTTGAGAATAGGATCATCTACAGATGGAAGACATTGTAATGGACAGCATAATGAGCTGGCCATCAGAGAAATATCAATAACTCATCCATTTCATGAATTAATATTGGTCAGTACCTGAAAAAAATATAAATAAGAGGGTAGAAATAAATTTTTTTCAACATCTAGAAAAAAAAATTCACAAAAATGTTCATAACCTGGTATATGATACATTCACAGATATTCATGACGTGAAACAAACCAAAGAAATAGTGGGACTATAACAAAACAAAGGTTGTAGGATTGAGTTCCATCATGATTACTGATATATTCTATTACAGTAAACAACAGTGGTGAGGTAACAGGCATACTGAACTGCTCAAGTTTCTAAAAGAGTTAAGCAAGAAACTGTTTCTGAGGAAACCATAAACTGAATAAAGGACTTAAACTTGTGGCAATCAGAAGTAATGGATGCAAAGCAAGAATCCTAGTTAGTTCTTGCTGATAGACTTCTCTTGTTAGATAAATCAGTTTGAGAGGAATATCAGAGACAAAAGGATGCAAAAGAGGGGCCTTTTAGGGGTTATTCTATTTGAAACTATCTGGTCAAGTCTCTCTAAGTTTTACATTACATATGAAACATTAGTTTATGTTAGGTAAAACCAAGAAAAGGATTGCGATTTTGAACTATAACAGTTACTATATTAAAGCTCAGCTAAGAATTTAACAGTTATAAGCTTTGTCAGTTCTTATCAGCAAAGGTAAAGAATGTTACAATGCTGAATTATATCAGCTCTCATTATATTACATTAGTCAGTGACAGAAAATATTACATTTTGTAATATTTCATCAGATTTTATCCAGACCAGGAAGGTTAATAACATTTACCTATATATTTTTTATAACTATGTAAGAAAATTCATCTTATTCTTTAAAAAACTTTTGATCAAAAGTAAGCCACCAATATAAATGATGATGAAAATTTAAAAGCAAAATAAACATCACTGCAGACATTCCACAAACTAATTATAAGAAAATCCTGATGTTACATGTGCATAAAAATAAAATCATAATGATCAGACTGCAATAAATCAACAACTGAGTATTGTTGCTTCCACCAGTATTAATTTATTGCTCATGTTTCATATTGACTGGGTAACAATGCCAGGAAAATAATTATCTACAAAAATGTTTGATTCCTGATTTTCTCTGTTTTGATAATGTAACACATAATATAGTGGTTTAAACACAAGAAAGTACAAAAAATAAAAATTACTTTGTTTTCAAATTAGACCCATATGCAGACTGTTTGAAAAGGAGTGTACATTTGTGATATAAAAAGCCAACCCACATCCTGTGCAAAGTATAATCAACATGCAAAGACACTATGAGAGTCTAGGGCCATATATATATATATAAGCCATAAAATGCTGATACTTCATTCAAAGAATGTAGAAAACATCAAATACCATAGGCAGCTGCACTATAACTATTTAAGCATAATTATTTTTACATTACAACAAGAAGGTTCTTCCAACCTTCCTCTGTCACCCTTCTCACAATCATCTGCAGAAATGTTGAATATAATTGTACGTATTGTGTTAAAGTTACTAGTTTAGATGCAGATCACGTACAGAATTTTCACATTACGGTAAAATTTGCATACAATTACTTAATTGTTACCACGTGAGGTGTATTTTAGACACATCTCTCTGAATGACACCTCACTTCTTAAGAATATTTTTAGTCTAGACAATATGATTGTTTTTATGCATGTGTAAAAGTAGAGAACAAAATTTCTGTGTCAGATGTTAAGGTGTTTGCCAGTTGTCAATTAAAGGCTTTTACTTATACTTCTTAATAGTATAAATATATACCGTATTGTTGAACTTAGGATTGTTCTACAGCAGGTGTCTGTATCTTGTTGGCAATACTTTCAACAAAATTAAATAGCATGTACTCCACTTCTTTTCAAAATATGTATTCAAAACTAAACATATGTAAAAAAATGTTTTAGACTGCAGAAATCATGAGAACATCATAAACAATTTTTTGGTTCTCTTAACAAAATTCCACTTAGGCCTATTCAATTACTTTAAGAATTTCAGGTGATAAGCCAAACTACCTTTCCCTATTTCTTCCACACTAGTACTCTGTGTATAATTTTCTTACAACTGTGTCATATGTTACCACAGTCATATATGGCTCTTCCAATAATTGTTTGGTCATCTTTTTTTCAAAATATCCTTTGTTCCTTTTGTCATAGTGCACTCATGATGATTCAATTAGTTTAGAAACACACTTTGAAAGAATGAATTATTATTCTTTTCTCCTTTTTTAGTGTTTGTCCATTCTAACATATAAAAATATTAGGTGTATATTGGTCATTACAACTAAAACTTCTACCAAAGTTAACTTCACACCAGACTTTTCTTTGGCTGCAACTTTACTCTCTCTCCTGTTACTGTCTCTGCTTGCTGTTTCTCATTCATTGTATATATACTATACATAAACTAAATAATAGCTCTAATAGTCTTTTATATTTTGATACTCCACTCTTTACTGCATACTCATAGCATTTATAAATATAAGTAGTGATGATAATCTTAAGTTTTTCCCTTGTAAAATTTTGTAACTTACAAACTTGTCTTCACTAACTAACTTATCTACATAAAGCTGAAAGAAAAAAAAAAAGAACAACTTTCTAACCTGAACATTCGCACACAACATTTGTCCTGTTGATTCTTTTGGAAGACTTGGGAAGTTGTTCAGATTGTCATAAGCTTTGGGTAACAGCCATGGATATTTCACGTGTTGTTTAGCTTTTTCAAACTAATACAAAAGTTTTATTTTGATACTTCACTATAACCCTTTACCCACTACTTAGGTATTATTATACCATTTTATTTACCTTATTAGTACAAAATCATACTAAACTTCAACAAACAAAATAAAATTCTTGACATCATCTTAAGTTTACAAAGAAACTAACTTTTTGCTTTAAAGTACATAATATATATAAAGTGCTACCTGCTAAAAGAGTAAAATTATTATCAGATAATTACATAGAAATTTAAATTACTCTATATTCAAGCTTCATACATATATATAAATAATAGTTTGTCTAGACTTGGCTCTGTAAAGAATGAAAAACTGTTGTTTTGATGACAACCAAAGAAGAAATATATCATTTAATGCTCCAAAAAAGGACACAAATCTATATATAGATCATTTAAAATAGTCAAATATTTTTTGTCTAAATGTGTTAAAGTAAAAATAATTATTATGGTAGGCCTATTATTAAGTGATTAATAGTGATTACTCTGTACAGTAATCAACTAATCATTATGCAAGAAGAAATCTGAATTATTGCAGTAAAAATAACAACATTTAGCTGAATAATTTAATTGTTAAAATAATACCTAATTTCAAGCCTTTAAAACATTCTGATACATCTTGCACTCATTTAAAACAAAAATGATTTATTTAAAAGAATATAACTGGATAAGTGACAGAAAAGAACGTTTTCTACCTATTGCAGAAATTTTCACAATTTTACATTTATTCTGAGTCCATGCAATTTTCTCATAACATATTCCAGAAGATCACTAAGTTGACTTCACTACAGCCATATTTCATTTCATTGTCATTCTAAAGAAGCAATATCTGTTGTGCTCATAGGAGGTATTACTATTACTACACATTGTGCAAGAATGTTTACAGCTAATGTTTCTCAATGGTAGATCAAATAATATCGCTAAGTCACAGCCTACCATAAGCTCAATAAAAATGAGAAGTTATCTGGGTGGTACCAGTCAATAGATGTAAATGTGGTATCTTCTATTACATAACAAAAATTACATTTCAAATGTTAATTAAATAAATCTCAACTGAGTTGGTTAATGGGAATTTATCTTGGAGAAAAAAAACCAGCTGATTAATTTGCAAATCCAGTGAAAAAAATCATCCACCAAACAGAAATAAAGCACAGTTTCTGTCCTTGATTTAAATACTAATTGATTTTATTTTGTATCACATATCATGCCCAGTCTATTTCTCTTAAACTCATCTAGTTTAGTTAAATTTAGCATTACTTAGTAATTTCACAAAGGTAAAAACTGCTGTCTACTTTCACATACACAAAATACAGCTTTCTTCACCATATGCAGAATAGCTGTTATCTCAGGGGAAGGACAGAGAATGTTAAAGTAGCTTGAGTAAAGGTAACTTTACTTTCTTGATCCCATGTTATATGAAAACTACATATACCTAAAATAAACAATAATTTGATGACAAAATAATGGTGCTAAGAAGAGACCAGTAAAGGAAACTAGTCTGTCACTGTTAAGTAACTCATTAATATCTGTCAGGTCACTCACTTTTGACTCGATACTTCCCTCAAGCACTTTCTTTATCGTTAATCAAACACCAACCAATTTCAATATGCTACTAATATTTCTTCTACCTCAAGAAGATATTCAAGCTTATTAACCAATAACAAAGGTAATCCACTTTAAATAATCTAACTGTACATTATAACAAAAGTTTGTCTCTCTGGAACCTAAAGGTTCAAATATTATTACCTAACAACACTGATGAATGAAATACATAATCTAGAATTTCTAAATGTGTCAGAACATTAAATCACAGTTTCCATCTTTAAACAAATTATATTTTGTAATTAATATTACCCACAAGGAAATGTTTTGAGTCCATTTAGAAACATAAATTGAATCACTTGGTTTCTAATACAAGTTCAATGTTATCTTTTACATCATCATCATTATACAGAAATTTTGATGTAGTGACCTGAGTAGCTTATACAGTTTGATTTCGAGATTTTTACATGACAAGCACACCTTTGTGAAATTCCATCTCTGAATAAAATGACGCGATACATCTCTAGCACTGCTTCCCTGAAGGAGGAGGCCAATATCGTGCCAAGGCATCCTGGGTGTTGTGTTGCGATTTACAAGGTCTGGAAAATTCAAAATTACCTTAGATACTTTCTAAAGCTAAAATGGTAATGTTAGTAGTGGTGTACATGGTCTTATAAATGTGTCATAACATTAGTCAGTTTTAAACAAAGTATATTTTGTAATTAATATTACCTAGAAGAAAAATTATTTGATCCCATACAGAAACATAAATTGAACAACTTACTTTATGATACAAGTTCCATGTAATTTTTTTCTTCAACATTATACAGTAATTTTGATGTAGGGACTTAAGTTGATGTATTAATCAGAACTATTATCTTTTTCATAAATTTACAAACAGTAAAGAAAAATTTTAACTTGTTAAAAATTATCTTTTAAATTTGTTTTTTTGTGCTGGCATGGCACATGAACTGCCATTACCAAATGGTAATAATTGAAATTGCACAATTTAATAACTGATGTTCAAACATAAAAGACTTTTCTATCACAAATGATACATTTTAGTGAAATTAAATACATATACAAAATTATGAGGGAGGAGTGCTTTAGAAACAACAAATCCCATCCTTTGATTAATTATATAGTAACCATAATTTTTTACACCAAAACAAAACACATTAAAATTAAACAAATTACACTGCATTTTTAAAAAAAGATCCAAGGGTACAAGCTACAATGTGGAATTATAAAATGTATCCTATGTTTTGGAGGTGACATGGATGTAGGACCCATGTTATAGTGGGAATACACTGTCTAATAGTCTTAACCTCCAATTTGGTAGTCTTGAATAAGAATAAGAAATTAGGAGAGTGAGATGTGGGTGCTCAAGCTGACAATGTGCCACCACATTTTTAATCACCCTTCACTGCTTGCAGACAGTTGTGGGAAGCTGGCTGCTCTCCAAGTTAAAAGAAGTTTTCTTGAAAATTCTACAAATTTACCAAGGGGGCAACAAAAATCCATCATATCTGTTCAAATTTAATGGAAACTGGTCCACATACTTAACCCCTTAAAACCTCATTGTGAATAATAATTCACTCATCTGACTACATGAAATAAAAAATTTTCTGAAGAGAAAATCTTAATAGGGTCGGAGACAAAACTGTACCCACTCTTTACACAGTCACAATATTTTACGATGTCCTTAAAGCCATAATTTTCAGTTTTGAATTATTAGATTATCAAGACCTAGTGAATTCCAACCTTAACAACATATAAGTTGGAAACAAAGATTTTAGACAGTTAAAATATAGTAATTTCTCAGTTTAAAGCACGTACCCAGTATTATGAGTAATTTTAACTTGTGTTACAAGATGATCCACTGTTTATAATGTTCATATATTGTTCCTCTTGTGGTCAATAAAACTACAATTGGTAAGGTATTAATAAAAGAGTATTCAGCAGCATGTAAAAAATGTTCAACCTTCAAAATAATAAGCTTACAAATGCAAAGTTTCTAATTTGATCACTTCAGAGTTTAAAATATATATAACAAATTAAAACTAGTTCAAAGTGCAGCTTAATTCGTAATAAAGAAGTTAAAAACATTAAGCACATTAACTTTCTTATAAAATACATTTATGACACATAAAAGCCATACTCTCAGTTTACAATTCACATTAAGGGCTAATTTGTTTTGGATATATAATGATATTCTCAAAGTTATCCTTTGTAGAATTTTTTTTCTTTGTCCTTGACTAACTTTCAATGAGCAAACAATCAGTGTTTTTTTCTATTCATAATTTTATTTAAAGAAAAATGACATTCAAACTATTGCTGTTAATCAGACAATATTTCAACTCACTTTAAAATTGATCAACTTATCTTTTAATTTCAATACCTTTGCTGCTTTATGCAGTTTTAACAACATTTTTTTATGACTTTCAATGAGTTTAAACTAAATTTTTATTCTTTTTCCATCATGCATGCATGCGAGTTATCTCAGATCTTAAGTTTTTCCTTTTCTGTGCCAAATGATCAACGATCATATTTAAAACAGTTTACTTAGTCTGCTGGGTTGGTTTTAATGATAATCATCATCCTGTTCTGCTAATCATGAAATGACAATGTCTATATCAGTGGTCATGAAATATGTTTAGACATGTTTTGTTGATAAAGTCAGACATTTTCACAATCAAAAATTGTATATTTTATCAAATGGAAAATATGATAACATCTGTTCTTTTGATCTTGATTTACAAAATAATTTGTTCCGTCAATCATAATATTTGGTCAAATCTATCCTGTCACTCAAGCAGTATGATAAAAAAACATGTTAATTAAGAAGTACACGTATGGTTGACTATGTTATACCTATTATGTTCATCATTAAATGAGATTTGACCTGTTAAGTCTGTTTCAATGTTACCATGGACTTTGCAACAACAAAGACATGGTGCACAAACAATTTAGGAATGTGTGTATATAAAGCCAATGAGAATATGGACCCCTCCTCCCTACTGGTAATTCAATAGTTATACAATATTAATTATGAATTATAGCTATAATTTTTCTTCTCATCATGATGTATGGCTGACCTTATAAAAATATACCTTTCAATTGATCAGTGTATATGATTACAGCTGGCACATAAATTCATATCCATGATAACGTCTGACCTTTTAATTACTATCATAATTGTATCTGTTCTGTTGGATATCTTGCATGATTACATCTTTCCTGTTAATAAAAATATGGGATTACATCCATTATTTATAAGTTTGACAATGTCTGTTCTGTTGATCCTCATGTTCAATTGCACTCACCATACTGGTGATAGTTTGGTAACTGATATGTGAGAAAGTGGTGTTTTATGCTATTTATACACAGTGAAAAACAATCAATGATGTTAAGAGGTAAAAACAATGTTTAAGAAATAATAAAGTACTAGACAACTCTTTCTGACCTTGATATGGTTGTTCAAGCTGGATGAAGTCCTTCACAATGAAATTACTATAATCCTTCCCAAACCACAATTTTGGAGTCCCTTGTAAGCCAAGCTCATTTAATGCTATTTCACTACTGGATTGACGCAAGTCCCCAACTGGAACATTTAACATGTTACTGAATCCCTCGTTGAGAGAGTCTATTGAACCAGATGAATGCCTCCTGATACGGTGTTTCAAAGCTTGCAATCTCTGTAAAAATGTTTACTTTTCCTAAGTGAAATTGTAAACCTTAATGAATTTCTTTAGCTACATAATTGATGTGAAAATTTATAAAAACCTTATGACCTAGAAACAAAAAACATATCTATACATAAACCACTATATACACAAATGCATACATAAATAGTTTTCACATATGAAGTGAAGAAAGTTTGTCTTTTCTACAATTTTCACAGATTATAGAATTAAATAACTGGTGTTCTTCTTACCTCTCTCAGGATTGTAACTATTAAGCACTTCTCCTTCTGTATCGCTCATACATAATGGCATGGTTTTATAGTAATGTACCATGTCACTTGTATATGAGCAACACACAATATTTTGTTAATTTCATTTCATACAAATGTGATCCATAGTTCTGTAAATTTAAAGCTGGTTCATAAAGTTTATTCTTAAACTTTTGTTATGGTTTTAACCTAATATTTTGGCAGAAAAACACTTACTTGCATACAACATGTAATATATCCAAATACAAAAAGTGGTTATATGTATATATTACAAAACAAACATTCGAATTGTAAATAGTCATCAAAAATGTTTTGTTTTTTTATTTTTCATATGGGTTGTTCATTACAAAAATAAATTAAGACCTCTTGTTAGAACAAAAACAATGTGAGTGATGTGGTCCTGGAAGTAAATGGACTTTCACAAAGGCCCATGTCATTAATTTTTTGAAATTAATAAAAACCATATTTATACATAATAACCCAAAATCTAGCAAAGAGATACTATTTGGTATGAAAAAAAATAAGTTGGGCCAAAGCAAAACTCCAGAACTACAGGGTGGTCGCGAGAAAAGCGGAAAATTTGAGGGTCAGATGAGATCATGAATAAAATGTGTGCTTACTCATTTCTATTTTGATTTCTTTACATCATGAATAAAATGCATGATTTTAATATCATAAAATGCATTTTGAGCATCTTTGAGTGTAATATAACATATGCCTTTAAAAAACTTTGTAAAAGTTATTATTTGTAAAAATAAATAGCTGTTTGACAAATTTTCCGCTTTTCTAGCGACCACCCTGTATTTTCTTGGGAGTAAATGTGTATTCAGAACTGTAAATATTTAATAAGTGGTGTCCTCTCTTGTACTGATGAAACAGAAATTGCAAATTAAGGTTTTAATTTTAGAGAAAAGGTTAAAAGCTACAAAAACAATGAAACTGAATTTCTAAGGTTTTTAATTATAATATGCTAAGTTTTAAAGTCACAGAAAAACTATGATTCAGACACTAGTAAACTTATTAAACTGGAAGTGAAATAGGCAGAGTTTAGTCTGAGTCTGAGACAAACATCAGACAAAGTCTGCAGAGAAATCACAGCATCACAGAAGCAAATCTTTACATGCACTTTGAACTTTACACTAACAACATATAAATAAAATAACTCAACTTTTCAATAAGTTGTCTTACTGAGTCTGGAATCAGAATTATGTATGCTACAGAAACACAGTGTATGGGTAATTACCTAGAGTCAAGTGAGAGTAAAAGTTAATATACATTTAGTTAGAAATTTAAGAATTTAAGGCCAGAATGGTAGTTGTCAAAAGATCTCTGTCACTTACCTATTAAGCAAAACCCCATTCTATTTATATCCAATCATCATTGTATTCATTTTATATAATAATTACATAACTAGAACTTAGTCACTCTGTGACAAACAACAGAGTTTAATTTTTGGACACTTATTACTACTTTAGAAAAATTTTGTTTTTACTTACATAAACAAAGCAGGAAAATAATAATAAAAAAATCTGGCTTCTCATGGTTATGTTGAATACAGTGAAATTTCCCGACAAAATAGAGTTCCCATCTCTGTGAGAAAGTCACTTCTGCCAAATCTACTTGAAAACCACATACATACTTACTGCAACTGCTTGTACAACTTTCTGATTTTTGTATCTGCTTGAGTATATTCTTCTCCCTTTAAAACCATATTCATCTACTTCATCATCAGCCTCCTGTTTTCCTTCTTTTAGTTTCTCCATACCATCCATGGTACATTCAGGATTTTCTTCATCAACATCTACATCATCCAAATGTTTATTCTTCTGTATTATACACTTCCAATGTTTTGCATTTTGTCCCTCATGAATACCTGTTTTTCTTGAATTATCAATACCAAATCCTTCATTATTAGGTACTTTCTCATCTTCCTTTCTAGCTTCAAAGGCACATGGTAAATCTAAATCACAAATGGCTTGTTGTAGAGTGACCTGATTCTGGTAAGATATGTTCTCTAGTGATGGCAAAGAGGAAATGTGAATACTTGGTTTTGGCTGTGAAAAAATAATGTGTAACATTACTATGTTCAATAAAAGAAATACTTACATAATATTCTAAAAAGATAAAGGTTCCAGAAAGTTGATTTTTATCTTGTGCTAAGTTGTGTTTTTATCTTCACACCAAAGTGGTTTCAAATTAAAAATTAAATAAACAAAATCACTATTACTGACAACTATTTACCCACACTAATGACTAAGCAAAAAAACACTTAAAATAAACATTAAAAAAAAACTTACAGAAAATTATAACAACAATTTTTCATATTTGTTTTCTTCCACTTAGAATGAAATTATATTTGTATGTGAGCTATGAGTATCTGCTACTGCATAAATAATCTTAGATAAAATTACTTCAGTGTTAAGATCTTATTCATTTAACATAAAGGTCAAACTTATAGATGATAATCTTTCAGTGGCTCCACTTGCATTGGTGAAAGGTAAATTATGAAGCTTGTTTTAATTTATGCTTTTTTCTGAAACTATTTATAAAAACTGTTAGTGTTGCAGTAGAAATGTTGAAGCATATTACTATATTTGGTAAAATGTAAGAAGTTTATTTCCTAAAACTGCTATTCTATGTCATAATTTTCTTCCATAATTCTTTCAATATATTAATTTAATTACAGTTTTATAATTTAAAAAATAAATAATTTTTAACATTAAAAGAATATACACAGATAAATAAAATCTCAGTATCTTCACACTTCTCTTAAATCCGGCATGCTGAAGAGAAAGAAATAACTGCTCAATTTCTATATGCTATAGGTACTGGTTTTATATTTCTTATGCATATATAATTAAGAAAAAGACTTCCTTGTGCCAAAACATATACAACAATAAAGCATATACATGTTTGTAGATTCAAAATGACTGACTCCAACCCAAACAAGTAAATGTCCAGCATTAGTTTAAGTAAGACTAAGTTACAGTTTCCAAAACAGGATGATTCAGGAGCAAATAATTCAGAAATTTAAATATGAATTGTTACGTATAAAGCGTTTGAATGCCATGTTGTTGTTTATATTATTGTTTCAAAGTTTAAACCAATAAAATATGTTGTTATTCATTTAAAATAACATTTTTAAATTTCTATAATTAAGTAGATTGATCATTTGACTGTAAATGGAAATGTATGGCGGCCTAGTGTCTAGACGTCGAGTCTCGTGCAAGAACGGACATGCACGAATTGCTCTGGAACTCTGTGGAAGTTACGCAATGGTTCGAGAAGAGGAGGCCTACTAATATATAAACAGACGACAACGCGAGTAGAAAAAAAGGAGTCAGTCATTAGTTTTTATTCAATTCAAGATATTGTCTTTGCTCGAGAAAAAATAAACGTTTGCTGTGTGTTTATTCAACTCAGATTTGTGACTAAAGTTAGATCTATAGAAGCTGTGATTTTATTTCATAATTCTTTACGATTCATATTACTGGTTATACTGAAATTCAACACGTGTAGAACTGTTTAGGGGAGACCGGGAAAGTTGGAAGGTGACAAGTTTGAGACATTCATCGGAGGCATCGTAAAAAGAACTTCGTCAAATTTATTGAACTGTGAATTGTTTCTGAACTTCTCCATTCAAACTTCGGAATTTCTTCGTGGGACCAAATTCACACCCTAGACCGGAATTTTGGATTTCTGATCTGAACTTTTAGACTTTCATTCTAGATCATTATATTGGACACAGGCCAGTACCATTTTGAATTGTAATTAACTTTGAAGGTTGAAACCAGTACTATTTTGTATTGTAATTAATTTTGAATGTTGAAACTGAATATATGTCATTGTTATTGTATAATTTATGTTATATCTGTCATATATATAATAGTTTACTGTAATAAATTATACAAGCTGTTATCTGTGTCTTTCTGTTGCGTTCAGTCTACATAAACATAAAAAAAAAACGTAACAGAAAATCAGTGGTAAACAAATGAGGTGCTGTCAGTGATGTCGAGAAACCACTTGTTGAGAATTTTATATGCAAAAACGGCTCGTTTGGGTTGAGAAAATATTTTAAATAGAAGAGCGAATGACGTTTTGACCTTCTTCGGTTATCGTCAGGTTCACATCCTGAACCTGTGACAACTCTCAACAAATAACAGTGTGACATATGTTCTTGATGCATGTGACCTCCTCTATTCAATTCTAACAAATTATCACTGAGTGTTGATAGAAAAATGCAAGTACCAGTTTTCAGCAACAAGAAAGGGTGGGAAAATTAAGAAGAGGTAAGTATCTATTTGAAATATATTTTCAGTATAGGAAAATTCTAACTTTCAATACAGCACGTTACCTCCATTCACATAAACAGCTGAAATCCCATATTGAATAGGTAGGAAGACTAGTGACAGGGAAAGAAAGAAGCATCTAAGAACATTCCTGAAGAGGATATCTTTGAAGTCAATGATTATACATGAGAGACTGCACAAATTTCAAACTAGGATATTATAATTTCATTATGGAAATATGTCATAGGTGCTGGTGGAAAAATGGAGGAACACATCCAAGTAAGAAAGAACTATGGCAGGATAGGTATCTGAATCATACCACAGATATTCAACTCAATCCTGGAAAAATGAAAGTGGGTAAGATTAAAAGGATGTGCTCTTAGATGGAGAGTGTTCAGTGTGCAACTGAAAGCACAGTGCAACTCAACTATGTATGAAACCCAGACTACTGGTTGCAAACATTCATGAACGGGTAGGGCGAGGATAATACCATAAGTAAATCAACTCAACTGCAAATCCAGCCACAGGGTACTGACACCCATGTGGGCATAGAAAAGAGAACAATGCTGGTAGCAACTCAACTACAATTAAAAACCCACCCATCTGGCAGGGGTAGGAAATACACTTTACTCCTTTCATGCACATGTAATTGTGCCACAAAAATCAAAATCTGCATGTCAGAATTGTGCATCATATAAGGAATACCAGTGAAAAGGAGTTAGCATATTAAGCTGTCAATTTTAGGGAG
The DNA here is from genome assembly GCA_011833715.1 of Carcinoscorpius rotundicauda. NCBI lineage: Eukaryota > Metazoa > Arthropoda > Merostomata > Xiphosura > Limulidae > Carcinoscorpius > Carcinoscorpius rotundicauda. The sequence continues at coordinate 37,542,866 of CM022401.1, forward strand.
AGGAAAGAATGATCTGAATAAAGGAGGATAACATGTGGAATGGCAGAGAAAGTGAAATATCAATGGCAAATAAATCTAACCTCCGACATCTGCAGGCTAAAAGGAAAAGAAAATAAAACTTAGGGAGAAAATGAAACAATGAGCATATGGAGAGTGGTTCAAAACACAGGCAATGTGAGATAGTGAAGGACCACATTAATATTCCAATCCAGAAACACAACCCACTGAGGTTTATGACAAATTTGAAAGGTATACATCAAAAGGTAAATAACAGGAGGGTATCAAGAAAAAAAAGTGCAGGACAAGGCTGCCCAATAGCCTGAGACCAGGGAGAGAGAAGACTCAAATGAAAAGCCAAGTGAGGAAATCCACAATGTAAGGAACAGTGAGTTGAACAGGTGAAAACTCTTGATCCAAAGACCAACAATGTAAAACAATCTCATTCTATTTGCCTTTCCTCCAGGGAAGTTTGTCAGTGTAAACAGTTAGAAAAGAAGCCACCATTGAAACAAACCCATCAAGAACCACATAAAAACTAAGTGTGAAGAAAAAGTACAGGAAGAGCATGATGAAATACTGGTGACCAAGGTTGATGAAGAAGAAATGGAGTAAGAGGAAGAGATAAAGGAGGGGTAGTTTGGAGGTTGAACCAGCTAATAAATAGCAATCAGAAGGATCAGACACAAAGTGACATGGATGGTCAAAATCAACTTGTGAAGAAGGAAGTAAGAGGACAGTTACACAAGTATTTGTTAGTTCAATACTAAATAAATGTATCAACAGCCAGAGAAAGAGGATGAGAGATCAGAGACCAAAACATAAGCAATTTGTTGTTGAGGATGTGATAAATGCATCAATGTGAGAAGTACCCAACTGAAGGTAAAGCCACTGGAAAATAAGAGGATTAAGAGACGACTCCAATGGATAGACTTCATCTAGACTTGAAAGCCAACCTGCAACAAGACTGAAAATACCAGGAACATGACAAGCAATGTTAATGTATAGCATGAGATTGAAAGAATAAAAACATAGAGATCAAGAATAGATACTGCCCTGGTGATTGAGATAAGAAACTGTTGCAGAATTTACAAAATGGATCATTGATATTCATCTGTGAACCAAATGAATCAAAGACCAAATCTATGATATAAACCAAAGAATGGCATACAGTGAGAAACTCCCTGGTGTCAATATGATAAGTCATTCTGGCCACAGATCAACATTCCAAAGCTATCTGTTGATCAACTCAGACTCCCCAGAACTGAAAGGATATGTCTATGAAAATGTATAAACACAGATGAAGAGGACAAAGCAGGACACCCATTTATGTACGAGTCCTGTTCAAACTCCAATGAAGTTTGCCTACAAGGGTAGGAAGAAGGGAAATAAGAGCCTTCAAAGAATCTCACACAAGACTATACTAATTGTGAAAACTCTTGATCCAAAGACCAAACATGTAAAACAATCTCATTCTATTTGCCTTTCCTCTAGGGAAATTTGTCAGTGTAAACAGTTAGAAAAGAAGCCACCTATTGGGACAAACCCATGATGGACCACATAAAAATTAAGTATGAAGAAAAAGTACATGAAGGGCATGATGAAACACTAATGACCAAGGTTGATGAAGAAGGAATGGAGTAAGAGAAAGAAGTAATGAAGGGGTAGTTTGGAGGTGGAATAGCTATGGGTTGGTTGGTTTGATGTTTTATGGTGCAAAGCAACTAGGCTATCTGCACTAAACATCCAGTAAAAAGTTAAAATTAAAGTAAAATTATTAAAATTCATTAAAGGAAATTATGGTAAAACAAAAAGTTTAATTTTTGAATTAAAAGCATAAATAGCATTAAATCCAATTTTTACATTAGTCTACAGCAGTGAGAGAAAAACTACAGTAATACAAGATGTAAAAGACCTTCAGCAGCATAACTGTAATTATCATAACTCACCAGGATGACTAATGGGTAGTTCAAACAGCAGTGTCAGTCATCTGAAGTTGGCATTCACAGTCTTGTTTGAGTTATTTTACATTAGGGCCATTTTCTAATTTCAACTCAAACTAGACGTACACTGATTCTTAAAAGGGAATCGCATTAAAAAAGGGAGTTATTCAGTGATGGCAAAAATCTTTATACTGAAAAGTATAACACTCAAAATACAGACCTGAAAGATTCCAAGTTCATGTAGCAAAGAACAGGAGAATGTTGAACCCTAAAAAACTTGGAATTACCTGTTTATTAAAAAAATCTTCAATAAAAGTGGGCAAATGGCCATATAACCCACCTAAATAGAGGTCTAACAAAATGCTATACCTCTACGTTGTTTCATAAGCCTTCTGAATGTCAAAGAATATTGATACAAGATGTTGTCTTTTGAAAAAGGGTTCTCTAATTGATGTTTCAAGTCGAAGCAGGTGGCCCATAGTGGAGTATTGTCGTCACAACCCCATACTGGGTGGGCAAGAGGAGGTTGTTTAAGTTAAGAAAACAAATAAGATAAGTATTGATAATACTCTCTAAGGTCTTACAGAGACAGCTTGTGAAAGTAATTGAATAGTAGTTTGAAGAAATCTTGGGATCCTTCCCAGGCTAATAAAAAGGTAAGACAATAGCCTGGTGCTAGGCATCAGGAAGAACATTCTTCTGCCAGATCGATTTAAAACAATCAGAAAAATAGCAAAAGAAGCAAGAGAAAGATGGCACAGCATTTCATAGTGTACATCATCAGGTCCGACCAATGTATAGACAAAATATATATGTAAAAATGGCTCGTATGGGTTGAGAAAATATTTTATGTAGAGGAGCGAACAATGTTTTGACCTTCTTCGGTCATCATCAGGTTCACAAGTGTAAGTTACTCCAGTGTAAAGGGACAATTATAGTCATAGAGACAATCTGCTTGAAAGGAGAGAAGTGACCTCTTTGTCCTAGTCTTGATTGCTAAAAAGGTAGAGGATAAAACAGAAATGCTAGATAGCTGACAATAGCTTTCACCTGGAGTATTGGCAATGCTCCGCGTATCAGCTACTTCCTGGCCATCAGAGAGCAACAGTGAAAGGGGGCAGAATAATATTGTTCACTGACCTTTTGAATCTTGTCCCATATGACTTTGGAACTGGTGGTAAAATTTATGCTGGTTGCAAACTTAATCCAAAAGTCCTTCTGGCTTTGAGGTCTTACCCGCAGAGCATGTGCACAGGCCTGCTGGAAAGCAATGTGATGTAAGAGTATGGGATATCTACAAAAAGTATCCGAGGCTCGTTTTTGAGCCTTCTGTGCCATGTGGCAGGCAGGATTCCACCACGGACAGGGATATCGTGGGAAACATGTTGAAATTTTAGGTATTCATTGAGCAGCTGCACAATTGTCTACTGATGGCTTACAGATGATGACAGGATCAAGTTCTGCAAGAGTAGTGAAAAAGAGCTCCTTTGCTTGATTAAAGTTTCACCAGGGCATGCAGGTCAGGCAACATCGACCATAGCCAGTCTATCAAAATTACAGGAAAATGGTCACTGTCTCATGAGTTATTGTCAACTCTCCATGAAAAGTGGGAGAATAGTGAAGGGTAGCAAACTGAGAGATCAATAGCTGTAAAGGAATGACTTGGTGCATGACAATAAGTAAAAGAATCATTATTGAAAAGAGAAAGGTTGTCATCAGAGAGCATATGATCTATAGAGCAACCCCTCCCATCAATATCAGCACTCCCCCTCAGGGGATGATGTCCATTAAAGTCCCCCAGGATTATCAGAGAAGATGGTAACTCCTCAATGAGCACATTAAGGTCTGATTGATTATAGATCTCTCAAGGCAACAGGTTAGTCAACCTCCATAAATCCTACCCTGGGTCGATTGAGCAGGTCTCTGCTGTTGGAACAGGATTCCACTGATTGAGGATGTGAATAAATGATCATTTTGCATCTTAGGGTGGGAGAAAAAGATGTACTGTGATCCAAAGGAAGGGGAACTTGGGGTGTGCTGGAATGTATGTTAGGGACAGAGATGGGTTTGAAGTTGAGTCATCAACTTTTCTACTCACAGAAGTCAAAAAACTTTTCATTTGGTTTGAGAACAATTCTTTTGGTGGCACAAAGAGATCCATCTGCACTTCCACTGTAATAGTGGAATGAAGTTCAGTAGCATATCTCCAAGATGAAGTGGTGGACAGCAACTTTCAAGCCTCAAGATAAGTAATGTTATGAATTGTTTTCAAATGCTGCATCTCTTGTTCTTGCTCGAAATGGTTGGAAGAAAAAAGTAGAATCGGTGAGTGCCATTGCAATTGATGCAATGAGGGTCTGTTTCATACTCATAGGCATCATGGTCCTTGCCACCTCAATGAGCACACATCAAGGAACCATGACATGACATCTTTGAGTGACAGAACTGCTGACACAGGAAACACTGGAGAGGGTTTGTAATGTATGGCCATACCCTGCAATTAAGATAACCTGTCTCGATGGTGACAGGTGGACGTGGTGATGTAAATGTCAAAATGAGGACACTGGTCAGCATCATAATTCCATCTTTGTGAATAGAGGTATGCCTCAATGCAGAAACTCCTTGGGTGGAGGAAACATCGAGAATCTCTGACTTGTGGATGATCTTTGAACCCCTCCCAACAATAACTTCCCATGATGAATTCAGAGTAGCATGAAGTGTAACCTCAATAGGTACATCCCCAATTGCCTTTGAATGCAAGAGGAGTTTACTCTGTCGAGATGTGGATGTTTCCCCCAACATGTTACCAAATTAAAGCTTCTTCACTGACTCTTGTCCCTTTTGAAATAAAAAGGGAGACATTTGCCGTGAAGGTTTGTCTGAAAGAGAATGTAGTATAAAAAAATGAGGTACAACAGGTGTTACAACTGTTGAGAATTGCTGCTCAAAATCTTGAAGAAGTGGTTGTTTACCCATGGACCGTTTTTTCACTATTTAAGTTTTTATTTGGAGGATCCATTATAAATAAATAAATGAAAAAAGAGAGAGAGAAGGAAAGAAAGAAAAGAGGGGACTCACTGCAATGCCAAACAATAACACTGCAGCAATGCCAGGGTTTCATGAACATTATTCCAAAACACCAGCATCAGATCCAATGTCCACAACACCTGTTGAAAATATCCAACACTGGTACTTGGTTGACTCTAGCCCCAGTGGAACAGCCAAATGACCCAAGGGTGCTATCTCAAGGCCACCTATCTACAGGAATTCAAGGTCAAAGTTGGACTCCTCAACCACCAGGATCTTCTTCTCTCCTTTATGAGTCACCATGCACAGCAAACACATGGGTGGATTTTAGATCCAAAAGGAGAAAAATTGAAAGAACAGAACCTTCCCTGGGACCTCTCCTCACCACATACTGGAATCAACACCGACGGGACATTCCTTGTTAGTGGCTTTCAAAGTCCAGTATATCTTGGTAAAAGTGCTCCTCTCACTCCTCTGAGTATGCTTCTGTGTTCTTCTTGAATTTATCAAGATGAGCATCAAGGATATGGATTTTCAGGGATATCTTGCAACCCATTTTGCTGTAGTTCTTCACCAGAGCATCAACCAGTTCTACATAATTTTCATACCCATCATGATCCTTGCCATTGCAATGAGCACATGTCAAGGAACCACAACATAATATCTTTGAGTGACCAAACTGCTGACATTAGAAACATCTGAGAGGGTTTGAAATATATGGCTGTACTGTGCAATTAAGATAATCTGCCTTGATAGTGGCAGGTGGATGCAGTGATATAAATGTCAGAATGAGGAAATTGGTTGGTATCATAATTTCATCTTTGCAAGTGAAGATGTGCCTCACTGCAGAAACTCCTTGGGTAGATAAACAAGTAAGAATCTGACTTGGGGATATTCTTCAAATCTTTCTTAACAACTCTTCATGAAAAATTCAAAGTAGCATGGAGGTGTAACCTCAATAGGTATATCCCCAATTGCCTCTGAATGCGAGAGGAGTTCACTGTGTTGAGATGTGGATGTTTCACTAATATGTCACCAGAGTAAAGCTTCTTTACTGACTTTGGTGAGCCAGCAAGTCCCTCTTGTCCCTTCTAAATGAAAAAGGAAGACAAATGTTTGAAAGGTTTGCCTGAAAGAAAATGTAGTATAAGAATATGAGGTACAACAGGTGTTATAGATGTTTTAGATTGCTACTCAGAATCTTCAACACATGGTCATTTACTTATGGACTGTTTTTCACTATTTTATTTAAGTTTTAATTTGGAGAACCCATAATGATAAAAAAAGGAATATTTTGGTGCCTACTGACCCCACCCACCATGGAGCCCTATGAGGGGATGCACTACAATGCCAAACAAGGACACTACTGCAAAGCCAGGGTTTTGTGAGCACTATACCCAAACATCAGCATCAGGTGCAATGTACACAACACCTGTTGAGAACTTCCAAGACTGGTACTTGGTTGACCATAGCCCAAGTGGACCAGCTGGTTGACCCAAGGGGGATAACCCTAAAGCTGCCTGTCTACAGGAACTCAAGGTCAAAGTGGTGTGTTAGGGTTGGACCCCAAACCACCAGGATCCTCTCCTCCCCCTCACAGGTCACTATGCACTGCAAACATGTGATGGTGGATGTTTGGATCCTAGGGGAGGTAAACTGAAAGAACAGAACCTCCTCTTGGAGGTCCCCTCACCATGTACAGGAATCTGCGCTGAAAGGGCAACCATAGGCAAAAATCCCATTATCTATCTGAGAATAGGGCAAATATGAGCAGAATGATATGAAAGAAGTTGCTTCAAAAGAAACAACACCCTCAGCACAAATGCATCAAGAGAAAGTGTAAGAGGAAGAAGTAAAACAACACACAAGTGCACTCACTGTGACTCATAATACTGGGGTAATGTACTCAAGGCAAATTGAGTGAGGGACAATGAACACCCTGAACACATGTGATGACTTACGCTGGTCGGTTTAGGTCTAAATTCAAAACTCAACCTCAAAGAATGAACATTCATGTGGAGGTAGGATGAGGGATCCCAACTTGCATAACATAAGTGTGGACAAAATTGATTGGTAGCACTAAATCCACACCTCAACTGCCAGGAAGAGACTTCCATGTGGGGGTAGAATGAGGATTCTCAATTATTATGATGGCACATTCCCCACAACAAAGCTATGTAGAAATGGAGCATCCATTTGAAAAGCATCTTGTCATCTTCATCAACATAACAGCACAACAACCTGCTCAACTAAATGAAGTCTTTATTGTTTATATCATATATCTCTCATTCAGTCATTCAGAAGAATACCTCTATGGTTCACCATCACAGCAGCTTAGAACTGGAAAGCAGTAGAGACTATATTACTCCATTGGAAGAAATAGGTGGGGGTGGGGTATGCTGAGGAGTGTTCAAAAGAACCTTCAAACTGGAGAAAGTGCAATGGGCAACTACAAAACCCTATTTTTGAAAAGTACACCAAAGCCAATTTATTCAATATAACAAGTGGCAGAGATGGCAGCAATCTCCTTCTGCCTTATCTATGAAATCAATGGATTATTACGGTCCAGCATGGGCATATTTATGAAGCAAAGATATCACAATGAGCAATCTATGAGCAATGGAATGTCCCATATCTAGTTAATGTGACTGTAATGAACAGTGTATATTTTATGATCATGGAAATTATAAAAGTGAAATCAACAAAACCTCACAGTGTTAATCTGAAGATGACCTAAGAAGGTCAAAACACTGTTCTGTACTTTATTTTAATTAAAATATTAATATCCATACAAGCTATCTTCAGAATATGTTTTTTAATACAATTCTAATTGTCCAGAAGTATATCTGGACAAGCACCACTCATCACAGAGTGGAATGTTGAGTAAAACATGGAATATACCTCTGAAAATTAATATGTATATAACAAAAAACAACTCACTTAAGACTCTTGCAGAAGAACAAAACTTACAGGACCAAAGTTACAGGGGTCAACACACAAAACTAATATGAAGAAGTATGAAATGATAAAAAAACAACAACAAAAATGAAATAGATGTAATATTGTAAAATTAAGTATGTGTATTGAAAATAACATATGCATCAGATATATTTTGAAGAAAAATTATATAGTTAATCAAATTTATTATATAACAGTGAGATGAATTACAGGTAACCCTAAAATAAGAAAGGCCCATATTAAGCCTAACCTAATGATACAGAACAAAGGATACAATTAAACTCTTATTTCAAACTTCAGCATAACTATGAGTATTGATCAGTCTAACTGAACTGATGTTATTGAACCTGAATAATTACAGGTAACAACATAAACATTAAAAAATCATAAAAGTATAATGATTTATCTTTCCAAATTCATCAGATTATATTTCAACATGTTTGGGACCCCAAACTCATATCAAGGCTGGACAAAAGCAAGCTCCTTGAATAATAAACTCATAACAAAGTAAAGATGATAATTCTTCCCTAGTTGAGGATTGCCACCTGAAGCCTGTGTAAATGTGCTTATATAAGATATAATCTTCAAAGAGGTAACTTAAAATTCAAGTTGATGTTCAGAGGGATTTATAATAAAGTATTAAGTTCCCTAACTCGGTGGAAACAAAACAATTACACCTCAAAATAAGTAATAAATATCATCATTGTATAATAAACAGTAAGCTTGATGAGAGAAATTAATAAGAAGACATCTAACAAACCCTTTGAAGAGAGCACAAACTAAATGTTTGAAAAAAAACACTGTCAAACTCGAAATACTAGTTAGGTAGAATATCACAGAGGAAGTCAAACAAGTCATAAGGGTGTGTGGTGCTACTATTAGTGAAGATTTTTGAATGATAATTTGCATGCAAAGGGACTGTAGCATGCAAATAAAAGTTTGCATACAGAGGGTAACACTGAATGAGAATAGCCATATATGCAAGTTGAAACAGGTATTTTGTCAGAACAAAATACAGGGTGGTCGCTAGAAAAGCGGAAAATTTGTCAAACAGCTATTTATTTTTACAAAGTTTTTTAAAGGCACATGTTATATTACACTCATAGATGCTCAAAATGTCGTCCGTGCACTTCAGAGCAGCGTCTTAACCTAGAAATCCAAGCTCGTGTAGCGTTTTGAAGGGTAACTTGTGAGATATCGTTCCAAGCTCAAATTTTCCGCTTTTCTAGCGACCACCCTGTATTTCTGGCAAAAATTTGATATTTATATATGAATTTTCAAAGGTTATGCAAGGGAATTTAAAAAAATTAGGTTTTTTTTTATTCATAATATGAAAACACTTGAAGCATTTAACTCTGACTTCATATATTCATAGACAGTCTTTTGTAAAAGTACTAGTTAAAATTACTAACTAGTATTGTTTACTGAAAGCTAATTTTGTAGATATAGATATTATACTTGAAAGTTACAGTAAACTTTGATGGTTACTTTGTGTTTATAAAGGTCAGTCATATCAACCAGCCCAATACGGAAAAAGTTAAGGTAATCTATTTTTACTTAGAAGTAATATTTGAAAAACAAATATGTCTCTTATTAATATATTTTTCACTACTGTCAATTAGCAATTAATTTAGTCTTACTTAGAATGACAATGTGTTAGCTGTTGAATTCTACCAATAATAGTTTTTCTAGGTTTATTAAAAACTCATAGTCCCTGTGAAAACTCACCATAGTAGAGTGTTCAGTCTGATCACTTGGAGAATCCAACATGTCCAATTGTAATGCTGAGTGAGATTGTTGAATTAAAGATGTACCTTTTGGTGAAGTAAATGCATGTATTCCAGGAGAAACTGTATTAGCTCTTGCCTTCCTCACAGCAATACCACCTAAGTCTGTCAACCTAAACAGTGTCCACAAAACCAGAAACTTATAAAATCATTTAAAAATTTAATGATATTACCAGTCAGTTAATAGTCTGATATCTCCTGCCGATTGCACCTAAAGACCTAAGAGTATTTGCTATTTATATAGGCTACGCAGGCAAGATTGCATGCTTTCTGATGTAACTTAATGGGTTTTGATACAAGTTACTACTATCACTCAATTCAAGTGAGAGGCAAGGAGAAAATAATAATGGTAAAGAGTTTAGAACACACTGTTATGTGTAAAGTCTTAGTCAAGTTTTTAATGTATGATACTTTAAGTGTCTATGGTGTACAAGTTTTATTCAAGAGAAACAAACAAATTAGGATTTTTCATAATAGGCCTAAATCTTCCCATCTATTACTAGTTTGATGTCACAACATTGTTAGACATCATCAGCAAAAGATTATTTATTTGAATGAGCTTGAATTATCAAAAACCAATCATATTTACTTTGATAATGATCAATTACCTTTAAAAAACATTTTTAATAAACAGTGTTTCATTTCTGGAATTTTAGTACTGAAACAGAAGTTGTATAGTATAAAACAATGTATTACTTGAATACTAAGTATTGTTGAAAAAAAGAAGCATTTCATTAAAAAAAAAAACAAAAAAAAACTTGCTTTTTTATTTTGTATATTATGTGAGTTGCATTACCAAACACTGACAAAATAGTAAAAATAAAATATTGGCTATTGAAATATTTTCTTACAAATGATTACTCATTAACAATGTGATTAAATTAATATTGATCAATTTGGTTCTTTAATGATAAATTTAGATGTTACAGTTCATTGCTTCATGCAGACATAGGCTCAAGAATGTGTTTAGCATGTGTGCTCCTAAGGAACTTGTATTCAGTGCAGACTAATACATACTTAATACCAGTTAAACATCCAAGCTTAGGGTCTAGAAAAAATTTAACACAAGTTTACTTTCAAGTGATAGTGGATAATGCCTGTGGTAGTAGTTTCCAAATGTGTCAAGGACATCTCATTAATAAGACAAGATGCAAATTCTTATGTTAAACTCGCCAGCAAACATGGAAAGTCAATTACGAGCATAGAATTCAGTGTTTACACTCGCAACCTCTCAACTTCTACTGCCATTCACTGTCTGCAGCCAGTTGTGGTAAGAAAGTTATCCTTAATAGCTCTTATGGTTCTTAAAGTAGAAATGAAATCACAGGGTATTCAACAACTTACAAAAAAGTGCAGAAGATAAAACTTCCATATAGTAGAAATTTTAGGGTAGAAAATTATATTAAGGTGTTAATTTGCCACAGTTTTCTCCTTTTTCATATTTTAGGAGTTTCATTTTGTGAATTTTTTACCACTTTTACACACTCACTGACAGCCTAGCTAGCAACTTGCCAGTTATTTAAATATGCTACTCTCATTCATGAAAAGTTTATTTGCAGTATTTCTAAATGCTTAACTTTTCCAGGTGCAACGTATTTTCAACATTAACTGCAAGATATACTACTGTACAAAATAGATAATGTAATTTATTTATTAACTTGCAGTATATGTAGCCTTAAATAAGTAGAAAAAGAACTAATCCTTTATACATCAGAATAAATCTACATGGGTCTCAAATTAATAATGGCTTTCTTCTTTTCATTGAAATACATAATTTTAACAAGATTTAAATGCTGTAAAAATTACTACCTTGGAAAAATAGATAATGAAAAATCTGTTAGCAGGAAGTGAAGAGTACTTTGTCTTGAAAGAATAAATTATTTATCCTTATAGACTGAATCAAGATCTTCAAAATAAAAATCTGAAGCTTCAAGTAACAACACTTGTATATAAAAAATGTTTCAGATAAATAATTGCAGCAATTAAAAAAGTAAATGTCGAAGTAAAGAAAAAAATAGAAAAAAGGTTTGATTTTGAAATTTGTTTTAAATTAGATTCTGCTCTTGACTGATCTGTAAGCTTAGGAGATGTACATAATAAAACAACTATATGAATTAAACCACACAAAACTTAGATATTTATCAAAATCTATGTTGAATTTTGAAGTTAAACATATTTACATTAGAAATTTAATTAAAATGGTATCAAATACCAAAAAAATCTTGCAGAATGATTGAGATGATATATTAATATTACTCATGATATAATTATTTGAACTATTATTCTTGTCTTTATTATGGTGTATTAATACTTTCATAACACTTCAACCAGTGAATCTCTTTGAGAGTCAAGTGGTAATGATGCCCATTTTCAGGATCACGGGTACAGGAGTTCAAATCCTCGTAATTCCACAAAACATTTTCTTTGTGATACATAAAGAATGTCTGATATAACATTTAGAGAATTCACTGGTTGAAATGTTTCAAAAATAACAATATGTATAATAAAGACAAGAATAACAGTCTGAATAATTGTACTATTTAGTAAGAAAAATTTCATACTGTAATAGATTTCAAACATAGAAAATACAATGATTCAGCTGTACCATACCTAATCTAAAAGTGTAAAAACAAACATTTTCCCCATTAAATCAGTTTAACTTATGGTTATTTTTAAGTGCAATAAACCTGTAGCACTACTCATTTTTAACTGTAAACAATTCAATACAACAGAAGTTGATAAACTGCATTACTCTAATAACTGTAGTTTTAAGAAACCTTTTTTCAAAAAATATCCAAAATGATTTGATATTATTCTCATTGATAATAAAAAATGACATTTTGGCTTTTCGCACAGAAAATTACATGTACTAATTTTAATTTATGAAATTAATAATACAATTACATTTACAAAGAGCACTATAAAGAAAAATACTATTATTACTAATATTAAAAGAGCCATTAAAAATGGAATATACTTTCAGACTATTCTTTTTCTAAATTGCCACTTTTATATGCAATTTCAAAACAACCATAGAATAATCTGATTACTGTCTGCTCAATATGATTTTTGTGATGAGGATACAAAAAGGCCATTAAGTGTAGTGAATGTTGTTAAAATAAGCCTGAAGTAAAAATGTAGTATGGATCACATAGTCTAGAGCCAAATGCATAACATCACGAAAGTAAAAATATTGATTAAATTTTAATCATATGTGGTTTCTGAACTGAGCTATTTTATATTACTTTACCAATGTTTTTAATAAAAAACAAACTTCTTTATTCAGAAGACTTGAAATTAAGAAATTAAAATTTCACTTTATACTTTTAGTACATACATACACTAAACAATATTAGGTTATGCTCTTGTTGACGAACGACACAATATCAAAGCCATTTCTGAAATATAGTGTTACCAAAATGCACTAGCTTTTCTATATGTTAGAGGTTGTTTATCTAACTGATTTTTACCAATTATTATTCTATGAATACCATAAATTCATGTAATGAATTTATGATCTTTATTTTGAGTGGCTTACAAAGGAATTTACTAATGTTTTGCTGCCTCAGCTCCATTTCTCTGCTTCTTTTTTGGCCAAACTTTATTTTGTAAAATTTATTTCAGTTACTAATGAAATGTGAGGTTTAGGATACTATGGGATGGGGTGACAGTACTTGCCTCATGTTTTTTGACAGGTTATATATTATTACGAACATAGATTTGAAAAAATATAATTAGGATATTCAGTGACTTGTAAAAATAAGGCAGAGATTGAGAGTTTTATATAATATTCATTTCAGAGTAGTTTCATTTCTACTTTAAGAACTATAATAATTTTTAATGGTAACCGCTTTACCATAGCTGGTTGCAGATAGTAAAGGGCAGTAGAAATTGAGACATTATGGGTGTAAGTATTCAACTCAATACCTTTAATTGGTTTCCATGTTTACTGTCTAGCTTAACATAAGCATTTGCATTGCCTAATTGATGAGGTATCCTCAATGCATTTAGGAGCTATTACCACAGCTACTACCCACTATGACTTGAAAGTGACAACTATGACTAACAATAAAATCTTTATCAAAATCTCTTTTAATGCTTACACACACACACACACACACACACCTGTGAAGGTAATCATCCCATCTACCATAACACAGATCCAGTCCACCAATAAAAGCATAGGTTTGGTCTATAGCTACAATCTTTTCATGATGAGCCCAGAAGAGCACTCCTCCTGTCACATGATCTGGATGACGAAGAACCTAGTTTCAAGGAATGAACTAAGAGATTAACAAAAACATACAATTGCAAATCCACTCAATGCAGCAGACACTATCAAACTATTTTTTAGATTAGATTTTATCACTAAAAAGCATTTACTAATAATGGCTCCAGTGTAGATATTCCTGTAGCTGATAAAAATACCTTGATATTTGGGTGTTGTTGCACTAACTGCCTCTTGCTATACAGGCTGTTTATTCCAAGTGCTAGTTCAACTTCTTTATAGAGAAGGACAAATATTTTAACACCTTGTTGCTGAATGGAAAAATAAAAGAATGTGGTTTTCATAACATTTATTTTCAATATTCTAAAAATAAAATGGAAACTTATTTTTTTTACTTCTCAATTTAAGTTAAAATACAAAATTCAGATGCAAATTTTAGAATGTCTTACATAACCATCAAAAACATATTTCAATATTTGGCAACTTTGTAGGTTATCATATTTGAAAACAAGCATACAACTATACATGTTAATTAAATGTAGAAAAATATATGATAAAATTTTGTTTTTGGAAAACCAAAAGTTCAAAAATGGATTTGAAAAAAAAAGTTTTATACAAAATGATCAATAATATTAAGATCTTTAAAAAAAACCAAAAAAACAATGTAAATTGCAAGACACCTATAAGAAAAGTGTCAGTACATCACAATACAAAAATGAAGTTATATAAGACCAGCAGATTTTAACTGAGAAAATAATTTTAAGGGCTTGATTGATTAGTTATTTTAAATCTAAACCAATGTTCTAGGTTAGATGGGCTTCAGGATAATATTTCTAAAGCCAATCTAAATTAAAGAAGTGTGACTAAACAAATTTAGACCATGCATTTTAACATTTATTCTTGTCTTACTAGACAATGATAAGGAAACCACATACTACAGGGGCACCTAGTAAATCCAAGACACTACTTTTATGAGCGTCCAATTTTGAATAAACAAATTCAGATGATTATAGAAACGAAATAAATGTAGTTCATGTGATTTATTTACTAATGAGTAATAACATTATTAAAACATTACGTTGAATATTAATTTGCCATACAAATAATGACAGAATTGAATGCTGTTTATTAGTTTAAAGCACTATGAAAACCATCAGTAGAATGCATAGCTTTGCCATACAGTGTTAATCATATTCATCTCAGAAAATGTGTCTTTATCTTCATATTGTTTAAGAGACATGGAAAATTTTCAGCAGGACAACGAGGAACAATATTCTACAATGTCCACCAAGTTTAATCAAATCTGATCCTTTCCAAGTAAGTTGCAGAGCAACAATGGAAAAAAAAATCAGTTCCCATATTAATATATAGGGATTTTTTATTTTTATGATCACACTGCAATCTTAACCTTTGACCCTGCAATAACTAATCACTTCTAATTTGGATTATAGTCCAAATGTATACCAGCTTTTGTCCAAATCCATTCAGCTATTCACAACAAATCGTCCTCACAAACACATACATAGGGGTAAAAACAACCTCCATCACCCTCAGAGATGAAAGTAATAAAGTAAGTAATATTGTGGCCTGCATTCTAAGTCCCTACAAATATATACTGCAACAGTGGTAAAATAGCAAAAACATAGGCAATGCATCAAAATGATCAGGAGGATGTCTGTAATTCTCCAGTAAAGCCCAAAACAAGAGTTATTTTTACATGTTTATATATACAACTATGTAAAATTAAAATATTTAGAATAATTAAAAAAAAGTCTACTTTCCAGCTTTCTTGAATAAAACATTTATGACTTTCAATGTGTATGTTGCAAAATTTAGTTCTCTCAAGTAAAGTGCTTTAAATATGTAGTTTTCTTTCTGTTAAACCATTTCATACACAATTCATAAAAAGCGATCCTTCAACATACCAGCAGTTTTAAGCTATAATAGAGCACACAGAAATTTTGAATATGCCAGGTGCAACCAGGTATTTATATACAATTTATAATACATACTGCTTTGTGTTGAAGAATTTTGTCTAAGCGCCACCTTTCACCATGAATTACTGGGCGCTTTAAATAGATTTCTGGACTTAACCACCAATCTGTAATGAAAATTTCTTCTTGGGCAAGTTGCAATGCATCAGCTACAGCTTCAAAATAAGTTGCACCATCTATAAACCTGAGATAAAGAATAATAAGACTATCTCTATCAAGTAACAATATTTTTAATCACTACAAACATGAAAATATTTATATTACAAGAATACTCACATGTAGACTAGATAAAATATACTAGTTCTAAAAAGTTTTATTTCCAAAAATGTAAGCATATTTGATTCCGAACAAAAATACTTCTCTTTATGTTTATTATTTTAAATTTGTCTAAAAACATTAATTTATTTAAATAAATCTTTTGTTACCAGCAGCAGGAAACATTATTTCGAACAGGAGCAAAAGAATCATAACGATTCTGTTGTGTAAAATCTCTAGCAGATGTGTTGGCAATTTCCATGATATACTGGGCCCACTCCTGTTGTTTTCGTTTAGTCCAACATTTGACCAGCAACTTTCTATGTAAAAATAATTTTATATAATATAACAGATGTAAAACATTTTTGAAAAGCCAACACCTATACAGATATAATCAATTCTTACTGTAAGTGTTTTCACTGCAAATAAAATTATTCATTGTGATCAAGAAACAAGTAATATTCGTGACTAGACTGGGGGTGAGGGGGGGATGTTTGGTTGTTTCAGATACTTGCACAAAGTTACACAAGGGTTAGATTAGAAGAAAGGCAAATAACCAACAGCACATCTCTCCAGCTACTAACCTATTCTAATGTGACTCTTAGAAGACACCAACAGTCTCAAAATGTATAACATGATCTGATACATTAAACACTAAGTCTCATCCAACTCGAAAGGAATGGACTGATAACATAGGACTGCAAATTCAAACTTCATAAAGTTGATTTTGATTTAAAAAGGAATTTTCCATAATTCAGCTGTAGAGATATTGAAAATATCATTTTTTGTATCACATAATACTTTAAAAATCAAGAAGAAAAATAACTGTTGTGGTAAACGAAATCATAATTTCATCTAAGTAAACTGTTTTTGTTATTATGTTTCATCAGAAAAATATAAACTCAAGAAAAGGGAAAACAGTGATGTCAAATGAATAAACATCCTCATTCATCCTGATTTTTTGTTGTTGCAAAATCAAGGTCTTTTAATCTTAAAACTAAGTGTTATGGTTTTTTTATACAATACATCTGCAAAATTTCGTTTCAATAACCAACAGTAATCATCCATTATGCTAATATTCCACCTTCTCTGATACCTACTCTCCATTTTCCCTGATGTCTTGATGATATGCAAGTGTAATAAATGAAATTTAATATTTATATTAAAAGCCAGCTCTTTGAATTTATTGAGCATGTTATAGACAATATTTTTGCTATTTGTTTTCTTGTTTCCTAAAAATTTGTCAATAATATCTTTATAGGCACTCCACATTTCTTTTTCTACTTTACACACTGTCCTTTAAAATTGTTCATCCAAAGTCAACTTCCAAAACTGAGGTCCAACAAAAATTTAAGTTCTGCTTCTGAAAGAGCTGGGAATTGTTCACACAGATACTTGAAACAGTCATCATCTTTATCTAACTGTTTCATCAAGCATAGTTTTGTGTGAAGTGGAGGTAATAAAACTTTCTTTGTGTTAACCAAACTTTTATATTCAATGTTTTTTTATCCTGGTATCAGGCTGACTCTGTGTGGCCATTATTTTCTATATACAGTGCTGATTTTGTGCTCTGCTGTCCCATTCACACACAAAAAAGATGAAAACTTTGTATAACCAGAATATTAACAACATACAAATGACTTGAATCTCAAAATATAGCCAATGTATTATTTTTATTGGAATTTATTAGGTAGAAGTTCTTAATTTAAAAGTAATATTAAAAGAACACATCTAAATACAGATTATAGTAAGTCACATTGTATGTTGAATGCAGCATTGTTTAAAATTAAATTTTTGCAATGTCAAAATACTAAGTTTATAGTTTTACACAAATTAGAAATTCAAATTACTAGCGTTATTAAACTGGAATATAAAATAAAAACCTCATATGTTTTTATTTCCCTGAGATATGGCTTATGTACTGAATCAAACTCAGTGACCCCATTCACCTCTTTCTATGTACAGTTTCTACATACACTTACTTTAATATATGACATGTGAATAACCAATCAACAGCTTAGAATGTCTCCTCGAGTAGTTTTCAACAATTTTAATCTGGGAAAAGGCTAACAATTTTCTTTTAACTAAGATTTAAAGGTAGATCGTGTCTTTAGTCTGCTCTAAGTTTCATATTTTAAAATTCTAAATACATTCTTAATTATTAAGCTTTATAAATTATATTGTAGTTCTAGAGTATCAGTATAGTTATTAATGATTTTTTTGCTTATCCAACTGTATATATGTGAAAACCACATAATTTTAAAAGGCACAGCAACCTATGTCCAACAGCATCCATGTACAAAAGTCGCAGCGAGAAGAAATAATTGTTTGCTTCTTGATTTGTTGTACTATATTTTAATAAAAATGTGTTTAATAACTTATTTCTACATTGTAATAATCTATATACATATAATAATAACAATTGAAATGTGACTGTATAATACAAAATACAAGTCCACTGAAACACAAAGATAAGGAAGACTAAAAGTTTTATATTATTGGATATGTAACATGAGTGCATGTGCACCTTTTCAATGCAAGTTATGGAATTTGGGTTTGGCATGGCTGGGTCAATAAAATAAAAAATAAATATTTATGTAAATATATAGCATTATGAGACTTAAGCTACTTAAACTAAACATTTGTATTTTTATATTGTGGTATGTAGCATTCTAGCACGAAAAAAAAAACAATTTATATTTATTCCTCAGTTGTTTTTTTTATGATGATTACAAGGTTGGTTAAGTGACAGACCTCATGTAAAGTAAAGAAAATAACAAAATATAAAGGCTTACTCAAAATAAACATTTGAAGTGCATTTAAACGGTTTTATAGACGATACAAATTAAATTTGAGATTTGTGGGACACAGACTAGTAATGAAGCAATCTCTAGTGAAAATATTTTATTAAAGAATCTGATTTTTCATGCAGAAAATACTTGTGATTTTTACTAAAAGCACATTAAATTTTGTGAGGATACACATACTATATCAAAAGTTAGAGTGTAAATACTTAATGTTCTTTGTCAACCTGAAGATGACCTAGGAAGGTTGAAAGGTTGTTCTCTGCATTATTAGTAACAGTGTTAATACACATACCAACCATTCCAGGATACAAACAGAATATCAGACTGCTTCTGCCACAATGCCTATTACATCCTCTCTTTCATAATTCGTGAATATTTCTCTCTTACGTTTAACTATATATTACCTTGACTTTCTATTGCATGAGGTTATGCTCTGAATGGTTAAATGAGAATTTCACTCAGTGTACCAGCAACATTCTTGTGGGAAAGTTAATGACGAGCTTGGATGAATTTGTAATGACTCTTGTCACATAGTTAGAAAGCCAGAATAATTTTGAGAATTATGGAAGATTGTTTATATTTTTGGATGTCATTGGTCTATATTGTTTGGTGCATTATATAATTAACCCTTTCACAACTGGGATGGGATAAAATACACAAGTTTCTCTACACATTTACACCCATTAAGTATTTCTTTGCTAACCTGAAGAAGACTTAAGATTGAAATGTTGTTCTATGCATTATTAGTAAAAGTGTTAATACCTATATCAGCTGTCCTGAGATACATTTTTATTTCAAGTGGGTTTCTCGTCATCTAGAATGATTTACACAGCTATCAAATAGAAAATCAAACAAAATTAAAGACTTCAAAAAATGTGGTTTGTTTGAGTAATGATGATGTGATAATGAGTAATTTACATTTAATTTTATACTTTTTGAGGAGTGGTGAGGGATGAAATAGGGAAGATAACATGCAACAAGAAAATGCGTTACCAGAGGAAATTCGAATTTGTGTTAATATAACCTTGCAGAATCAAGAACTTAAAACTTACACACTATTAAAATATAGATTATCAGATAATATTTTATGCAATTCTAATTGGTGTAACATAAAAAAAAAGTAGTTCAATAAAATTTTTAATATAAGACACAAAAACGTTGTGTGATGTGCAATAAAGAACACCCATGTAGATATGGTTAAACTAGTCTTCTCTATGTATATGTTAATTCAAACATCCAATAATATAATGAACAGCTTATAGGAGCTTCACATTTCTTAATCAATTTGTTCTCTGGTTTAAACATTATTATT
The DNA here is from genome assembly GCA_011833715.1 of Carcinoscorpius rotundicauda. Classification (NCBI taxonomy): domain Eukaryota; kingdom Metazoa; phylum Arthropoda; class Merostomata; order Xiphosura; family Limulidae; genus Carcinoscorpius; species Carcinoscorpius rotundicauda. The sequence goes on from CM022401.1 coordinate 37,563,174, forward strand.
TTTTAATAACATGAAGATGAAAATTACCAAACACTTGTTTCACACTTGTCAATTTGTGAAACAGCATATTTGAACTAATTATTTTTCAAGTATCATTTTAACTGAACACATTTATCAACAAACAACTTCAACCAGCAGATATATGCTCACTGAGAATGCTCAAGTAAAGAAACATGAAATATAAGCCACTCATGGATTTCAACTGTGTTATAATTAGAAATATTCTGTAATTTGACTTTTATGGATTAGTAGTGAGTTGTGTCTAAAAATATTTAACTATTTGTCTTCATCTGTATTGTTTATTGCAGAAACATGTTACTCATTTATATCTATATGAGTTTAATAGGGCCAGAAATACTTTCCCTACACACTACTTTCTCTCAAACATGTTTGTAAATAAATAATATTCTAGCATAGCTTCTCACTTTCCAATGTGCTTGCTTTGCTTCACAGTTAAGTTACCTGGAGAGATTTGAGATTAACAGACCATGAGGTATACCAGTATTGATAATTCCTTGTTCCACATAAAATCCTTGATCCATCAAAAGAACAGACTTAACTATTCCATCACGAGGTCGAATGTAAGCAATAAAGTTATCTTTACAAACAAGCCACCTGGAAAAAGAGTAAAAGAATAAAAGTGCAACAACAAAAAATTCCAAAATGAATTTAGTTAAGTATTAATAATCAGTTATTCAGCTACTTCATTGGCAATCTGTACAGATTTGTAAGTATTTACAAATATATAAATAAAGTAAAATGCTAAAAAAAATTGAACATATAGATTAAGTCATATTCTGTCCAGTGGTGCTACACAATGAATCCTTCAAAACATATCTATAACATTGATTTCCAAACAATAAAACCACAGCACTAAATGTAATTGCATCATTACATCATCTTAACTCCAGCAGTAAAATGTGTCCATTACTCTCACAATATCTGAAGTCTTAGGAAAACATACAGGTAAATACAGAATATAGAATATATACAAAAGCTGCACAAATAATGTAACATAAGCTATAAACTGCTTTATGAAATATGGATTAATAAAATTTCTCTATTTGAAAACATAAAACTCATTTTTCAAATACAGGACAAATCTTTTAAAATAGAGCAAATTTTAGTAAAAATAAACAAAGTAATAAAAACGTTGAATGATCAATGCTAGATATTCCACATAAACATATACATGCTAATATTACTCTATTTTAACATATACCAGTTAATATAGGTAACACTGCTAGCTAAAATCTTAAGGCCAATAAACAAAGAAATAATATGCATTTTGCATTGTTAGACTCAACCACTTATTTGAGTAGAGCTTTGAAAGATGAAAATGAGAAAAGGGAAAATAAAAATAAACCTTTTTAACATTTAATAGGGAAAATGTGAAGAATATGAAATTAGCCTAAATACTAGCTGGTCAAAAGTTTAAGATCATTCTAAACATGTAATGAAATTCAGTCATTTGTATTCAAGCATTAGTGTTGTCAACATCTCCCACTGACAGAGTTTGAATGTGACAGAATTGTTGAGCTTTAAAAGCAAGGTCTCTCTCAACATGCCATTGCTGGTGAAAATTGGTGTAGTAAAATTGTTGTTGGAAATGTCTTAAAAGACCCTGAGGGATACAAAACAAGAATTTCAATTGTTTGGCCCAAGAAAATTTTGCCTACATTGAGCAGGAAAATTTGATCAGTTGTTTGACAAGACATCAGCCAATCAGATTAATGCCCTAATGTATGCAGCTCAAGAACAATAAGACATCTACAAGAGAAAGGCTTTAAAACCCGTAAACATCTTCAAAGGCCATGCCTCCTTCCACACTATAAAACAGCTCAATTAAGCTTTGCTGAGAAGCACTAAACACAGAAGGTAGAAAAGTGGAAGAAGGTAGTGTTCTCTGATGAGAAAAAATTTAACCTGGATGGTCCAAATGGCTTCCAACATCACTGGCACAATAAGCATATCCTACCGGAGACATTTTCTACACGACACAGTGGAGAAGGTTCCATCATGATCTGGGGTACTTTTTCCTTCCATGGAACAATGGAGCTTAAGGTTATACAGGGGCATCAAACAGCAGCTGACTACATTGGCATGTTAGAGAGAGCATCCTTATTGACTGAAAGCCCTCGCTTGTGTGGAAATGACTGGATCTTTAAGCAGGACAATGCTGCAATCCACAGTGCCTGCACTACAAAGGACTGTTTCATGGCAAATAATGTGATTCTTTTGGATCATCCAGCATATTTGCCTGAAGTGAACCCCAATGAAAATGTTTGGGGATAGTTGGCAAGGGAAGTCTACAGAAATGGACGTCAATTCCAAACAGTGCATGATCTTCGTGAAGCCATCTTCACCACTTGGAATAATATTCCAGCTAGTCTTCTGCAAATGCTTACATCGACCATGCCAAAGTGAATGTTTGCAGTTATTTGCAATGACAGCCTTGCAACTAACTAGTGCGACCTCTTGTTGGGCATTTCTTACCTGGTTTAGGACATCTTTTTGGTATGGTCTTAAAATGTTGACCAGCTAGTATTCAGACTAATTTCATAGTGTGAACATTTTCCCCATTAAATTCTAAAAAATATTTTTACTTTAATTTTCCATTTTCTTATTTTCATCTTTCAAATCTCTACTCAAATTAACAGTTGAGTCCAACAATGCAAAATGCATATTTTTTCTTCATGTTTATTGGCCTTAAGATTTTGGCCTGCAGTGTATATACAAAAGTATTAGCTTTACCTTCTTTATATATATATATTAGGACTGATATGTTCAGTAACTACACCTTTAAATCCTGAAAAAAATTTAATCACTCACTTACTCTGGTAGTTAATATTTTAACATGCTGTTGTTCTAAGTTAATGTTTTCCTCATCTTCTTACATTGCATCCCAAGTTATGTCTTTGTAAGTCAATCTCTCTGTCCTGTTACTTTTTTTATACAACATCCCATGTAGTATTTATACTAGTCACTTTCTCTCCTATCACTTTCTTACAAGACATTCTATGTTGTGTTTACTCACGCCCTCTCTTTTTATTGAGACGACTTTTTATAATATCCAAAATAATGTTTTTCTAAACATCTCTCTTTTCCTAATCACTTTCTTCCATCATATTACATTTAGTGTAAACCTATGAACAAATCTCATTTTATTAAAAGGAAAAACAGTTGTTACTTATCTAAATTAAATCTCTGAAGATGAAATCTTCTGAACATGATCAAACTTAGCTCAAAGCCCCTTGCAACTATGATGTCTTGAAACAACTTAGAACTTAGTTTTATTAGTGACAAACTTTTAACAATCAATAACATACTTAATTGTTCCAGATGCATTTCTTGTATACTTATGATGCATAAAGTATAGCACCAGAGAAAGCTTTAAATTCTTCTGTAATCGACCTTTTTTTGTGATACTCTCTTTCTGTGTTTGTGGGAAGAAAGAAATTGAACAACATATTTTGACAAACCCCATTCTGTTTTTCAGTAGTAGTAATTCTGGTTTATTACTTAATATTGACTGTTGAAAAAAAAAGTATTTCTTTTAGAGAGCAAATATTAACAAATTTAGCACCTTTCCTTTTAATCTTTAAAAGCAATTTAAATGGTATTCCCATCATACATTTCTAACAGTGCATTTGAAAATGTTATGAAAATGTAAATAATGACCATAAAATAAATGGATGGTTCAACTGATTTCCATGAAGATTGAAAGTAAAACTCAAAACAGCATACTTTCAGCAACCTCCAAAAGCACATACAATCAAAACTAAAACAACTATATAGACATTTTCATCATATACCAATTTCCAAATTAAATAGAACACAAAATTTAATTGTGAAACACAATAATTACTCTTGTAATTCTGTAACAATTACATAAGATTCTGAATGTCACCAGTGATGATATTCTTTCATGCCTTAGTTGCTCATATACCCTGATGTTTCTAATTAATCTGAGCTGTTATTATACATACAGATTGCACATTATGGTATGTTTATCCTTAGAAGTTTGTTTTATTTCTTAATTTGCCTTTACTAATTAATAACCCTTAACTAAATAAAAGTGTTCATTATGACTAGTTGTTTAGTTAACTCAGACTTATATTTTTTTCATTTAAAATTAACATTTGTGAAATGTTTCTATGCGAGAGTAAAAAATTGTACCTTTTCCTCCAGCTGCTACAAAAATAAAAGAAAATCCATCTAAACCTCATGCAAACAGTTACAACTTGGTGTCCACCTGAGCGCTTTTTCACTAATCCTTCCTTGCCTTTTTGGCCAAGAGCTTCAATAAAGGAGACAGGGCTTATTTCCAAAAATTTTAGCTATAAAAAATAAAGCAAGTTTTTGTAAAGTCTTAAACACTTGAACTAACCAAAAAAAATTGATATATTTTTCTTGGAGCTATGTAATAGCTACTCATTTTATTTTAATAAAAAAAAGTGCACTTTCTATTAGGATACATTTTCTAAATACATAACAACTGTACATTCCTTAGGTGATAAAATCATTTAAATAAGAGTTGATTTTGGCACTTCTCAAACCAACCAACAAATAGAAATCAAATCAAGATCAAAGGTTATATGAAAAGTTATTTTCAGAAATATACGAGAATATTTAAAAGATAATAAAAATACTGTAAATAAAACAATGGATTTAAAAGTTACTACTATATGGAACAACATGCACTGAAGCTATAAAGTTACCACATGTATATTTGAAATCAGTCACCCTGACAAGAAAAATAAAACTGGAAAGATTAGATTAAAAAAAAATGTACAATTTGTTTTTTGTCTCTTAGTAATCTGTTACATCACTACCCTTATGTAGTAACATGCGATTTTCATACACTATGCCAGCTGAATACCTGTTGCAGAATAGTAAATGATGATTAATCTTTCTTCTAAAAATTACACCTAAACAAAGATTATATGAACATTTTTACTAAAACCAATTACAGTGTACTAACAATATTTGAAGAACATTATTTTTTATAGTAATTCACAAATACATTTTTTGTGTATATTTTGTCATCACCTGTAATTTATAATTGATTATAATCTTGATTCGTGTATATTTTTATGTTATGTTCAAGTGCTCTTCTTGATAGACCAAACATGTGCTAAAAAATTGTTAAAGATATATTCGTACACCAAAAGTCTGACCCTGCAAGTTATTTGTGATTGCAAAAGAGCAATGAATTTTGTGATGAAAATTCACAAATTTATAACTTTTCATAAAAATGCATGTCAAGTTTTTTGCCTAAATTCAAAAAAAAATTCTCAGGTGAATAAATAATGCATTGTAGCACCATCTATTGCTGTGAAAAATATAGAAGTTATTTTGACACATAGGGTCGTTCATATTTGTAATGCAATATATTACTGCTTATTTAATCTGCAATTCTATTCATATTTTTTTGAATATTAAAAAGAACTTGCTGAAAATATAATAATAAATATCTATAAAATGAATTTTAAAAAAATTAACATTAAATCCCAATTCACTGTGATTTGAACTTCCACACAATAGCCAAGCTCAACAGGCACTGACACCAACAGCATCTTTGTAAACAAATGTAACAAATAATTCACATTTCTAATGTAAAGTATCATGTTATTGTATTTTTTAAATAACATTGAAGTATCTTTCTCTGAACATGATGAGTTAATAATTTAAAGTTATAAAAATACCCACTTAAATACAGCTTGAACCAATTTGAATGTTAACAACAAAAGTTGAGAACATCTTTTATTATACAGATAACATACTTCTACATGAAAAAATATGCATACTTAAAGAGTAGTTTATTGTTACAAACAATTGCTATTTCTCTTGTTATGAGATTGGTTGAATAAACTAGCTTTGTATAAGTTTTTGTGCACAAAACTCTAATTTTTGAATGAAGTATTTTTACCAAATGAATATATTTAACATTTCTATCTACTAGTCTAAGTGCAAAGTGATTTCTAAGTTTGAAATAAAAATACTTTTCTTCATCTCAATAGTGTCAAATTTTCTTTGCATAATCTTTAAAAACTTCTCACTAAATTTCAAACTTATTTTTAATAAAACTTTATATTTTATCTGTTACTTTCTTTATCCTAACTTTATACAACACTTGTCAATTTTACAGACCTTGACACTAACCCCCAAGAAAATTTAAAGTGAAACTAAATTACTTCTTACTTTTCTTGAATGACTTCAAACTGCAATATGAAACTGAATTTATTTATCTTAAATATCTCTAAACACAGTAGATAAATTTATACTTAACAGTATAACATCTATTTATACTTAAATTTTATTGTTTTAATGCCCTTTGAACCCTGTCTAGCTACTATTTGTGCCATAAGTTACAGATCATTAAGTGGTCACACAGCTCATGTAAAACTGTGAAATTATTATGCATCACTCTTTGTAATTAAGTACAAAGCTACACAAAGAGCAATCTGTGCTCTGCTCACTATGGGTATCAAAAGTCTGCAGACATACCAGTGTAATGAGGGGGGAGAATTACATTATGCATAAGCTACTAGTAAATATACTTTGTGAAAAAAAATTTATCATATTAATTTTTTTTTATCTAATATAACCTAAACTAGCATAAAGTTTCCTTTATAATAATAAATAAAGAATACAACTGAAAACATGAAAAAATACTTAACTGGGTCTTTGTTTCTTTGCTGTTGGTGACATTTAACCCCACTGTTTATACTAATAGTAGTTATGCATAAAATAATCTATTTAATTAAATAATGCATCAAAAACACAGAATAACAATATGCAAAAAAAGAAGAAAATGCCTCATAACTATTTGTCTGGTTTTCTACCTATACAACAAAACTGTGAAAACATCATCTAAGATCTCCAATGTGCTTTCTGTGGAAATCAAGTTTGAACTGAAAGCAAAATTAACAATTCTCTTTACAAAAAAAAATGTATTACAATGTCATTTGACTGATGAAAATCTTGGCTTTCTATTGGTTACAAATAACAGTACCGAACATCAGAAAGAACTATTAGAAATTTCTGAAAAAAAACATGGCAAGAGGAACCTGATTATTTCATGGCTCTGTAACCAACTAAGATTGAAGGCTACGGAAATTATGCTATACCTAAGCAATCCCAATAGTATATTGAAACATTTACATTAAATTAGATATGTAATTCTTGGAAAAGTGGTAAATAAATTAGTATGTGTATGTGTGTGTTTTTTTCTTGTAGCAAAGCCACATCATGCTATCTACTTAGTCCACCTAAGGGAATTGAACCACTGACTTTAGAATGGTAAATCCATAAACTTATTGCTGTACCAGCAGGAAACAAATAATTTATAGAATAGGGATGCCTTGGAAGTAAATGTCACAATTTTCACACACTCAGGGAAATTCTAGCGTTTTTGAACACTGAATTATAAAAGTAAGAATTTAAAACTTGGATGCTATTAAAATATGAATTATTAACTATGTTTTTATTACACAGCTATTGGTATACCACGAAGAGAAAGTAATTTAATTCAATTTTGAATAGAACTTTTATAAAATAAATTTTTTAATAGTTAATTCTCAACTGTGAGCATCTTTTTCTGTACATGCCACAGAGTTTCAGACACACACAAATAATTTCACAACTCACAGTTCAGCTTAATGTAGTGTTTTTCAACAGGAGAAGCACATGCTTGTTAATATGCAGCTTCACTTAAACTAAGTTACTAAGGGTGCTGTTCACCATCTCTACAGACCAGAGGAAAGACAGTCAGCAGAGTCCTATCACCAACCATCCATGTTAATGAATTGGGTTATTCTTATGATGCACCTACAGCTTAACCATTTGATTACACTATTACTACTTAAGAATAAGTTCTTTAATTTCAATTATTTTACTTAACAATAAATAATATATAGAAAAAAAATAATCTATACTACTTACAATGTCATGAAGTATTTTGGTATTTGTGCAATGTACTTGCCAAGTCTCAGTGAATTTCACACATGTAGTACATGAAAAAAAATTATTGAAGATTTTGTGCCTGCATTTCATTATTCAAAAAAATTATAAACTGCTGTACTGATAACATAAAAATCCAATGTAATTTCTTAAGATTCATAACTAAGATGTATCTAAATCTAAAAAATCACGTTTCTGATCAGAATCGTGCCTTAATTGTACTTCAAACTCTCCAGTGATTAGAACAGCTTTCCCCATGTAAATATTTTACAAAGACTGACAGGATTATGTACTTCAAAGTGAGTGTTTTGACTGGTTATAAATATATAGTTAAGAAGAGTAAGTTAGATAAACAAGTGTTCTTAAACGATAAGGTTATAAGTGGAGCCACTGTGGTAGATTCTCTAAATATCATATCTCATATAATAGAAAAGATACGAGGTTCTTATTTTATATTATAATTTGTTTGTATTGACTATTTGAGCTTCTAATTCATTCAAACCATAGATACTGTATTGCACAAATCATAAAACATAATCTATACAAAAGCAAATACAATGTACTATGTAACACACAAAACCAGAAATTGAGCAATTTTATTATTATTTATTTTTGAAATAACAAATGAAGTAATGTATATTACTAAAACTTGAATTGTAAACTAAAATTTGATGTCAAATTTAATAACAAATATTTGCAAAATAGTAGTTCAATAAACTTCTGAATACAAGTCTATAAAATTTATGGCATACTCTGTGATTCCTTTCTATTTAAAAAGAGTTACAAATGCAGGGAATATTTATTGATGATTTACCACAGGATTAAACTTCTCTCAAAGAAAAACAGATATATTAATGGTATAAAATACAAAAATCTATGCAATAAAACTAATATTTAAATTTCCTTTTGTTGCTGTTAATTTAAAAATAACAATGTTAAAGATAAAAACTGACTGACTTAAATCGAGTTATGTAAAAGGAATTACAAAAATATGTCATAAAATAATTAATGAATCATTCTATCACTCTGACTTGTATTAGACATTTACTCTGAGGAAGGAACTAATTAAATAATTAGTTTATCCTTAGAAGTTGTTTTTCAAGTAACTTTTATCACTTAAAATTAGATATGGGCAATTAATTTTACTTCCTATGAACATTGATAACATTAATTAGTTTCCTATAAAATAACTGGTTAATCAAAATCACAATTAACTCAATTAACAAACCCACAAACAATCAAGTAATCAGAATTAGTTTTTATCATTCCAATTATGTCAGTAAAATTTTGCAAATACGACATTTAGTTATTATTTTTGATTAATTCAACTTTGTTCAGCTTATTAAATTGTTACAACAAGAAAATAACCAACTAAATGAAATTAAGGTTTCTGATTTTTACTATCTTCAATTATTCCAATCATTCAAGTGTTCAAAATACTGTCATTATGATTTCTCCTAATTGTTTCATCAATGAACGCTCACAACACAGTCACCAACCATGTACAAATTCTTTGAAAGTTTTGATACTACTGGACTTGTAACAGATTTGGCAGATTTTCAGTAAAAATGACTAAGTGATTTACATACAAAAGCTATTATTTTAGAAAAATATTTTTAATAAACTAAATAGAAGATTTGTATGTGAAAACATTGAGAATCTTTTCTTACAAGGCTGAGTACAAATTGATTTTTATAATGAGATTAAAAATATTTTTCTTCATTTTGAAAATCTCACATATCATTTGTATAAATTCTAAAACCTCCTAAATACATTTCAAATTTTGTTTTCAGTAAACCTTTTTATTTCATCTGTTGTTTTCTCTACCCTAAGCAAGATTGGTCAGTTTGATCAAGCTTATTACTACCAAAAAAAAATCTACATTACCCATTTCTCTTTGAAGAATGATTTCTGATTCTAACACAAAACTACGTTCATTTATCACAAGTTGGTTTAAACTTATAACAGTAAACATCTATTTATAATTAAATTTTGTTTAACTGCCATTTGAACCATGTCTGATTGCTTTCCATTCCATTATAAGTTGTAAACCACAGAGAGAACACACAGCTCATATTAAATTATTGAATTACATTACCTACTAGCTACTTAAATTGTAAACTTTTTCTTTCTTTTCTCATAAAACATTTCTGTTACATAATTATTTATTTCATTAAATTTAACCTTAATGTCTTAAAGACATCCCTATTTTTATATTTTAGTTATTTTTCTAAAAATAAAGAATAAACATGAAAAACAAGAAATAAAGTTCTTTCCTAGGTCTTTTTTTTTTTTTTGCTCTTAGCTGTCAATGACATTTAACCCTACTTTTTCTTCATACTAATGATAGCAAAGTGAGTAACAGATAAATTATTGAAAGCTCAGAATGTTCTGCAAGTAGTTTTTCCTGGCCATTTTCAAATATAATGAGATCCTTTCTTTCTTTCAAGACAAGCCTTTATGCTGGTAATTTGAGTCTTTAACCTGCTAGAATTGTTTTTTTATTTTTGCCAACATACAGTTCTGTTACTAAACAGGATAAATTATATTAAATTTCTGTAATACTGATATAGTAATTTATTATTTTGGGGTTCTTGAAATGTATATATAAAACCCAAAAAAATTATTTCATTTTATATCTTCAAATGTCCAAAGTTTCTTGAGGCTTAGCAGCCTTCAACAAGCAGCAACCAAGTACAAAAGTTGAAATAAAAGAAATATTTGTTTTACTTCTTCATTTACTCTCCTTTCTTTTAAGAAAAATAAGTTTAAAATCTTATTTGTAAATGTGCGTGTGTGTATATATTTATACACATACAACACATGCAGACACACTGTATGACTATTATGAGATTGTATTTTACAAAAAATTAATCCACTAAAACAGAGCCAAGATAGGCCACTTCATACAGATTAAAGGTCAGTTTCATACATTTAGATATGGTAACATGAGTGCATGTGCAACACATCATTGTAACTTCTTTCTTAAACAGACAATTATTCTATATATACACATAATTTGCCAAATCAACATTCTGAAAGAAAAAAAATGTACAAGAAAATCTTTAATTAAATAATCTTAACCCTTTCAAGACAGGTAACAGACCAAATGCCATATGGGTCATTGTCATGCATTCAAAATTTGAACTACTATTTTATGAATTTACGTCAATAAGTTTGCTGTCAAATTGTAAATTATAATTCAAATGTTATGATTGAACATTAGTTAATTTCTTAAAAGTAAATATTGAAAGAACACACTTAAATATTTTGTATGCATCATTTGCTTTGTTGAATGCAGTACTGGATCAAATTACATGTTTGTGATGCCACAATATAAGGTTTATAGTTTCTTATGGATTAGGGCATCAAGTACCAACATTGACAAGCTAGAACATAAAATAAGAACCTCATACCTTTTTAGTTTGCTCAGATATAACTTATGAATGGAATCCAAAATAATGGCCCCATTTACCTCTTTCTATGTTTGGAAAGAGTTTTATATTCACTCACTTCTACATATGACATGTGAATAACCAACTGACAGCTTCGAATATCTCCCTGGTGGTGTTCCCAGCCATTTTAATCCATTACAACGTCCCATATTCGTTTGAACCAAGGTTTCAATGAGGTAGGTTGTGTCTTTAGTCTGTTTGACATTTCAAGATTGTTTTTAGACCTATGTACAATGCTTAGTACATTATTGTGGCCTTCTATTGTATCCATAAAAGGCATTGTGCTTTGTCAGTACTCCACTGTGTGTGCATGTATTTTTATTTCTTTACAAAACTACATAAAGGCCATCAGTGATAGCAGTCCCTAATTTTGATGTAATAGAGGGCATGAAGCTAATAAATACTGCACACCACCAATTCTTGGACTGATCGCTCACTAACAAGTAGTGTAATTGACTGTCACATTATTATGCACCAAAGGCTGAAGGGTATGAATCTTCACTGATAATATTTGGATTTGAGACCCACAATTTCAGATCAAATAAAGTTTGAACTGGAAGAGAAACAAAAAAATTTTTATGGAAAACAATGGAATATTGTATTGACATTTAATATATTAAAACCACAGTTATAAATAATATAATTTTCAAATATCGAAAGAGAGCAATTTGTAGTGTGTGAAAAAAAAATGTGATAAGTGTGTGTGATAGAAGGGGTCTAATTTCTATTTCATGGCTCTTTAACAAAATAAGATTGAAGGATATAAAAATTGTGCTTTGCCTAAGTAACAAGTATAATTACTTATTCTAATACGCTAAACTGCACTCTTCTCAAAGGAGATGTAAATAAATCATAGAAGAGGGAATCCCTAGAGAGCATATGTGACAATTTTCATAGTAGGGGAGATTGAGGAGTTTTTTTGTTTTTTGTTAAGTACGTTCATAAAAATTAAGAAATTAATACTTGTATGTTATTACAATTTGATTTATCAGCTATGTTTTGATACTAAGTACATGGAAAATAAAGTAATTTAATTAAATCTTGAATGTAACTCTTTGAAAGGCTGTGAGAGGTGCAGTTTGACCTGACTAATGTGAAACGATTAATATATTAGACTAACTTACTGTCTCAGGATGACACCTGTAAATGGGTATATCAAGTAAATTCTTCAAATAGTCTTCTAGTTGTGCCTACAAAGAAAGATTTCCAAATTTATTTCAGTTGTATGCATAAACACAAATATATATTTTTATGGAACATACCTGCTTAAAATCTATTTGTAATCACACAAAATTCAAAATAACATATGAAAAATAGTATGATTCACTAATGTAGTATTTAAAATTTTAAAAAAATTACTATAGTTTCAATAGAACATTTAATCTAATACTTTACACAACTTGTATAATCCTACAAGTACAGTATCAATATTATTAATAATCAAACAAGTATTACATTTTTCTATTATTTACCATGAAATGTTACTAATCTTAGATGGTTTCAACTGACTCGCATCAATACAAAATTTCACAGAAATTGGAACATGTAACAATTTTCCTTTTATATACAAAGAATTTAGCCACATTTTTATTTGCAATTTTTTAACACAAGCTAATGTGGTATTTTAAAGAAGTGGAAAACCATATTTGTTGATACTTAACAAGTAAGATCAAAATTCATAATAATCATAACTCAAGAAGAATTCTGCAAAGGATAATTTGTACCTAAATAGTCAGACAAAAGATGGTAACAAAGCAAGTAAAACAAAGGATTATAATCTTCATTCTACAATATAAAACACTTGGGTCTAACTCTAAAATACTGAAAAAGACTTTTCTCTCTAAACATAATAATGCAGTGTAATCTCTATACATAGAAGTAATTTCAACTAGTAAAAAAAAAAGAAAATACTTCTTATTTGTCCTCAAACTACAATTCATACTATGAGAGCTTGTTTGTTTTGGAATTTTGTGCAAAGCTATATGAAAGCTATCTGTGCTAACAGTCCCTAATGTAGGTGTATACGATTAGTGGGAAGGCAGCTAGTTATCACCACCCACCACCAACTCTTGGGCAACTCTTTTACCAACAAATAGTGGGATTGACAATCACATTATAAAGGCCCCACAGCTGAAAGGGTGAGCATGTTTGGTGCAACCAGTATTCAAACCTGTGACCCTCAGCTTACGAGTTGAACTCCTTAACCCACCTGTCCATGCCAGGCCTTCAAACTATGAGAGACAAAGTTATAGCACCAATCTTTATTAAGGAAAACATTTGCAACTGAAAAAAAAAAATTTTTTTTTAAATATCACCTGTATGGAGTGTTCTCCTTTTTTCATATTCTTATTATAATGGTTTTGTATAATTGCAATATTTGTTGGTTTTTTTTCAGTAGAACACTGCTTGAAGTGACTATCATCAAGAAGTATGGGTGATTTTAAGCTGGACCCTACACAATTAAATATCAAACACCCTTTTGATTTAACTTTTATATTTCACCTATTACTTCCTCTGGTCTAACTTTATACTTGATTCTCCAGATTGTGTAACAAAAGTAAAAGTTGCAATGTGCAAAATAAAATGTATAGTATCATTATATGGATTACAAAATTTCAAAGTTTACACTTCTCACCTTTATGCACTTATTTTTCTGTTGTAATTTTATCATCAGAAGCTTACTTAGAAACCAGACAAAAGAAAACGAATAGCAATGTCTATATTTTATCAGTGTGGAACACTAAGCTCTAAAGTAAAATACAATTTCTATTCACAAAACAGCCTTGATTATAATACTAGGTGGTCAAAAATTTAAGACCATACTAAACACGTAACGAAATTTAGTCATTTGTGTTTAAGCATTAATGTTGTCAACATCTCCCATTGATATCTCCCATGTTACATTGGGTAAAAACATGGCAAAAGCTAAAACACTGACGGAATTTGAACGTGGCAGAATTGTCAAGCTGCAAAAGCATGGTCTCTCTCAACATGCCATCGCTGGTGAAATTGGGCATAGTAAAACTGCTGTTGCAAATTTCTTAAAAGAGGGATATGGAATGAAAATTTCAAGTGGTCAGCCCAAGAAAATTTTGCCGGCGTTGAGCAGGAGGATTTGACAGGTTGATTGGCAAGACATCAGCCAATCGTCAAACCAGATTAAGGCCCTTATGGATGCAGAATGCAGCTCATGAACAATAAGATGGCATCTACAAGAGAAAGGCTTTAAAAACCGTAAACGTCTTCAAAGGTCACTCCTCCATCCATACAATGAAACAGCTTAGCTAAACTGTACTGAGAAGCACCAAACATGGAACATAGGAAAGTAGAAGAAGGTTTTGTTCTCTAATGAGAAAAAATTTAACCTGGATGGTCCAGATTGCTTCCAACATCACTGGCACAATAAGGACATCCCACCGGAGACATTTTCTACACAACACAGTGGAGAAGGTTTCATCATGATTTGGGATGCTTTTTCATTCCATGGAAAAATGGAGCTTCAGGTTATACAGGGGCATCAAACAGCAGCTGGCTACATTGGCATGTTAGAGAGAGCATCCTTATTGACTGAAAGCCCTCGCTTGTGTGGAAATGACTGGATCTTTAAGCAGGACAATGCTGCAATCCACAATGCCTGCACTACAAAGGACTGTTTCACGGCAAATAACGTGATTCTTTTGGATCATCCAGCATATTTGCCTGAAGTGAACCCCAATGAAAATGTCTGGGGATGGTTGGCAAGAGAAGTCTATAGAAATGAACATCAATTCCAAACAGTGCATGATTTTCGTGAAGCCATCTTCACCACTTGGAATAACATTTCAGCCAGTCTTCTGCAAATGCTTATATTTACCATGCCAAAGCGAATGTTTGCAGTTATTCGCAATGATGGCCTTGTAACTCACTACTGAGACCTTTTGTTGAGCAATTCCTACCCTGTTTAGAACTTCTTTTTAGTAGGGTCTTAAAATGTTGACCAGCTAGTATTCAGGTTAATTTCACAGTGTTCACATTTTCCCTGTTAAATGCTAAAAAGGTTTATTTTTATTTTTCCCTTTCCATATTTTCATCTTTTGAACCTCTACTCAAACAAGTGGTTGGGTCTAACAATGCAAAATGCATATTTTTTTCTTTATGTTCATTGACCTTAAGATTTTAGCCAGCAGTGTATAATACTGAAAGTTGAATTGTAATCTACAATTTTATGTCAAATGTATTGATATACACGTCTAAAATAATAATTAAATAAAGTGGGAAATGCAAGTCGACAAATATGATGATATGCCCTTTCATTCTTACCATCTTGATAGGATTAACTATTATGTGGCATTCAACATTGACAAGACTAAGTATCATCTGCTGTCATAAAAATAAGTCTAAAAGAAAATCATTTATATAAGCTTAGGAACATGTTTTATGGTTTCATACATACTATGAAAGGAGGACTCAGATATAGAAATGCACGTCTAGAATATCTCTGAAGATATATTAATGAATAATCAAAACAATTTTCTTTTGCTTTGCTTAGCTAATAATAAATTTTGAAATATCCAACATAGAATTCAAACTGTGCTTACCCGTCTTCTATCAAGAAGATCATTAGGTATCAGAGCTTCTGGTCGTTGAGGGAAGCGTGGAAGACTTTTTTTACCTTTCTTTTTGCAAACTTTATGATAACTCTGCCTACGTTCTTGATGTCTACAAAAGATGTAAATCATCTTAAAGATTTAGAGAGTGTTTCATAACAAAATATTAAAATTGTGTTTTCTAATAGACATTTAAGAATATACAATTCAAAATTAAAATTTCAGAAAACATACCAGTATTCAAGTAATAATTCTGAATGTTAATATGACTTTTGCAATATTTACTACTATTCTGAGACCATGCCTAAAGACATACTAAAGTATTATTTTAAAAAATTCTTTTAAAAGTTCATACATCCACCAGAACAATCCATTTATGTTTTATTTCTCCCCTTTCCCTCATATTTCATAGCTAACTGAAATAAATTTTGTAAAACTAAACTTGACCAACAAAGGCAGAAAAGTGCAGCTGAAGCAATCAGACATTGGTAAATTCCTTTGTAAGCCAACTAAAATAAAGATTGTTCATAAAATAAACTTGTGGTGCATTCATGAAATAATTATTAGTAGCTCCCCAGTTGCAAAATGGTATGTCTGAGGACTCGTACTGCTAAAAACTGGGTTTTGAAACCCATTGTGTAGCTTTGTGCTTAATTCTAAACATACAATTATTAGTAAAAATCAGATGGATAACAAAATTCTAATATACAAAAAAGAAAGTGTGTTTTGACAACACTGTTTCAATAATGAATTTATGTTATATGGTTTAGCAACAAAATTATAACCTAATATTGTTATTTATGCAATGAAAGTGTAAAGTGAAATGTGGAAGCAACAATACTAAAAAAATCTGTTGATTTCTTAATTTAGTTTGTTGATTACAGAGGTTTTTTTTTTATTAAAACCATTGGTGACATAACAGAAAGTACCTTAATTCAGAAATGATTGAAGTTAAAAACTGAATCAGTATTTTTAGTTTCATAATTACACTTATGCACTTAGCAAGGCAAACCTACATTACATTTCTATTTTAGACTTATTATACCAACACTTACTACACTAATATGGTTTTATGGTTCCCTACCCTCACAGCCCTGATGCACCAAGTTACTAAAATCTTAATGGACAGACAGAAATTGAATTATTCTATCTGAATAAATGCATTTTGATTTTTATGACTTCTATTTTAAGACATCAAAATCGTTAAGTGATGTGACACACAATGGCTTTTACATAAATTAGATACTTGTATATAAATAAATCTTAGCTCCTTAAATTATATATATCTGATATCTAAAAACTGCTTTAACTCTTTTTAACATGAAGAAAAATGTACTTATCCAATTATTTTTAATACCTCCAACTCTCCTGGAGTTCTAAGAGACCTTGGCATTATATAATTTTTGTAATACTTATTGCTGTTATTGAAAACATTAATACTAGAAATAAATAATCTTATAACACCAAGATGTAATTTATATTTAGCTAAACACTCAATATTTCATTTTAGAACTTCTTCAGAAGCATTCCCTGAAACACAAACTGACAGTACAAAGTTATGTATATATTGCACTGTCAGTCTCATTTAATGAATGCTCTTGAGAAAGTTGTAAAGTGAAATGACAGGTATTTAATGAAATAAAAACAACATATTAGTGTTATGAAGTCATTTCTATGATGACTGTATAAGATTATTATTAACAATGTTTCACTCTCTCAATATGGACTTTGTCAATTTCACCATTTAATGGACCTCTTTGTAACTTTTTACACTCCTCTCCATCAACTCACATATTTCCCATTTCCAAGATAGATTTCTAATGTTTGTTTTCAATACCTATGTATATTGTTTGGGGAGACTGCATATACATAATGTTGCTTTGTGGTGTGTGCATCATAACTGGCAGTTGCCATCAATAAGTTTCTTCAATTTATATTTGTTTTGTTATTTTCTCTGTCTTGTCTCTATACAGGATCAGTCAATTTAACCAACTTTATAAAAATCAACAGAACTAAATATAAATTACCATTTTTTTGTCCTTACTACAACGAGTTCATATTGCAACACAAGATTACATTTGTTTATTCTAAGTAGCTTTAAAGCTCTTAACAGTTTACATCTATTTATTATTAAATTTTACTGGTTTATTGTCTTTTGAACCATGTTCAACTACTATTTGTGCCATTAATTCCATGATCTCCAGCTGATTCATAGTAAAAAAAGATATTTCTCATAGAAGTTTAAGAACATAAACTACAACTACTTTTATACACTGCACCTTTCTATTTCTGATATAGGAAGATGTGACATGCATAAGTTTCACAAAGGCTAAGCCTTGATAAGTTATTGTAAATACCTGCATACAGTGCACAATTTTGGGCTAAAATACGAAATGCACACTATACAAAGGAACACTATTCTTTCAGTATTTTTCTGGTGAAACTTTCAGTCTGAATGCTACCTCAACACATCTTACATTCTTATGTGACCACTGTCATCAATGTTGGATCATTTGAAGTAAAGCAAAACAAAAACATCCAAAGAACCAAAAAAAAATTATGAATAAACAAAAGTCTGAACTCCTGAAATTTATTTTTCAGGCTTCAAGTAATTCATATATAATGAGTTCATTTTGTCAAACATGATGCTGGAATTTGCTAATAATGATCTGTCAGCTAATACAACTAGTCAAAACTTTTTTTGATTTTTAGGAGATTTACAACCAGAGTTCTAACATGATTTAACTATCCCATGCCACAATACATTTACATCTTTATCCACAGGCCATTGTTCAGAAACATATATACACAAATTACAGATAATCATAAGTTCAGCTTTTGTTTGTTCATTAAATAATGCATTAAATAGTTGAAAATGATGTTCACTTACATGTACACATTCAATTACTATTCATGCAACAATACACCACTCACTACACACACAAAAGCTGACGAGCTGCTAAAATTGCTCTGCTTACTGTACATAGGCATGTTCCTAGTACTTCAGGCCAAAAAATATACTGTGTATTATCTGCAAGTATTTATAGTACACCTGTGTTTAAATAAGCAAATTTCTGAGTACATATTAACGAGTTATATATTTTACATGTGAATGAAATACTACAGCACAATTTTTCAAAATTTAAATAACAACAATAATTAACTTTTGGTGAAGAATTTTCTTGAAAACTTTTCACTATACACTGTTTTTGTCATTTCCTGTCTAACAAAGCGTAAAAATTTTGAACTTGGATTTAAAAAAAAAATAGTAAAAAATTTTAAAAAGACATAGTAACTTAATTTAAAGGTGAGTGTTACCTTGACAGTTCAGGACCAGAAGAGTAAAAGTTTGGCAATGGAAATAAGCCTGACATCAGACATGCACATATACAACCAACACTGCTCATTTTTAAAATAACAAATCCAACTTGTCAACAGCAGGTAACTAATTAATAAATACATTTAATTACTGTAAACATACACTGTGCACCAATTTTAAGATGATGTTCTTATTGATGTATCACACTAAACCATAATGAATCACAAAATCTTGAAACACTATATATTAGAGATCTCATGGCATTCACTAGTTGCTAAAGATAAAAATATTCATAAATGTTTCACCAAATATCTATGTGCTAACTTTTTGTGACTCCAATTTGACATCTTCTAAACATCAACTACTAGTGTGTTTGTTGTATCCAAGCTGGCCTGATAATCTATAGGTGAAAAACCTTACTACCACTGAAAATAGTAGAAACAGACAGAGTGTGGTTGACATATTGTGATACACTACTAGAAACATATAATCAATTTGAAAATAGGGGAAATTTTAGCTTTGTGGTTATTACTGCTTGCTCAAATGTACGTTTTATACAAAAACTTGTTCTATGAAATTAGCACAGTTTTATATTAAATTTAGGAGAGGAGCTAAACACACACATTACTGTAGTTTAAAAACAGTAATCAGATACTAATATTGATACAAATTATCTCAAAATACTTTTTACAGGAAAAATAAGAGTATTATGAATAACAAATATATAAAAACTATACAAGCAAAAGAAGGGTTAAAAAATGCAAAAAAAAGACACATCATGAAGAAAAACAATTTTCAAAATAAAATAACAGATGTTCTACCAATAAAAATTCTGTATTATTATGACTTACTGTTTAGTGCCAATAGGTATTGCCATCTTTGCACGGTAAAGTCTAAGATGCTTATGAAGCTCATGAAAATGTTTGTATCGTCTTTTGACAGTCCAATAGAAGTTGCCATGTTGAATCTCAATAATGTACCTGTATAACACATACATCTAAATAATAATAAATCCAATACAAATTAAACAGAAATATAACAATTCTTACTTGTTTGCTTCAGTGAAAATGGAATGAGGTCATTACTAGTTGCTACTACATACAAAGTCTTCTGCTTTATCCTGATTTATCTTAAAATCAAAATTTGCACAGGTAATCACAAAAAATATCCAGTGCAAAAGTAAAGACAACAATGGATGTAATGTTAAAAAAGTAAAAAAACATTATAAACAATAAAAATATCAGAAATAACATAAATGAGCAAAAACAATATTTTTTCTCACTTTGTATCTTTCCTACATGGACAATGATTATGCTATAATATGACCTAAAAATATTTGTCATCATGCTTTATGTAATAATGTAATGTAATCATGTAAAAAAATTTAGTTTTTAAAAGATCTTGTGTCTTCCAGTGCTCAAATAACATTACAATATCTCACAAACTAGTGTATACACTATCAGTACTTTGTCTATAATCAATGCCATTGTGTAAACTTCATACAAATGCATTCATCATTAGCTTGAACATATGACAGGAAGTTTAAGTTTGGTTCTGTATAAGTTTTACAGCCTTTTCTTCCACCATTGATGGTGTTTTTAGTGATAGCCTTATTACATCAGTGCAATTGCCATTACAGACAAACAGAAAAAAACTTAACAAAAAATAAGTGCATGATAACACAAAAATAAAAAACATTCAACAAAAAGAAGAAAACTTATCTTCTTTTGATTATTTTCCACCTTTTTGATAAAACCATGCCAAATATTAAAATAATTTTCGCATTTAGGTTTGAAATATCACTAAATACTACTCACAAAAATAGCTAGACTTCCACACTGAATAGATGAAAGGTCAGTGTGAGGGAAAAAAAGACACAGACTTTTAAAGAATCTGAAAGACTCTCTCTATGATTAGACAGATTCTAAGATCTCATAAGGGAGACCAATACTTCTGAACCAGGTATACTCTTTGCCCATTGTAGAAAGATGTCACACATATGGGCAGAAAAAACTAAGGAGCACATCCAAGTTGGAGAGAACTAAAGCCAAACAGTGATCTAAATCACACAATATTTATGAAACTCCATCCCAGAAAATACAAGTGGGTAAAAGTGAAAGGAGGTCCCAAGGTGTAGAGTAGTTAGGGAGCAACAGACCATACATGACAAGTCAATTATATCCAAAACCTATGCCACTGGGAACCAACATCCATGCAGGAGTAGAATGTGGTACATCAACTATAATTCAAATTCCAGACACCAGGTATCAGTATCTATGTGCAGGTAGGAAAAAGGATCATACCATCAGCAAATCAACTACAATCCAAACAAGTAATAAGAAAAAGAGAAAAAAAAGCCCCTGTAAAGAAAATAAAGAATAATAAAAAAAATAAATTATCCCGTCAAAGTCTCACTGAAATCTGAAGTATGGCTACAGACAAAAGATAATAGCCCAAAAAAGGAAGAAACTGGGATAACAAAAATAAGATGCCAATGAAAAGATAATATATCAAATTTGATGACAAGACACCATAGCAGGAGGAAAGTGATATAGAGGATTACACCACTCAAGTTAAAAGCCAAACTCAACTGGTGAAAGTGGATGAAGAAAGATTATGAACAGAAGATGGTTTCCAAGGAATAAAAATGTGGAAATAAGTACCATGGAAGAAACTATGTGGGAAACATAACAGCACATACAGGAGATGGAAGTCTATTTCTATCAGACTGAGGATAAAGGTAGGAATTGTACGAATAAGAGATAGTGAGGATATAATGATTCAGATAAAGCAGAAGATATGCAGAATGATATAGAGTACATCAAATATCAATGGCAAATAAATCAAATCTTTGACATCTACAGACTTGGAGGAGAATGATACAAGTCTTAAGGAAAATAAAGAAAAAAAGGAAGTGAAGAGTGGTTTGAACATAAACAAAATGAGGCATTAGAGGACTATATTAGTATTCCAATGCAGAAGGGCAGCCAACTGTGACAAAGGACAAATTTGGAAGGAATTCATCAACAGAGAAAGAATAGGTGAGGTAAAGGCTTTATAGTATTCAAAAAAAGGAATGATGCAAAATAATCCATGATCATGGAGACAAAGACTGCCAATTGAAAAGCCATGCAAGGATGTCTGCAATACATCAAAAAGTGGATTGGGCATTAGAAAACCTTTGACCAAGAGATCAATGGCAGGTTGGTTGGTTTGGCATTTTATGCCACAAAGCAATTGGTCTATCTGCACCAAACATCAGGTTGAAAGTTAAAATTACAAGCAATATTAGGATGAATAACGGCTAAGTTCAAACATCAGCTTAAGTCACCTGAAATTGGCCTTTCCAGTCCTGATTTCAAATTATTTGACTTAACAGCCATTTTTTAAATTTCAAATCAAACTAGAAATCACACTAAAAATGGTCAAATTTATAAATTAACAGATTAAATAGCATTAAAAAGATTAATGGCATTTAAAAAAACTAAAAACATTTGTAAGGTGATCAGTGTCAATGACACTGTCTAACATTATAAATAAACCTTGGGACAAAACACGTTTAAAATTGTGTTATCGTTAAAACTCTCAATGATGGCAAGAGGTTAAAATGTGGCTTATTGTGTCCTGGGCATCACACAGACAAACACATTCATGCATTAGTCTCCGATAAAAGAAAACAATGGGTTCCAAACTAGGACCAAAGAGTAGTCTATTTAGAACAATGTCCTCTTTCTGATCCTTACAGAAGTACGATGGCTAAAGCCCAATAGAGGGTTTTATTTGGAAAAGCATGTTTTCACATTGTTCACTCCAAGTCCACTGCCACCTGGCATGGAGTCAAGCCCTGAATAAAAGACCATAGTCCATGTATGGAACAGGTACAGCAGTGATAGTGCCAGAGCAGACAGATTTAGCTGCAGTGTCATGAGCTCATTCCCATGAATACCAACATGGGCTGGTATCCAGAGAAACTGGATAGAAGTAAATGTTAAAAAGAAATGAGCCAGTCAGTTTTAAATATCGGTGAGAACAGGGTGTGAACTAACATGAAGCGATTCCAGGGCCAGCACTGAACTAAGCAATTCAATATCAATTGTGCAATTTGAGTACTGTTTAGCTTCTATGTGATCCAACACAAGAGAAATGAAAAATGGCATAGAGTTGAGCAGTGAGCATAAACTGTAGAGGGGAGTCTGTAAGCAAACATTGAACTCCAATAATCCATGGCAGAGCCAACAGAATCAGCTGATTTTGAATCAACCATATGAACAGAAATGGAAGGATGGTTTAAAAGATATTCAGCAAATAACAGATAGTACTTTTACTTGGGAGAATCTACTCTTCTCAAATAACTAAATGAAAGGTCACATCTGGGGACTGTAATAAGCCATGGTGAGATAGGCTGACCAGTTGATACAAAAATGTTATCCAAAGACAGACTTAATTCATCCAACTGCACCTGGACAGGAAGGCTAAAAGGAACAATGGCAGATTGTCTGTCTTAAAAAAAGAATGGTTCAGTAAGGAAGAAAAACACAACCACAAGTGGGATGTTGTGGAAAGGATCGAAATTTTGAAACATACAGTAAAGATAGTTGCAAACAGTGGAGGTATAGAGGAGGTTCATTATATTTCATGTAAAAGCTCTAAAGTGGGGAAGTGCAGAAAGTCCCTGATGATGAATGGGGTCCAGTATCTTCAAGCCTAAGGACTGGCAGAGCCATAGACCAGTGACTCATGGTCTAGTTTTGATCAAATAAGAGCACGACATATCTTTTGCATAGAACATCAATCTGCTCCCCAAGTGGTGGAAGAGAGGACAATGAAGATGTTCAGTACTGTAGTACATTTGACTCGTAGCTGCTTGATGTGTTGTATAAAGGAAAGCTTACAAGCCCCAAGAACTTTGTCTCAGGGACCACAGGTAGCACAACTTTACTTTCAGAATCAGAGTGAATACCCCATTGATGGCAAAAGTGTATGCAAACAGTCTTAGAGAGAAAAAGAAGTTAAAAAGGTTTGTTGTGGTCCACTTCAATAAATGACTGAGAGCAGTCTGTAGCTGCCGCTCAATATATCTTGTGTTCAACAACTGACATGAGATGTGAAAGTCGTCAAAGTGCAGCCTGTATACAATAGTAAGATAGAGTTATTCAGTGATGACATTAATCTTTAAACCAAAAAGTGTGACACTCAAAACACAGCCCTAATGGACACCAAGTTCCTATAGAAAAGAACGGGAAAGTTTCAAACCTACATAAACTTGGATTTGCCTGTCAATGAAAAAATTGTTAATAAAAATAGGCAAATAACTGTGTATCACATATAAATGGAAGTTTCAAAAAAATGTCACACACTTCTGCAGTATGATAAGCATCCTCAAGGTCAAAGAATATTGAGACAAGATGTGGTTGCTTGAGAAAGGCTTTTATGACTGATGTTTTAAGTCAACTTAGTGGTCCATGATGGAGCACTGTCATTGGAACCCACACTGGGTAGGTATGAAGAGGTCGTTTGACTTGAGGAACCAAACAAGATGAGCATTAACCATCCCCTCTAAGGTCTTATAGAGACAGCTCATCAAAGCAATTGGATGGTAGTCTGAAGGAATCTTGGGATCCTTCCCAGGGTTAGAGAAAAGTAAAACAATAGCCTGGTACCAGGAATCAGGAAAAACATTCTCCTGCCAAATCTGGTTAAAACAATTAAAAAATAGCAAGAGAAGCAGGAGATAAATGGCACAAGATCTATTACTGTACATCATCAGGTGTAAC
This sequence comes from Carcinoscorpius rotundicauda, assembly GCA_011833715.1. Taxonomy (NCBI): domain Eukaryota; kingdom Metazoa; phylum Arthropoda; class Merostomata; order Xiphosura; family Limulidae; genus Carcinoscorpius; species Carcinoscorpius rotundicauda. The sequence goes on from CM022401.1 coordinate 37,588,273, forward strand.
CAATGAAGGGCCTGTTTGGGTTTCACCAGTGTAAAGGGCAATTATTGGATACACAATCAGCTTGAAAATAAAGAGGTGATCACTCTGCCCAAGTTTTGATGGCTAAGAAGGTGAAGGATGAAGCAGAAGTGCTAGATACTTAGCAAAAGCTTTCACCTCGAATATTGGTGATGCTCTGAGTATCAGCTTCTTCCTGGCCATCAGAAGGCAAGTTCAAGAGGAAAACAGAATTATATTGCCAACTGACCTTTTGAATATTGTCCCTTATAACATTTGAACTGGTGGTAGAAGGCATGCTGGTTGTGAACTTAATCCAAGATTAATGCTTTGATGCCTTACCCACCAAAAATATCCATAGGCCTTTTGGAAAGCAATGTGGTTTGAGAGTGTGGGATACCAACAAAAAGTATCCCAGACATGATTTTGAGCCTTCCATGCCATTTGGCAGGCAGGATTTCACCATGAACAAAGATATCATGAAAAATATATTGAGGTTTTAGGAATACATTGAGCAGCTGCCTGTATAATACAGTCAGTTACTGCTACCATGCAATTGTCCACTGATGGCTTACAGACGATGACATAATCAAGTTCTGCGAGAGCAGCAAAAGAGAGCCAATTGGCTTAATCCAGCTTCCATCAGGACACAAAGATCAACTCAGGTGGTCCATGGTGGAGCACTGTCATTAGAACCTACACTAGGTAGGTATGAAGGGGTTGTTTGACTTGAGGAACCAAACAAGATGAGCATTAACCATTGGCATTGACCATGGCTTGCCTCTCTCAAGGTGCATAAAAATAAGTATAAGAACAAGCACTGAAAAAGAGAAAGGTTGCAATCTGAGAGCATATGCTCTACGAAGCAACCCCATCCTACCAATATCAGTATCTTCCTAGAAGGGATTATGTTCATAATGGTCTCTCAGGTTAAAAGGGAGATGGCAATTGTCCAGTAAGAACATTAAAGTCTGATTGATCATATGTCTCTTCAGGAGACAGGTAGAGAGAACAAACAGTGATGGTATGACCAAAAGAAACAGAGGGCTACAACCTCCAAGAGTGTGTCAAATGGCAAAGAAAGGGTGGGCACATGCTTATCAGCTAACAGTGATAAACCTCCATGCACTTATCCGTCTCACAGTTATTCATTTCTGTACTAAGGTAACTGCTGAAAGATGATTGTGTCAGCAAAATTAAAAAACATGTGCAGGAAGGTAGGAAGCAATCAGTGCTTTGAAGTCATCAAGATTAGAACGTAAACCTTTTATCAAGGTGGCCATATTTATTTATGTGTAAGCAAATTGGGTGGAGAGCTCTTCTGTTTTCAACCACATCTTTTTTCTGTATTTTCTTTATTTGAGGGAGGTCTGTTGATCTCAATGAATCCTGCCCTGGGTTGACTGGGCAGGTCTTTGTTGTTGGAAGAGGATTCCAGCAACTTAGGACATGAAGAAATAATCAATTTGCATCTTGAAATGGGAGAGGAAGATATATCTGAGGAAATGCCTGTACCCAGAATCAACGAAAGTGGATCTTGGAATTTGCTGGAATGAATATTAGGGACAGAGATAGCTATTCACATTGATTTATTAACTTTTTTAACCAGGGAGGTCAAGAGACACTTCATATGCATAGTTTGAGAATGATTCTTTTGAAGGAACAGAGAAATCTGTCTGCACTCCCACTGTAGTAGTGGAACAAAGTGCAGCAACATATGTCTGTAACAAAGTGGTGGACAGCAACTTTCGAGCCTGTGAGTAAGTAATGTTTTGAACCATTTTCAAATGTTGCACCTCTTTTTCTTCCAACCATTTAGGGCAAAAGCCACTTATATTAATGTAATAAGAGTCCATTTCACACTCATAGGTACTGTGTTCATTGCCACTGCAAATGACACACACGTGATGGAAGTACAATAATGTTTTGAGTAACCAAACCACTGGCACTGAAAACATCTGAGAGAGTTTGGAATGTATGGCTGTACCTTGAAATTAAGATAACCTGCCTTAATGGTGGCTAGTGGGTGCTGTGATGTAAATATTAAAATGTTTGACATTTGTCAACATCCTAATTCCACCTTTACGAGTGGAGATGCACCTCACTGCAAATAATCCTTGGGTGGAGAATCCAGCAAGAATCTCTGGCTCAGGTATGCTTTTCAAACCCCTCTGAACAATAACTCCTTATGATGAATTCAAAAAAGCATGGGGCATAACCTCAAAGAGTATATCCCCAATCACCTTTGAATGTAAGAAGAGTTCACTGTGTTTAGATGTGGATTTTTCCACCAATATATCACCAGAGCAAAGGTTTTTTTTTATTGATTTTGAAGAACAAGCAAGTCCATGTAGTCTCTTCTGAATAGAAAAAAGGGAGACATTTGCCCTAAAGGTTTGCCTGAGAGAAAATGTTGCATAAGAAAACGAGGTACACGTGTTACACATGTTTAAGATTCTGAGCAGCAGATGTGGTTGTTTACCTGTGTACTTTTTTTTTACTATTTTATTTAAGTTCTTATTTGGGAAATCCATGATAAAAAAAAGAATGTTTTAGAACTCACTGACCCCACCTACCATGCAGCCATGTAAAGGGACACACAACAATGCCAAATAAGGACATGCTAAGGTTTTGTAAGCACTATACCCAAACACTAGCATCAGATACAATGTCCTCATCACCTGTTGAGATTATCCAACATTAGTACTTGGTTGACCCTAGCTCAAATGGACCAACCAACTGACCCTATGAGGGTCACTCCTCACCTGCCCGTCTATAGGAATTCGAGGTCAAAGTGGTGCATTTGGGTTGGAACCCTCAACCACCAGGATCCCCTCCTCTCCTTCATGGGTCACCACGTATAGTAAACACATGGGTGTATGTTTAGATCCCAGAGCAGGTTAACTGAAAGAGCAGAACCTTCCCTGGAAGGTTTTCTCACCTTATACAGGAATCCACACTGAGGTTATATCAATGGCAAAACATGTTTTACTTACATTTATAAACTTATATGAAGGAATGGTAAATGAAATGAGTGAGAAAATAAGATACTTGTTGGATGAAGCACCTGTGACCAACTATGACAAAAGTGGATGAAGTTGAACAAATAAGTTGCATTGGGGTATGCTTAAGCTGGACAAACCAAATCACAGCTGGGAAGGCCAGTAAGAATCAATCAGAAGGATTTGACATAAAGTGGCATGGATGATTAAAATCACCCAATGAAGAAGTCAAATGGGAAAATAACTGTATAGGTATTTGTTGGTCCTGGCTGAAAGCATTGATGGCAAGAAGATGAGGAACCAGAGACCAAAAAAGGGCAATTTGTGGTTTAGGAAGATGACAAAAGTATGATGTGAAAAGTACTCCACTGGAGGCAAAGTGACTAAAAAAACAAAAGGATCTGAAGACCACTTTGACATTGGTTGTCTGGATGAAAAAGCTAATCTGCAAAAAAACTGAAAGCACTCAGGACATGATATGCAATGATATGAATCAGAATCTAATATATGAATATAGAAGGATTGAGATAAGCAGCCACTGTAAAACTGTCAGAATAGATCATTATCAGATTATGTCTGACCAGATGGAGAAAATGAACCAAGGAACAATGTATAGTGAGATGTCGATTTGATAAGACTTCTTGGCTGCATACTATTATCACAAAGCTTTCTGTTGATTGACTCATGACTCCTATCCCTGAAGGGTTGCATCCATGAACATGTGTAAATCTATACAAGAAGCAATCAGGACACCCATCAACATGTGATGCTTGTCCAACCACCAAAGCAGATTGTCAACAAAAGGTAGAAGTAAGAGTATTAAAAGTTGTCAAAAAAGTCCTTGCAAAAGCCTACTGAAGATCCTGTGTATGAGCCCAACCTAAGAAGATAAGGGTTGACACGAAAGACCACATTTCCAAATGCAACAAAACCTCATGAACTGTAATAGATGGAGCATTAAGAGCATAGTGAATTGAGAGCTTCATCACACAAAAATGAAGAGGAGAAATTTGGGCCTAACTAAGATGAGTGTTGAAACAGTACACAAATGAGCAAAATTATGACAGATCACAGAAATGACTTTTCCAATTTGATTAGCCAACCCACTCGAGCTACCTCCAAGAGCAATTGATGAGTGTGATGGGCAGACTCCTGTTCAGAACAAGCTAACAGTAGCCAGTCATCCACATGATGATGAAAGTACAACCCAAGAACATCTGAGAAGATAACATTCTGACCTTTCAACAAGAAACATATGGGGCTGAAGCAAGCCTGAAGGGCAATTATGCATAACTTATAAATCTTTCTGTAGACAAGAACACGATTTATGAGGTATGGAGACATGCAAATAAGCATTTCTGACATCCATCTTGGTCATCCATAAAAGGTAAACCTGATGGAAAGTCCACCAGTCTCCAGTTTTCTTGGGAACAAAAATCAGCCTAGAATGAAAGCCTGAATAAAAATGGCGAACAGATTTGATGATGTGTTGAGACAGAAAGTCTTGTACCTCCTATAACAGATGCTAGCTGGTGGTGGGATTCTAGGGCTTTAGGAAAGAAAATGGGTACATGAGACAAAAGAGAGGGGAATAAGGAATTCTAGCACACATTCCACTGATAAGACTTGAAGAACCCACTAAACTGCAGTGAAAGAATGCCAAAGGAGAACAAATTTCTACAACTGAACTACCCCAGACTGAAACCAGTGGACAGTCACCAGTACTATGTCAAACAATATGATGAGATGAGAAAAAGGTGAGCATTAGCATGGTAAACAAGAATAGAGGCTTATCTTTGCTCTGAATTTAACAAATATGCCATCAAATATTATAATGCATATAAATGGCAGAACTAATGAGAACAGCTGTTTATGTGAGGGAGGTAATGCACCATATTGGAAATTACTTGATTTATTTACTAAGAAAAACAGTATTATCCTGAAGCTCCCTGTATCATGCAATGCACTGACTTAATTACTGCATCTCATTAGGTACAACTATTTGAAAAGAATTATAATGGTCCTTATTTTTAAACTTTGATTTACAACACTCTCACACCTTCATTATATAAACAAGTATCAAAGTATTTGAAACTTTACCTTGTAGTTCACATTGTATCTACGTATTCTAAAATGATCTAGAATATTCAAAATAATTCTGGATGGTTATAGATTGTATGGAATATTACAGAGTATTCCACATTACTTCAAATGTTCAAAAACATTCCATATATAGAAAACCTATATTGTCATTTTACACTTTACACAAGTTAGACTACACTTTGGCTGTTTGATTCAGAGGAAACTGAATTAACAGAAAACAATTTGCTTTCAAATAGGTAAATACCATGTCTGTTTTTCTACCATCACAAAACATTATAGAAAACAGTTCATGGAAGCTCAAAAGTTGTGAGCAAGGAGACTTCAGATTTTTGGAAGAAGGTTGAAATTCTGAAAGGAAAACTGAAACACGGCAAGCTAATGGAGCAGAGTTTGTCATTAACCTGAGCAACCTGTTTGACATCACTCAAGAATACTGACCCTGATCAAGCAAGAATTGTCACAGATATGGAGCAAAATTATAACAAAAATTAAAAAAGAATCTTCTATATTTGGTTTGTTGACATCATATCTTAAAAAATCTCCCGATACGTATTTGAGAACTTTATGGACCTTTCCTCTGGTACAGATATTATAAACTTCAATCACTTCCAACAACCTTGAAAATATACAGACCAGTCAAGTTTGGAAATTGCAATTGACCATGATAAAGTAGCAGAAGCCATAGAGAAAGCTAAGGATAGTATCACTAGGTTTGATACAAGACAACTTCTTATCAGCCAACCAAGACATGAGCACAGAGCTTCTTGAACCAACCACAACATTCCTTGGTGAAATTCCTCCTCATGGAGTGTGCTTTATAACACCTAGAACACTGATTATACATAATGGATGGCCCTGGCATTATATGTCTTTCAGATCTAGAAGCTTATTTGACAATTTAAGCTCACTGGTCATAAGAAAAAAGAATTCCATTGTATCTGCATTTTTGTTGTTTAAGTCTCTGAACATGGTTATGCTCCTCATCATTTACAATATATTGTTAAATATGAAAAAGTAAATTTTACGCTAAGAATCTGCCTGCTAAACATTTCCTGGGCATCAAAAAATTTCTTGATGAGAAACTCACTGACTTGGCATTCATTGATTCATCTGTATCAATGAAACAAAGTAAACAATAGTAAAGGCTCTAAATGATAAATAAAGCATAAATAAATCTCCAAAGTGCATCAGCTGAGTATCAGGAAGTCTGGGAATGTAACAATCAAAGGTTTCATCACAAAGAACATAACAGATTCTTCAGATGGCTTGAAATTCCATCTGGATTTCTTAATTACGACTCTGAATCCTACAAGTAAGAGTTCAGAAGACAACAGGGAAGCACTACAGAGAGTTCAACACTTCAATGTGGTAAACAACACCACAATTCTAAAGTATAATGCCATCATTGCAAAAAAAAACCCAGCAAAAACAGAAGCAATTCCTCCTTCAAGATGTTCAGGATCATAAAAAACACTTTCTAATAGCAAAAAGAAAACAGGAATAATGTAAATGTGACTAACAACACCAAAATCATATAAGCATATAGTTATATTATTGTACATGAAGTAAGATAATGTTTCAAATAAATCATTTATAATACACAAAAAATAAGATTTTATATATCACATTGTACTTATGGAACCAGGCCATTCAAGTCTAAAACTTGAAACTCATTGTGAAACATCCAAATATCATTCAAAATGAATAAAATTTGCATTTAATATTTTTTGTATACTGTAATAAAAATCAGGGATAACAGCTTTAGAACTTTTAACCTCAAATTTTACCTACAATTGACCATAATGAAGTAGCAGAAGCCATAGGGTAATTTAATTTGACATCTTTTGTGAGTTATCAAAGCAGCAAGATTAAACATTTATAATTTGAAAATTCTTACTCGTATGTTATTATGTTTCTATTGGGAATTAAACAAACTGGTTTCACACCAACACAAAGAATATGAGATTTTACATGTTCATCACCAAGTAAGGATTTTTTACTGCTACACAGCTACTGAGGTCTGACAATCAAGCAGCTGAGAATATCAATAAGATGAGGCTTACTGTTTCCTATCCGTTTCTTTAACTTAGCATCAAAACCTTCAAGATTACATAAAAGTTGGATGAATCAGATGAAAAATACATTTAATGAGGTATGAAACTGACAATATTAATTTTAACCAATATCTAATATGTTGTTCCGACCATTGCACAAAAAACTGGGTCTTACAAAACAATTTGTCACAGCTCTTGATAAGGAGTCTGCAGCCTTCAAGTACCTTCGAGACTTCTTCACTAAGCTGCTTGAGGCAAAGGTCAAAGCTGGTGTCTTCATTGGACCACAAATAAAGAAGATCCTAGGAGTTCACAGAATTCCCCAAGAAGCTCAGTAGGAAGGAAAAAAAAACTTAGGGCAGCTTTGTCGCAGTAGTTTGGGGCTTCTTGAGCAATCACAATGCCAAAAATTATGTGGACTTGGTTGAGACTCTAGTGAAGAATGAAGAACTACGGCAAAATGGCTACAGGATGTCCCTGAAAGTCCATATCCTTGACATTCATTTTGATAAATTCAAGAAGAGCATGAAACTATACTCAAAAGAGCAAGGCAAGCACTTCTACCAAGATATATTGGACTTTGAATGACGCAACCAAGGAGCATAAAACAAAAACATGACGGGAGACTATATTTGGGGTCTGATACGTGAAAGTGATTTACTTTACAGTTGCAAATCTCAAAAAACTACTCACTTCTGAACATTTCTGTTCATTGTTTGTTGTTACGTTTTTTATGTGGACTGAACGCAACAGAAAGACACAGATAGCAGCTTGTATAATTTTATTATGATGATCTACTTATATGTGATAGACACAAAATAAATTATCTAATAGCAATAACAGATATCCAGTTTCAACCATCAAAACAACTTACAATACAAAAAAGTACTGGCCTGTGCTTAATAATATGATCCAGGATAAATGTCCAAATCCGAAATCCAAAGTTCTAATCTAGGCATTGAATTCAGTCCCACGGAGAAATTTTCGAAATTTGAATGGGTAATTTCAAACAAAAATTCACAGTCCAAATCGTATTGACTTTTGGTATAATCCGTAATCCGACTGAATTGTAAAGATTGACAGAATAAAAATTTCACCGCTTTAGTCGATCTAGCTCTATTCACAAATTCAGTTTAAACTTTCTCAAACGAGACAAACTTCTTGATCCGAGTAAAAATGGATGATTCACTTCTTGACCCGAGTAAAAATGGATGATTTACTTCCCTCGCATCGCCGTCTGTTTATATACTATATCGGGTAACTTCCCAGAATTCCACAGTACAAACACCAGGCCAATACAAGTGATCAATCTACCTAGTTTTAAAAATTTCTACATGAATAATTCTAAATGAATTTTAATTAATTCTCAAATGTTATTTTAAATGAATAACATTTTTTTTTGGTTTAAACTTTGAAAAAATAATATAAATATGGAAATATAATAGATATGGGAATGCAAACACGACATGACATGGTTGTCGTTTACACAACATTTACATAACACTCTTGACATGGTTGTCGTTTACATAACATTTACATGATATTTACATAACATTTGTATATCTTTAGTATAAACACATGTAAATCTTGATTCATATGTTGTTTTATTCAGACCTTATTGTAAATGAAAATGTAAAAGTTTGTCCATTTTTACACAGAAAATATGTTAATTTCTAAATTTCATTATCCAAGTCACAAAAATAAAATATTGAAGGGAATAATGGCCATTTTCTGTACTTTTACAATGTAAACAATTAAGAAATAACACATACTATCCAGGAACAAAATTTGTGTTACACAGTGTAATTGATCAACAGGTGTTATGCAACAGAAATAGGCTTAAGTTCAATTATGACCACCTTAAGACATTCCCCATACTTCAAAGAGTTTAAGTACAAATTTTCATTAAAATCGGCCAAACAGACTTGGAGGAGCCAGGGAGCAAACAGACACATTTGTCTAGTTGAACAAAGATATAGATATATTAATGATAACACATGTATATGAAATATGCTTCAATTTTGAAACAATAGATATATACTGACAGTAACAAGCATATACATCACAGTATGTAAGCTGCAATTTGTCACAAGAATACTTAAGAGCAGTTTTTGTGAAAAAGTATGTAACATGAAAACAACTGCAATGAGAGTTTCATTCTTTTGTTAACAACTACATAAGTATTAGAAGCTAAAGTGTACCTTCATATATTTGAGAATACTTTACTTGCAAACCCAAAAAATAATGACATAAATTAACATGCTACTCACAAGTTCGGGTTTAAAAAATGGGAGGTGGAACATCTTTCTTCAATGGAAATTCTAATGGAAATCCCACAATGTGGTATTAACATATGTTGCTTAACATCATCAAAAGCATATGTTGGTTCATGAATTCGGCAAAAAGAAATACCATGAGTGCCTGTAGAAATTTTAAAAATATATTTTTAGATGTTAAAACTTTGATCCTCATAACCAAAGCATAGGGTACAATAAACTACATTAGATTATTCTAAATTTTCTCCAGTGAAATGTATTTTCATATTGTTTACTAAACTAGAATACACAAGAAATAGAAAAGAAGCTTGGACTATTTTGTGCTCTCAAACTTGACTGAAATATAAGATGCATAGTTATTCAACTTCATTTTACTCCATCCTCTACACATGTAGAAGAAATGGGCAGACCAAGAAGACTGAAAAATAAATAAACTGAATATTCTAAATTTTATGTCTGAGTTTAAATTTATATGCATACTTATTCCCAAAAGAAATCTAATATTAATATCAAAATTGTTAAATTTATTTAAACTTTAAGAATTTCTTGTTGAAAACCCTATATTAGAACCCCAAAACCACTAAAATTTTATATTTTTAGAATTCAAAACAATTTCAAACAGGGGCTTACTTTTGAAATACTGAAAACCTTTCCTTGTATATTTTGATCTTATGTTGTTTATAAAATATTCACTCAAGTTTTTCAAAAGTCCTTTATGTATTGCAGAACATTCATCATTTGCATATATTTTTCCACTCTCCCACTGTCCATGTGACTTACCATAAAAGTTTCAGGAAATTTCACATAAACTCCATTTTCCTATCATAACTTTCATTCTATTGAAAGTTTCAGTTGTGATGAAAGTTTGTTTGTGAAGAGGAGGAAAGAAAGTATTTAAGAGATAGGTACCTGTTTCAAGTTCATTTTAATTCTAAATATCTTAAATTCAAGGCAGGTAGCTTTTCCTTTAACATACTGAAAGCCAGTAAACCCCTACTAATGAACATGAAAAAAGAAACTGGAAGTATAAATCTACAAGCTACATGGTAGAAATATTAATAATCTAGAGAACACAAAATATGAATATAATCTAGGACCAAAATATTATTTGCACTGCTAGATTTGAAGAAAAAAGAGTGGAGCAAGCAAGTCTCATAAAAATAATAGATCCAAAGACGACTTGGGGAAAAAAAAAAGCATTCTTCTCAGTAGGACACACCTTTGTCCATGGTGTCCTTTAATTCAGGCAAATAAGTTGGCTTTTTTGAGCTGTAAGTATATTTGTGGATCCAACAATGAGACAAAGGTGGTGGCACAAACAGGTAAAAGGAATACCATATGTTCTACATTGAAAATTTCTTTACAAAGTAGTTCTGAAACCTATTTTAAAATGATGTACTTCACAAGCAGTATTCCATTGTCATCCATACTGAAAATGGCCAGTGAGACAAACAACATGCCAAATTAGTGGGTGCTCTGGAAGAAACTTACAAAAACCCAAGCACTCCTCAAGAATGAGTTAAAAATTTGAGAACAATGCAAGGAAAACATCTAATACAGTGGTTCCCAAACTGGGTTTTTTTTTTATCGGGGGTAATGGAGGGGTGACAGAAAAAAAGTTAAAATTCTGAAAATTGAGAAAACACTGAGGTAGCTGGTATTAGGATTAATGTCAACTTAGCATGTAAAGTTGTAAATTACACCTATTTTAAGTATGTGATAAAGTTAAACCAAATAACAATAAACATCAAAAACTAAAATACAGTGGTAGAAAAGAAAAAATATGCATCTAAGTGTGTGGTAACCTGACAAGTATGCTTCAGAACACAAGTCACTCAGTAACCCTGATGACTCATCGACGTGTCCAGTACGCGTCACTCACTGACTGAGGTTACCTCTATTTTACACTGTCAGTTTCTATGTGAGCATCAGCCGAGGTAGACAAAACCTGGTACATATTTGTAATGCCTTGTGCAGTATAGTTAGTATTTACCTACTATTACATCATTCCTATGCTGAATAAGCTCTTTTATTGCTATTTAGAATGCCATGAAGAAGTAAATAACAAGTTCACATTGTTCATACTTTTTTATGCAATTTTTCTTTTTCTGCAGATTAAACAATAAAATGTCTAAAAAGCGTACCTACTCTGACGCCTTTCTTCGCTATAGCTTTGTGAATTTACCTTCTGGTGGAGAGGATCGGCCACAATGTGTAGTATGTCACAAAGTGTTGACAAATGAAAGCCTCAAGCCATCAAAGCTCTCAGCTCACCTCCAGAAGTGCCATCCAAATCTTCAAAATGAGGATCAGGCTTATTTTCAGCACCGGGCTGTAGCACTGAAGAATATCCATTTCAGTTCATCTGGAATTCAAGCCCAAAAGCTTCAAGCTGCAGTCGAAGCATCTTACTTTGTTGCACGTAAAGTTGCCAAATAACAAAAATGCCACACTAATGCAGAGAATCTGATTATGCCTTGTGCATAAGAGATGGTAAGCAAGATATATGGGGAGGATCAAGCGAAGAAACTGAGTGTCATATCTCTATCAAACAACACAATCCGCCGACGAGTCAATGACATGGCATAAGATATTCTGTCCCAAGTTACAACAGAGATCAAGGAAAGCTCATATAGCAAATTCTCCTTGCAATTTGATGAATCGTGTGACGTAGCCAGTTGTGCTGTTCTCCTTGGGTTCGTTTGTTACGTCCACAAGGACAAGATCAAAGAAGAGATCCTATTATGCGAAGATCTGCTGACAACCACGAAGGGAGAAGATATCTTCAATATCATCAACAGTTTCTTCACCACGAATGAATTGGATTGGAACAGTGTTCAACAGGTAGGAAGAGATGTTTATATATAGTCTAGATTAGTATAAATACAATGAATTACATGGCATATAGTCATATAGTTTTATTTATTGTTCAAGTAGCTGTAGTGTAGCTAATATTTTATACATAATTCACAAAAAAGTATCGTGCCTGTCGTACTGAAATACTAAAGTACCAAAATAAATTAAATTAAAACCATATAATTATAACACAGAAGATAAGTAAGAATGACAAACTGACGCAATCTATAATAGTTTTTCTTGTTTAATCTAGGTCTCCGTCAATGATGGGTCATAATCGTGGATCACAGGGCCTCATACAAGCTGTGAATCCAGAAATTTCTGAAGATCATTGCATCAGTCATCGGTACTCTCTTGAGTCAAAAAGCCTGCCTAGTAATCTGAAATTAGTGTTTGAAGATGTGTTGAAAATTTCATTAAGTCCAGGGATGTTAATTCATGCATATTCAGGGAGCTGTGCAAAGAAATGGGAGAGCAGTATCAAGTTCTGCTCTACCACACCGATGTTTGCTGGTTGTCAGGAGACAAGGTTGTACGTCGAGTCATTGAGCTCCGAACGGCTCTTGAGGAATTTCTGAAACAAGAAGAATCTCCTTTTGCTATCAAGTTCACCGTTAAGGAGTGGCTTGCTCAACTTTGTTACTTAGCTGACATATGTGCAGAGCTGAACAGTGATAATCTGCAACTCCAGGGCCAAAACACGACTGTCATTGATGCCCATCACACTGTGACTGCATTTCTGGCAAAACTGAAACTCTGGATTCAACGCTTGGAGAAAAGAGTGATCGATCAGTTTCTCACCCTAGACCAGTTTCTTGAGGAGAAGAGTTATGATACTGGATCACTTTTACAGACCAGCAACAAAGAGATGAGCGACCATTTGAAGGGGCTTGAAACAAGCATGCAGCACTATTTCCCAGAGTGACCTGAAAACAGCCAGTCTTCAATGGATCATTCATCCCTTTTCTGTTCCTGATGAGGCCATTCATGATGATGATTTCCCTGCAAAGGTGGAGTGGATCACAATGCAAGCAAATGAAGCCTTGAAAGTCAAATTGCAAAAAAACCAAAATGCAGATTCCTTTTGGATTTCACAACTAGCTGACTCGCCAACTCTGTCCAAGAGAGCCTTGAAATTGTTGGTATTGTTCTCAACAATGTATCTGTGTGAGAAGGGGTTCTCAACCGTGCTGAGGATGAAAACAAAAAAGAGGACTCACTTGAATGTTGCAAACGATGCCAGGCTGGCACTTTCAACCACAAAGCCAAAGTGTGTGTGAAGATGGGAGAGGTATCCACTGCAGTATCTTAAGCAATACAATGGCACCCTCTATTCACATTGAAAAAGTAACACCCTCTCACGGAGTTCCATCATGTGTCTATGAAAAATGCAGTTATATGTGAAATGCAAGAATGCTGACTACGTGAACCCATACAAGGTGTCTCAAAAAAGGAGTCTGTCTTTTGCTTTTGTTTTTAAATATAACCAAATAATTCTTCAACTTCACCCACACCCCTAAACTTGTGAATAGAAGTGTTAAACATCACAGAAATATTTGTACTGCTTTGGGCATACACAGAAGTTAAAGATAATGTGTCAGCCCCAACTGGACAATGTAATATAAATACAGATTCTCAATGTATCAAATGTGACTGTATTTAATAACTGTATCCTTTCTCCTTTCCAAGTCAAAATTAATAATAGCATGAACACCCTGGAAATAGTTAACAACAGTTGTTGGGCAGAGTGCAAAAAAAACAACTCATAAGAGATTTATTCTACGAGTATGAAGATTAACCACAGGTAGGAAACAGAGTCCTGAAACCAAATATACTATGAATCGATGAGAGTAAAACTGCAAAGTATGCAGATTTGTTTCTGTGTTTGATTGTAAAACATCCATTAACAGGTACAGAGACCAGGGGAGTAAAAACACCTGCCAAGTAGAAAATTTCACATAATGTAACTTGACATTCATATACTTAAAGTGGTAAGAAATATTACAATTAAACAAGAAGCATCAACTGCAGAAACCAATTCAAAGCAATATCTGTGGAATGAGAACCATCATAAGCTTATAAGCAACCAATGATGATTATCACAGAAGGATTCTGTAATTGTAAATTAAAGAGCTCTGAACAGTCACAAAAAATACTTGTCAGAAAAAAAAAGCAGAGTCAATAAGTGCAAATATCATGATAGAATTATAAAAAAAAAAAATGTGGTGACCACCTCTCACATCCCAAGAAGATAGCCGAAATTTCCTGGACACACAGACATGCACAAAAAAAAGGCAGCATAAAAAATGGCAAAAAAGTCTACACATCTTCTTCAAGCAAGTTAAAAAATAAAATATATCTTCAGAGAGAAATGATACAGCAAAAAAGGTTTACATGTTGCAAAATGAGCAGTCATATGACTTAAAATGTCATTTCAATCCCATTGAGAATGACGTACAAGTAAAATTATGAGAAATGTAATTAAAAATCTTCCACAATAATGTAAAAATTAGCAGAGATGACTCTGTGGCAAATTAAAGTAGCCAAAAGTGAAGCAATTTAGTTCACAACAGAAGACAAGCCCAAAATTCTGCAGGTACTAATTCCAAAAGACAGATCAATTGGATTGGTATTCTGCAAGAGAGAGTATCTCCAAGATTAATACAAAATTCAAGCCACCAAAAGAAAGACAGTTTGACTCATGTAAGGCTAAATAATAGCCAACTATGAATGGTATAAAACCAACATCACTGAGGAAGATGTATCAAAAATTACTGGAACAGGATCCTGTTACGTTTTTTTATGTTCACTGAACGCAACAGAAAGACACAGATAACAGCATGTATAATTTATTACAATAAACTATTATATATGTAACAGATATAACATAAATTTTATAATAACAATGACAGATATTCAGTTTCAACCTTCAAAATTAATTACAATACAAAAATGCTACTGGCCTGTGTTCAATATAATGGTCTAGAATGAAAGTCCAGATCAGAAATCCAAAATTCCAGTCTAGGAGGTGAATTTGGTCCCACGAAGAAATTCCAAAGTTTGGATGGAGAAGTCCAGAAACAATTCACAGTCCAATAAATTTGACGAGGTTCTTTTCACGACGTTGACTTTCAGTATAACCAGTAATTCAAATGAATCACAAAGAATGACGAAATAAAATCACAGCTTCTGTAGATCTAACTCTAGTCACAAATCCAAGTTGAATGCACACACAGCAAACATTGTAAATTTCTCAAACAAAGACACTATTTCTTGAATCAAATAAAAATGAATGACTGATTCTTCTCATCTCTTTCTCGCGTCACCGTTTATTTTTATACCAGTACGCCTACTGTTTTCTTGAACAATCGCGTAACTTTCACAGTATTCCAGAGCAATCTGCACGTCTGTTTTTACATGAGACTCGTCGTCTAAACACCAAGGCCGACATACACATTCTATTTATAAACATATGATTGATCTACCTAATTCTAGAAATTTCTAAATGTTATTTTAAATGAATAACAACGTATTTTATTGTTTTAAACTTCGAAACAATAATATAAATATGGAAATATGAATAATAGTTATGGAAATCCAAACACAACACGACATGGTTGTCGTTTACATAACATTTACATAACACTCTCCCCCTTAAAAGAAAAAAAAAAGTTTAAACTTGCGAAAACTTCTTTTTTTTTTAAACTGAATAAGGTCCAAATTTTTTAGCTTGAAGTGAAGAGCCTGATGTGGGCAACAAGACTAGTACTTGGTCACCAACATTAAAAGATCGCTTCCTAGCCCTTTTGTCATAAAAGGTTTTCATCTCTTCCTGAGAAGACTTCAGGTTTTCCCTGGCAACATTAAAAGCATTGTGCAATCTGGTTTTGAAATCAGAGACATAGTTCAACAAGCTAATTTGTGAGTTATTATCCTCCAACCATTTCTCCTCAACCAACATCAATGGACCGCAAACTGAGTGTCCATAAACCAACTCAAAAGGGCTAAATCCAGTAGATTCTTGAACAACCTCACGAACTGCAAACAACAACAAGGGAACACCCTCATCCCAGTCCTTTGAATGCTCGTGGCAGTAATTTCTAAGCATAGCTTTTAGAGTTTGGTGGAAACGTTCAAGGACACCTTGTGACTCAGGATGGTATACACTGGATGAAACTTGATGGATGTTTAGTTCATGCGTGGCTTGTTGAAATAGCTTGGACATAAAATTTGAGCCTTGATCTGACTGCACAACTTTTGGAATCCCGAACATGGTAAAGAATTTGACAAGAGCCTTGACAATGTTGGGAGCAGTGATTTTTCTCAAAGGGATAGCCTCAGGGAAACGTGTAGAAGCACACATGATTGTCAAGAGGTATTCATTTCCTGCTTTGCTTTTTGGCATCGGCCAACACAGTCGATAATGACTCTTGAGAACGGTTCTTCAAAGGCAGGTATAGGCTGCAGTGGTGCTTTGGGAATCCCCTGATTTGGTTTTCCAGTCATTTGACAAGAATGGCACGTCTTACAATAGTCAACAACATCTTGGCGCATCTTTGGCCAATAGAAATGTCGTCGGATACGATCTAGGGTCTTTCTTACACCTAAGTGTTCTGACAGCACATGATCATGAGCAAGACTTAGAATATCATTCCGATAGCATTTTGGAATGACGATTTGGTGAATAACATTCCACTCTTCATCACCAGCAACGTCAGGAGGTCTGTATTTTCTCATTAACACACCTGACTTCTGGTGGTAACAAATAGGGACAGTTCCTGTTTCATTTTCATCAATGGCCAGTTGTAGAAGAGAATGAGTTTCAGGATCATTGTCCTGTTCCTCAACAAGTTTGTTACGATGAAGAGAGTTGAAAAATGACTCGGAGTCATCAGCAGAACTCAAAGTTGAGTCAGAAATCTCATCGATGCCAGACATGAACGTATCAGATAAAGGGAAATCCTCTTTAGACTCCCAAGAACGTGTTTGAGAACGAGTAACAGCACAGGCGGGGAAAACATCAGGAAATTCTTCAACGAGTTGCTCTGTACTGGGAGTAATAACAGGTGCTTCAACAACATGGACCTCTGGTACCACCTTACTACCAGCCAAATCATTTCCCAAAAGCATAGACACACCTTCAACAGGTAATGAAGATTTAATACCCACAGTCACTGGGCCTGAAACTAATTCCGAATGCAAATCCAATCTATGAAGAGGAATAGAAACGACGCCACCTTCTACACCAGAAATGAGCACACTGGCCCCAACGGATGACTTTTCAGAAAACGGAAGTACACTTTCCAAAATCAAACTCTGAAAAGCTCCAGTATCCCGAAGGATTTTAATTGGTTGTAGATGTGAATCGCCAACAAAAGAAACAAAACCTTCAGTGATGAAAGGCTTAAATTTGTCCTCAACAAGATCTTCAGGTACATCAAGAATATTGGAATCCACAGTGGACTGGACAGGGTCAAAATCATTGGAAACCAATGATGTATCCAGCGAGGGTAAAATGAAACTATGGGGTGATGGCTTGTTTTTGACCTTATAGCACTCAGAAATCAGATGGCCAGGTTTTTTACAATAAGCACATGTTTTGGATGAGAATGACATGTTTTTGATAGATGATGAGCTTTGAGAATGAGATGAAGTCTTTGTTTGAGAATCACAAGTTTGCTCTTTTCTGTCTTTGTTGACATTTGGATAATGCTTGAATGAGTCATTTCTTTGCTGTGTGATTTGTTATGCTTTTGTATGACAAATCTTTGTGAGTCAAAGCATACTCGTCTGCCAAGACAGCAGCATCATGAATTTTGGAAGCTTTTTGTTCATCAATGTAAGTTTTGAGCTCTACAGGAATACATCTTTTAAACTCTTAAACTAACATGAGTTCTCTGTGTTTTGTGTAATCATCTTTGATTTCTTTGGAATCACACCACCTGTTGAACAGAGTTTCTTTTTGCGAGCAAATTCGACATAAGTTTGGCTGTCGAACTTTTTGTAACCACGAAATTTTTGCCTGTATGTCTCCGGCACCAATTCATAAGCATTCAAAGAAAAGCAAAAGAACTGGAAACCATGTAGAAACAAGAACTAGAAAACAGTACCAAATGATCTTGACCAACACCCAAAAAAGAACTTGATAGACATAAAGGAAAAAAAAATTATCCTAGTATACTGGAAAACCAGACCCAGAAATGGAAACCTGTAAATCATCATCAGATGAAGCACTGGCATTGTAAACAGAGTTGAGAAATTAATGAGATTTGCTAATTGATCAATTATAAGTCATTAATCAGTTTCAATCAATAGATTACTTTCTGAGATCACTGCAAAAATCAACCATTTTTACAATTTATAACATTATAAATCAGGTTTTGATCCTCAAATTTCTAACAGAATACCAGGAGATGGGATATAGAAAAAAATTATAGGCCAAATATATTTTTGCCCAGCACATCACCCTGGTCCTGGAAACAAGCATCTGTGAAATAATTCATGTGCAGGGAAAGTAGAAGAACATGGGATCAAAAACATGAAACTAACAAATGCACTACACTTGAAAGAAACTGGATAGAACCAAGATGAGTTTTAATGGACAAAATGCCTAAGGATAAATTACATGAACAGTCTATAAAGTGAGCACTTAAGGAAATACCACTGTTCCCAAATCAAGGAGAAAATGGGTTTGGAAGATGAAGATGTATGGACATCCAAAATTAAAGGGCTTATAAAGCCAAAGGAGATGGATTAAGAGTTCATGAAGGAGTATTCATACACAACATCAAACAGTGTGAGGCAATCATTGAGAAATAATGTTCTAGTCATCCATTTAATAATGACAATTGATATGTGTGTGTGTGTGAATAAAAGAATAACTAATAGTTTGATCACATGTGAAGAAACAGTGTAAAAAACTAAAAAAATCCCTTCAACAAGTGAAAAATGAAAATACATGAATGAGGAACATATAAATAAGCATCGTTGGATGAGTAACACAATGAACCCAAAAAAATGTGAAGGATCCATAGACAATCAAGTATTTGAGATGACCCTAAAAAGTCCATATAAGGAAGTCATCCAGAACAGAGATCAATGAGTGAATCATAAAAAAGGCACATCTTGCTTACATCAACACTAAGACATTAAAAATATCATCAAAAGTTAACATTTTCATTACTAAAAATGTTTTTAATATATGGTAACATATTTTTACATCTAACATTCTTAATTCAGTGCTATTCTCTATAAGCAACCTTTTCTGTTTGCCTCTAGCCTTGAGGCTTCAACCTAAGTTCATGTGTTTCTATGCGATATTTCTGCAATGCTAAATGCAAATAAGTATGCAACAATCTTTCTTGAACACTGCTTTCTAGCATAGTTGGCTCTCTCTACACTAATAATAATAATTTTAAGATTAAGAAAGTAAGATACACCAGAAGTAAGGAGGAAAGATCAGAAGTGTATCTATTAAAAATACATTTTAATTACTCAAAGATGTTCATTTCTGATACAACATGTAACCTCTCTTTCATACACATAATTAGAATTCATGTTGAAGTGGGATGAGCCTCCTTTTGGAAGCACCTAAAAAGAACCCATGAAAAACAATATGCTATATTTTGGAACAGAATAGAAGCAAACTCGTGGGAAACTGCATTGAGCTTGAGCTTGTGGCAGAAAATGTTCTTGCCTGACCAACCAGCTGTTGTGTTTACCAAAATAGCAGCAGCCAAGGCCCACACTTTTCTTTCAGTTTTGTATGATTATCCAACAGTCAGTATCACCCTTTTAGTGGCTGGCAATGCTTGAACACTTAGTACGCATTCAATCCTACTGCACTGTTTGTTCCCATAGAAACTTCAGCACCCAAGATGATGTGGTGTCCAGTGGAAATATGCAACATCATCATCTCTAGAAAAAGGGTTTGCCTTATCTTCAACAATCCACTGCATACCACACCCACTGCATTTTTTTAGCTTTGCATCTCATGATGTACTTACTATTATTATTATTTATTATTTTTACATCATGGTTATGTTCATTTTCATTCTGTACACAATTTTATCCTGGATATTCAGCTTGTATCTCCTTGTGTAATATTTATTTTCTTATAATTTTAACCAATGATTATGCTAATTTATATTAAAATGCATTCATTATTTCATTAATTTTATTTGTAACTTACATTTCAACAATGCCTTGAAGTTTTAAATTTATCAACTTCAGTAAGTTCATAGCAAGTTTTAATTATTACATAATGCTTCTTCATTTGATTTTAATTCAAGGTATTGATTTATTACATTGAGAAGTTAAATATTTTCAGATTTAGCTTTGATGTATATTTGTACTTTTTACTAATTTTCAAAATGTTGTTTTCCTTTTAATTGTAGTTAGTTACTGCCCCTGTCAACAAAACATAATCAGCTGTACTTTGCTTGAACATGTGCCTTGAGTAGGTTATACCCAACAAATTAATCTATATCTTACACTTGTCTGGTTAGGCTACATTACTTTGTTAGCATGCAGATCATGCTCAAAACTAGGGTGATACAATATTCTGCATTGGCACTGGTTAGAATAAGCAGGAAAACTATTTTCCCTTGAACTTGAAAAGAGTATGACTTCTAATATGGGACCAGAGTGATAACTCACCCTTTCCTGGTGACCTTTTCCTCTCCAGAACCTGAACAAACTAGAACTAAAAAGCCCACTGATTAGCAATAACAAAATAAATATATACAGTGAATAAAAGCCTAAATATACTTTGTTCTAAAACAATAGAAAAAGTGGTTTGAAGAATATTTATCTTCCACCCTTTTTTTTAATTCTTTATGATTATCATCCATAGATTTTTTTAATTAGCCTCCTGCTATAAACAGGATTCATAGTTTACTCGTTAGAAAACAGTATACCACAATGCCAAACACCATTACACGTTCTTTCAGGATATTATGAAAGTACTTTGTTGAATAAATACTTTACCAATGGAGAATGCTACATAAACAAAGAAATCTCTCTTTTTAACCAAAGGAAAACTTCAAGTTCTAATGTGAAACTGTTATATGCTTTAAAACAAAAAATAAAATACTTTGGCAACTACTTCCACTGTGCAACCACTGAACAATTTCTTGTCAGTGAATATTTATAACTTATTATAAATTTACTTGTACAAATCCAAACTATCAAAATTGTTTATAGTTGCATAATTTAATGAACAAATTTGCTTCTCCTTCATGAAAATAAATTATACATAAATATAAAACTACTATTAAAATTCCTAAAGATGATTTCAATTGATGTTAAAACTCAATACATAAATCTGTTTACTTAGTGTCCACATAAAATAATCAATCTTACAATCAGCCACTGGCAATGAATCTTCATCCAACTCATCATCTGTTACAGGAAGGTTAAGTTCCTCAAAATCTGAATCAAAATCAGTCTGATGATGGTTGATTTCAAGGTCAGGAACAGCCATTCTCAGGATTATGCTTTCACATATCCTTTGGTTACAAACAAAGAAAGAATAGTTATGCTTTTTAATTTTACTAATTTATGAACACAGAATTAAGGCAAATTTGATCAATTCTCTTTCTAATAATATTTTTACAACCTCAAAAAGAATAGCAACAAATAGTTCCAGATTATATTAAGTTAAATTGTTCAATAAGTGCAAAGTAATGCAAATGGCAAAATGCTTAATTCTGAAAATGAGAAAAATTTAAGAAACAATAAATATAATTAGTTATGAAATTAAGAAAAAAAAAGATTGACTCAACAGCAAGAAAACAGTATGCATAATTACCTCCAAGAAAACACACTCCAAAATCCAGCATTACAGTTGTTGAGACAAAAATCAAAGAAGTTCAACATTTCAAATCTCTGGGCTTATCAATAATTTTAAACGGTAAGTGGATGGAGGAGATTAAAAGGGGAATAATGCTTGTTAAGAATGCTTTTGAAATATGAAAGTAATACTGACAAACAATAATACAACAAAACAGGTAAGTAAAAACGTTTTACAACATAACACTGAGCTCATATATATGTACAAATATAAAACATTGACAATAACAAAGGAGGTAAAGAAAACATGAAGCAACCGAAGTGTGGTTGCATAGACTAAGAAAAAAGCAGTAAACAAGAAATGTAAAAGTCAACACAAGATGCAACATCATCAAGAAAATAAAAGAGAGACAAAGTACATAGGTCTTGCAATAAAGAAAGAAAAGATGAAACATGTTGTAACAACTGGAAAGAGAAGCAATGAAAGACAAAGAATAAAGATGTTTGATGAAATCACAAAAAGATTAGGAACTGCAAAAACAACAGACCTGTTGAAGAATACCAGAAACAGACAAATGAATGCCTTCATGGAGAAATACACTGCAGAACAAGAATGCACACAAAATTTGTATAAATATATTAAACATATATTTTTAATTTTTTTTTTTATTATTTGTTTTATCTATGAACAAACCAATTATTTTGCCTACTGATGAATGAAGATTAAGCATACTTTTAAATAAATGAATATTAGAAGATAAGCAGCTTGTTTAAAGCTCCTGTTAGGTAGTATTAAATGTCAAATAGTAAACTACGTCCATGTCTCTTTACTAAGGAGTGCTAAATGTTATAAAACAATATAAAAGCCCATTCAAGAATGTTATGCCAAGCTTTCTCATACTTTCTACACACAAGCAAAGTGATTGATTGATTGATTTAGTGTTTTATGGCACAAAGCAACGAGGCTATCTGCGCCAAACAACCGGTAAAAATGTAGTAAAAGACATAAATGGAAATGAACGTAAAACAAAAAAAAATATAAAACCAGTGTTGACACCTAGTCTACAAGGTTAAGATAGAAGGCAAAGTGTAAAAAGTTGTAAGGTAGGTATTCTATCAAAAAGGTATAATCATAACCCGCCAGGAAGACTAACAGGCAGGTACAAGACCCACCGTCAGTCACCTGAAGTTGGTCTTTCCAGTCCTGGTTCTGGGTTATGTGTCATATCAACTAGTATCAAAATGTAAAAGAATAGAAGTATTAAAAAACACACAGCAAAAACGCAACAATGAGTAACCAAATGTTCAGTAAAAAGAGAAAAGTCACGTAAATGGAGTAAAATTTGTAAAGGAAAATGAAGGTAAAAACAAAACAGCAATTAAAACAGAAAATGGTGTAAAAACCAATGGTGACACCCAGTCTTCAAAGTTATAAACTATTTACTCTAGCATAATAAGAATGATCATAACCTGCCAGGAAGACTAACGAACAAGTTCAAAAACCACCGTCAGTCACCTGAAGGTGGCCTTTCCAGTCCCGGTTCTGGGTTATGTGTCATAGTAGCTAATATCAAAATGTAATGGAATAAAAGTTTAAAAAGACACTCAGCAAAATCATAATAAAGAGTAGCCAAATGTCCAGTAAAAAGATAAAAGTCAAGTAAATGGAGTAAAATGTGTAAAGGTAATTAAAGATAAAAACAAAATGGCAATTAAAACAGGAAATGGTGCAAAAACCAATGACGACATCCAGTCAACAAAGTAGTAAAGGCCAACCTGTAGCAGAATGGGAATGATCATAACCCACCAGGAAGACTAACAGGTAGTATATAAACCACTGTCAGCCACCTGAAGTTGGTCTTTCCGTCCTGGTTCCGGGTTATGAGTCAATATGGCCAGTACAAAAAGGTTGTAAAAGCACGAAATGATATGCAGCGAAAGTATAACAGTAACTCGCCAGGAAGACTAACGAGTAGTTCAAACAGACAGTTCAAACAGAAGCATTAGTCACCTGAAGTTGGCCTTTCCAGTCCTGGTGTCGAGTTATTTAATGTTCTGGCTATTGTTTAATGTCGCATTGAATGAGAGAGAATAAAACTTTAAAAAGGAGCCACAATTAAAAAGGTGTAATGAATAAAGATACCACACTTAAAGAAGATTAAAAAGATTAATGGCCATTAAAAAATTAAAAACGTTATCAAGGTGAACAGAGTCACCATCACCAATAACTCTGTCCAATGTTACAGATTGACGCTGGGAAAAAATATGTTTAAAGTATTGCCGTCGTTGAGGATTGTAACGATGGCAAGAAAGTAAAACATGGCTGATAGTGATTTGAGTGTTACACAAACTACACATTGGTGCATCAGTTCCAGATAAAAGAAAATGATGAGTTAAAAAACTGTGACCAATGCGTAGCCTAGTGAGAACAACTTCTTCCCTCCGAACTTTACGGAAGCTAGATGGCCAAACTCCAATTTTGGGTTTAATTTGAAAAAGTTTATTGTCGCGTTGATCACTCCAAGTGGACTGCCAACTGGCACGGAGCCGAGCTTTGAAGACAACACCATAGTCCATGTATGGAATAGGCATAGGGGTGATGGAGCTGAGGCATACATATTTAGCTGCCATGTCTGCAAGCTCGTTCCCATGAATACCAACATGGCCTGGTATCCAGAAAAACTGAATTGAAGTAGCTGCTAATGAGAAATGGGCCAGTCGGTTTCGAATATCTGCTAGAATAGGATGTGAGCTAATGTGAGGTGATTCCAAGGCAAGAATAGAACTAAGCGAGTCAGTATAAATAGTGCAGTTGGAGTACTGCTCAGCTGCAATATGATCAAGGGCAAGAGATATTGCATACAGTTCAGCAGTGAACACAGAAGCTGTAGAGGGGATTCTGTGTGCAACTACTGACCCACAGCAAACCATAGCAGAGCCCACTGAATTTCCTGATTTGGAACCATCTGTATAAATGGGAACTGAATGATTGTTTGAAAGATATTCATTGAATAAAAGACGGTACTTCCAGTCTGGAGTATCCGCCTTTTTTAGGTGATTGAAGGAAAGGTCACACTTGGGGGCTGTAATAAGCCATGGTGGGATGCATCGATATGTGGAATCTGCAATGTTATCCAAGGACAGACCCAATTCATCCAATTGCGCCCGGATGCGAAGGCCAAACGGAGCAATGACAGATCGTCTGTTCTGAAAAAGTACTGCCCACCGAGGAAGGAAAACACATTCCCAGGTGGGATGCTTTGGTAAGGAACGAAGTTTCAAAGTATATTGTAAAGACAGTTGCAAACGACGGTGTAGAGAAGGTTCATGAGATTCAATGTATATGCTTTGAACTGGAGAGGTACGGAAAGCTCCGGTGCAGAGTTGAAGACCTTAATGATGAATGGGGTCCAGTATCTTTAAGGCCGAGGGTCTGGCAGAGCCATAGACCGTTGATCCATAGTCAAGTTTTGATCTAATAAGAGCACGATATATCTTTAACATTGAACGGCGATCTGCCCCCCAACTGGTAGAAGAGAGGACACGAAGGATGTTCAGTGTTCTGGTGCATTTGACCCGAAGCTGCTTTAAGTGTGGTATAAAGGTCAGTTTACGATCAAAGATAAGCCCCAAGAACTTTGTCTCTGGGACCAATGGCAGCAAAACTTCACCGATATGAAGTTCAGGATCAGGGTGAATACCTCGTCAATGGCAAAAGTGCATGCATACAGTTTTGGAAAGAGAGAAATTAAAGCCATTCGCAAGAGTCCACTTCTGTACACGACTGAGGGCAGTTTGTAGTTGCCGCTCAATATATCTCATGTTTGATGACTGACATGAGATGTGAAAGTCGTCAACATATAGCCCATTCATAACGGTGAGAGGGAGTTGTTCAGTGATGGCATTTATCTTTATACTGAAAAGTGTGACACTCAATATACAGCCTTGAGGGACTCCAAGTTCCTGTACAAAAGAACGTGAAAGTGCCGAACCTACACGAACTTGGAATCTCCTGTTCATTAAAAAATTTTTAATAAACATGGGTAGATGGCCACGTAACCCATATGTATGGAGGTCTCGCAAAACGCCATACCTCCATGTTGTGTCGTAAGCCTTCTCTATGTCAAAGAATATCGATACAAGGTGTTGGCGGTTGAGAAAGGCCTCTCTAATAGATGTTTCAAGACGAATTAGGTGGTCTATGGTGGAGTGCTGTCAACGGAACCCACACTGGGTGGGTGAGAGGAGGTTGTTTGATTCAAGGAACCAAACGAGACGAGCATTAACCATCCTTTCTAAGGTCTTACAGAGACAGCTCGTCAGAGCAATTGGACGATAGTTTGAAGGAGTCTTTGGATCTTTCCCTGGCTTAGAGAAAGGTAAAATGATAGCCTGGCGCCAGGCATCAGGAAAAACATTCTCCTGCCAAATCCGGTTGAATATAGTCAGTAGGACATCAAGAGAATCAGGAGAGAGATGGTGTAGCATGTCATAATGAATATCATCAGGTCCAACAGATGTACTGGCAGACCGATGAAGGGACATTTTTAGTTCCACCAGGGTAAAGGGACTATTATAGTCAAAGAAACAGTCAATTTGAAAGGTAAGAGGTGATTGTTCTGCCCGAGTCTTGATGGCCAGGAAGGTGGAGGAACAAGCAGAAGTGCTAGATACCCGCCAAAAGCTTTCACCTAGAGTGTTAACGATGTTTCGGACATCAATCACCTCCTGACCATCAGAGAGCAAGATCGAGAGGGGAACAGAAGTGTAGTGCCCATTAACCTTTCGAATCTTGTCCCATACGATCTTGGAACTGGTGGTAGAAGATATGCTGGTTGTGAACTTAATCCAAGATTCCTTCTGGCTTTGACGTCTTACCCACCTAGCATGTGCTCAGGCCCACTGGAAAGCAACCCGATTTGAAAGTGTGGGATATCTGCGAAAAGTGTCCCAGGCCCGTTTTTGAGCCTTCCGTGCTAAGTTGCAAGCAGAATTCCACCATGGACGAGGATATCGTGGGAAACGTGTCGAGGTTTTAGGAATACACTGAGCAGCTGCATGTATAATACAATCAGTTACCGCTGCAACACAGTTGTCTATTGATGGCTGATTTACGATGACAGGATCAAGTTCTGCGAGAGCAGTGAAAGTGGACCAGTCTGCCTGATCCAGCTTCCACCGGGGCACGTGGGTAGGGTGGCATCGACCACGGCCAGTCTCTCTCAAAATGATCGGAAAATGATCACTGCCTAGTGGATTACTGTCAACCCTCCATGAAAAATGGGAAAATAATGAAGGGGAGCAAACTGAGAGATCAATGGCAGTGAATGACTGACTTGGTGCATGAAAGTAAGTGGAAGAACCAGTATTGAAAAGAGAAAGATCGTGATCAGAGAGCATCTGCTCTACAGATCGACCCCTCCCATCAATAACAGCACTTCCCCAGAGGAGATGGTGTCCATTAAAATCCCCCAGGATTAGAAATGGAGATGGTAACTGTGCAACGAGAGCATCCAGGTCTGATTGATCATATGTCTCTCCAGGGAACAGGTACAGAGAACAAACAGTGATGGTACGACCCAAGGAAATACGGATGGCTACGGCCTCCAAGGGTGTATTGAGTGACAAAGACAGGGTAGGCACATGTTGATCAACCAAAAGTGCCACCCCTCCATGTACTCGACCATCACACAACTTGTCATTTCTGTACAGAGAAAACTGCCGAATGGAGACTGTATCAGCAGATTTGAGAAATGTTTCTTGTAGAGAAAGACAAACAGGATGGTAGGAAGCAATCAGCGTTTCGATATCATCCAGATTAGAACGTAAACCTCGACAGTTCCATTGTATCAAGGTGGCCATTTTTAAGGATGGGCAGGTGAAGTGGTTGGAGAACCCTTCGGTTTACGACCTCGTCTTTTGTCTTTACTGTCTTTCTTCGGAGGAGGTCTATCAACCTCCATGGATCCTGCTCTGGGTCGAGTGGGCAGGTTTTTGTTATTGGAAGAGGAATCAAGCGACTGAGGACGCGGACGAGTAATTGTTTTGTTTATTGTGGTGGGAGAAAATGATGTATCAGAAGAAATGCCTGTATTTGAAACTGAAGGACATGGATCTTGAGGTTTGTTGGAAGTTATGGGAGGAACAGAGATGGGTGTGGAAGTCGATTCATCTACTGTTTTAACTACGGAGGGCAAAAGGCTTTTCATTTGGTTTGAAAACGATTCTTTTGGAGGCACAGAGAGATCTGTCTGCACTTCCACTGTAGTTGTGGAATGGAGTGCAGCAGCATATGTCCGAGATGGGATTGTGGACATCAATTTCCGAGCCTCAGGATAACTAATGTTATGTGTCGTTTTCAAACGCTGCACCTCTTTTTCCTCCAACCATTTTGGACAAGAATGAAAGTAAGAGGGGTGAGAACCATTGCAGTTGACGCAATGTGGGTTTATGTCACAATCATAGGCATCGTGGTCCTTGCCTCCACAATGAGCACATGTCAGGGAACCACGACAAGATGTCTTTGAGTGGCCGAATCTCTGACATTGAAAACATCGAAGAGGGTTTGGAATGTATGGCCGAACCCTGCAAATGAGATAACCTGCTTTGATGGTGGCAGGTGCTCGTGGTGAAGTGAATGTTAAAACAAGGGTATTTGTTGGCAGTGTAACTTCATCTTTGCGAGTGGAGATGCGCCTCACTGCAGAAACTCCTTCAGTGGAAAGACCGGCGAGAATCTCCGATTCAGGAACATTCTTCAAATCCCTTTCAACAATAACTCCTCGTGAAGTATTCAAAGTAGCATGGGGTGTAACCTCGATAGGTATATCGCCAATTACCTTTGATTTCAAGAGGAGTTCACTGTGTTGGAATGTGGATGTTTCAACCAGTATGTCACCAGATCGAAGCTTCTTTACTGACTTTGGAGAGCCAGCAAGTCCCTCGAGCCTCTTTTGAATAAAAAAAGGGGACATTTGCCCTAAAGATTTTTCTGAAAGAGAATGCAATATCAGAAAATGAGGTACGTGTGTTACTGAAGTTGGAGATTGCTGTTCTGAGTATTCGAGACGTGGTCGCTTACCCATTGACTGTTTTTTTACAATTTTAATTAAATTTTTTGAAGGATCCATAGGAAAGTGAAAAGTTTTGGTACTCACTGACCCCACCCACCATGGAGCCCTACAAGGGGACGCACTACAAAGTCACGCAAGGACAATGCAGCAACGCCAGGGTTTCGTGAGCACTATACCCAAACACCAGCATCAGGCACAATGTCCACAACACCCGTTGAGAACTTCCAACACTGGTACTTGGTTGGCTCTAGCCCAGGTGGACCAGCCGATTGACCCAAGGGGGGCCACCCAAGGGCCGCCCGTCTACAGGAATTCGAGGCCAAAGTGGTGTGTTAGGGTTGGACCCCTCAACCACCAGGATCCTCTCCTCCCCTTCACGGGTCGCCACGCACGGCAAACACGTGGGTGGATGTTTAGATCCCAGAGAAGGTAACCAGACAGAACAGAACCTTCCCTGGGAGGTCCCCTCACCACGTACAGGAATCCACTCCGAGGGGCACAAGCAAAGTGAAATCAATAATTACTGCAAAATGAGCTTTCCCTACTGGCAGAATAATGACACTGATAAAACTTGAAAAACACATATAAATCCAGGCTAACAATGCAGATAAGGCATCACTCTCACCTTAAAGGCTATTGAATCAATGTCTCACATGACATCATTAGCAAGATTCCAAATTAGACTGTAAGCTTGAAGGTCTGTCTAACAGATTATAACACTACTACCATCATCATTGTGTGGTTATAGCAGTGGAAGAGAAACCAGGATCAACATTGCTGAATTCCCACTTGATACAAAAACAGGCTTTGAGGCAATCATAAAAACCTTTGTCAGCAGGTTCAAACCTGGAATATACCTACTAAAGAGTGTAGTTACTATTCTTAGTGGGAAAATATTCAGAACAGGTATTAAAAATGAAAGGATAGGTTGTAGCTGTATTAATTACTAGGATATACATCATGAAGCATGAAAGATGTCAATCAAAAAGTATCACTTAGTACTGTTTTACTGCAAGGATCACCAAACTCAGTCTTATTCAACATCTACACAATGAGTACAGCCTGCCCCATCATGCCATGTCAAGATCTTTGCTGATATCTTTCTGGTATACAGCACAAACTCCATTAAAGTTGAAATTGAAAGCAAAATGCAACCTTAGCAAAGTTAAAAAATGGTACAATAACACAGGAATAATCATCAGTCTTATCAAAACCTCAGCCATGTGCTGCACACTAAACAAAAGACATGTTGATGAGGGCAAACCATTAACATTCTTTACAGGCACTGCTATCCCTCTGGATGAAGTATTGAAGTACCTTGGATAACTTTTGTACATTAAACTACAGGGTGGTCGGTAGAAAAGCAGAAAATTTGTCAAACAGCTATTTATTTTTACAAAGTTAAAACAAATCAAAATATAAATGAGTAAGCACGTATTTTATGATATTAAAATCATGCATTTTATTCATGATGTAAAGAAGTCAAAATAGAAATGAGTAAGCACACATTTTATTCATGATCTCATCTGACCCTCAAATTTTCTGCTTTTCTAGCAACCACCCTGTATGATTGTTAGAACTACAAAAGGTATTTGTGCTCTGAAGATTGCATCATAAAATAAATATACAGCACTGACTCATAAGTAGCACTGCATAAAAGATGAATGGTTTATCCCCAAATGAATAGCAAAAAACAAAGCACTTGCATGGTAAGACCATCACCCAAATAAATGTTGCAAGCCTGAGAATGTAAAGTTGAGCAAAAACATTGATGTCTTTACATAAGACATCCCTTTATAAAGTTCATCATATCCTCACTGGTAGGATATCAATCTCCTATGCAACAGTGAAAGATCTTCACTGACATTCAAAGGGAATGATACTTGTGGAAAACAATATGGAATTCTTTGATAGATTGTTTAGGCAGAATATTCATGATGAAACTTGGTAGAATGAACAGCAACTGCCTGTTGTGGAGATACAACAGGCAGTTACCATCCATTCTACAAAGTTTCATCAATATATGAAATGTTGCATCTAGAGATAAAAAAGGAAACTTTTTATGTTATCCAAGACCAACTATAAAACTGAATAAATGTGGAATAAATTTCTTGGCAATGGCTGATGCTCTAAATTTCCTGAAGAATAAAGATTTTGTTCTTTTCTTTCAAGGCTACATATAAAAACCTTCTGTGTGGTTCAACTATAATTATTAAAAGTTGGTAGTTAATTTGCTAATTCACTCTAATATCCATTTTTAGAAAGAAACTGCCCATAACAAAATAGTACATTTCATTAGAAGTTGTTTGATTCTTTACTGTTATCAAAACATAAATGTACAAACTTTGTGTGTGTGTGTATAAGCACGTGTGCACGCATGTGTGTGTAATTTATTCTTGATGGCTGTTGTGCAGGCCTACTTAACTTTTAAAATATGCAGTCTAGCACACATTATGTGATTCTTATCAACTAAATTATTGCTGCAACATTCAGTCCATTTATAAAGTTGGACAAATACTTTTTCCATTTTTTGTTCACCTATTTTTTACTTGTTTCTAATGTTATAATTGTCATAAAAAACAAAACACAAATCTTCCATCAGTGCTGAAATTAACCTATTAATTGCTTTTCACCATCACATATGTATTTTATATTGAACATGAGTGATTAGTCACTTCTTGATAATGAAAATTACAAGAATATAGTATTCTCAGTTCCACTGATTTTCCTTATTTCAATTGTATAAAAACTGAAGGACAATTAGAAGCTAGAAAAGAAAAAGCATTATTGAGCAAAGTCAACATTCTTCTCAGCAGAAACTATGCTTCCTATAACAATTTGCATACCACTGGCCTAGTGAAAACTCCCATTAAATTCCACATAAATTATGTGAAATTGCAATACTGTAATAATGACCATGTTGCAAATGTAACTTGTACATTCATGCATGAGATATTTCATTCTTCAGTTAGGAGGCAAATCAAAATGCACCAGGAAAGTGGGGAGGATAGGAAAAATATGTATAGAGGTGAATGTATATCAGAAATATATTTTTTAATTAAGGAAGGTGTTCAGCATCTAGTGGTGCGAAGCAACTGGGCTAACTGCACCAAATAACCAGTAGAAATGTAATAAAGTAAAATAATTAAAATACATAAAAAGAAACCATACTAAAACAAAACAGAGTCCAATTTTCAAATAGAAATCTTAGAGTAAATTAAAAAGACCAATAACCCTTAAAAATTTAAGAAACACAACTGAAATGGACAGTATCACCATTGTCAATGATACTGTTCAATACCAAGGGTGATTCCATGGTAAAAATGTTTAAAATGGTGCCTTCACTCTTGATCATAACAATGGCATGATGATAAAATGTGAGCTATTGTGACCTGAGTGTCACACAGAAAACACACTGATGCATTAGTACCAGATGAAAGAAAATGAGTTAAAAAACTGTGACCAATGTGTCGTATAGTTAGGACAACTTCCTCTTTCCCATCCTTACAGAAGCAAGATTGCCAAAGTCCAACAAAGGGTTTTATTTGGAAAAGCTTGTTTTCATGTCGCTCACTCCAAATCAACTGCTGACTGTCATGAAGCCGAGCACTAAATACAAAACCACAGTCCATGAATGAGTCAGGTCAACAGATTTAGCTGTGATGTCAGCCAGCTCATTTCTGTGAATACCAAAGTGGCCTTGAGGTGTGGAATAAAAGTCAGCTTATGATCAAATACAAGCCCAAAGAACTTTGCCTCAAGGACTAACTTCACCGAGATGGAGCTCGGGATCAAGGTAAAAACACCTTTGAGGCAGAAGTGCATGCAAATAGTTTTAGAGGGCAATAAGGTAAAACCATTTGCTTTGATCCACTACAGTAATCAATTGAGAGCACTCTTTAGCTGCCATTCAATAAACCTCATGTTCAACAACTGACATGAGATGTAGAAGTTGTCAACATAAAATCAGTTTGCAACTGTAGAAGGGAGTTGTCCAGTGATGACAAAATTTTTTACAATTGAAAGTGTGACACTCAAAAATGCAGCTCTAAGGAATTCCAAGTTCCTCTGGGAAAGAACAAGAAAGCGTTAACCCCACATGGACTTTGAACTGCTGATCCATAAAAAAAATGTTTTATAAAAATAGGTAAATGGCCATTCAACCCATAAGAGTAGAGGTCTCGTAAAATGCCATACCTATACGTAGTATCATAAGTTTCTCAAGGTAGAGAAAATAGAAAAATATTTCTCAAGAAAGGCTTCCCTGATTGATGTTTCAAGTTGAATCAAGTGGTCCACGATGGAACGCTGTCATTGAAACTCACACTGGGTGGGTGAGAGGAGGTTGTTTGGTTAGAGGAACCAAATAAGATGAGCATTAACCATCCTCTCTAAGATCTCACAGATACTGCTCGTCAAAGCAATTGAACAATAGTTTGAAGGTGTATTTCCACACTTGGAAAAGGGGAGGACAGTAGCTTTGTGCCAAACATCAGGAAAAGCATCCTTGTGCCAGATCTATTTAAAAATAACCAAAAGAATAGTAAGAGAGGCAGGAGAGAGATGGTGCAGCATCTCATAGTGAATATCATCAGGTCTGACTCATGTACTGCCAGACTGATGAAGGGCAAGCTTGAGTTCCACTAGTGCAAGTAGGTGATTATAGTTGATCAGCCTGAAAGGAAAAATGCAATTGCTCTGCAAGAGTCTTGATGACTAAGAAGGTGTAGAATGAAGCATAAGTGTTAGTTGCATATGAAAAGCTTTCACTGAGAGTACTGGTGATGCTCTGGGCATCGGCAACTTCCTGTCTATCAGAGAGCAAGATTGAAAGGGGAGCAGAAGTATACTGCCTATTAACCTTTTGAATCTTGTCCCATATAACTTACAGGGTGATAGAAGATATGCTGGTTGTGTACTTAAGAGTCCTTCTGACTTTGATGTCATACCCACTGAGCATGTGCATGGGTCTGCTAAAAAGTGATGCAATTTAAAAGGAAACAGATAGAAAGAACAACTAGCAATGGTACGACCCAAGGACACAGGAGTGGCTACAGCCTCAAACGGTGTAGAATGGCAAAGACAGAGCAAGCACATGATAATCAACCAGATTTATGATTTACATAAATTATCATTAAATTTTCGATGAGAAATAAAATAAAAGCAAAATTAATTATATCATATTAAAACTTATGAACTGATGGAAAAAGGTTTTCATTGTAGAGACTTAATCTTGCTTCTCTATATAGTCAATACATAACATGATGTTTTACAGTTAACTTACGCCCAGCAGCAACTGACCTCAAAGGTCGTAATCAGAAGAGATAACTGTTTGCTTTACTTCTTGATTTATTGTTCTATATTTTAAGATAAACAAGTTTCATAATGTATTTATAAATAGTAATAATCTATATACATATATAATAATTAAAATGTGACTAAATATTACACAATGCTAATCCACTAAAACTCAGCCAAGATAGGGAAGACTAACGGTCAGTCTTACATTATTTAGTACAGTAAAATGAGTTCACCTTTACTGCATCAATGCAAATTATGTAATGTAGCTGGTACAAATGGAATGTCAATATAATAGGAAGAATATAATGTTATGAGACTTGAGCTACTTAGACTAAACATTTGTATTTTTGTGTTATAATATGTAGTCATTTTTGCATGAGAAAAAGCATTATCTATGTTTATTTAGTATTTTTTGCAATGATTATGAGGTTGGTCAGTTGACAGATCCCACAGAATTAGGGTATAGAAAATAAAATATAAAACCTTACCGAAAACAAATATTTCAAATGCATTTAGGAGGTTGTAAGAGATTATGCAAACAATATTTGAGATTTTTGGGACAAAGAAAGTTTTTAATCGCAACAAGAAATCACTTTGCACCTGGACTAGTAATGAAAGGCTCAATATTTTCAAAAACAAAGCAGAATGTGAATACTAATTATAGTTGTAAGTGTGTTAATGGCATTAAAATCAATACTTGTGACTAAATCAATGATTGAAGAACTTTTGCAAATGCATAATAAAGTATACACTCTCAGTTTCTCAAAAACATTTTTAGTATTTTCATGAAAAAAAAAAATTAATTTGAGGAATGAGCATACCAACAATTTCCGTTTCTTTAAAACAAATAAAACATGGTTGAAAAAACCTTAATTTTTATAAATTAAAATCCTGAATTTCAGCAAAAAGAATTACAAGTGTAGCAGTAACACAAAAAAACTAAGCACATTTATAAAATTCACAGGACTTACAATACCTTCTTGAAGTCTTCTAACAACATTAGAGTACATCATGATATGAGTAACATCACTATCATGTTGCTTTACCAAAGACTACGCACAGTATATACATATATATAAAACCAGTTGAATAAGTTAAGTGTTTTTCACCACTACAGGGAAAGAATGTTTCATGTTGAAGATAAATGAGTAAGGAATACTGTGACTATAAATACACAGTACTAACTAAATATACCTGACAATTGTGCAATTCTTTATCACTCTGTTTACCTAAATATACTAAAACAAGATACATAAATTGATAAACATGTACTCCCAGCTCCATCTGAGCTTGTATATACTGTAGATGTTGACTTACACCTGCCATACAGTGAGTATATTTTGCATTAGAAACAGTAACAATGTGTAGCTGTGAGTCACAACAGATGAAGACAAACAAAATAACAGACAGAAAAGACCACCTCCCTCACTCAAGCTCATGCATATTAACGAAAAATACAGGGTGGTCGCTAGAAAAGCGGAAAATTTGTCAAACAGCTATTTATTTTTACAAAGAATAACTTTTACAAAGTTTTTTAAAGGCATATGTTATATTACACTCATAGATGCTCAAAATGTCGTCTGTGATATTAAAAATCATGCATTTTATTCATGATGTACAGAAATCAAAATAGAAATGAGTAAGCATGCATTTTATTCATGATCTCATCTGACCCTCAAATTTTCCACTTTTATAGCGACCACCCTGTAGTTTTGAGTAATAATTACATTCAACAGATGTCCAGCAACATATGCATATAAAGTACATAACCACATCAATTTAATGCACTGGACCAAATAACAATTTCAAAAACTTTAATAGGTTCTTTAACTTAATTTGCTTTTCTATAAATCACTATATAATTTCAATCAAATATTCAATGTAAGAGTATTCTTCATTCTAGTATTAATAAGATATTCCTGTTTTCCACAGTATTTTCTTAAAAGAAAAGGCAATTTGACAATTTTCTAAAAGTGAAACATTATGAAAATATCTATTAAAAATTAAGTAGCTAGCCAACTCTTCCAAATATCTTTGTTTATCACTTTAATTGGTGATCTTATTTCAAAACACAAGTTATTATAGAATTTTTAACAGGGAGTGACCTCTCTAAAAGAAACTATAGACTCAGTCACAAAGTAGAACACAGAGCTTCATATACACTCACAGCCAGTCTCTGGATATGTACAGTGCCCTAAATCATGTAGTTCAGGATGAAATGCAGACAGACTTTTGGGCATTGCCTTTCCAATTTTTTGCTCTTAAAGCAGATGAAGCAACTGATGCAGGAAACACCTTTATACTGATTATTTATATCGGGTATCTTTCATCATTAGGTGAGGTTACAAATTGATTCCTTACTGTGCATGAGCTGACCAACACTGGGGCTGATTCTATCTACAACACAATGCACTCAGTCATGGCAGATCAAGGATTGTTTGATGTTGACTTGGTTGACTGATAGTGCAAATGTTATGGTGGGTATAAAAAGAGGTGCTGCTACAAAATTTAAAGAGGAATGCCTCTGGATAATAACAAGTCATTGTTTGGCACACAGATTACAGTTGACAGCTGTAAAGGCAGCAAACCAGATGCCATACCTTGTAAAGTACATTTCAGTTTTGAACCAGTTTGCAAAAAGCCTGAAATATTCTCCCAAGTTGCATCAGGTTCTGGAAAAGAACAAAACATTGCATCGAGAGAAAAGCAACAAAATCAAGCAAGTGTTCTTCACATGATGGCTCTCTTTTAATGATTCTGTCCAAGCACTAGTCAACTGTATTGCTGCCTGCAGGTTGTAGCAATGAAACGTGGTACTCCAGGGTGAGCCTTGAGACAAGGTCTTGTCCAGCAAATGTCATATTACAGCTTTGTCATGATGAAATTTTTTGGCTGACACAGTTGGCATTCTTGGACTTTTATCAAGATTTCTACAGAGAGCTGATTTATCTTATGATCAGGCTAAAGCAATTATTGATGGGTCAATTCTGTTAATTCAGTGGCTGGTACACATCCCTGGTCCTTACACACAAACTGCACTGAAGAAACTCCCACAAGCTCCTGATGCCAGTGGTTACATTTCTTACAGAGGCCATGACAAAGATATTTATAAACAACATGAAAAGTACAGATCAGCTGAGTCATTTGTTGAAGAGGTGGTCACAAGACTACAAGTAACATTCCCAGACATTAACATCATGTCATTTTTTTCAATATTTAGCGCATGTCACAGCAGAGCAGTATCTGATGAGGATGATCTCAAGAAACTCATCCAGCACTTCTCTCCTTTTGTCAAAAAATGCTATTAAGGAACGTAATGGAACAGTATGCTCACAAAAACAGAAACATGAAGAACTCCTTCAATGAATACATCCACCAGACCCTTCAAACTTTTCCAAATCTGTCTCAGCTTGCAGCAATTGGATTAATAATTCCAGTTACATCTATTGACTGAGCAAGGAATTAGCAAGTACAACAGCATCAAAACAGATGCCAGGAGCAGTCTGTCTGTGGCCAAGACAGAAATGTTACTGAACTTATCCATGGAGTCCAAACCTTTAGATCATTTTAACTTTGACTCTGCATTCAGATACTGGGTCACTAACAAAGACAGATGTGAGAACCATTGCTTGTTGAAGAAATGTGATTTGGAGCTTCAAGTGTCCACTTTTACCACATATTCTGTTGAGAATGATTTGGCTGAAGAGCTACCATTGGATTTATCTACTTACTAGTCATGCTACTGTATTCTAGTTTTAAGTCAGTTTTTTGTTTATGTGTTATTTTGAAAAATGTATCTCTACTTTCCTCTTTATCATGTTCATTTTGTTATTTTGTGTGTTTTGGCAGGGAAGATTGCTGGATAATAAAAAACAGAACAAAACTTAACATCTTGTAGATTTTCACATAATTAGAACTATTTTTTACTGGATGGAACTGATGCATATTAAAAGTCATGCACCACACAGTTTTTGATGACCTAAAAATTGGGCCAAACAACTGTCACTATGGCTGAAATAAAATTACTTTGTTAAGCCACTGTGGCTAAGAGAGTTATTTTTCTAGAAAAGCCCAGGTACTAAATTCACTTCTTGAAAGTTAGTGTACATACACAGTGCATTGAATGTTATACAATATTAACGTCACATTATATAATCACTGCCAAGTAATTTCCAAACAGTAATATCAAAATATTTTTCAGTACAAAACAGAAAAGCTTTGAA
Source organism: Carcinoscorpius rotundicauda (assembly GCA_011833715.1). Lineage (NCBI taxonomy): Eukaryota > Metazoa > Arthropoda > Merostomata > Xiphosura > Limulidae > Carcinoscorpius > Carcinoscorpius rotundicauda. Next base: position 37,626,950 of record CM022401.1, read on the forward strand.
AATGATACAGTAATTGTGAAAAATCTTTTAAGACAATTCTGTAATAATTCATTTGGCCATACTGAATTCTCAATGCCATTACATATATTGCTTTGTATTCTATCTATAAGGTGCTTTATTTGAAGGGAATACAGTTTCTGTAAGAACAATTGCTGATGTTTTTAAATTGTTCTTCATCCTTTAATAGCCTACATGTGTTTTGTCTCATCCATCTATACGGATGATAAGGTCAAATTCAACATTTTGGAATTGTGGATAATCAGCTTACTTACTTTCACTTTCAGATCTTCCATAAATGTCACATTACTTCCCACACCAGACAGAACATTTATCATATTTTAATTGCTTGCTGAAGATACTCAACTGAATTACCTTTAATTCCTTACATTTATCATCCTTTTTTGACACTTAGAAACCTTCAGAAATCTTCCGATCTTAATTTTGAATCTGATCATAAATCTTAGAATGGTATTAAAGATTTTTCATTTACAAGCCACCTTGTCTTTATACACTTTTTCTCTAAAAGTAAAATTACATTAGCCAGTAGCAAAAATCCCATCTACACCAGAATGAAAATTTGAGGCATTTAATGATGTTTTTTCACCATTAAAGCCATATTTATTTATATTTTAATACAGAACTACCTGCTATGCTAACTAGATCTGTTTGAAAAGAAGCATTTCAAAAGCAAAAAAAACAAACAAACTAGTCAACAACAAAACCTCGGATATTATAGGTTATTTTCAAATTATGAGAAATGCACTCATTTTCAGGTTTTTTCAAATTATGGGAAGTACACTCAACCAGAACTGACCTACAGATTGTAAGATTGTTAGAAAACATACAGTAATAAACAGAATTTATATTCCATCATTGTATCATATTTTGAAATGTTATAGATGTGTTAAATAGAGATGGGATAAAATACCTAATGTATTCAGAAGCTGAATTATCTTATAAAATACTAACTACATAGATATCACCTTAGCAATAAACCAAATAATCAAATGAGTTATTTTACAATATTATCCAGGAACTTTACTACATGCATGTGCATCATACATAAAAGATAATGTATCATCTAGCTCACTGATGTTTTCTCCTAGATTCTAAGCATATTATCACTTTCCCAACAATTTAAAAGTGGTAGTTCTGATAGTTTTAATACTAATAGCCATCATCAATGCCACAAGTGGTCATGGTAGTAACAGCAATAGCATGCATAATTCAAACAACAGTCTCAGTTGGTGACCATGGGTACAGTTAAGAAATTGGTGTACTTTTCTAACTGTCAAGTTCATTAATCAAGTTATTTTAACTAATCAAATAATTTTACAAGAGAATTAAATAGTGTAATAATTCAAAATATTAATAATGAGAAATACTAATTTTGGTTAGTTACTTTTTCAGTCATAAAAAAATTAATAAAGAATAGTAAGGAGAAATCATAATGACAAAATTCTTATTAATTGAGTAGATGGAATAATCAAGAAACTGACATCAGTTAATGCAACCGAGGCTAATAGGCAATTCATTATATTCAGTTAACCATCCCCCTCTAATTAAATATGTAAAATGCTATCTCACACTGCCAAATGCTTTTAAAAGGCTTTGCATGGCTGCTCACTCACAAGAAACTTGTATATAACCATGTAAATCCTTACTAAATGTTAAAAAACTAATTAAGAGGTAACTAGTTTAACGTCGTGCTATAATGAAGTGGTAGCTTATGACTACTGCATATTTTCAGTTTGTGACCACATCTGCTGAAAGATATAGAAATCTAACTAGCTATCAAGAGTCAAATATTTTAATACCAATTTCTGACCAAAACCACCACTTGCCCCATCCTAGTGTTTATATAATCTTAATGGTCCACTTGCTTAACCATAGAATATCTAAGCATGTGTTACCAAGGCAATAACAAGTTCCATAATCAGCTTGATAGTATAGAACACCTGCTACATATAAACATTAATTGTAAGTGTAAATTTCACATTATGAAACAAACCAATTTTCAAATGCATGCAAAAAAGAAAATGATTCCCATGGAAATTACATGTAAACAACCAACAGATCAGTAGAGTGTCTGTACCATAAAAAACAAACTAACAGCAGACGAATAAATAATAAAATAATAGGGAGAATTTAGGAGAATAGTTCATTTAAAAAAAAATATGGCGCTAATATAGAAAAATATACAACTATCATGAATGATATGACTCTTAAAAAAAAATAGCTTCAAACAGGAGAAAAATTTCCCTGATAAACTAAATATAGAACCAATGTCTTGAAACAAAAACATGAAAGTTCAAAAAATGGTTAAAAACAATGCAGAAAACCAAAGCCTTAAAATAAAGGTGATAAAAGATAAATGAGCATGAAACCAAAATCCATTCTGGATAAAGCAAAAAATGCAGATGTTGCTTAATCAACAAGTAGCATAAATATGTCACAAAAAAAGAGTACAACAGATGATGAAAAATTTTCTTCTTGCAAAGCCAGAGATCAATGATGTTACAATGAAAAATCCAAATATATGTTTAATACTAGTTGTAATACAAGAAAACCTTTACTTTTCACAAACAATCAACAAAACCTCGGATTTGCTTTTACCTTTCAAAACAATTCACTTTACTGGTCATATCTTTCTAAGACAATACTGTCTTGTTCACTAGGCATTATAACAAGCTGCATGCAGCTAAGAATACTTACTGTAAAATGTTCAGAGAAAAACTACTAAAATATTAGAGGGATGTAGATGTTGCAAATTACTGAATGTGAACAAGTTTTTAATATTTAAGATAAATATGTTTCTCACGAAAAGAAAATGGTGGATGCAATTAAAAAAAAGGAGATTGGCTCGCAAAGGGTATATGGAATAAAATTTTAAATTGACTGGAATGATTGGAGATTCAGGATGTTATAGAAAATCAAGAGTTACTTAATAATTAAATTGTAGGGGGTAGTTCTCCACTAATGGCATTAATCTTTAAAATGAAGAGAATGAAACTCAAGACACAACTCTGAGGGACTCGGAGTTCCTATGAGAAACAATGGGAAAGTGTAGAACTCATATGTACCTGGAATCAATGGTTCATCAAAAAATGTTTAATAAAAATCAGTAAATTTCCAAGCAGCCCACATACGTGGAGGTCTCACAAGATGCCACATCTCCACATTGTACTATAAGCTTTCTCAAGGTAAAAATACAGAAACAAGATGTTGTCATTTGAGAAAGGCTACCTAATTGACATTAAGTTCATTTAGGTAGTTTATGGTGGATTGCTGTCTTCTGAACCCACATTAAATGTAACTTTAGGATCCTTCTCAAGCTTAGGAAAATTGAGTACAATAGCATAGTGCCAAGCATTAGGAAAAACATTCTCCTGCCAGATCCAATTAAAAACAACCTGAAGAACAGCAAGAAAGGCAGGATAGAGATGGTGCAACATCTCGTAATGAATATCATCAGGTCCGACTAATGAACTACCAGACCAATGTAGAGCAAGTCCCATCAGTGTAAGGGGGTGATTATAGTCATAGAAACTACAAGTCCAAAAGGAAAGAGGCAATAATTCTGCCTGTGTTTTGATGGCTAAGAAGACGGAGAATGAAGCAGAAGTGCTAGATGCAACAGGAACACTTTTGTCAAGAGTATTGACAATGCTTTGGGCATCAGAAACTTCTTAGTCATCACAGAACAAGATCAAAAGTGGGCAGAAGTATACTGGCTACTAACCTTTTGAATTTTGTCTCATATGACTTTGGAACTGGGGGTAGAAGAGATGCCAAAGATGTATTTAATCAATAATTCCTTCTGGCTTCAATGTCTAACCTGGCGAGCATGTGCACGAACCCGATGAAATGAGATGCGGTTTAAAAAGTGAGATACCTATTAAAGGTATTCCAAGCCAGTTTTTGAGCTTTTCTTGTCATGTGGCATTCAAAATTACACCAGGAATGAGGATACTGTGGGAAATATGTCAAGGTTTTAGGAACACTTTGAGCAGCTGCATGGACAATCCAGTCAGTAACTAATGCCACACAGTCTTGCTCCACTGATGGATCACACATGATGGTAAAATCAAGTTCTGAGAGAGTGGTAAAAAATGCTAGTTAGCCAAGTCCAACTTCAATCGATACACTTGGGTTGGATGGCATCAACTGGGGTAAAAACTCTCTCAGTTGTATTCTTGAACAAGAGATCTGACACCACATCTTTAACATATTGAAGATAAATGAAATTGGAAAGAGAAGGAAAAAAACAAAAAAATTGTAGGGAGAAGGAGAAGAAGAGAAATAAGCCAAGGGTTAGAGCCAGAAGAAACCATCTGTTGGCCAAAAATGGGGACCAAGTACAGATGAGTAAAGCCAAACAGGTTCCTACAGGGTCAAACCAGAAAGGGTAATAACTAATGAGTCATGTATCATAAAGTAGAAGAATAGGAAACTGAAACAGGAAGGGGAAATGTGGATTCAAGAGAACTTAGGAGCAGAAACAGTGGGGTGAGGTTAAGAAAGAGGTGAAACCAAAGTAAACTGTAAGAACTGGTGCCAGGCCTAGGTCAGTCTGGGTCTCCATTGAGTTAAGAAATACCCCTAATATTACTAAATGAAGGAAAGGATCCTGTAAAAGATAACAGAAGTGTGAAGGAGAAGTACATTAACTAGGACAGCATCTATTGTAACATGTACCAACAGCAGATAAACCAAATAAGGAGGTATCGAGCAGCAGAAGAATTATAAATCAATGTGATGAAAACAGGAAAATGAACCTCTGCAAAAAATTCCTCTAGAAAGCAATGAAGTGCCTTATAAATAACATGAAATAACAAGAGAGAATTCAGGAGGAGGATAAGAAACAGGCAGATGTTTGAAAATTAGACACTAAAAATGACAATAATAGTGGCACAACCACCTAGCAGAAAAAAAAAAGAAAAAAAAGATTCTAAAGACTGAAAATTGAGTAATGAGTAACAGAAATAAAGAACTGCTGTTATCCAAAATAAAAGATTCAAGTAAACAAATATGATGATGAATGTCAGTTCAAACACTGAGTTGTTTGAGAAACAAGCTCATATTAACCCAAGTATCGGGTAAAGGAGGGAAAACAATTTTGTTTAGTAAAACACCAGAGGAATTGAAAGACACTGTAAATAGAAATATCAAACCTGCAAAATCATATCAAGGAAGAGTAGAGAGCAATAAGAGTTTGTTTTTTTTCTCCACAGATAAAGCTGTGCCTACCACAAATCCTGAGGAAGCCAAATCATCTTCAAACAAGAGAGAAGATATATCAGATTAATGAACAAAATGAGAAGGGCAACTGTGCATAAAGGATCCAACATGTTGAATAATGGTTGTCATATCCTCCACATTAAAGGAAAACTCCATTTGCTTGAGTAGACACAAATCCTGTGTTAGAAACATCATCACTATCATGTGACAAAATGGAAGTTGCCATCACTTAGGAATTAATAGTGGTAGGTAATCACAAACTTCTTTTTTCCTCAAGTGAAATTAAACAAACAACATTGTTTATGTGAAAAAGCAAGACACAACACCAAGTAAACTTGAACAAAAATTAATGTAAACTGTTACATACCTCAAGTATCTAATTGACAATTTTTGGAAAACATCCATTACAGACAAAGCTGAAGACAAGACTAAAGTTAATTTGAAAGTGTTTAAGGGGATCTACAATGCAAGGAGGTTAATTATCCCTCATATTAGTGGAGAGCCAGCATTCCATAATGATATCCTGTACTAGCACAGTTTATGTTAACTACTTCAGTTTCAGTTGAAAGGTAACTCAAGGCTAATGGCATGAAAATCTCATTAGCAGATGTGTATGAAGGAATCATCTATAGTATGTGCAAAGATGATGTATCATCTTAGAAAAGACTTTAAAGAACTCATAATTTTTTACATTATTCTATCAGAAGTACATGGCAATACACTTCACATAAAATGAATAAAAATTCTATAATCCAAGTGATTTTGAAAAGTGGGCTTTCTTCCTTAGGAACAAACTAAAAACTTTACATAAAGAATGTATTATTTAAATTTCTTGAGAATTCATTTAGGTTACTGAACCCCCCAAAATCAAATTTAACTATCTTACAAGCCAATGCTTCATCAATAAATGACATACATTTAATGAAAAGGTCACATTTGATTCATACATGGCCCTACTACCTGTATGCACTGGAATACAAAATAAGTAATACAAAATTTGTGAAAAGTGATCATACCATTAGTAATGTTTCACTCATTCAGAATCACAGCAACAGTCATAATTGCTGTATCAAAATAGGAAATTACGAGTTTCAGTTTTTAAAGTATATGATATATTGCATTTTGTTTTTGAAATCTACACAGGCTTACTTCATTGTTGATGAAATATAAAAGGATTAGGGTGTGATTGTATGAGAAATTTTGTGTTTATGTATGGTGAAATGAGTTAATATATTTGTGAAGTCTACACATAGAAATTTCAAAATTTAAGAGTGAAATATAATTGTAATTTACAACGTATTAATTAATACCTTGGATGAAATCTCAATTAGAATTCTGTAAACAGCTTTGGTTCTATGGCAATAGGAAGAATGCCGGTACTATTTCAGTTCTTAAAATTAATAGTACCATTACATGTACTTACATCACATTAACACAGCAGAATATTTTTATTTTTTTAAGAACTACTTTTACTTCAGTCAGCAATATCACTTAGCACTTTACATGTACTTGTAAAAGTAGTTTTGAGAGTGCAATATATCATATCTTGCAAGACATTCCTTCTAACTACCCCAAGGAACAAGAAAAACCCATTAAAAAAATTAGACATTGAATAAAAATTAATAAGCATAAAGTTAGCAAGAAAAGTTTCCTTGTCAGAACATCATCTGTAACTACTAATTTTTTTTTCACCTTTAGTTTACTTTATGGATATCATTTAGCCATTAGATTTATCCAATACAGATTTTGTCCTTGTGTTTTGTTTTCTGTGGTATTTTGATGTTATGCTTGTGTTCATATTGAGACTCAATTTCTATTTGCAATGCAAGTGTTAAGGTTAATTAATTTGTTTCTCTCCTTTAGTTTACTTTATGGGTATTGCTTAAATCAGTTGTTTCCAACCTTCTCATGTTATATATCCTCATTAGGCCTTTCAGCAAGTGGCATATACTTGAGAGACTTTTTCTTTTAAGGTAATTTACATCAATGAAAATGGAAATAAAAATAATAATAATTAAAGGATGAGCCCAAAACATGCAAATACTAAGTTTTGGGTATTATCTTTTTATTTTGAAGCATGGGATTTACTTTCTTACTTGGTGTGTTCTTAAAAGAAATAAAAGAAGTCTTGTACATCCATCTTGGTACGCTACCACATATCTATGAGGAAAACACAGGTTTAAACAGTAAATTTATCTGTGGAATTCCTTTTTCCACTTCAATTTCAATTTTGTGAAAGTGACACTCTAGTAAGAACTTTTTTTTCCAGTTACATTTTATCCTACAATATCTCCTCTTGGGTCCTCTCGGCCAATTTAGATAAATTATATGGACCCTTTAGAAGTTAACATACAATCATCACTAGCGTAAATATTATTGCAAGTTGCAATATTGATTTGTCTCTGTTGCGCTATCACTTTCTTCTGAATATTAATCTGATTTACGCTTACGGAATAATTTATAAAATAAATCATAAATAAAGGTTAAAATAATTTAAGCTTACCACAATTATCAGTTGATCTCTTATCAGTCAAATCAAAAAGCATAGTAGAACGATTTCAATTTAATATTTTAATTTCTTATTACTAACACTATAGATTAAAATAACACCACTTAAAAATACAACTACAATCACAAATTACATGCATAACAAAAATGTTGCAAGGTTCCAATAGCAACAAATACTTAATGCCCTCTATAGCTAATATTTAACTGTTTTAATGCTCAAGAGTGTATATATACACTGCTGGCCAAAATCTTAAGAACAATGAACATAAAGAAAAATATGCATTTTGCGTTGTCAGACTTAACCACTTATTTGAGTAGAGTTTAGAAACGTGACCTACATTATGAAACCGAGCGCGTTAAGGCGTGCACTCGTAATCCGAGGGTCGCGGGTTCGCGCCCGAGTCGGGCTAAACATGCTCGCCCTCCCAGCCGTGGGGGTGTATAATGTGACGGTCGATCCCACTATTCGTTGGTAAAAGAGTAGCCCAAGAGTTGGCGGTGGGTGGTGATGACTAGCTGCCTTCCCTCTAGTCTTACACTGCAAAATTAGGGATGGCTAGCACAGATAGCCCTCGAGTAGCTTTGTGCGAATTTCCAAAAAAACAAACAAACAAACCTGCCACAACCATCGCTTACAAAAGAATTAACCTTTAACACTCTTGCTGTAAAATCCAAGCAATAATTAACTTTTAAATCTCCAAATAATACCTCTTAAACTGAACAGTATTGTATATCCAACAAGCAAAATCCTTACAATATTTGTATATTATATATAAAATATTTTTCAAGCCATACAATATACTCATCATATAGGGTATCTGTAGAACTTCACATCTGCTGAATAATACTGGCAATTACTTATGCTTACAGATATACACATCGTACATTGATTTTTACACTCAATAATCTTCTACAATCAGTGAATAGGCGAGAATTTCGCGGTAAACATTCAACAATTCAAGTTACATGCATGGCCAGGTAGTTGAGGAGTCGATTCGTAATCCGAAGGTCGTGGGTTCGAATGTCTGTCACACCAAACATGTTAGCCCTTCCAGTTGTTGGGACGTTATAAGTTCGGTCAATCCCAGTATTCGTTGGTAAAAAAATAGCCCAAGAATTGGCGGTGGGTGGTGATGAGTAGCTGCCTTCCCTCTAGTCTTACATTGCTAAATTAGGGACGGCTAGAGCAGACAGCCTTCGTGTAGCTTTGGAGAAATTAAAAAATAAACAATACATACATTTCTAAATATATATTTAGATGGAGCAGATATCGATATTAAAATAAATATGATTAATAAACCCTTTACACTTAGTACATATAAAAGTTTAATTATCAATTAAATAAGTAGAGATTTATTGTATCAAGATCGTTATTAGGTAAGCAATACAAGGTCTTGTTTTCATGGCTGCTGCAAGGCTTCTTTCTTTTTACCAGCATACAATAATGCACAAATACAAGCGGATATTGCAACTAGAGTTGTGTTTATGAGGTCTAATATCAGTAGCTTTACTGGTAATCACAGCATGCCTGCAGATACATTATTTCTCTTTCTTCAGAGGACAAAGTTTCAACGACGTGTGCTTCTGACGACCTAAGCAAGATAATGACTTCACCATAATTTCACCAGAGTAACATTAAGTACAAATCGCTATCAACAGCAAAATTCTCTTGAGTGACCATTTTAAAATGTGCATAACATAAAGAGCATTTCTACTACATAAGTATATATACACCTAAGGCTTTTTTGTTTTATAAATTTTGTTTGTCCATTTTCTCAATCTTGATCTAAACCTAATGCTACAGTTCTATAAAACTTTTACAACTTTTATATAGCCTATATTAATATGAATCTACCAGACTTAGTAAAGCACATACTAATTCCTCAGGTATATATGCATATATCAGGGCAATTACAACATGTGTCCTATACACCTAATCACAAATTCTCCATGGTTTAACCCCTCGAGGTGGATTCCTGGACGTGGTGATGAAACCTCCCAGAGAAAGTTTCTGCTTTTAGTTTACCTGTTGTGAGATCTGAACATCCACCACGGGCATAACGATCCGTGAAGGGTAGGAGATCTTAGTGGTGAAGGAATCCAACTCTGACACACCACTTTGACGTCGCTTATTCGCCTGGTCCACTTGGGCTTGGGTCAGTCGAGTGCCAGTACTAGACGTTCACAACAGATGCTGGGAACACTGTGTCTGATGCTGGGGTTTGGATATAGTGATCATGAAACCTTGGCGTTGCTACAATGCGTTCTCTCGTAGAACTCCATGGTTAGTAGAGATAGTGAGCACTAAAATGTATCATATTCATTATGGATACCCCCAATTATGAACAAATAAAAGTAAAAATGAAAACACAGAAAAAACAGATTATTGGAAAACTATCACATATAGACGAATTTATTACACAGTTACCATCAAAGTCGAACTCAACACCTCAACTTCTCATTCTGCATTCATTGTCTGGGAAAATAATTAGAGCAGTTTGTTTTTTGAATTTCGCACAAAGATACTCGAGGGCTATCTGTGCTAGCCGTCCCTAATTTAGCAGCGTAAGACTAGAGGGAAGGCAGCTAGTCATCACCACCCACCGCCAACTCTTGGGCTACTATTTTACCAACGAAAAATGGGATTGATCGTAACATTATAACGCCCCCATGGATGGGAGGGCGAGCATGTTTAGCGCGACTCGGATGCGAACCCGCGACCCTCAGATTACGAGCGCATGCCTTAACGCCCTCGGCCATGCCGGGCCCTTTAGAGCAGATGTTCTCCTTTTTTATTCAAAAAGTGCAATGGGGCTTGTTGGCTTCCCATGTCAGTGAGGAAGCTGTGCTTAGGAGACATTTTGGTGAAAACTCCTTTACTAGAACACTTAACTCCTCTTGAGCTCAAAGGCCATGTGGGATATACCAATCGAAGATTCTCTTTAGGCAAGTTGGAATTCTTCCAGAGAAGTTATAGTTGAGAAAGATTTAAAGATCATTCCTGAGTCGGAGATCCTTGCTAGTGTCTCCAACCAAAGCATTTCCTCAGTGCACCGTATCTCTACTTGGAAGCGTTAAGTAAAATTACCTACAAATGTACTTACTTTGTCATTTACATCACCACGTCTACCTGCGACTATCAAGGCAGGACACCTAAATTGTAAGGTACAACCATATATTACTAATCCTCTCAGGTGTTTCCAGCGGTTTGGTCACTCATAAACATCATGTCGTGGTATTTGCCACCACAACGAGTGCAAATTAAAGAACCACGAGCTGGAAACACGCTGTGTTAACTATAGTGGTTTGAGTCCCTTATACTTTCGATTTTGTTCTAAATTGGTGGAAGAAAAAAGGTGCAATATTTAAAAACTATGAACAATATCTCATATTCTGAGGCTAGGAATTTAATGTCTCCACTTCATCTTGAATATATGCTACTCCATTCCATTGCGACAGTAGGAGTGCAGATATATCTTTTCGTGCTTCTAAAGAATTGTTCTCCAACTATGTGAAAAGTATTTGCCTTCTGTGGTTAAAAAATAGATGAGTTACTTTTTACTCCAGTCTCTCTTCTCACCAATCCTTTTAGTGACAGCTCGGGTACAATTTATTTGGTGTATGCTCAAGCCCGTCTTCTTTGCCTCTAAAATGTTGAACGATTATTCTTTCTCTACTTAAGTTGCTGGGATGTACATCTACAGACAGTGACCTGCTCACTCAATCCAGGGCAGAATCCACAGAGGTAGAAAGACCTCCTTCTAATAAAGAAAAACAATGTGGTCATAAACTAAAAGGTGATCCACCCAATTCTCCACCTAAATAAAAATGGCAACATTGACACAATGTTGAGGGTTCTGTTCGAATATAGATGATGTTAAGAACTTGATTGGTTTTTATTACCTTGTGTTTCTTTCTTTACAGGAAAAGCTTCTGCAACATGCCGATGCAGTAACCTTTTGGCAGGTTGCATGATGAACAAGTGCATAGAGGGGTGGAACTGCTGGTCGATCAGCATGCACCTGCCCCATCTTTGCAACTCGATAAACCCTTGGAGACCGTAGCCATCTATGTTTCCCCAAATCATACCATCACTATTTGTTTTATCTACGTATCTCTAAGATCAATCAGACCTTTTTGTTCTAATTAAACAATTACCATCTCTGTTTTTAATCTAGGATAATTTTAATGACCATAATCCCTTCTAGAATGGTGCTACTATTAATGGGAGAAGTCATTATGAAGAGCATATGCTCTCAGACCACAATATTTCTTTTTTTAATGCTGGTTCTTATAATTATTTCAATGCATCTAGTCAGTCTTTTACTGATATTGATCTCTCTATCTGCTCCCCTTCACTTTTCTGTCATATCTCTATGGGGTTGACAGTGACCCACGTGACAGTGATCATTTCCCTATTATTTTAAAGGTAACTGGCTGTAGTCAATGCTGCCCGATCCATATGCCTTGGTGAGAAATGGGCCAGACCAACTGGCTCTCTTTCCTGCTCTCTAGGAGTTTGATCCTGCCATTGTCTGTAAGCCATCAATATAAGACTATGTTTCACCAGTGACTAACTATGGGATCCAAAAAGCTTCTTAACGTATTCTTAAAACATCGACATGATTTTCATGGTATTCTCGTCCGTGGTGGAATTCTGCCTGCCAAATTGCACGGGAGACTTAAAAATGGGCCTAGGACACCTTTTGTAGGTATTCTACACTTTCAAACTGCATTGCATTTCAGCAGGTCTATCCTCATGCTTGGGAAGTAAGACATCAAACCCAGAAGGAATCTTGGATTAAGTTCACAACTACCATTTCTTATACCACCACTTCCAAATTCACATAAGATAAAATTCATAAGATCACTGGGCAGTATACTTACATCCCTCTTTTAATCTTGCTGATGCTCAGAGCATCGCTTATACTCTCGATCAAGGCTTTTCTCGTGCACCTAACACTTCTCCTTCATTACACACCTTTTTAGCTATAAAGACTGAGCGATTGCCTCCTACTTTCTGAGTTGATTGTCTCTATGGCTATAATCATTTCTCTTTACCATGGTGGAACTAAAGCCTGCTCTTCATTGATCTGGCAGTACACCGATCAGACCCGATGCTATTCACTACAAGATGCTGTGTCATCTGTCTTCCTACCCTCTTTGTATTCTTCTGGTTGTTTTAACCAGATCTAGCATTATAATGTTTCTCCTTATGCTTAATGCTTGACTATTGTTTTTCCTTTTTCTAAGCCTGTAAAAGATACTAAGATACAATTACTGTCCAATTGATTTGATAAGCTATCTCTACAGGATGATTAATACTTGTCTTGCTCAAACAAACAACCTTCTCTCGCCCACTCAGTGTGGGTTCTGAAGACATCACTCCATCATGGACCACATGATTCAATTTGAAATGTTAATCAGGAAAACCTTTCTCAAGCGAAAATATCTTGTTTTCTTATTTTTTACTATGAGAAGGATTATAATACTACATGAAGGCATGGAATTTTGTAAGACCTCCACTCATATGGGTTGCATGGTCACTTGCTCACTTTTTTAAATATCTGTTTAAGGGATCGCCAATTCCAATTCCATATGAGATGGACACTTTCCAGTTCTTTCCCACAGGAACTTGGAGTTCCTCAGGGCTTTTTTTGTACCACACTTTTCATCATAAATATTTATGCCATCACTGAAAAACTCCTTCTTACAGTTGCTAACGGATTCTATGTTAACTAATTCCACATCTCATGTCAGTCGTCAGCATGAGGTTTATTAAACGACAGCCATAGATTGCCCTAAAGTGGATCACAGCAAATGGCTTTACCTTATCATTCTCTGAAACCATTTGCATGCACTACTGCCACCAATAGGGTATTCACCTTGATCCCGAGCTCTGTCTTAGGGAACTTGTACTTCCTGTGGTCCTTGAGACAAAGTTCTTGGGACTTATATATAACCATAATCTGACTTTTATTCCACACCTCAAGCACTGAACATCTTACGTGTCATTTTTCCCATCTTCTGTGGAATGGATCAATGTTTTATGTTAAAGATCTATCGTGCCCTCATTCGAACAATACCAGGCTATTAGACCCTCAGCCTTAAATATGTTGGACTGCAATCATCATCAGGGGCTTTCCACATTTTTTACTCCAGAATTTGTACACTGTTTTTCATGAACTTTCTCTACATCTCTGCCATTTACAAGTGTCTTCACTGTACACTTCCAATCTTCGATCCTTACCATAGCATCCTTCCTCAGGGCGTCATTATTTTTCAGCGTAGTGTGTCTGCTACTTTTCCTTTTGGCCTTAATATCGAGGTGCAGCTGGTTGAATTAGGTTTGACCTTAAATGACATTACTATTTCCACTGATCAACCTATTCAACCATATCTTATTACTATCCCCAAATGTGACCTTTCTTTGAGTCATCTCAGGAAGGTGTACAATCTCAATTTGAAGTACCATTTTCTATTTGCCGAACATTTTTAACCATCCTTTTCCATTTATATATATGGCTCAAAATCAGGTGACTGTATAGGCTCTATCTACCATGATACTTTGTGGATCAGTGGTTGCACACAGGATTTCCTCTGCAGTTTCTGTATAAGTCATTTCTCTTACCCTAGATCATGTAGAAGCTATGCAGTACACGAATTGTGCTATTTATACTGACTTTCTTAGCTGTCTACTGGTCCTGGAATTGTTTCATGTTAGTTCTCACCCCATTCTCATTGATATTCATAGCCGATTGGGCCATTTCTCTTTATTATCCACTTCTATACAGTTTTTCTGGATACAGAGTCGCGTCGGTATTCGCGGGAATGAGCGAACTGACACTGTAGCTAAGTCCATCTGATCTGGTGCTTTGACGGCCGAACATATTCCATTCATGGACTACGGTTCAGTATTTAAGGATCAGCTGCACTTGAAGTGAGTAAACGTGATAACAAGTTTTCTTTAGATCAAACTTTCTGTTGCTCTTTGGCCGGTTTGGTTCTGTAAGGATCAAAAGGATGAAGTTGTTTTGGCTAGGGTGCGCTTTGGTCACAATTTTTTAACTTATAATTTTCTTTTATCTGGGACTAATGCACCAATGTGTGACATTCAAGTCACGATAGCCCACATTTGATTGTCATGCCGTCGTTACGACCAACAACAATGGCACCATTTTAAACATGTTTTTACCATTGGTTCACCCTGACGTTGGACAGTGTTATTGGCGATGGTGACACTGTTTTGTTTTGTTTTGTTTTTATTTTAAGCGTCATTGGTCTTCTCAATTATATTGTTTGTTTGTTTGTTTGTTTTTTTGGAAATTCGCACAAAGCTACTCGAGGGCTATCTGTGCTAGCCGTCCCTAATTTTGCAGTGTAAGACTAGAGGGAAGGCACCTAGTCATCACCACCCACCGCCAACTCTTGGGCTACTCTTATTAACGAATAGTGGGATTGACCGTCACATTATACACCCCCACGGCTGGGAGGGCGAGCATGTTTAGCGCGACGCGGGCGCGAACCCGCGACCCTCGGATTACGAGTGCACGCCTTAACGCGCTCAATTATATTTAAGTTCTTAATCGGAAAAATAACAATTGTTTTGTGTTAACATGATTCCTTTCACAATACAAAGGAACACCTTTATACCTATATTAATAAATATAATTAAACATCTATGAACGCCCTCTACATTCATACACTCAATTACACAACCATTTTCAAACAAGTGGTCAGCTATCGGTCAGTTACCTCTTTCTTTCTTTGTGAACTTGACAATGACCGAAGAAGGTCGAAACGTTGTTTGCTCCTTTGCATAAAGCTTTCTCTAACCATGCCAACCGTTTTTACATGTATATTTTTCTTCACAATTAGGTTTTTTTCTCATCACTGATGATTCCTTTTTATCTATTTTAATAATTTTAATTTAATATTTAATTTTTACCAGTTGTTTGACGTGAGTAACTTAGCTGCTTTGCGCCAAATAAACGATCATCAACCAACCATGGTTTAGCATCGGGAGTGCATAATAAATAAATTAATAAGAATATGCAGGCTTTCAAATAATTATCAGTCATTCACATCTGTTTCAATATACCTGATATATTGTGTCATCTGTATAAAATGTTGTATATTATACATTGGTACAACAGGTTGCTATGTATAAAATTATTGATGTAAACTTCATTCCTCAATTAATATAAATAAAAGTGTGGACTGACAGAATTATTCGAGACTCCAATGACTAGCTTACCCGGCCTGGATGTCTCACATTTGGCTCAGCTGACAGGACTTTTAGTGTAGCTAACAACAGATTGGTTAGAGTACAGAAAGAAGTTAAAGTTAGCCTATGGTACTATCAAGTAGTGTAAGTATTTGTTTTGTTTTGGAATTTCGCACAAAGCTACTCGAGGGCTATCTGTGCTAGCCGTCCCTAATTTAGCAGTGTAAGACTAGAGGGAAGGCAGCTAGTCATCACTACCCACCGCCGACTCTTGGGCTACTCTTTTACCAACGAATAGTGGTATTAATCATAACATACTAGCTCCCCACGGCTGAAAGGGCAAGCATGTTTGGTATGACCATGATTCGAACCCTCGCATTACGAGTCGAGTGCCTTAATCACCCGACCACCTGAACTGGCTCTAAAAATCTAGAGGTAAATGAGCATATGACACGTTTTAACTGTGGTATCAGAGACCACATAGCTGGAAATTGTTGATGACCATAGCAAACTGAAAACGGGAAACTTTTAAAGGCTGGAGAATCCAAATAAAAGTTTCCTGGAAATAACAATATCCATACCTTTAAAGTAGAATACAGAGCGAAATTAAAAATTAGAAGTAGTTTTGGTAGTATGGAATAAAAGATTGAGTGTCTATAATGCTAATGAGATATCACCAATACGTGTTCCCTCGTGTATCGCGGTAGATGTGTTCCAAAACCCCCCGCGAAAGGAGATTTTCCGCGAAGTGGGATCGCCGATTTTTACGTATATATTTATGTGCATTTAGACTTTTAAAACCCTATCTGTACAACTATTTAGCCCTCCCATTACAATATGGTTCATTATTGCTGAAATAATAAGAACAATTATTAAGATATTAAGCCTTAAAATTAAAAATTACATATCTTCAGCAGGTGGTGTCTTTTCGGGGGAGACCACTTCTTCTTCTGTGGAAGGTGAATCGGCAATTTCTTCGTCGGTCGTTATAACTTCAGGAACAGTACTTGCCACCGGTACCCTTTCTTTCTTGGTCGGCTGGATCTCGCGTAGCCTTCGCAGACACACAATGCGTACATCTATAGCCTTTCCAGTTGGTTCTGTTTCCATTTTTATGCTGTTATAAACTCAAATATATGTTTATATCTTAAAATATACCTGTTTTTTTCTTTACATTATTAATTATATTTATTTTAATATTTTAATGGTATTTAATGCTATATTTTAGATTTAATGTTTATTATTTTATATATATGTGGGGGTCGGCCGAACCCGCGAAGTGGCGAGGGAACACTGTAGTTGTAGTAGAAATAGAAGGTATAAAATGTCTGTTATTTGTTGACACAGGAGCTCGATCTTTCTTGCTAAATGCAAAGTTTGTGCATAAAAGTCCAGCATTGTTGAATGATGCTTAGAAGAAGATTTCTAAGAGTATTTTAACTTTTGTATACAGGACATCCTGTTAAGACGCTAGGTAAATATAGTGTTCGAATGAAAATAAAAGATTTAGAGATAAAACACTTGTTTTACATCTGTAAGCAGACAGATCTAGAAACAGATTGTGTTTTAGAACAGGATTTTTTAAGGGCTTAATACATTGAAATATTCCTCACTTCCAATAGGATATGCATAGAAACAGAAATCCTAATTTTTGAAGAACGAGTCTCCAAACTTATGTGTGAAAGTTGAGTCAAATTATACGTTCTTGCTGACTGAAGCTAATAGTCAGCTGCCTAACGCTGATATTAGCAAGGCTAAGGATCAATCACTGAAATAAAAAAAAGAGTGATTTTCCAAAGCGTAACGATACATGACAAAATCGGAAAGGTGAAAATGGGGTGTTCAAATAGAAATCAATTGTACAGGAATGCATGTAAACGTTCTAAGTCTAGCAGAAGTGATAGTTGTTATAATAATAAAAAGTAAAGATTAGAGTAAGCGATAACAGAGCAAGACAGAATAAGATAGAAAATAGAGCTTGAAAACAGGTAAATAATAATTCAAACCTCTCAGATTACTCTACACTTACGACCAACATAAGGAACAAAGCATTCCAAAAGATGTGTTTGAAAGAGATAGTTTCTGTAAGTCTAGTTAAAATAACTGAAGTACCTGCGTTAAAGCTAAGATAGCTGACTTTAAGTGTAATAAAGTATTTATTGAGCCTATATGAGTTTACATAGCTGCTTGTATTAATAAGGTGTCCGAGAGAGACACGGTGTCTATAAAAATGTTGAATATAAATGAAGAAAAAGCAATACTTCCTAAGCATATAGTAGTAGGCAAGGCTATTTGTAAAGAAACATCAGCTGCAACAGGACATAATTTCAGAAATGCTATGAGACAGCCACAACAAAGTAAGATAGACCGGGACTCTATCTTAGGAAATGTAAGAAAAGTTTATAAACAGGTTTGATAACGTTATTAGAAGAGTATAGAGATATATTTATTGAAGAAGGTGGCACAAATAGTTGTACAAATAAAGTTAAACACAGAATATGTTGAAGGACAATAAATCTAATGCAAAGATACCCTAAAGAGTGCCAGAGAAACACGAGACTGAATTAAAGGAATATTTAAAAGAGATGCTTGAATAAAGAATAATATAGGACAGTATTAGCCCTTATGCATCCCCAATTGTATTAGTTCCTAAGAAGGGCAGAAAATTAAGTTTTGTGTGGATTTTAAGAAAAGTCAATGGAGTAAGAGTCAACAAATATTTACCATTTTAGTTAATATCCAAGAGACATTAGACAGGTAATATTAAGTATTTTTGATCTATGGATTTACAAAGTGAAAATTAGCAGGAAGAAATAGGTGAGGAAGATAAAGCTAAAACTGCTTTTGCGTTAACTTCAGTTAACTATAAGTCTAATAGAATTCCTTTTCGTTTTATGTAATGCTCCTTCAACATTCCAGAGATTAACTGATGTTGTGTTATTAGGGTTACAGGATTCAGAATGATTTTGTTATTTGGATGATGCTATAGTGTTCGTTGCAAGATTCTAAGACCATTTGGAAAGATTAAGGCATGTATTTGACAGATTACGAGATGCAAACGTAAGGCTTAAGCCAAGTAAATGTCAGTTTTTGAAAAGAAAGAAGTAGAATAAGTAGGTCATTTGGTAACCGCAGATGGTGTAAAACTTAACCCTAAAAGTTTGGGGTTTGTAAGAATTATCCAGTGCCAAAAACAGTAAAAAGATATTCGTGCATTCCTAAGATTTGTAGAATTTTATAGACGGTTTATACTGCATTTTGTGTTCTTAGCAAAATTTTAACTGATTCAACTAAGAAAGAAACAAAATTTCAATAGGCAGATAAAAGACTGAAGAAACTAAAAGATGTGATGACGAGAAACCCATTTGAAGTTAACTCTTTGTTAACCTGAAGATGATCTAAGGTGGTGGAAACGTTGTTCTCTGTTTATTAGTAAAACAGTTAATACCTATACTACCCCTCCTGAGATATATTCAAACTAAAAGATGCTTTATTAAAAATACCAGTTTTAAGATACCCAAATTTCAATAAAGAATTTGTCCCAAGCATACATGCTTTAGGTTTTGCTGTTGGTGCAGTATAATCACAAATAGCTGAAAATGGAAAAGAACATCCTATAGCACATCAAAGTAGACAGTTAGGAAAAGTTGAAATAAGTTGTTCAATCATTGAGCAGAAATGATTAGCTATATTGCATAGAATTAAAACCTTCCATTGTTCACTGTAGCTTTGTGCGAAATTCGAAAACAAACAAACAATCATTGTGCGTGTTCTTAAAACTTGTTTTATGAAAATTACTTTATTAATTATTTAACCTGGATAATACTGCCACTTTCACAGAGTTGTATTTTTGTAAGCTTAAGTTCACAAAGAACGTATTCGCTTTTAAATTCAACAGAGATATATTCACTCGAGGTATTACAGCTAACTTATGAATAAACATATTTGTACAATTGACTGAGTAACTGAATAAACGTGATAACTAACACTGACAAAAACATTCATTAAAACTAAATTGTTGACCGAATGATTGATACCAAGGGTTCCTAACCTTTTTAGACCAGTGGAGCTTCACTTCAGAAAGTTGTTGTTGTTTTGAATTAAGCACAAAGCTACACAATGGGCTATCTGAGCTCTGCCCACCACGGGTATCGAAACCCAGATTTTAGCAGAATACTGCTGAGCCACTAGGGGGCCACTTCAGAAAGAAAAAACATTCTAAAACCTTGATAAAAAATACACTGAAAATAGAAAAATTAGTCACTAGCGTCATATAAAGTCTACTTGAAGCTTTTAGAATATAAATTTATAAAAACATGAATGTTTAAAGAAAAATATAACTTCTACTTGTTCAAAAATGTCTGTATGCAAAATCGATATTAGTAAAAGTACAGTGCACTTATTTATTTATTAGCATGTACTTGCTTTTGTTCACAAAGTAGTTCAATATTTGGGTATTTAGCCTGTTTCTAAATTTGGTCTTTGTAGCTGTATACATTGAAGATGTTTGCTCACAAAGATATATTGTCAGAGAACATTCTTAAAGCTCTGTTACTTATTTTAGTGTATTCCATGACCATTTCAATCCAAAATTGTGTAATTTCTTCATGCTGAAATTTTTATTTTAGGGTGTAATCAGTTGAAATTTCTATATGCTGTTCTTTCTCTTTCAAAGGCAAGTCGTTGGTATTTTAGAGTCAATTATTACATCATTACCCACCGCCAACTCTTGGGCTGCTCTTTTACCAACGAATAGTGGGATTGACCATAATATTTTAACGCCCCCACAGCTAGGAGGACGAGCATGTTTAACGCGACCGGGATGCGAACCCGCGACCCTCAGATTACGAGTCGGACGCCTTAACACGCTTGGCCACGCCGGGCCTCTAGAGTCAACAAAGGGATTTTGAATCCATAGTAATTTTCTAAATGAGGAAAGTAGTATTCCCGAATAGTTGTACACAAATCACATATGTGCTGCAAGGCTGAAACTTCTGCATCTTCACTTAAGGAAATTCCATTTATAAGTGAAAAGACACTGAGATTCTTCAAGCAATCACGTTCTTCCATAAATATACATTCACCCCAAAGTTTTAGCATACGTTGAAGCGCTTCTTTTTTATTTTAAGCTTTGAAGTACGTTACCCTGGTACCATGCATTGTTGCATTTAGATAGGCAAATACATCCGAAAGGTAAACCACTTTCTGTATCCAGTATCTGTTCCTTAATTTGTACATAAGTTTAACATGATATTCAGATAAAAAGAAACCTATTTCCTCACGCAGATCATAAAACCGAGTAAGCACTTTCCCCGAGAAAAACATCGGATTTCAGTATGAACCAGCAAACTTTTCATATCCTCGCAGAGTAAACTGAAGATCCTCGCATTGAGTGGAATTGATTTTATAAAATTAACTATTTTCATGACATTACCCAATACCTCTTTTAAGTCTTCTGGCATTCGTTTCATTTTAAGTGCATGACGGGTTTGTTTTTTATGCGTGCCACCGCGCCTGAAAATATCTCAATGATAGCTGCAATCCCATCAGCGCAATTACATTCAATACACAAGCCACTAGGTCCATCTTCATTACATGTCCACGTAAAACCATATTCAATAAAACTTTCACCATACTTTTCGAAGGTGCTCGAGTTTTGAAAATATTACAACTTCTGTACGTGATCCTGTGTGCTAACTACGTAACCTGAATTTGGATTTATGATCTTTCACTTTCTAGAATGTATCGAAATTGATTAAAGTAATGTAAATTAGCTTATAACAGTATGCTATTAAATCCAGTGAATTTTTTGATTCAGATATTTCACAAATTTCCTGCTCATTTCTGTTGAAAAAGCAGATTATTACATTCACGTAAATAAATCAGTTTCACCTGAAGTTTCCTCAAATTCATCTTTTAGCTTCAAGTTATAGATATTTTGTTTTGTTGTTAAGTAAAAAGGTACAAAATAAACTATCTGTGAGCTGTTAGAATTACCTCTGCTATTAAAGAAATCAAAGTGTTTAAGCCAGTGGTTCTTAATCTTGTTGGAGGTACTGGAACCCCGAAAGTTTCGTACTTACATTCACTGAACCCTTCGTAATTGGACAAATAAAATATGATTTTTTCAAATTTGAAGCATAAGTAGATGTTTTATTAGTGCACAAAATGAACCATGGATCAGTTGCACACAATATCACTGTGTTCAAAGAACAAAACTAACAAAACATGAATTTCACATAAAAACAAAAACACAACTCAATGAATATTCACCGCAAATCAATATGACTTTTGACGTTGCCTTTCAGAGACAAGTTCAGAAATGCGCGGCTTCACCTTGGCGAATGCCACTCTCATATCATTTTCGCAACAAAGTCTGTTCCTTTTCTTCGATTTTATGTCTACCATTCTCGAAAAGGATTGCTCGCAAAGATACGTTGTAACAAACGGTATGAGTATATCAAGGACTTTATTAGCATTAACAGGGTATGCTACGATTTGGTGACACCAAAACGTTGAAAGCGTTGTTGTTCTGAAAAGTTGCTTTTGAACCTGGCTCTGCTAAAATTCAATGATTTCATCGAGGTATTCATCATTGACATCTGCTGTCGCAACACTAAACATGAACGGCTGTCTCACCCATGCTGGATATGACTCTCTGGTGGGGAAGTATGCGTGGAGAGACTTTGCAAGCTCATTTAAGTGCATGGCAATTGCTTGCTTAAGTTCCCCGGGTACAGAAATGTCTCCAATTTCAGACACATCTTCGAACTTACCTACACAGTCGTCCAACAGGGGAAAGTTTGCGAAGCTATCATTCTCTGTTCGTCGTTTCCATAACGATAGCTTTTTTTGGAAAACCTTCAGATTTTCTTTCGCTTCAATGATGTTGTCTCCACCGCCTTGCATCTGTTAATTTAGATGATTGAGAGTATTGAAGATAACGTCCATGTACACCAAAATGAGAATGAACTAAGATTTTTTGAAACAATCTGCATGACAGTATTGGTGCTCTCGCAAAAACAAGGGTAATTCCACACGCATGGCAAAAACACGATTCAGCACCTTTTCCCAGGATAACCACCAAACGTTAGAATGGTACAGAATTACCTCAAATTTAGAGCCCATTTCATTACACAGCTCTTTGAAGATGCGGTGTTTCAGGGCACTTCGCACAAAGTTTACACATTCCACTGCAATTTTTAATACTTCTATCTATTTTGAAGGCAATGTTTTTGTTGCCAGCACATGCTTGTGCAGAACACAGTGCATTACAATAATGTGTGATGCATCGGCTTTCACCAGCACACCAAAACCAGAGTTTCATCCCAGCATGACTGGAGCTCCGTCCAAACAAACTGCAGAAACCATATCACATGAAAGATTGTTGTTTCTGAAAAAGTCATCCACAAGTTTCTTCACGGTGGCTGCCTTAGTTGCTGTTGTAAAAGGCTTACAAAATAAAAAAATCTTCTTTTATCTCGTTCTTCACATAGCGCATGAATACAACAAGCTAGCTTATATTGGAAACGTCAGTGGTCTCGCCGAGTTGAAGGCTGAATTTTGCTGGGCTTGAAATCAGATCTACAACTACTTAAGCCAAGATGTCATTGCTCATGTCATCTATTCTGCTGCTGATGGTGTCATTTGAAAGAGGAATTTGGGATAACTTATCTTCAACAGCTTTTCTTAGCATGATATTCGTCATTTTCAATGCAGCTAGTTTTACGAGTACTTCACCAATGATATGTGGTTTGCCTTGCTTTGCAATCAAGTACGCAACTTCGTACAATGCTGTAAGGATCAGTTTGTCGATGGATACAAAGCCGAGAACAAGCAAAGTAGTCTTTTCATCGAACCTGGATCTCTTTACCTTGAATTCAGCAAATGTTGTGTTATTGTATTTCCCATCTCCATGCAGCTTTAGGGAGTGTTCTCTTAGTTTTGCCGGTGCTAGACTAAAATTGCTCAACTTGGCATTGCAAATCATGTATTGAGGATGCTGACTCCCATCATGTTCCCTTATACATGTGAATCGATATTGTACGTATTCTGTTTTTGCTCGTCATAATTAGTATGAAGGGATTGAAAAATTAGGAAAAAATCACAAATGACGAACGATTATTACAGTCCCAAGTCGTCTGCTAAGCGCACGAAGTTTCCTGCAGCACAGATATTAAGGCCAAGTGATGTGACGTAATCAGCCGCAGCCAATGATGGCCAAGTGGAGCACGACGTCACGAATCATACGAATGGGGTGAACGGAACGGACACACATACAGTATGTCTTCTACCGACAGGTTAAAGAAAACAATAAAATATCTGATTTTGTTTCTCAATAGTTGTGATGGATTTATGAATATACTGCCTCTAGGTCATATATCACATGCTGCCCTCTGATGTAAAGAAAAGTCATTTAAAAAGTAGCAATCTTCTTTAATTAAAAAGTGAATTAAAAATGAAAATAAACTCTATGCATTCATTTTCGGAACAAATCTTAATGACAGAAGTATTTAAATAAATTCAAATCATATTTTGTATTATTGCTTTTTTGTAGTTAAAGGTTTCCATGATGTCAATACAATCTATTCTTTGAAGATCTTGATACATGATTGCTAGTAGAGCTGACGTGATGAGAATAGGGACAGACGGATATTCTGAACATTTTTTGACACATGCTCATCGTATTTCTACCGTAAATAATTATGATATTGTTATTATCCTGAATATTTTAATAATTTTTAAAAGATAAGAAAAATGTAATTACCTGTATAAGTCTTTCTCTGTGTTAAAATTGGTTTCCAAGTTTGGATCTTCATTTGTCTTAAAATTTTATTTGAATTATTTTTAAAATCTTATTGTATATTATTGTTGGTTTCCAACTTTGGATTTTCAATTTCTGTTGAAGTATTCATCAAATCAGTTTTAGGATGAGAAGTATATTCATCGCTCATCGTAACCTGGAGTTCGTTATCATTATTTATGCAAAATTACCAACTTCATGTATGATAAACATTATTTCATTTACAACATTTATTCATTATGAAGACAAATAAAAGTGGCGAAAACATATGGTTAAAGACTCAATATAAACAAAAAAAATTCAATAATTTACATTTATATTCTATCACGCTGAGACATCGGCAAATCTGTAGATTTACAATACCAAAATCAGGGGTTAGATTTCCCTTGGTGAACACAGCAGATATTCCGATGTGGCTTTGCTTTAACAAACACATGTATTGTATCATATATTATTTTAAGATATTAGAAATTAAACTTAACGAATTTAAGTTTCTCGCATAGCAAGGAAAAATATATAACATAAAATGTTACAACAGAGAGGAAAATCAAAATATTTATTTAGAAACTTAAATGTTTTTGGTTGATTGCAAGAACATTTTTCTTGTCTTTCAAATTTTGTTGTGTATACTGGATGGATTTACAAATTTTGACAAAAAGGTAAGAAAAAACGATTTTTATACTCCATATAAACACAAAATATATTTTTTCTTAAACTCATTTTTCACTTTTGGGGTTCTTCAGGATTAATATAGAAAACTCTTTATTATATTCTTTTACATATATCCAGAGTGTAAAGGACGTTTTTCTTTACTTTTATTGAAACTTAGATGTTGTTTTATTGATGTTGAGTTTTATTTTTAAAGTAATAGATGAGAACTTGCTTATACTTATTTTTGTTTTTTTGCCCCCCTTAAGCCGTTAAGCAAATCTAGTAATGCTTAAACTTGTTGAGTAAGAGATTATGACGTCACATACGTAGAAAAATTGGATGATATTGCTACGGATAAAAAATTATACAAAATGAACAGCAGTCACTAATTATTTAAGTTACCAGTTACAGAACAGAGTATTGTGCAGATGAATATTTTCAGTGGCGATTGTTTTGACACGAGACATGGAGTTGTCACAAGGGTAAACTGAACTTAGTTAAAGATTAGAATGTGGTAAAATTTATTATTTTACTTTGGAATTGAATGCTTGTTATTATTAGTTATTTTCAAGGAGAATTTGAATATACGTGCAGAATATTGTTTTTCAGTTTTTATTATTATTTCGTACAGTCGGCTCGACAGTGTGTCGTGATGAATTTCTGTCTTCCCTCTGGCCTGGCATGGCCAAGCGCGTAAGGCGTGCGACTCGTAATCCGAGGGTCGCGAGTTCGCGCCCGCGTCGCGCTAAACATGCTCGCCCTCCCAGCCGTGGGGGTGTATGTGACGGTCAATCCCACTATTCGTTGGTAAAAGAGTAGCCCAAGAGTTGGCGGTGGGTGGTGATGACTAGCTGCCTTCCCTCTAGTCTTACACTGCTAAATCATGGACGGCTGGTACAGATGGCCCTCGAGTAGCTTTGCGCAAAATTTAAAAACAATCATATAGCTACATTCCTAATTTTCTGTTTGTTTTTTGAGTTGTATATTCCAAAGTTTCGCTTTTTACAAATTTCAAATTATTTTGTTATTAATATTAGATGACTGTGAAGGAAGCCAGGTCTTACAAGTTAATACTATTAGTAGCAATGTAAATTGTTCAACATGAATATAAAATTACAACTCTACATTTAACAGTGATTAAAACAGAAAAAAAAAGTTTGGAAAGTGAGTAAGAGTCACTAAAAGAAGCTAGAACAAGAAAAAGTTTCAAAAATTAAGACTTGTATCAATATTACCAAAATACTAAAATCTACTTTAGTGCCTGAGCCCTGGTAGGAAGCTATGTAAATTCATGATTAATGGAAAGTTATTTTGAAACATGAAAACGTTGCTTCCATAATATGTAAATGTAAAAAAAAACATGAAAACTGCAAAACGTGAAACTACAAATTTGCATGTATCTCATAGACATGTTCATACAAAATTTGACAAAGATCCATCAACAGCTCTTCTATTTGAAATATTTTCTCAACCCAAACGAGCCGTTTTTGCACATAAAATTCTCAACAAGTGGGTTTCTCGACATCACTGAAGATCCACTTGCACTGTTTGAAGGAGTTACATGGACGTACATACAGAGAGTATTATTATATTCATATAATGTGCAATTTCAATGAAGACTGCATGTTGAGGAATGCTGTTTGATGTGAATTAAGATTCAATAATTACAGCATTGGCTTTTAAGAAGATAGTGAAATTATGTATGTTGAGTTTGTGCCTTGTTTCTTTATTGAAGGGTTCGGCATGGCCAAGCATGTTAAGGCGTGCACCTCGTAATCTGAGGGTCGCGGGGTCTTATCCCCATCGTGCCACACATGCTTGCCATTTCAGCCGTGGGGGCGTTATAATGTGACGGTCAATCCCACTATTCATTGGTAGAAGAGTAGCCCAAGAATTGGCAGTTGGTGGTGATGACTAGCTGCCTCCCCTCTTGTCTTACACTACTAAATTAGGGATGGCTAACACAGATAGCCTCAAGCAGGTTTGTGCAAAATTCAAAAAACAATGTTTACTTAAAGGGCAGGGATTAATCAACCTTTTTTTTTTATTTTAATAGAAAGTATATTTTATATGTTGAATGGCTTTGAAAGACAATCATGTATTTAGCATTATTAATTAATGAATCCCTCCATGTCAAAGAGCATTTTCCAACCCTAAATAATAATGTTTTTTGGAGGTAGGTGGGATAATTTAACTTAGTAAAATCAGGTAATATATGTAAGAATTGATGTATATTGTTATTTTGCTTGATATGCTGAAGATGGAATCTGTAGAATTTCATGACATTCATGTATGTCCCTTGTTTAAATAAAGTTAATTTTCCCTTGAACACCCAGATTCCTAATGCAACTTGTAAGACTGAGACATTTGAAGTGATTTTTATGAAAAGAACTGAATAAAACCTTAAAATTAAAAATGGTACTAATACCCAGGAGAAGTTAAAGATATATATATATATATATATCTTTCTCTACAAGTGGGTTTTCTCGTCATCACAGATTATTAAGTCACTTTAACTTTTCCTTTTATATATATATATATCTTTCTCTACAAGTGGGTTTTCTCGTCATCACAGATTATTAATATATTAATATATATATATATATGTGTGTGTGTAAAAATGGCTGGTATGGGAAGAGAAAACTTTATGTAGAGGAACGAACAACATTTTGATCTTCTTCAGTCATTGTTAGGTTCACACAGAAAGAGGTAACTGACTGATAGCTGACCACATGTTTAAAAGGGGTTGTGTAAATGAGTGTAGGTATGTAGAGGGCGTATATAGGTATAAAGGTGTTCCTATGTATTGGTTTATTTTGGGCTTGAGTTGTTGTATAAGTAAGGTTTCTTTAATTTTGTATTTGTGTATGTGTGTTTCTTTATTTAGTATATGGATGTTTTCTATGGTTATGCTATGTTTATCTGATTTGCAGTGTTCAAAAACGTGTGAAGGTAACCAGATTCACAGAACATATAAAGTCACTTTCAAATAAACAACTCAAGCCCAAAATAAACTAATACAAAGGAACACCTTTATACCTACATTAATAAATATAATCCAACATCTAAGCACGTCGTCTACATTCCTACACTCAATTACACAACAGCCTTCAAACATGTGGTCAGTTATTGTTCAGTTACTTCTTTCTTTCTTCTCTACATAAAGCTTTCTCTATCCATACCATCTGTTTTTATATATGCATTAAAGTGACTTAAGTATCTGGCAATTTATTGTACCATTGCCAAACTGAAAAAGTTTTGAGTCCTACAGAATGTTGATATCAGAGTTGTTGTAACATAAGGCATTCTTGTAACTAATCAGTAGTACTAATAGTTGTTCAACATTAATTTTGAGAATTTTTAATGTAATATTTATAAATTTATTAGTGTTTGTTACTTGCATGACCCAGTAAGCTCAATTAAGTGATAAAATTGATGAAACTTAAAAACTTACCTTTGGCCCTCCTTTTTGTGTATTAAGTTCATGTTAAACTGTATTACTATAAATATTAACATGAAAATATAACCAATATTAGTTTTGAAAACATCAGTATTTTGAATTATTTCAAATACAAATCCATAACCTTGTGATATGTGTTTCTTACATTAGAAATTTAAGACTATTGTCAAATCCTAGAAGTTAATTATTAAAAGACTAAATTTTGATTTTTGGAATTTTTAGCATGTATTTTTTAGCTTTTGTCATATTTTTGTTTTGTATTAATTTTTTTGCAAAGTTGCAGTGTGTTAGTTTGGTTGTGGAACTGATTTCGATTTTAAAGTTGCCATTGCATTTAAAAGGTTAAGTACTTTTGTCTGGATTTCAGTTCAGGTGATGAACTTGCATTGTGCTGAAGAAATGTAAGTGAAAAGTACAATTTCAGTTCGCACAGGTTTTATTTTCATTTGTCTGATGTATCTTTGTTCTTATCTGTATAAAAAGTGTTGCAGTTTAAACTTTCTTTCACTGTTTAGTCATTTTTCCCCATTTTTACTTTTCTGTAGCTGTTGGATTTAGTGAAGTATTTTTTTCCATACTTGTGATAGAAAAAAATATATCAGATACATGGAGTATTTTGGCTTGGGAAATCTTTAAAGCATTAATTTACGAAAAAATAAAAGTTAAATTATGTAGTTTCATTTATAACTTTTTTTTTTACAGTAATTTTTGTAGGTCTTGTTAAAGCAGAATATGCCATGTTTGTCTTCTTGTAGTAGTATAATTATAATTCTGAATTTATTTTTTGCTCCAAATGTGTGAATAGTTTAAATAACAGGTGGTCAATCAAAGTTACCGTAAGTCTTCGTGTATAAGCCGCCACCATGTATAGGCCACATCCCAAACTTTGAAGGTTGTTTTTTGGGTTACAGGTATACAGCGTATATAAGCCGCACCTGCCATGCCACACTAATTTTATCCATCCCCACATACGTTTTTCCATTCATTTAACACACATTTAACACTTCAAGAAATGTTGCATCAGCAATGCAATGGATGGAACAGAGGATGATGTTTTATGGGAGCATGAAGAAGAAACTCCACCTTCCGATTCCAAGGACTTCGATCGGTACGACGATACAATTCTACCGGACGAATGGAATCAAGTGTTGGAGATGTCGCATGACAGTGACCACGACTAATGACCCCATTACGTGAGTACAAGTACTGAAAATTTCCTAGTATCTTATTGTTGAATAAATTATTTTTAGCATTTGCACATTCTAAAAGGTACCTTAACCCTGGATGTAGTGAGAAGTTTACAGATATAATTTTTAGACTGCGTGTATAAGCCGCACCCCAAACTTTTGAACAAAATTTTAGGCTCACAAGTGCTGCTTATACACGAGGATTTACGGTATTTCAACTTGTTTAAAGTTATTTTTATTATTCTCAAATGAAATAATACCTATTACCACCCATAGAGAGCATTGCTGAATGCAAACTGTGTAAGAATGTTAATGTCCTTCAGTGGTTGTGCAGGTAATATTGAGAGGTTATGACCCAATCTATGTGTAATGTGAATGACTAATCCATTGTAGTGCACTTTGTGTTTGGTAAATGTGAAGATTCTTGTAAATTATAAAAAAAATCGTGGGCTTGGCAATCTGGTGAATGAATTTCACCTCAGAAAATATCTAGTGGAAGTGATCATTCAATGTTTTTAAGGAAACTCCAAGCACACACTGCATTTGTATTCTACACTCAATATAAATTGTTCATTCTGATTTACACTTGTGTCCAGTCTCATTATTTTGTTTAATATCAACACAGTTAAGTAATACTATGTAATTAAATCATTTGTTATTTAGCACACCAATCTGATAGTTCGAACTTGTTTTGTTTTATTGGGATATACCCTCTTAAAAGCTCTAACATGTGTTAAAACATATAATCATGCTTTTTTTCTTTTGAAATAATATTCAAGAAGTGTTCGTGTACTTAAAACTTCCTAGTTTTTTTATCCACAAATCTTGATACTTTGCAATTTTAAATTTCCTTGCATATATAGCTTCTTTTAAGTTTCAGAATTTTTGTAAACATATGAAGCCATCACCATTAATGGTTTCTTTACAATATTAGGTTCTCAACAGTTAGTCATTTTAAAGTTGTTATGCATCAATGAGATGGTATATTTTGATTTCCCATAGTACATTTTTTTCGTATATAACCAATGTCAGTTGCTCTTAGATAATAAAATTGTTTTAACAAGATTCAGCTTATCCTTTTCATATTTTAAACTTCTCTCGTATTTTCTTCTGTGGATTATTTTGTAAACTTCAGTAGGAACACATATTGTCTTTCTTTTTGTAAAGAGTTGTTGTTGTTTTGAATTAAACACAAAGCTACACAATGGGCTATCTGTGCTCTGCCCACCACGGGTATCGAAACCCGGATTTTAGCGTGTAAGTCCGCAGACATACCGCTGAGTCACTGGGGGGCTCTTTTGTAAAGAGAAAATAAAACTGAGCCTACATCTATTCCTATAATATGACATTTCTATCCCTGTAATCATTCTAATATCTCTCTTTTTAACCTTTTGAAATAAGTAAATATTTATTTATAATATTCTTTTTCAGATTAATACAAAACCACACGTAGTATTCTGTATGAGGTCATAATTACCTCTTTTGACTGTTAATCATTATATCTCAATTAATCCTCAAATTTTTTAGGTCTCCTTTGGTAGATTGAGTGACTTATTTAATTCGATAGATTGTTTAGGCAGTGTATTCATGATGAAACTTTGTAGAATGGATGGCAACTACCTGTTGTGGAAACACAAGAATAGAGGACGATGTTTAACTAACTAAACTAAACTAACGTGGCAGGGGTTCAGTTTAGAGAGAGAGAAATCAGAAGAGTTCTCTCCCCAACCGGGGTGTTCAGGAACGTTGTGGTTCCTCTTCGTCCCCTTTCGTGGATTGTTATTAAGCTTAAGTGGTGGTTTTTTTTATTTAAATAAATAAATTATTATTATTTTTCTTGACTATTTGGGTGGAGGATGTCTCTTCTAAATGTTGTCTTGGGTGGAGGCAAAGGCAGCAGCGGAAAGGAAGCCCATGACCTGTCCCGAAAGGAAGAGGTTGAGCAGATGTGAACATGAATATTATTCAAATTCAGATCAAAATAAAACAATTCAAACAGCACGATTCAGGGTCTGGCAAACGAGTTGCCTGGGCTGGGATCTATAAATCCAACGGCTGAAGATTTTGATGTGGGGGAAACGGGAGTGCCCCGAGAAAACCCACTTTCACAGGACAGTCGCCGAAAGAACGATGTTTCAAAAGTCGTCCACCTTTCATCTTCAAGTCGTGACTAACTAACTAAACTATCGTGGCAGGGGTTCAGTTTAGAGAGAGAGAAATCAGAAGAGTTCTCTCTCCAACTGGGGTGTTCAGGAACTTTGTAGTTCCTCTTCGTCCCCTTTCGTGGATTGTTAATTTAAGATTAAGTGGTGTTTATTATAATTTAATAAGTTAATTGTCGTTATAATTCTTTTACTTTTTGGGTGAGAAGAGTCTCACCAAATGTTCTTTTGGGTGGAGGCAAAGGCAGCAGTGGAAAGGAAGGCCGGAACTTGTCCCGAAAGGAAAAGAAAAAAGTTCAGCAGATGTTAACATGAATGTAGTTTATTCGAATTTAGATCAAATCAAACGGCCCGTTTCTGGGTCTGGCAAAAAGGTTGCCTAGGCTGGGATCTAGAAATCCAATGCCTGAAGATTTTGTGGTGGGGGAAACGGGAGTGCCCCGAGAAAACCCACTTTCACACGACAGGCGCCGAAAGTTTTGCCTGTCGTGTGCCCTTTACCTGAAAAAAAAAAAGAATTAAAGTTAATAACATAGGTTTTATTTGTTTAGATTTTTTCCTGAGTGGATTGTGATTCTTGAAATATGTTGTAAGGTGATATGAATTTCGTTGGTGCACTTGATAATTTGTGTAGTGATGCCGTTAGTTTATTTCTATTTTCTGCTTTTAGATAATATTTCAGAGAAAGTTCTGTTATTCTATCTTTTATAGTTGGTAAATTACTAATTTGGTGAAGATAATTTGTTGGCGTAAAAGATGGTAAACCGAATGCGGATTTTAATATTTTGTTTTGTTGCACTTGGATTTTTTGGAGTGTATTGTTTGACATATTGTATGTTACTTGACATCCGTACTCTATTAGTGGACGGATGTAAGCCTTGTATATTTGTATGATGGTGTTCGGTGCGCATTTCGATTGTTTGCCAGTTATAGTCTTGAGATATGAAATCCTTTTTCTGATTGATGAGTGTATATTGTTTATGTGTTTTTTCCATGTTAATTTTGTGTCGAAAGTGACGCCAAGGAATGTGATGTTTTTGCTCATGTTAATGGTTGTGTTTCCAAGTGATAGTTTTATTTTCTCTAGATTTTTTCTTTGCTTCTTTAGTTTTCTATAAAAGGTGATTGCTTGTGTTTTTGTCGGATTTAACACGACTCTCCACTTGTTGCTCCATGTTGCGACTTTGTTTAGTGATTCTTGTACGCGAGACATGGCCATTACTGGGTTTCTGGAGGTGCTCCAGATTGCGATGTCATCTGCGTACTGCGAGTTGTGTGTGTATGTTAGATTTGGAAAGGGTATGTCACTGACGAAGATTATGTATAGAAGTGGAGAGAGGACTGATCCTTGGGGCACTCCTGCCGTTATATTAAATAATTTAGATATGGTTTTATTGACTTTTACTTGTGCTGTTCTGTTAGTTAAAAAATTTGAAACCCATTTGACTATCATAGGATTTATTTGAAGATGATTTAGTTTGTATATGATGGCATTGTGCCAAACGCTGTCGAATGCTTTTTTGACGTCTAGGAATACCCCGATAGTTACTTGATTGTTGTTGTAAGCTTTGTAGATTGATTCTGTGAGTCGTGTGAGGTGATCTGTTGTTTGTCTATTTTTCCTGGAGGCATTTTGGGATTCTGGAAGTATGTTGTTTGATTCACAAAAATGTAGGAGACGGTTGGAAATAATTCTTTCCATCAGTTTGCCAAGGCAGCTTAACAGACTGATTGGGCGGAAATTATCTGGATTTGTTCTGTTAGTTTGTTTCTTGGGGATCGTTGTTATGATGGCTTTTTTCCACGTGTCAGGGTAATACCCTGTCGCTAGTGAAATGTTCATGATGTTTGTAAGGTGTTGTAGTAGGAGAGTGGAACCTTTTTTGAGAATGATATTTGGTATTTGGTCATGTCCGGGGGAAGTATTTTTCAAGTTTTTGATATTAATCTTTAGTTCGGTAATGGTTATTTTTCTATTGATTGAATTTGAGTATGCTTCTAGTGTCTCTCCGGGAAATCCTGGTGAGAATGAAGCTTGGTTTATACTTATGTAGTTGTTGACATGGTGTTTGTGTTGTGTGTCAAAATCTGCTGAGTTTAAATCGCTAAAAGCGGATTTGTAATAGTCGGCTAATAAGTCAGCTTTCTCTTCGTCCGTCCTTGCGATTTTATTGTTGTGTGTGATGTGTTGTAGCATGTGATTTGTGTTTTTGTCTGAAGCGATACTCTTGAATTTTTTCCAGAATTCTTTTGGATTGTTCTTGGTTTTTTCTAAGTTTTTGCAGAAGTTATGCCAATTATTTTCTCTGACTTTTTTGATTTCTTGTTTAATTTTTGTATTTGTTCTATTGATTTCTGTTTTAATGAGTGGATCGCGTGTGATGTAGTGTATTCGTCTTAATTGTCTGCGTTTGATTATTAGTGCGTGAATTTCTGGTGTTAAAGTCCATTGAGTAAGTGATTGTTTTCTTTTTGATTTAGGAATTGTGTTTTTTATGGCTTTCTTTATGGCTTCTGTAATTTGGTCAACATATTTGTCTAGTTCTGTTTTGTTATCTACCTGTTCGATTTGATGGGGTAGGTATGAGTCCAGAGAGGCATTGAAAGTGAGCCAGTCTGTTTCAGTGTAGGTGTATGCTGAAGGAGTCACGTACGCCACAGCAGGGTGGCGCGGGTGAATCATGCATGATACGGGGAAGTGGTCACTGGTGATCTCATCATGCACTTTAAAGTTAGATATTCTATTTACCATGTCCTTGGGTGCGATTATGAGATCTAGTACATCGTATGATCCGTTAGCAGCTGAAAAGTGTGTAGGTGTATGGTCGTTGATTAGGTGCATATTGTTGCTAGAGATAAAATTTTTTAAGCATGATCCTCTCCGTGTGTCTCTGTTACCTCTTAATTCTGAATGTGGTGAATTAAAATCTCCAATAATAATTGGTTTGGGTTTAGGATTAACACTTTTCTGTAGGAAGTTGATATCGATATCTTTGGTTGGTAAGCAATATACGGCTAGAATCGGAATAGTTAGCCGGTTGTTGAAGTGAATATTACAGAAAATGGTTTCATTAATGTTAGATTTAAAGGAATCTTCTATCGAGATTAGATGCGATATTTTCATACTGAAGTAAGCTATTATTCCTCTATTATTTTCTGAGTGAGGTATGCTGTGTGAGATAAAACCGGGAATTGTGGTGTTTTGTTTCTCTGTGCAAAGTGTTTCTGAAACGATGATTATGTTGGCGTTTATATGTTTATTTATGTTGTGTATTTCTATTCTTTTGTCTTTGAGATTTCCTTGGCAGTTGATGTGTAAGATTTTAATGTGTTGTGTCATTGTGTTGTTTTATTTCTCTTGCATGAATTTTGAGTGAGAGGTGGTGTGGTTTGAGGTGAGGAAGGTTAAAGTAGTAGCTTGCAAGGCTGCAGACAGCTATGAGTGACTCGTGCCTCGATTCAAATGAGGGGAGATCACTCAATTCTATCAGCATTGCAAGCAAGTTTGTGGTGAAATCTGTGGGGTTAAATGTTTGTGATGTTTTCGGGCGTGTTACGTCCGCGTAAGTACGTGTTGGTTGTGGTTGAGCGTGTTTGGTTTGCGAGTCGGTTGGAGTTGGTAGTAAAGGTTGTTTGGTATTGTTTTGGTAGCTGTGGGTTTGATTATTGTTGTTCGTGGTTTTAAAAAGGAATCTATTGCGTATTTGAGTGTATTTGGGGCAGCCTTTGTAACTGGCTGCGTGGGGGCCTTGACAGTTAGCACATCTAACTTGGTTACGCTCGTTATTCAAGTCGTGTGTGTGTGTGTAGGCTTTTATAGGGGCCTGGTGGGTTGTGGAAAGCATGTTATGATTGGATGGATTATCACTGTTTCTTATTGGAGGAGAGATTTCCTGTAGGTACAACCAATGGCAGCCACAGGTTATTCATTTCTGATATGAAATTTCTGTTTAATTTGTTTAATTACTCACTATTATACCAAGATCATTTTCTACGGTCATGCTTCTGATTGAACTTGGATCTGGATTCTCTGTCTTTCTTATGTGTTTAATATGTATTTGAGCTACAACATGTAGTACACTTGATATTCCTTTGGGTTACATTTAACTGTGCTGTGTTGGTGAATGTGTATGTAAGCAAAAATATATATATTTATTTATGTTGACATTTTTAGCCCAATGCTACTGTAGATGTTAACAGTATTATAACAGTGTCCACCTTAATGAAATGAAGTTTCTTGTTTACTGTTTTGTACAATCCTTAAACATTTTCTCAGTGAAAATGGTCATTTATTTAAAAGTCTCAAAATAACTGCAGCATAGCATCCAAAAGCTTGGTAATGGAGAACTAAAAACTGTTAGCATAGAAATAGCCTGTAATATATGTTTTGTTAGAATAAAATGACATTATATAATAAATATTATATTTTATTAGAAATATGCAATTACATTTAATGTATTTTTTGTAATACTGCCAAAGAAATTAAACATGTGTTTTGTGATTTAGTTATTTTCATAAGACCATAGCTGATATGTAAC
The DNA here is from genome assembly GCA_011833715.1 of Carcinoscorpius rotundicauda. Lineage (NCBI taxonomy): Eukaryota > Metazoa > Arthropoda > Merostomata > Xiphosura > Limulidae > Carcinoscorpius > Carcinoscorpius rotundicauda. The sequence continues at coordinate 37,663,727 of CM022401.1, forward strand.
CAAGCAAATTTTTAAACTGAAATTAAGGAAAGTATCGATGCAATTTTGCAGAGAATTAATTGCCAAGGAGAGGCTATCTTGTACAGAGCACATTTAAGAAGCAAGAAGAAAATTTTCAAAACTGAAGATTTAAAAACAAACTTTTTGGTGTTAGTAATTTTGATCACAAATACATTAATAATTTACATTTAATGACTGAGAATAATTGAAATGTATATTACATATTCAATAAAACAAGGTTTTAAATTAACTGTTTTACAGGTTTGTTAGTTTTGTATAAAAGAACATTGGTGTATTAGAAAAACCTTTTGCATGAAACGTTTAAAATCAGAAGATACACAGAAGAATATTTCATATAATTAAAATGAAGCCTGACACATTAGATATTTGTATGTTATCTTATTGCAAACCTTTTTCATGCATGTAAAACAGTGAAATATCACATTTGATCACTTTACAAGAATAAAATAAATTGATAAATCTAAGTCATTCTACAGTAACCTTGCCAGCTAGAAATACCATGACTTAATGTAATCAGCAAACATAACTAATTATGCCCTTATTGGTATCGTTAATGTTACTTAAAAAAATTTTATAAAAGACCTAAGAACTAATCCATGTAGCATGCCAAAGATCCAGTGTAATTGGATTACATTAATAAAACTCCTTAGTTTCTCTCACAAGTTACCCTGCAATCATGTCAGACAGATTTTCTCCCTAATCTTCTAATTTGAGTTTTCTTTTTGGCTAATCATTGTGGTGTTTTGTGAAATGTACCCTTAAAATCTAAGTGCATCAAAATGACACCCTTTCTATCATTCAGATAATTTCAGTGTCATATAGTGTTGTGCATCCATACATTTGTGTAGAGTTTCATTCTTACATTCAGGTGATATATGGATGAAAATATAATTGACTGACCAATTGGATTTAATTTATAATCACATTATAACTTCCTTTGCAAAAGCTTCATTTATCATTGGACTTTTCTCTAGTGATTGTTATCACTGTAACATATAACAATAAAAAAAGTAATTATTTAAAAAAATTATTTTTAACATAATGGGTGTAATGTGGCATTTAATGATGTATTTTATTGTTACAGACATTTGTTTTCTTCATGAATGACTGTGTTTGTTGTAGAAGAGTTATTATCATGTGATTTTAAATTATGGTGTAGTTAATTTATAGAAGTTTTAAATCTGTTAGTATGTAAAAATACCATGTATGTTTTCCTTTAAGTATTATTATAAAATTTGAAAAAAAAAACAATTCATTTATTCAGGTGTGTATATAGTTTTCACATAAAACATTGGTTAAGATGGTAATTCCATTTTGTTATTATTTCTACCTATTGTTTTGTGTCATCCACCTAAGATATTATCTTTGAATTCCTGTTGTAAAGAATTATGTAAGATTATACATACGTGTGTGTGTGTGAATGTAAACAGCATCATTTTTCAGTGGCAAGTCAGATGATATCTGAGTATATAACATTTTATGTTTTGATGGGAATGGTCCACAGTCCTGTGGGGTAGCATACCTGCTATAAAATTATAAATTATACATAACATATATATTTAATGCTAAACTTAGTGAAGTTGAATTTTTCAGTTTGATAAGTGAAGTCTAAACTCTTGTAAAGTTTCAATCATCAAATTTAACTATCTGTCAGTAGTTGTTTTGAATTAAGCACAAAGCTACACAATGGGCAATCTGTGCTCTGCCCACCACGGGTATCGAAACCCAGATTTTAGCATGTAAGTCCGCAGACATACAGCTGAGCCACTGGGGGGGGTGCTATCAATAAGTCTCTTGAATTTGTAGGAGAGCTTAGGAAGTGAACTATCCAGAAAAAGTTTTTTTTTATTTTGTGTACTTTTTTAACTTGGAATATTTTTAGTATAAATGGTGATTGTTTTCACCACGTGTTACATTGTGTCCAGTCTGTCTCTATTTCTCAATTTACTGTGTGACATATTTCTTATTTACACCTTGCAGATCTGATCTTTTTACTCTTAGGGCAAATCAATTTTATTGAGAATACCATAATGGTATGAGAAGTTCATTGTTAGCCTTAGAAATATATATTTAAAAGCAATAAAGAGTGTATAACAGATACTTTAGAAAGGAAGTACTTGAGAATTAAAAAAAATACACTTATGATAGTAACTTTATATGTATTTTTATATCTGAGTATGTCTTTATTGACTGTATAGAACTTTTGCCATGACGTGTCATAATTCCAAATTGGTCTCAAAATACATATCTAAATTATGGTTAAATCTTCCTAAAATTCTTCAAATGTTTCAGTTGATTACTATAGCAAAAGTACAACAAATGGATTAAATTAATTCTTAAATCATTGGCTTCTGTTGTTGTATGATTAAAAATGGAATTGATCAGACAATTATAATGTGAGTTTTACATAACCTAAATGTTTGTTTGCTCCATTTATAAGTTACAACAAGATTCATTCCTGTGGTTCAATGGTAGATTTGATGGCTTTATAACTCTAAAACTGGACTTTAATATCTATGGTGGATAGATCAGAAATAGCCCATTTTGTAGCTCTGTGGTTAACAAAGAAAATGAACAAAATCTTTTCAGTGATTCCAGCTGTGTTTACCCCTCAGTATTCCTGTACGTGGTAGGAGACTTCCCAGGGAAGGTTCTGTATTTTCAATTAACCTCTTCTGTGATCAAAACATCCACCCACGTGTTTACCATACATGGCAACCCAGAAAGGAAAGGATCCTAGTGGCACAGGGGTCCAACCCTAACACACTACTTTGGCCTTGAATCCCTCTAGATGGGTGGTCTTGAGGTAGCTCCTCTTAGGTCAATCAGCTGATCCACTTGGGCTAGGGTCAACCAAGTACCAGTGTTGGATATTTTCAACAGGTGTTGTGGACATTGTATCTGATGCTGTTGTTTGGGTATAGTGCTCACGAAACTCTGGTGTTGCTGCAGTGTTATTGTTTGGCATTGTAGTGAGTTCCCTCATAGGGCTTTATGGTGGGTGGAGTTAGTGGGCACCAAAATATTCCTTTTTAATGGATTTTCCAAATAAAAACTTAAATGAAATAGTGAAATAAAAAGAGTCCATAAGTAAACGACCATGATTCCAAGATTCTGAGCAGCAATTTTCAACATCTGTAACAAATGTTGTACTTCATTTTCTTATCCTACATTGTTTTTCAGACAAATTTTTAGGGCAAATGTCTCCCTTTTTCATTCAGAAGGGAGTAGAGGGACTTGCTGGCTCTCCAAATTTGGTAAAGAAGCTTTGCTGTGGTGACATATTGCTTGAAACATCCATTTTTTAACACAGTGAACTCCTCTTATATTCAAAGGCAATTGGGAATATACCTATTAAGGTTACACCTCTTGCTACTTTGAATTTGTCACGAGGAGTTATTATTGAGAGGGATTTGAAGAATATCCTGAAGTCAGAGATTCTTGCAGGTTTCTCCACTCAAGTTTCTGCAGTGAGGCATATCTCCACTCACAAAGCTGGAATTATGATGTTAAACAATATCCACATTCTGACATTTATATCACCACCTCCACCTGCCACCATCAAGGAAGGTTATCTTAATTGCAATGTATGGCCATACATTCCAAACCATCTCTGATGTTTCCAGTGTCAGCAGTTTGGTCACTCGAAGACATCATGTTGTTGTTCCTTGATGTATGCTCATTGTAGTGGCAAAGAATATGATGGCTATGAGTGTAAAACGAACCCTCATTGCATCAGTTGCAATGGCTCTCAACTATCCAACTTTTGTTCTTGCCCTAAATGGTTGGAAGAAAAAGAGGTGCAGCATTTGAAAATGATTCATAACATTACTTATCTTGTCACTTGAAAGTTGCTGTCCACCACTTCATCTTGGATGTATGCTGCTGTAATTTGTTCCACTACTATGGTGGGAGTTGAGAAAGATCTCTCTTTGTCTCCAAAGGAATCCTTCTCAAAACAAATGAAAAGTCTTTTGACCTCCATGCTTAAAAAAGTTGATGAATCAACTTCAACACCTATCTCTGTCCCTTACGTAAATTCCAAAAATTCCCAAGATCCACTTTCTTTGGTTCAAGGTACAGGCATTTCCTTGGATACATTTTTTTTTCCAACCCCAAGATGCAAAATGATCATTTGTTCATGTCCTCATTCAATGAAATCCTCTTCCAAAAGCAAAGACCTGCCCAATTGATCCAAGGCAGGTTCCATGGAGGTTGATAGACCTCCCTCAAATAAACAGAAGGGCTCTCCATCCAGTTTGCCTGCATATAAATAAAAATGGCCACCTTGATACAATGGGACTGTTAAGGTTTACATTCTAATCTGGATGACATCAAAACATTGATTGCTTTCTACCATCCTGTATGTTTTTCCTTACAGAAAATATTTCTGAAACCTTCTGATACAGTCACCTTTTGGTGGTTTTCTTTGTACAGAAATGACAGGCTAAGTGATGGATGAGTACATGGAGGGGTGGCACTGTTGGTTGATCTGCATGTGCCCACCCTGTCTTTTTCCCTTGACTCACACTTGGAGTTTATAGCCAACTGTTTCCTTGGGTCATCTCATCACTGTTTGTTCTGTCTACCTGTCACCTGGAGAGACCTATGATCAATCAGATTTTGATGTTCTCATTAAACAGTTGCCATCCCCCATTTTAATCCTGGAGAAGTTTAATGGACATCATTCCTTCTAGGAAAATGCCGATATTGATAGGAGTGATCGCTCTGTATGCTCTCTGATCACAACCTTTCTATTTTCAGCAGTTTGATCACTCAAAATGGTGGGTAAGATCTCAAAGCCAGAAGGAACCTTGGATTAAGTTCATAATCAGTATATCTTTTACCACCAGTTCCAAAGTCAGAAGGGACAAGATTCTAAAGGTCATTGGACAATATTATTCTGTACCTCTGTCAATCTTGCTCTCTAATGGCCAGGAAGTAGTTGATACCTGGAGCATTGCCGATATCCTAACAGAAAGCTTCTGCCAGATATTTAGCACTTCTTCTTCTTCCTCTACATTCTTAACCATCAAGATTTGTGCAGAGTGATCACCTCTTTCCATTAAAGCTGATTGTCTCTATGAGTATAATCATCCCTTTATACTGGTGGAATTCACATTGGCCCTTCATTGGTTGGACCTTATGATGTACACGATAAAATGCTGCACCATTTATTTCCTGCTTTTCTTGCTATTCTCTGATTATTTTTAAATGGATATGGCCTGAGAAGGATCCCAAGATTCCTTTAAACTACCATCTGATTGCTTTGACAAGCTGTAAGACCTTAGAAAGGATGGTTAATACTCGTCTTGTTCCATCCTCAAATCAAACAACATCCTCTCACCTGTCCAGTGTGGGTTCCAAAGGCAGCGCACCACCGTAGACCACCTGGTTTGACTTGAAACGTCAATCAGAGAAGCCTTTCTCGAAAGACAATATCTTGTATCAATATTCTTTGACATTTGGAAGGATTACAATACAACATGGTGGTATGGCATTTTATGAGACCTCCATTAGGTGGCCATTTGCCAATTTTTATTAAAAATTTTTCATGGACAGGAGATTCCAAGTTTGTGTGTGTTTGACACTTTCCTGTTCTTTTCTACAGGACTTGGAGCCCCTGAGGGCAGTGTTTTGAGTGTTACACTTTTCAGTATAAAGATTAATGCCATTACTTAACAACTTCCTCTCATTGTTGCAAATGGGCTCTATGTTGACGACTTTTACATCTCATGTTAGTCATCGAACATGAGGTATATTGAGCAACAGAAACAGACTGCTCTCAATCATTAACTGAAGTGTACCACAACAAACAGTTTTAATTTTTCTCTCTCTAAAACCATTTGCATGCACTTTTACCATCAATGGGGTATTCACCCTAATCCTGAACTCTGTATGGGTGAAGTTGTACTGCCTGTGGTTTCTTGGGGCTTATCTTTGTGTGTAAGCTGACCTTTATACCACACATCAAGCAACTATGGGTCAAATGTACAAGAGCAGTGAATATCCTCTGTGTTTTCTCTTCCACTACTTGGGGAGAAGATTAATGCTCTATGCTAATATTGTGCTCTTATTTGATCAAAACTCGACTATGGAACACTGATTTGTGGCTCTAAGAGAGCCTCAGTCTTAAAGATGCTGGACCCCATTCATCACCAAGGACTTTGGCTTTGCACTGGGGCTTTCCACACTTCTCCAGTTCATAGCTTATACATAGTCTTGCAAACCTCCATTGTTTACAACTGTTCTTACTGTATGCTTTGAAATTTCATTCGTAACCAAAGCATACCATCTAGGGTTGTGTTTTCCTTCCTTGATAGGCCATAATTTTTCAAAACTTACAATCTGCCATTGCTCCTTTTTGCCTTTGTATCGAGGCATAGTTGGATGAAATGGGTCTGTCCTTGAATTGCATTGCTGTATCCATTGGTCAGCCCATCCCACCATGGCTTCTTACAGCCCCCAAATGTGACCTTTCTTTAAGTCATCTGAGAAAAGCAGACACTCCAGATTACAAATACTGTGTTATTTTCTGAACATCTTTCAAACCATCCTTCCATTCCTATTTATACAGATGGATTGAAATCAGGTGACTGTGAGCTTTGCTATGGTTTGTTGTGGTTCAGTGGTTACGTGCAGAATCCCCTCTACAGCTTCCATGTTCTCTGCTAAACTGTACATCAGCTCTCTTGCCCTGGTGATCACATAGAAGTCAAGCAGTACCCAAACTGCATTATTTATACTGACTCTCTTATTTCTCTACTGGCCCTGGAATTGCTTTCATGTTAGTCCACATCATGTCCTTGCCAATATTCAAAACTGAGTGGCCCATTTCTCCTTAACATCTACTTCTCATCAGTTTTTCTGGATACCAGACCACATTGGTATTTGTGGGAATGAGCTCACTGGCACTGCACCTCAATCTATCTGCTCTGGCACTATCACTGTTGTGCCTGTTCCATACATGGACTGTTGTCATGTATTCAAGGCTTGGCTCCATGCCAGTTGGCAGTTGACTTGGAGAGAGCAACATGAAAACAAGCTTTTCCAAATAAAACCCGATATTGAACATTGGCTGTCTTACTTCTTTTAGGATCAGAAAGATGAAGTTGTTCTAACTAAACCATGCATTGGTTACAGTTTTTAACTCATCTTTTTTTTTATCTGGAACTGATGCACCAACGTGTAGTCTGTGTAACACTCATGTTGCAATAAGCCACATTTTACCTTCTTGTTATGCCATTGTTATCACTCAACGACCACACCATTTTAAACATGTTCTTTCCCAAGATTTGTCAATAATGTTAGACAGTGTTATTAGTGATGGTGACACTGTCCACCTTGGAAATGTTTTCAGTTTTTTAAAGGCCATTAATCTTTTTAATCTCATTTACATTTTTCAATTTATACATTCAACCTTTTTAATGTGATTCCCTTTTAAGAATCACAGTCCATCTAGTTCAATTTGGAATTAGAAAATAGCCTTAACATCAAAATATTTGAAACCAGGACTGGAAAGGCAACTGTAAGGTGACTAAAGCTGCTATTTGAACTATTTGTTAGTGTTCCTGGCAAGCTATTATTAAAATTTTGCTACAAATCTTTTAAAACTTTTACTTTACTTTTTGAAAATGGCCATAATGTCAAATAACTCAGAACCAGGACTGGAAAGGCCAACTTCAGGTGGCTTGTGGTGTTTGTACTTACCTGTTAGTCTTCCTGGCGAGTTATGATAATTACTGTTATGCTACAAAAAGTTCTGTACAACTTGTGTTGCTGTAGTTTTTCTCTTGACATTGTAGACAAGGTGTAAACATTGGTTTTATGTTATTGTTTTAAAACCTTGTTATGTTTTGCCTTAATTTCCTTTTATGAATTTTACTAAATTTCCTTTAATTTTAACTTTTTACCATATGTTTGGCACATATAGCCTAGTTGCTTTGTGCCATTAAACACCAAATCAACCAATCAGCTAACCAGTTGCATTTCAGTAAATTACCAATTAATAATAAGTCTGAGCTGTACCATACCATTCTCAAACCCAGATCATTTTTTGCATGATGCATCTATTTTAATGTGCAAAAATTGTTGATAACTCAGATTATTTGTTAAGTAAATTATATTTTACAGAGTATTGGATGTTTCAGAAAGCTGCTGCTGTGGGTGTTATTTCAAATCATTGATAACCACTGTTGCTGTTTAGGGGTAAATCTCAATGACTAAAATAATACTGGAACAAAGAGTTGTATTGCTTCAGCTTTAAAATAAATTCTAATATATTTTTTAAAAAGATTACTTTTTTACCTGTTGAGTGAAACCATAGTTAAAGATGTTTCCCAGAATTATTCAATTTTTAACCAAATTTGAAAGGTAGTTCATTGCATAGGCCTTGTGATTTTTGATTAAACTATTTTTATTTAGATTTTGATAAAATTATACTTATTTATTCCTTAAGGTATTATATTTAATATAGTATTTCTATGATCCTAAAAATAATTATATTTATATTTATTCTTACTTGAATAACTTATCAAACAATAAGATAAGGTTTATGTAAAGCTAGTGACTTAGTTTTATGTGAATGTTGTTTGATGAATTAATAAATTTTAATAATTATATCCGCCAACATTATCCATACCTTATCTGAGAAATCCTGAGGGTAGATGTTTCATTTTTTATTCAAAAGGGATTAGAGGGACTTGTTGGCCCCCCAAAGTCAGTAAAATAGTCACATTCTGGAGATATTTTAATGGAAACATCTTCACCACAGCATACCAAACTCCACTTGAAATCAAAGGCCATTGGAGATATACCCATTGAGGTCACTCCTCATGCAAGTTTGAATTCTTCCAGAGGAAATATAGTTCAGAATGATTTGAAGAAAAATTCTTGAGTCAGAGATCCTCACTGGTTTCTCTAGTCAAGGCATTACTGTACTGTGTGCCAAATCTTAACTCGTAAAAATAGAATTATGTACCATACCAATGTTCTGATATTAACATTTACATCACCACATTCTCCTGCCACAGTCAAAATAGGTTATCTGAACAGCAAGGTAGGGCCCTACATTCCTAACCCTCTCAGATGTTTCCAGTATTAGCAGTTTGGTCACTCAAAAACATTATGTTGTGGTTTTTTGATATGTGCTCATTGTGGTGGTAAAGACCACAATGCTTATGAGTGCAACCTGGATCCACACTGTGTTAACTGTAGTAGTTCACACCCTTCTTACTCTATTTCTTGCCCTAAATGGGTAGAATTGAAAAAGATGCAATGTCTGAAGACTATTAATGATATCACCTACCCAGCAGCTCATAAATTATTGTCCCTAACTCCATTATGGACATATGCTGCTGCACTATATTCTCCTGCCACAGTGGGAGTGTGAACAGATCTTACCATGCCTCCAACAGAGTCGTTTGTGAAACATTTTTAGAAACCTGTACTCTCTATGATTAAAAAATTTGATGCATCTATGTCTGCTTTTTTTTATATATGCAAAAACGGCTCGTTTGGGTTGAGAAAATATTTCTAAGATACTTTATCTAATTCCTAATGTGGGAATTGACTGTCATTCGTATAACGCAGGTACAACTGAAATTACAGACTATATTTAGCTGCACTGTGGCTCGAATTTTAGACATTAAAATACGCAATCCTACACGCTGAATATTATCCACTGCTGGCCCGTCCTAGTAGAATATATTAGAATAAATTAATGTTAAAGTTTAACTTCAGTAAAGGTTTGTTTCAAAGACGCATGTTTGTGTTTTTCAATTGTGAAAAATACACTAGTTTTGACATCACTTCTCCATGTTCGATGATTTTGTAATTTAATATTCATTTCACAATAAATTTTATTTTGTGTGGATTTATACATCATATAGGCTAGTGGAAATTCTTTTAACAACCATATCGTGGTTTTTTTTTTATCTTTGTTACTATAATGCGCGCGACATAACAGTAATTAAATGCTTTAACTTTTTGATCCATGTTAATACAAATGAGAAACATCAATCTGTACTGCAACTTCTTTTTTACGTGACGTATCAAACTACACTTCAGTTAACCTATATCTGAGGATACTAACAGAGATTACTTACTTGTATTCTATTATCCGTCTGGTTGACTGATCCAGTTTCGTTCAGATGGATCATTTGTAGTTGAAATAATAAAACCTGTTAGAAACCATACGGGATTTTCATAGGCTAGAGAAAAATCGGAGACAGTAAACGTAAAAACACTCTTCTTTGTACCAGAACAGCGTTTTTATAAATTATTACTGCAAAAGAGGATCAAGACTGCCTATAGGAATCAGCAGTTTTAAGCATTTGCACAAGTGTACAGTAGTGTGCTGTCTGTTTGTCACTCTGTCTTAACGTTGCAATTTCTACTGCCGTGACATTAGTTAAACGTGATCATGCCATGAGTCACGAAAATAATTATGCACTCTGTAAAATACAACACAGCATGACATATGAACTTGAAAAGTAAGAAATGTTGTTGTTGTTGTTGTTGTTGTTTAGAATTAAGCACAAAGCTGCACAATGGGCTATCTGTGCTCTGCCCACCACGGGTATCGAAACCCGTATTTTAGCGTGTAAGTCCGCAGACATACCGCTGAGCCACTGGGGGGCGAAAAGTAAGAAATAAAAATATTTGTTACTCTTCATTTTGTTTATATCTACTCTTGAAACAAAACACATTAGAGAACTCTTCACAAACATCTAGTTTATTAATATATTTTTGGTGCAAATTAACCAAAGTGTAAAGAATTATTTTTTATTACTTACAACTTAATTCATTTTAGAGAAAACAAAATTATCCTGGCAATTATCATGGCATACTCCTACAGAAACTAAGATACGGTTAATTGTCAAAATACTATATAAAAAATTTTAACTGATGAGTATGATACCATACTAAAGGTCGTAACGATATAATTATTAAAGTCTGGATTTACATGGTGTAGAAGCTGCTTTTATTGTATTTTAAAATTAATTATTTAGTCTTGCAGATTATTTACCAGATAGGCCTGGCATGGCCTAGCGCGTTAAGGCGTGCGCTTTGTAATCTGAGGGTCACGGGTTCGCGCCAAACATGCTCGCCATCCCAGCCGTGGGGGCGTTATAATGTGACGGTCAATCCCACTTTTCGTTGGTAAAAGAGTAACCCAAGAGTTGGCGGTGGGTGGTGATGACTAGCTGCCTTCCCTCTAGTCTTACACTACTAAATTAGGGACGGCTAGCACAGATAACCCTCGAGTAGCTTTGTGCGAAATTCCAAAACAAACAAACAAACTTTATCAGATATCATGACAAAGTTAGTTTAGACGCTATTTGATGCAGGGGATATCAGCATTTTTAAATTTTATTTTAGGGGAAAGTGAAAATTGCCCGAATAATTAATTGGTTTTGAAATCATAGACAGATCAAATGTTTTGCATCGTAACTGAAAAAAAAAATCTTATTATTAGTTCTGCCCTTTGAGCTTAAGATAGAAGGTTTCCAAAATAAAGTTTGTATAATAGCTATTATGGGAATAACGCAGATAGCTCCTTGTTAAAATTAAACACAAACACACACAAATTTACCCCAATTTGTCGTAATAGATTGATTAATTTATGTTTTAGCATATTTTTTAATCAAAGCCACAAATGAGATATCTGCGGAAATTCGTTCTAAATTTTGAGCTGATTAACTAGATGGAAGTTAGTTGCTAAATAACACCCACCACCAACTCGTGAACTCCCATGGTACAGCACGATGCTTGACTCCTGGTGGGCAGGACACAGATAATTCATTGGGTAGCTTTATGCTTTATTGCAAACAAACCAGATCTTGGAATGTTCTTTTCTGACCAAATAAGTGTGATTCGACTTCCACATTAAACCGTACTCGCAGCCTCAAAAATCTTCTTGTGCCAGTAAAATATGAATAAAATACACATGGGTCCACTGCCCTTTTCTGCTAACTCTAAGATCAAGTCCTGTCCACTTAACCATTTCAACAGAGAAAAACATAAAATTTTTCGATATGACCTCATATGTTGTACTTCTCCAATAGTTAATAGCCAAAAAATAAGTCTGTAATTTGAGAAACAAGTCAAGGAATAAGGATGCGAAATTGAACATGGTTAATAATAACCCATTTGCTCCAGAACAGTTATATAACAAAACCTTATAAAAAGAAGCGAGATTATTACGCTTACATAGTTGCAACTCGCTGTTCCGCATGTCTTTCATTTATTTCATGTTGTAAATATGTATCTCAGGATTGCTGGTATGGATGTTAATACTTTTACTAATGAAATGGAGAACAACGTTTCGACCTTCTTAGGCCATCTTCTTTGTTAATCTGAAGATTACCTAAGAGGATCGAAACGTTGTTCTCCGCTTTATTAGTAAAAATATTAATACCCATACCAGCTGTCTTGAGATACATTTTCACTTTAAACGGATTTCTCGTCGTCACGAATGATTTCATGCTGTTTTAAGGAATGTTCAGGTACTGATAAAAAGGAAGCAACCATAATGTGTTGTTACTATTTTTGTGCTAAAAATAAGTGAATAACATTCAGTATAACTGTTATGATTCATTTGTTAAAAACTTTGAATTGTCAGTTTCGGAAATCTATACCTATAGAAAATGTTAAAGAGTATTATGAAAAAAACTGCAGTTTTACCATCCGTAACTGTTGAATTAATAACGAGAATAAGATAATTTGATGTAAGAAGGATTTTGACTGGTTAACATGATCTAAATGTTCAAGCATTTTGTTTCTATGTATGGATAATATTTTTTGGAGCTATTTCTTATTCGTGTTTATCCTCTCTAACATCGTCGAAAAAAACAAGCTAAATATTAGTTTATAAATTTTAGTTGGGTAGATAGGACGTAGTACAGTGGAGCGCCGTTAAGCCGCGGTATTTGGGGGGTCAACCTGCTTAACCTCGGCTTAAACCTTTGTGACTGAAAAGCCGAAGTCTCCAACAGCTCCGCCAAGGAGCCTCATCCGGGCCATTGCGTGATCATTATAATATTAATGTATAGACAATTCAGATACAATTGACAAGTGCCTTTTTAACACAAACGACCAATGCATTGCGATGGTTCGCTTTTCCCTGTAAAATTTCGTCTTCCCGTGTTACATATGAGCCCCCATGTCAATATAATATGCTCACTATTAATTCAGAAACTGAACTGATTTCTATTAGGTTTCTGGCCAATATTTATACAATTTCATAAAAATATCGGATTATCGAATTAAAAATAATACTTCAATTATTGATAACTTTTTTCACGGATTAACTTTAATGTATGGAGAGATGTGATTCGGTAACAATGGCGGCCTCCATAAAGCTGACATAGAGAGCGGATAAGGTAGATTAACGGTCGATTTCTATTGTAATATAATTTATTTATTTCCCAAATTAAAGCAAATCCTTTTTAAATATCCCCTTGAAGCTATAAAGACAAGGAGAGTATGAGAAACTTTAAAAAGCCAGGTAGTAGATTTAATACATCAAAAATTTTGGGACAAGATTTGCTACAGCGGCTTAAGCGATTTCGCGGTTTGCTGGTCCACGGCTTAATGGCGCACCACTGTAACAATGCAAATTAACTACAAAGATTTCACTATTCATGTTCTGATGGAGTGTTTGTAACCGGTATGATAGATTGTGAGACATTGATTTTGCTTGGTGGGTTGCTTGAGGCAGATGACGAAATTTTAATGTGTAGATGAAATTAGTGTCAAAAAGAAAGACATCAGTGAAATAAAAGACTTAACAGTAAAAACTAACAAAACATTATTGACCATCCTACCTCGATATAAACGGAAAAAACAATTGAAAATATACAAAAAGGTCGTCATAGTCGTCAACTCGCCATCGTAGTCTTCCAATAGTATTTTTATCAATCATTATTATGTGTATATATATATATATATATATATGACGACTTAAATACTAATATTGTACAATAACGAATGTGAGATAAACGTAAATTGTATTTATATACAGTTCACAAAATTTTATTGGTGAATAAACGGAATCACACTTCCAGAATTCTACGTAGAGTATCTATAGATGAATCAACTGAGAAAGAGAATTAATTTCTGTGTAAGACATTGTGTACAAAAGTTTGTTATTCTCGTCTTTCATTGTTCTTGATATTAAATAAAACAGGACAAAAACGAACTACTTTATCAACTTGGTCAATCTACCTGAAGAAAGCGAAGGAAAGATATGTTGAGTCATTAGAATTGTTATAGGTCTATACTGTTATTTTAAACACCTGAAGAGCCTGGCATGGCCGAGCGCGTTAAGGCGTGCGCTCGTAATCCGAGGGTCGCGCTAAACATGCTCGCCCTCCCATCCGTGGGGGTGTATATTGTTACGGTCAATCCCACTATTCGTTGGTAAAAGAGTAGCCCAAGAGTTGGCGGTGGGTGGTGATGACTAGCTGCCTTCCCTCTAGTCTTACACTGCTAAATTAGGGACGGCTAGCACAGATAGCCCTCGAGTAGCTTTGTGCGAAATTCCAAAACAAACAATAAACACCTGAATATTTAAGTTGCAATAACTGCAAACGCATACGCGTTATGGCCTGAGATATAGGTTTTGGATTGATTAATATTTTGCAACACACCTTACGTGGTTGGCAGTACTTTAAAGATAAATCACTATTTGAAACAAAATAAACCGACAAAAAAACAAAGACTGAATAGATTATACGAAATAAATTTATTCTATATGTAACTTTTGTCATTGTAATAAAAAAGGTTATATAGAACATTATATATAAGAACGTTTTACTTAACTTTTAGCAAAAATTATAAATTCTAGGATAGTTTGGTCATCAAAAATATTTTTGTATGATCTAAGTTTATGTTTTTAATTTTTTCTATCCAATTTCTAACTTTGTGTAATAGATATAAAAAAGATAATAGGTGTAACCAGTTATCCCAGCTATTGCGCAACACGCTGTTAGATGTGTGTTGGACTCAAGTCAGGGAAGAGGTGTCATACACAAAATGTTGTTGTTATTGTTTTGAATTAAGCACAAGGGTTACACAATGGGCTATCTGTGCTCTGCCCACCACGGGTATCGAAACCTGATTTTAGCGTGTAAGTCCGCAGACATACCGCTGAACCACTGGGGGGCTACACAAAATGTATTTGTCTGTCTCAGTTGTTCTATCCTCTGAACTAAATTAAAATAATTTTAAAAAATTATAGCCAGCCGTTATCGTTCATATAGTTATGAAACATTTTCATAAACTTACATTTTTTGCTTCTACAACATTTGAAGGTAACACATTTCAAAGGCCAACCACCCTTTTAAAAAAATTGAAATTAAACCTTAACTTAAGATAGCTCCTACTTTGCCAAAATTATATTTATGTCTCTTTGTTCTACAATTCTCAGTTAAATATGGAAAACAGATGATGCATCAACATTACCAATTACCTTTAAGAAGTTAAACACCTCAATCAGATCTCCCCTAACTCTTCTTTTATCAAAATAATACATGTATCAGTCTCTCCTTGTATGATAACTCATCCATCCCAGGCACTGTTCTAGTAATCTTTTTGTGAATCCTTTCAAAAAATTTCTTAAGGTAAGGAGCCCAAGGTTGAACACAATATTTCAAATCTGGCCTAGCTCGTGAGAGGTTCAATGAAATCATAACCTCTTTAGACTTGTATTTAGCATTTCTGTAGATACAATTTAAAATTTTATTCGTCTAAGCACTTGCAACAGTTCACTTCTTCGATGGCTTTAGAGACTGGTCCTTTTCTTTCATGATACAGATAAGGTTATTTCTATGTGAATTATACCTTAATTCAAATTATTATAACCCATATAGAATATTTTTCATTTATTACGATTAAAACTCATCTGTCATTTATTTCTTCAATTCACTAAATGATCTAAATCCTTTTGTAAAGCAGCGGCATCCTCTTCACAACCAGCAACATCCTAGAACTTGATATCTTCAGCAAATTCAAGAAATTTACTGACCATGCTGTCAGTCATTAATACAAACCAAAAAGGCAGTAACTCTAAGAGTAAGCCCTAAATACTCTAGTTAGAGCATTAGTCCAGTTTCAATATGCTCCATTTGTAACAACCATGTTCTCTCTTCCATCCAGTCAGTTAAGCTATGTCTCAAACTTTATAGAGATAAGTTTCTTTACAAGCCTTTTCTATAGCACTTTGCAAATGCTTTTTGAAATATCCAGATACACCAAATCTACATATTTACCCTAATCGATATAAGCAGTAACCTTTCAAAATAATTTCAAAAGATTTATAACTTAAGAATTTTCTTAGTGAAACTGTTTTTACTATCCAATAAGATTCTAAACTTTGTTAAACGACTTTGCAAAGCGTTTTTTAACAGAATCTACAGATCTTTTTTTCCAAAACTGATGTAAGGCTAATTGGTCTACATTCACAGAGACAACTTGTATTACCTCTCTTTAAAAGATAATTTACCTTAGCTAACTTCCAATCTTCTGGTTTCTGCCAAGTATTTAAGAACTGAAATAACTAGTAGGTAAGGACTGACATATCCAATCTTTAACCTCCTTCGAAACTGTTGGGGAAATTAATCAAGCTCTGAAGGAGTATCATTTCATTAATGTTCTAAATCATTTTAACCAGTTTTAAATTAATGCACTAATTTTGTTCAAACTCGTTTACATTTATCAACTGTTCAAAACGTGGAATATTGCTTAAACCTTCTTTAGTAATAATCGAAGAAACAAACAGCAAAACTTAATAACCCAGCCCTCTTTGCTTTACAAATTTTAGTTTCTAGAATCTTGTGAAACTCTTGCCATACAAGTCAATTTAAATTTCTGATATTTATGAAGTCTTTCTTTGATCTTATCTCTCAAACTCTTTGTGGTCCAATTTGTTCTTTTTTTTTACTTGCAGCTATGCCTTTCTTTGAGGAATATGTTTAATTTAAAATTGAAAAGTTATCTTTAAAATTTTTCCACATGTGCTCAGTGTTACCATATAACTCACCTAACCAATACACAAGAGAATTCTTGTTGCATCCTTTCAAAATATATATATTTTTAATTTGTAACCAAAATGTCTTCATTCTTTATTTCCATCTGTGGCATAACATTGAACCTAATAAAGTAATCATCATTTGTATCCAGATGTTCCCCAATGTTCACCCTCTTGATCATTTCTATATTTGAAATTAGCAAAAAATTTAAAATAGCATTGTTTTTAATAGGTTCCTTGATTATCTAGTAAAGAAAGTCATTCCAAACATTTCCCAAAAACATTTCTCCTCATGGTTTGACTCTAGCAATTCCCAATATATATGCCTGAAATTAAAATCGCCCATAATTATCACTTTAGTAACAGCTAAAATCTTGAATGTATTGTAGAGAGTCTCACTAATTTCATCAGTATCATTTGGTGGTTTCTAATAAATCTTTCTAAAAGGCTTTTCTTTTTTATCTATTGATAGAGACTTTAATGGATTTAATCTATATACTATTATATTTAATATCCTTAGTTTTAACAGGATGTTTTACATATAAAGCCACTCTTTTTTTATCCCTTTAATACTCCATCTCTATTAAATTGCCAGAAAAACTTATTTCAAAACAACTTCTTTATCCAGATCACCTACAATTAACCATGTTTCAGTTGTTCTCATTGTATAAAAATCGTTCGTTCTCATTAGTGTTCTAATAATCTTTTTCCATTTCTTATACTTCTAATATTACAGCAACAACAATTAAACTTATCCTTATTGCTTTTTTTATGTTTATTACATATCCTAAACATTCCTTTGTCTTTTATTTGCTTTGCATTTAATTTTCTTGGTCTTCACCATTGTTCAGACTTAGTTTAAATCTTTTCTTACAACTGAGTTGATAGTCTTAATAAGTAAGACTGCCCCTACCCTATCTAAATGTAAACCATTCATTACAATAAATCTCTCTTCTTCCACTGAAATAATCCTGTACGTTAACCAGAAAATTTGGTCATCCTTAAACCTAGCATTTATCCCAGTGACCAATAGCTTCATCACTACAGTTAATGTTTGGCAGTATCTTGGATAAAACTAACTTATGGCCTTTTTCATTAAACGTTTCTATATCTAACTGTATCTCTGAAAGCCCCCATTATTAAAATTTCTGCTCTGTAAGTTATATTCTTCTTCTGTGCCACTGGGTAGTATAATCTGATTCTTTACTCTTTTTTTAACCAGCTGGTTATTGTAAACACTCGTCTTTTCAAGTTATCACCTGTAACTATATCCTCTTATTATCCACATCCTTCTCTGATTTTCTGGGTTTTCTTCCATCCAAAAGTTCTTCATTTTCAGATTCAATAGAATACGCTCATTGTAACTAACTTCATCACTTTTTACTATAATACTGCTCGTTTTGCATTATTGAAAGTCCTTGTTAGCTTGGATACAAAAGTTCAAGATCCTCCCGAAATTCTGTTGCCGTTCCTCACAGTCTATGTTTCTCTTTATTTATTGCCTTAACTTAATTAGGATAACCTCTAACTTCTCCTCCAACCTACAAACTCTGTATTAAAATTGCATATTTTCACCACTGGCTTCCTTAAAAGTATATGACAGTCTGAAGTTCCGAAATAAAATCCGCACGTTTAGGTGTTTCATTCTATTGTATTTTGAATGTTCTTACTCGGCGTGTCGATAATGTTTATTATCGTGTGTTTTGTGATTAAACAGTTACGTAGTAGACGATGTATTATAACCTTTAACTTTGTTACTCACAGACTTTTTTATTATTAAATTTCCGATCTCCATGTGGCAATATTTAGCAGATATTTGTAAAAGTCAGAAAATATATACCAATAAATATAATGAAGGGACTTTTGGAATACATTTTATCAACTTTGAATTAAACGTTTGTGATGTGTCTCAATGATTCGGTCTTTGTAGTCTTTCGTGGGTATATACAGTAAAACCTGATTAAGTCGAAAACTGCAAGAGGGCAGAAACTTATACAAACCATAAATATCAACATTTTGCAGCATTATCTTAAAATTTCTCTTATAAAAGCCCCTTTATATGGCTGAACCTGCGTAACGCGGACGGAAAACCATCTTTCACCCACCTCATCTATCAACAAATAGGATTAGAACCTAAGTAAGCCGGAAAAAAGTTTTTGATTAAATTTTAACTTCTTATTTAATTAACAATTTCTTTAAATATTAATAAACTCTTGTTTAATTAATAATTTAGTTAAATATTAATAAATTCTCAGATATTTGTTATAGTAAGTAATGGTTAAATATATTCTGTTCTATTTTTTGCGTCATTATTTCGGAGGTCGCTATTCGAAAAAACGATTGACTGTACTTTTGGTCACATTTGCTGATGGAAAAATGGAAAAACCATGGAAAATCCGCACTATTTCAAAAAATTAAGGAAGAATCAACTTTCTGTGGAATGGAAAGCGAATAATAAAGCATGGATGGCATGTGCTATATTCGACGAATTTTTGAACAAATTAAACAAAAGAAGGGAACAAGAAAATAGGAATATTCTACTTTTTCTAGATAATGCAACTTGTCACCCAAAAGTTCAACTTTCAAAAGTTCGTTTAGTCTATCTACTTCTTCGTACAACATCAGTTCTACAGCCACTAGATAATGGAATTATACAATGTATAAAATTGAAATGCAGAAAACTGATGCTTCAACATATTTTTGCAAACATGGACGACCGTAAGAGAGCTCTTAAAATGACCATGAAAATTGACGTGTTAGATGCAATTGCATATTTAAGTCATTCAATCAAATGCTTTTAAAACTATGGATTTATTCTTGATAATGGCAGAGATTGTGGAGAAGTTGTTTGTTAGGACGATTCTAGTGAAATCCAAACTGATTGAGAAGATTGATGCAGATGATTCTGTAAAGGGGAAAAGTTTTGTGAACATTGACAAAAATGTTTTAACAGAAACTGATGAAGTTGATTTAAAATCTATAATAGAATCATAAGATGGTAACAGTATAAGAGATTCAGAAGATGAATAAATGGAAAAGATAGTGAGGAGATAGAAATTTCTACATTATCACAAGTGTTAAGTTATATTAACGCGATCAAACTGTCTGCAGAAATGAAGGGGGAAAATGAACTTTATGAAAAGGCCGTAGAATTTGCGTTCTCTTTTAATCGCATGAGAATGCCTATTAAAAAGCAAAAATGTTGAAATCGGACAATTTCTTCAAATGTATTTGATTAAGATTTTGTGTAATTATGTATGTTTTAAATTCCTATTTTTGTTCTAATTTTAATAAAATAGCATAAATAGTATAATAACTTTCTTCACAAACCTCTTACTTCCTGTTGAGTCAAGTGTGCGTTCCGCTCAAAATTGAATGCTCACTGTCTAAGCCGGAATTTTTACTCGGTTCCGTGCGATTCTGCCTTAGACAGGTTTTACTGCATAACTTTTCTATTTTAACAAGTGTTTCAAAACATTGTATGTGATATAATAAATAATGTATGATGAAGTATTACAGATTTCAAAGATTTAAATAAAAGTGAATCGATCTTTTATTCTGAAAAATTATTCTAAGCTGACTGAAAGTTATTTAACTGCTGATAAGTTGGTTTGTTTTGAATTTCGCACAAAGCTACAGGAGAGCTAGCCGTCCCTAATTGTACAGTGTAAGACTAGATGGAAGGCAGATAGTCATCACCACCCACTGCCAACTCTTGAATTACGCTTTTACCAATTAATAGTGGGATTGACTGAAACATTATAACACTCCCACGGCTGAAAGGAAAAGCATGTTTGGTGTTTCAGAGATTCGAACCCGCGATCCATCTAAAGATTGATTACGTGATCGT
The DNA here is from genome assembly GCA_011833715.1 of Carcinoscorpius rotundicauda. Taxonomy (NCBI): domain Eukaryota; kingdom Metazoa; phylum Arthropoda; class Merostomata; order Xiphosura; family Limulidae; genus Carcinoscorpius; species Carcinoscorpius rotundicauda. The sequence continues at coordinate 37,684,630 of CM022401.1, forward strand.
ATATAGAAAGAAGTATTGTAGCATTATCACAGCGTATTTGTTAAAATTCTAGAGACTGTTGTTAAAATAATGATTTCAACCTGTTCAGTGCCGTAGATGAGATATCTCGTCCAAACCGATTGGTAACACAGTGCCACGGACGAGTTAATTCGTTCTCAATAATACCTAAATTCAGCGCTAGATGTCAGCACCATACACGCATTTGACCTACGTACAAATTGTTTCACTTTCAATCCAAAATGGCGTCACGAAAAAGTTACAAAATGATGAAGCATCAGAGTTGTATTATTGCAGCTGAAATACTTGGCAGTCAACAGGTTAACATAATTAAATTTAGACATGGATCATATGTAGAAGTATAGTGTCTGCCTTTATAGAACTCTTGTAAGATAAAACTATAAAGTATCAGAAATAAATAAAATATTTCTCAAGTTATTGCATAAGGTCAAACTAGTGAAAGTTATTGCATAATAATTAATATACGTTTCATTGATGACGTAAACTCATGTTGACACACATTAAAAACAATTTCCTTTAGTAGCAGAGTGTGTATGTGGAACCCCTTCCATCTGTGTAAGACAGTTGCAAATGAATTATTTTATCAAATTATATTAATAGCTTGAAGTCAAACTATTGGGAGTGTAAGCTTTAATTAATATACATTATTTTTTGTCATCGCCCTTTTTAGGGCAATTTATATATAATTGTTTACAAAATGAATAAAACTAGGAAATTATGTTAATCATCCTTTTTAGAACATAAAAATGGCCAAGTAATTTTATAAACTACTAAATTAATGATACAAACCAACTGTAGAAAATATAGAAATGTTGATCAAAATCTATGATGGCCCTAATTCGTCGAACTGTGATATCATGCTAAGGATGGGAAGTAGTAGCAAACTATAACCAATAGATCTCTTTCCATAGTTTCAAGTCATTGAATTTCATCTTCTCCATAATCGTGTAGAATTATGTTTACATATAAGTGCGGAAAATACTTCGTAGTGTAGCGAGACCAGTTTCAATCAATTACATCACCAAACTTCATCTCTTGGAAAGCAAAAACGTTTTAAAGTAATTTTGACGTATTTAGTTTGTTTTTGAATTTCGCACAAAGCTACTCGAGAGCTATCTGTGCTAGCCGTCCCTAATTTAGCAGTGTAAGATCAGAGGGAAGGCAGCTAGTCATCACCACCAACCCGCAACTCTTGGGCTACTCTTTTACCAATATGAGTGGGATTAATCGAGACATTATAACGCCTCCACGGCTGAAAGGGCGAGCATGTTTGGCGCGACCCTCAGATTACGAATCGCACGTCTTAACACACTTGGCCATGCCGGGTCAAACGTATTTAGTTTCAAAGAGAAAAATAAAACAAAAATAAACTTTTATCTCTGATTTGAGAATTGCTTTTCAGTTGTTTTTTTATAGCAGAAATTTGGAAAGTTTTGGTGACTAATCATAAATCAGAATGTTTTTCAATGTGTAGGTTTATGCCATAAAGGTGTTAAATGACTTTGTTTGTTATATAGCGCAAAGTGTCACAATCATCTATTCCACCAAATGTATTAAAATCCGATTTTTATTGGTTATCAATTTTTTAAGTAAAAGAAAATGTAGAATATGTGTGACGGACACCTTCTCAGAGTATTTTACTCATGAGTCAGGTGTTCTCAAGGAAGGGGTGGCTAGTCCTATTATATTCATCGTGCATATAAGTGATATACTCTTAAGATCTAAACTTTTGTATAATATTCCAATTCACAAATGATGTGGCGATATGGAAGAGTTCTACAATCATTTCAATAGCTGCTACCAATTTACAACTACTTCTCATTGATCAAATAATGACATATTGCCATAAATATATAATTAAAATTAAATTTACATAAACAACTACGGTAATATTTTCATAAAGGATAAAAAAGTGAAAACAAACCATAACTACCTATATAGAGCTCTTCCACATATCGCCATATAAGCAAAATTTCTTGAATGATCCGAAATTAGCATGGAGAAATCATATTAGCCAAATATGTATAAATATAATAATATTTTTGTTCAATATCCATGTAATGACTTCGCAGAGTGTGAATGGATCTTCAAGAAAATGTGTATGGAGGTTCATTTAGATACAAACGGGGTTGCATATAAACTTTCAGTTTTGTGTTTTGCACTTTGTATGGGCGTTGTTTCATTTCTTACCCTGTAGATGGATCTTGAAATTTGGTGTAGCGATTTGTTGGGACTATGGGAGGAGATTCATACAATTATTTAGTTTTGGAGATTCAATGGGAAGTTTTGCATTTTTTCTTTTTTTTACCACTACTTCGCCCCTGTTGATGATTCTTTAGTAAATTAGATATAAACGTTTGTTGGCTTCATGCAAACTTCGGCTTCCAATTCTTAAATATGCAAACATCAAACATATAAGAAATCCACGATAGATTCCTAGACTGATTGTTCAAGTATTTTGATACAAATCTACATAAGAATGAGTTATTACCCTCCAATCTCCACATATTAGTACATCACATACGATTATGTTAATTCTAAGTATATTTTATTATTCACTATGTATTAGAAGAAAAAGTCCATCTACATTAGACAATAAATATATCATTTAGATTATCAAATCTATATTTAAAAAGGATATATTATGTCAAATACGCATTTAATAATTTGATCAAATGAAAAAGTGACAATTTGTCAACATAACTGTTTGCTAGCATATAATGACCATATGAAGCGCCTTAACACATTACATTATAATTTAATATTCAGGTAAATAGCCCTGAAAAATGGAAAGAAGGAAAAAAAGAGGTCTAGATAGAACATGATTTTCCTAGATCGCGAAGAGCAGCGACTAAACGTCGATCTGGAACTTGGCCTCACAAAACACTTTCTACCTTTTGGAATAAAAAATTAAATCTTTATTATGATGATGAGGGAGGCCATTAAGACTGTTTTGAAGTCAAAAACCAAAATAATAATATTAGTAGTAGATTTAGCACGGTAATTTTGGTGTAGTGATATATCTCCATGCACTAATACTAGTTTATTAAATACTGCCTTTTTTAATTTTGTAAATAATATAGTGGAGAAAGTATATCCTCTCATCTGATTACTGTTATCACGATCCTTCAAGGCAACGTGTAAGGTTTAAGTATCTTGGAAAGGTTCGTGGGGGTGTTAACACTTTTATTGATGAGGGCAGAACAACATTTCGACCTTCCTAGGTCATCTTCAGATTAAGAAGGACAGAGTTTAAAAGTGACCGTTGCCGAACATGTCTAAGGGTACGAAATTGTAAGGGGCGTTGCAGTTGGATATTAGGTTATTAATTAGTATAGGTGTAAAGGTGTTCCTTTATATTGGATTTGTAAATAATAATAAATAATAAAAAAAGCCGATTCTCATCCCATATTCGAAGCGAAGCACATAGGGCCTGGTTAGTACTTGGGAGGGTGACCAGCTGGGAATACCAGATGATGATGACATTTTTTGGGGGGATTTTTGCTATTGGCGAAAGACGAGACAGGTCGTTATTTTCAGGCTCATAAGTTTTGTTTCTTCTAATTTACTTTTGTTCTTGTTGTTGTCGCTTTTCTTCTGTCCTTGTAATCTTATTTTCTCCAATTGACTGGTGTGTAGCCTAGCTAAAATTGTATCACTTAAAAGGTTATCGAATAACCGGAAAAAAATTTATAGAACTCGTACTTAGACCTACAAGTTTGACTTCGTTGTCGAAGCTGCGAGCCATTCCGGCCAAATGTCGGACAAACAAAATGAACCATGAAATGGCCTCGAATGTGGAAGGCCAGAGTGCATGCACAACAGCTACAAAAAGTAAGTCTAGTGTAGGTGGCTAAATTGTAAACGATAATTTAAAATTAAAAACATTAATACAACTTGCAAAAGATATAAAATTTAAAACCTTCCAAGTGAAAGATACTGATATTAAAACCAGGAAAAAAAGAAAAGCATCCAAAATTACCTTCCACAAATTTTAACATACATCATAAACTCTGTTAAACATGGATAAATTCACAGTACAACACAGGAGCTATTGCTTCCAAGAAACCTGAGATTGAAGATATAACCAACTACATAAAACAAGATGTGTTTGTAATTAGTGAAACTGCCCTCTATAAGTACCATAGATTCAAAAATAAAAGGATACTCCATCATCAGACAAGACAGGAAGGATAAAAGAGATCCAAACAGAGAAATATTACTATTGTATAGGACTGAACTTACAGTCCAGGAACTTGGAATATCTTCCTCAAATGAATCAGTAACAATAAACATAAGAATACAAAATAATACTGAAGTAACTGTGGCGGATATTTATTGCTCGCCTAACAAAATATTAGATGCAAATCTTTTGCATTCTATATATAATCAAAATCCCAATATAGTAATTACAGGAGATTTAAATAGCAAGCATATAACATTCAACTGTAGATGTACAAACCCAAATGGCAAAATACTTTATAAATTTCTAGCCGAAACGAATATAATATTATTAAACGATGCAACACCGACACGTATCTCATACGCACATGGCATCAGTGAAAAACTGGACTTGTGCTTGTGTTCGCACAATACGAGTCGTAAATTTGTAAACTTCTATGTTGGTCGCGATTTAGACAGTGGCCATCTCCCATTTTGGTGTATCTTCAATCTCATTCCCTACTTAAACAAAATAAAAGTTAAAGATTTAAAACTGTCATGAACCAAACTTTACGAACTGAAGTACCAAATTTTGCCTCGGACGCATCAGTATATATATAGATTACGTATAGTCATATATTCTCTGAGTGTCTAAAACATGCAGCCAACAGTTGGATACCGAAACAAAAACACTTCACAACAATACACTCGTGGCAATCATATCGAGAAATAATACACCTAATAAAAGACAAAAAAAAACTACGCAGACAGTACATACAAAATCGAAACCCCACACTAAAAACACAAATAAATTATAAGAAATAAAATAAGACATCTAATCAGACAACAAAAAACAGAATAGTTGGGACACCTGTTCAGAACTAAATCACAAAACAGATACAAAACCATTCTGGACACACTTGAAAAGATATACGAATACAGGAAAAAAAACAAAGAATACCCACCACTTGAACTAGATGGACAAACAGCGTACACTAACATAGAAAAAGATGAGATATTTAAAAAACACCCCTAGAAAACACATCATGAACCAGACATAAACAGATACTTCTATAACAAAGTCAATAACTAACTTTATGATCACAACAAAAACGTATACACACCAATATTCCCAGTAAACACATTAATAAAACCAAAGAAAACAACAGACTGGAGCACTTTTATATGCAAAAACGGCTCTTCTGGGCCCAGAAAACACTTCAAATAGAAGAGCGAACAACGTTTCGACCTTCTTCGGTCATCGTCAGGTTCACAAAGAAAGGGTTACTGGTCGGAAGCTGACCACATGTTTGGGAGGGGTTGTATAATTGAGTGTTGCAATGTAGAGGGCGCGGTTTGAATATATAATTTTGCCTATAATATTAATATAGGTATAATGGTGTTCCTTTATATTGGTTTATTTTGGGTTTAAGTTGTTGTATAAGTAAGGCTTCTTTAATTTTTCGTTTGTTTATGTTTGTTTCTTTATTTAGTATTTTAGTGTTTTCTATGGTTATGTTGTGTCCATTTGACTTGCAGTGTTCGAAAACGTGTGAAGGTGACTTTTTATGTTCTTTGAATCTGGTTTCCATTTTTCTACTTGTTTCTCCTATATAGAAGTCGTGGCAGTTATCACATTGTATTTTATAAATAATGTTGGTGTGGTGTTTGTCAGTGTAGTTCTTACATAGTATAGACCTTAGTTTTGTGCCTGGTTTTTGAATAAATTTAGTGTTAACTGGAATGTTATATTTTGTTACTAGTTTTTGCCAAATGTTGGTTATTTGTTTGCTGATGTCAGGAATATATGGTATACAGCAGTATATGGTTTCGTGATTTTTTGATTCGTGAGATATATTTATTTTTGTTGGTTGATTTTGCTTTCTGTCTAGGTGTGTGCGTATAATGTTTTCTACGGTTTGTGGAGGAAACTTATTAATGTTGATGAAGTGTTGTTTTATTTTATCTAATTCATCGTTAATTTTATCTGGTGAGCATAGTTTCATGGCTGTGTTTATCTGGTTTCTTAGTATGTTGAGTTTTTGTTTTGTTTCATGTGCTGAGTCCCAAGGAATGTATAGTCCAGTATGGGTGATTTTTCGGTGGATTTCTGTTTTGAATTGTGTGTCGGTTCTTATAATTTTGAGGTTAAGAAATGATATTTGATTGCTTTGTTCCTGTTCACATGTGAAGTTAATGTTGGGATGTATAGAGTTAATGTGAGTGAAAAAGTTAAGTATGTGTTCTGTAGATTCGAATCCCGCAATCGTGTCATCTACATATCTGTACCAGTATAGTGGTGGATGTAATGCTGTATTAATTGCTTGTGTTTCAATTTGTGTCATAAAAATATTGGCTAGAACTGGCGATACTGGGTTGCCCATGCTTAGGCCATTTGTTTATATATAGTTTTGGTTGTTGAACATGAAGTTTGTCTTTATTGTGGTGAATTCTATGAGGGTTGCTAACTGGTTACTGGGAATGTCTATAATCGGGTTAGGGTCTCGAATATAGAGTTCTAAGGCTATCTTGCAGGCTTCTGTTGTTGGAACTTCTGTGAAGAGGGATATAACATCGAAACTGGCCATTAAGGCTTTATGATTAAGTTGATTTAGATTGGACTTGAAATTAAAAGAGTCTTTGATGAATGAGCTGGCTGATGTTGCATATTTGGAGAATGCCCATGCTATGTATTTACCAAGATTGTAGTTAAACGATTCATACGTTGACATTATTGGTCGTAATAAAACAACACTTCATCAACATCAATAAGTTTCCTCCACAAACCGTAGAAAACATTATACGCACACACCTAGACAGAAAGCAAAATCAACCAACAAAAGTAAATATATCTCACGAATAAAAAAATCACGAAACCATATACTGCTGTATACCATATATTCCTGACATCAGCAAACAAATAACCAACATTTGGCAAAAACTAGCAACAAAATATAACATTCCAGTTAACACTAAATTTATTCAAAAACCAGGCACAAAACTAAGGTCTATACTATGTAAGAACTACACTGACAAACACCACACCAACATTATTTATAAAATACAATGTGATAACTGCCACGACTTCTATATAGGAGAAACAAGTAGAAAAATGGAAACCAGATTCAAAGAACATAAAAAGTCACCTTCACACGTTTTCGAACACTGCAAGTCAAATGGACACAACATAACCATAGAAAACACTAAAATACTAAATAAAGAAACAAACATAAACAAACGAAAAATTAAAGAAGCCTTACTTATACAACAACTTAAACCCAAAATAAACCAATATAAAGGAACACCATTATACCTATATTAATATTATAGACAAAATTATATATTCAAACCGCGCCCTCTACATTGCAACACTCAATTATACAACCCCTCCCAAACATGTGGTCAGCTTCCGACCAGTAACCCTTTCTTTGTGAACCTGACGATGACCGAAGAAGGTCGAAACGTTGTTCGCTCTTCTATTTGAAGTGTTTTCTGGGCCCAGAAGAGCCGTTTTTGCATATAAAAGTTCTCAACAAGTGGGTTTCTCGACATCACAGACTGGAGCACTCATCAACTAATAAAAGATATAACAGTAATGGAAGCAGAAACCGCTATCAAAACCACAAAAAACAAAGTATCTGGAGAATATAGTATCCAAGCTATCCTCCTAAAACACGGCTCTCAAAGATTATATTGAGCACCTAACAGCCTTATTTAACCGATCATTATCAGATGGATATATCCCTAGACGCTTAAAACTGGTTTTATTTTATTGTACCTTTTATTATTATTATTTCATTTATTTGAAAAAAAAAAGATTACAAACAAGTGAAGAAAAGAAAACAAATAGAAATATTGAAAAAAAAACTTTAAATAGAAAAAAAAAAGGGGGGGAATCAAGACTATACATGGACATTGTTCTGAAAAGGGCCTGAGTACGGTGTAATACTCTGGCTCAAAGTTCATCAATAACACACTGCAAAGAGTTAGGGATGAAGGAAGAGGTCTCATGCACTTAATCCTCCTAGGTATTCAAAAATTAACAAACCCAATTACCCACACAGAAGAAGCGAATACTTTAGTTTTATATCTGGTTTTTGTATAAATTTGATGTTTACTGGAATGTTGTGTTTTGTTACAAGTTTTTTTGTAATTCTTTTTTCTTTTTTCCGTTGATGTCGGGAACAGATGGTATGCAGCAGTACCAGATTTTGTAGTTTGTTGTTGTTATTCGTCTAGGTGCGTGCGTATGATTTTTTCCACAGTTTTTTGAGAAAATTTGTTGATGTTGATGAAGTATTGATTTATTTTGTTAATTTTATCGAGTGAGCATAGTTTTGTAGCTGTGTTTACTTGGTTTCTTAATGTGTTGATTTTTTGTTTAGTTTCGTGTCCCGAGTTCCAGGGAATGTATAATCCAGTACGGGTGATTTTTCTGTGAATTTCTGTTTTGAATTGTGTATCAGTTCTAGTGAACATGAGGTTAAGAAATGCTACTTGTTTAGTTTTCTCCTGTTCACAGTTGAACTAAATGTTAGGGTGTATCGAGTTAACGTGTTTGCAAAAATTGTTTTCTGGAGATGTAAATCTAGCATCATCAAGAGTTGAGAGGAAACTTGTGAGATTTGTTGTTGTTTTGGAATTAAGCACAAAGCTACACAATGGGCTATCTGTGCTCTGCCCACCACGGGTATCGAAACCCGGATTTTAGCGTGCAAGACCGCAGACATACCGCTGAGCCACTGGAGGGCAAACTTGTGAGAAGAGGAATAATTGTTTTGTGTAACTTGTAAATTAATTTTGTAGTAGTACTTATGGAAACTTTTTACTACCGGAAAATGTATATCAGGCCTGGCATGGCCGAGCGCGTTAAGGCGTGCACTCGTAATCCGAGGGTCGCGGGTTCGGGCCCGCGTCGCGCTAAACATGCTCGCCCTCCCAGCCGTGGGGGTGTATAATGTGACGGTCAATCCCACTATTCGTTGGTAAAAGAGTAGCCCAAGAGTTGGCGGTGGGTGGTGATCACTAGCTGCCTTCCCTCTAATCTTACACTGCTAAATTAGGGATGGCTAGCACAGATAGCCCTCGAGTAGCTTTGTGCGAATTTCCAAAAACAAAAACATAGTTAAAACCACACATAATACGCAAAGAAAACGAAATTCTTGTGGATGTTAATTCGTAAATATCATTGTGCTTGCGCTCTCCTGACTAATTTATTCTATAGTGAGTGTTAGTATTACTAAAGTTATATGTACCAAATTCTGTTCCCCTTCCGTAATATATTCTACTTCAATTTTATATTTTCGATAACTTTATTTAAATCGTTATTTTCAGTGAATTGTATTTTGTAAGGATTATTTCAAAGTACGTAAACAAAAGTTTGTTATTGCTAAACCGCACTAAGTTCTATCACATTAGTACTACTTGTAGGCCTAGTACTGGCAACCGTATGCAGCCTATGAATATCAGATCAGATAACATGTTTTATGTATGTAGAAAAAAATTCATAAAATAAGTGGAAATGAATAATCACTGGTTTACAAAAAAATATTTTTTGTCTGAGGCAAGAATGTGAATAGATGTATTTTACTAATTTGGGTGTGCTGAATTCAAATTTATAAACAGTTTTGCTCTATCACCTCTAGTTTTCTGGCTTTTAAATGGTCTCATTTTAGTATATACAGAGTATATACGTGCTTATTTCAACAGTTGCAGCAGCTTATTACAGATAAAACAGGATAGATAAAGAACACTGACGGAATAAATATACTTGGGTGACACAATGTACACAATTTATAGTACCGCAGACAGTTAGAAGTGTGTTTTCTTAGATGATCTGGTGTATTTTGCCTCCGGGATGTCACGTAAGAGCATCCAGCAGAAATCTCCCATCATGCTGGGGTTCCACTTGCCTTGGTACTTGCTCTCCATCTTCGTAATGTCTTGGTGGAATCTTTCTCCGTGCTCATCACTCACTGCTCCAAGGTTTGGAGGGAAGAAGTTGAGGAGGGAATGGAGAAAATGAATTTTGAGTGACATTCGGCATCCTATATGCTCATAAGTCTTTAGCAACTTCTCAATACAGGCATTGTTTGGCTAATCGAATTTGGTTCAGCACCCCAAAATCAATGTTGTAATGGGGAAGTTTTCCTGAAATTATGGTTGTGCTCTTTTTAGGTCTTAGTGAGTTTTACTGTCACAAGTTTTTGGATATTCCATGTTTTATTCATGATTTTTTGCTGCTGGATTGATGGTTTGAAAGCTGCAGTAAGTTAGCTATATCTTGTAGGGCAGGTCATGTTTAGAACATCTTTTCTAACCCCTTAAAAAAAAGTGTGAAATGTGGTTTTAAACAGAGTTGCTCAGTATTTTGGGATACTGCCACTTTTCTACTGCTTCAAAGTTGAAGGACAGTTGGTCCCAGGCCTACTTTTTGTTTCACCACATTGTTATCACTGCAGGATTTACAGAAAAGTTGTGAAAGACAGAGAAATAAGTTGCACAAAATACACCTGTGAGTGAGGGGGTTTTATAGTGAAAAATCCATTTCACACAGGTAGTCCTACTTGATTGGAGAAGCCTAGATACTTGGAGTTGACATGCTGTCTTTAGTGCCTCGTAGCACATTGCAAAACCACATTGCTGCTGAATTGAAATTGATTTCACTACTTTCACATACTATAGAGAGGCAAGTCCCTACTTCACCAGTATTTGGAGACTTACAGTTACTCTCACCTAATTTAGCTTGTAAGTCGAGGTAGTTTGCTGGGGTGTGGCCCAATCTGTAACTTCAAGCTACAGGCAAGAACTGGGAACAGATGAACTACTTCAACCAAAGCATAACTTATTACCCATCATCCCCCTCCCTGACACCCTACATGCTCTGGATTCATATAAATCACAATTCAAGTGACTAGAAATTTTTAATTTAATTAAATGCAGGAAAGTATTCTGAATGTTACTAAATACTCACTTCAGATGAACAACAATGTAAAATATATTTATTTATAAAAAAGGCATTTTTTATTACTTTTTCAGTTAAGTATTCAAACAACACATGAATGATGATTTTTCAATCTGAATATCACATCATGTATGGTTGTACTAATACTGTAACTTCAAGATAATTACTAAGTTTTTGTAAAACATTGAGTTTCAAAGAAAATAATTCAGTTTACTTGTTTAAATAATGCCTGCTTTGAAAAACTATTTTCTAATTAAAATCTTGATTGTAATCACCTGATATATTAACTTCTAGCTGAAGTTACCAACACAAAACAACTGTTTTAGAAGTAAAATTATACAATTGATACTACCTTGCAAGGGAGATACATCTCTGCAGAGAAATAATGAAAACAAAAAGAAATAATTTCAAAGATTTTTCTTTTTAATAGGAACCATCATTTTTCATGAGGTTGAATTAATTATAGAAAGAGAAAATATACAATTATGATAATACCACAACTGAATTAAAACAATATTACTGTAGAAGGTCAGCCTCAATCCTGTGATGCTGTTTAAAATGAACAATGTATTTATGAAACAGTAAAAAAAACAGTGAAAGCCATTTAGACTATGCTGTTAAAGACTGGGTTTATCTTTATAATCCTGTTAACAAGAAAGAAAAGATGTTTGGGTGTACTGTCTTGTCAAATTAGATATTTGTGGTTGTGACCTGTAACAAAGTATAATAAAGTTTTAAAAATGTGTGATGATTGATTTAGCGTTTCTTAGGTCTTTTCTGAGCTATATCTAGCATCAACAAAATGTCCAATTAGGGTATCATTGTTACATGATTAACGGAGCACACAGGTGTTGAATTAGATAAGAGCTCTCAAGTTTCCATTCACAGGCACAGAAAAGGTAAAAGGTGTTAGTTAACAACAAGCTATATGCATGTAAATACTTTAGATAAGTTTGTCTGTTGATTTTGTTTTGCATCAATTTTCAAATTGTCAGCACAGTCAGGACCATGATTTGATGTTTCTCAAATTGCCTGGATAAGCTTCTAATTTTTCATGTGACTTATTTAATTTCTGTGCTACTCAAGTTGTAGTCATAACTGCATTTACAGCAACCTGCTTTCAGTAGTATTGTGCATGTTGTTTATACATGCCATTTTAACTCAAAAATGCTGCATTAACTGAAAATATCACAAGCTACAATGTGGGATTATAAAATGATTCCTAGGTTTTGGAGGTGACTGTAAAAGTAGAATCCACATAGTAGTGGGGATACACCATCTATTAGTCTCAAATCAGAAATAAAGAATAGCAACAGATATACAAAATAGAAATTAGGAGAGCAAGATGTGGGTGCTCAAGCCCACAATCTATATCACCCTTTACTGCCTGCAGACAGTTGTGGGAAGGTTACTGCTCTCAAGTTTTTCTTTTTTGGTCTTACTTCCACAGTCACCTCCTAAACCTGGGATACATTTTACAATCCTACATTGTAGTTTGTACCCTGAGATCTTTTCACTTGCTACATCATTTTTTGTTTCATTTTTTTGGAGTTAAAATAACAAATATGACATTACAGAGGTTTGAATTTGCTGTTTTTAACACAGTCCTTCATTATGGTTTTACTTATTAAAATGTAATTATTTTCCCTAAGAACAGAGTATTCCAAACTTTTGCTTCTTGGTGCTCCAAAGCAAAAAGAAAAACCTAACAGCTCTGTTTATTACGTAGTTAGGTCCTAACAACTTAATTGTCATTTGAAAAATAAAACACATAAATTGAAAGCAAAAAATATATTTCATTTTTAAATAACCATAATTACTAATGGGATGTTTGCACCTGTTTGGCACTGCACAGTTTCTCAAACCTTGGAATCAGATTAGAAACTGCCACTTTTATCTCCTGTTCTACATAAATTTTTATGCGTCACTTGATTTATATAATGGCAATGACCAATAATCCAGTTTCAGAGAGATATGACATTGCAAACAGAATTAGAATTTACTGAGCTTTAGCAGCAGATATTCATCTTTTACTAATATCAAAAACTGTTAGTTCAGTTCCATGCTGCTAAATTTTGTTTTTAAAATTCTTGTTACAAGACAGGTTAGTATGATTTTCTTTTTCTGCAAAGGTAAATTCAGATTGGGTCTTGGATCCATGCAAACTTCTCTACATCTTCTGAAAAGTAATTTGCAAAGAAATCACTGAGCTGTGTTACATGCTGGTCAAATCAACTTCATTGGATGTAACAAATTGCTAGAAACAAGAGGGAAACAGCCTGCCATCATCTTCATTTATTTTTCTTCTCCATAATAGTAACTTTTTCTCTGAAGGCCAAAACCTTCTCTGCAAGTTCCAGAATGTTTTTGAAGAGATCACACAGGTACCCTAATTTTGACAAAAAAAATCAGTATTGAAGAAGTTTAGTACATTTGTGTTCTTCTTCAAGATAAGAGTTCCTGTTGTAACTCATTCCCACAGGAGAATCATTATGAGCTATAGTGGTACAACAAAGATGTGTGCTCAGATCCCATATAATCACACCTTTTTTTTTTTAATTGCCTTCTGTATTCAAGTTTTTGTAAAAGTTCACCACTTTCAACACCTTCCAGGACTAGGTTCAGTTGAGAACCTAGGCGCTTTCACATAAGGGCTTCCTGTGGATTATGCAGTGGGTCCACAATGCATCAAGAGCTTTGCATTGTACTAGTGCTTGCAATCCTCCATAACATCTGGACATAAGAGTGACTACTGCCAGTACAGATGCTATTGCATTTAGTCCAGTCTAAGTTGTTTTCACATATAAAAGTGAAAAGAATCTCAAACAAGTCTTTAGCATTTGTACCTGCAGTAATACTTTTACAAAAGATAAGGTCTTCCACAATTTTGTCACTATCCATGAACAGTGTGTAGAAAATAAATATTTGTTTTCCTCATCTAGCTGTAGCCTGAATTACTTCCATTTCATTTTTTTAATTAGATCAGGGGTCATTAAACGTTTATCACAGGTAGCCAGATTACTTGGGGAATGAGAAGCTCTGGCCACATGATCATTTGGTTCAATACTCATAAGCTAGAACAAAAGCTCTCTGTAAAAGAGTTAACACAAGTTTAGGATGCCACATTAGCCATGCAGGAATAGCATGCAATACACACAATAAAAACAAACAGAAATACAACCAACATTTTTATTTACCAAGAGGTTATAAAATAAGGTGATATCAGCAAAAACAATTGTCACATCACACATTGTGAGTAAATATCTGAATTCCATTAAACTACAAAAAAGTTGGCGAGATTTATAAAATTGGCATTTGGCTTTCAAAATATCTTCAGTGTTTGGTTTTGAATTGCTGCATTCAACCATTTGAATTGCTTTCAAATGTTCATCAGTCAATCTTGATCAATGTACAGATGTCACATACTTCATTTTTGAAAATGCTTGTTCACAGACAAAAGTTGTTCTAAACACTGACGCCATACCAGATGCAAACTGCTTCAGGTATGCAGCTGTAAAATTCATTAAGTTGCTCCTCTCTGTGTTTTGCTTTGAACAAGTCATTTCCTTGCAAATCGATGACCTCCAGCTGAAGTTTCACTGGCACGTTATCAATGACAGTGTCAAAAGGATTCTGAAAAAGGAGAATGTCACTTTCAATTATGTCAAGATCTGAAAATCTCTCTAAAAATGCTTATTTAAATCACCAATAATCTTTTTCCAAAACTCCAGGTTGATATCTTCTGTGATTCCAGCATGAAACTCATTGAAACACTGAAAATGAGAGGTTTCCTCCTTCCATATGTGCTTCAAACAATAACATTCTCTGAAATCCTTTAATGATTCGATAGAGATCACAGACAAGGTTATTCGTCCCCTGAAGTTTCAAGTTCAATTCACTCATGTGTGATGTGATGTCAACCAAAAATGACAACTTTGACAATCAGGCTGGGTTCGACAGAAGTGAATCGGCTCTATATTTCTCGATAAGAAATATTTCTATTTCTCTTCTCAGCTTATAAAAATGGGACAAGACTTTACTGCAGCTGAGCCACCTCAATGCTGTGTGATAAGACAAGTCACAGAAATTCAAATCAATTTTTCACGAAACTCCTTGAATTGGCAGTGATTAAGTGCATGACCCCGAATGAAGTTCACTGCATAAATGACTGGTTTCAGTATGCAAGAAAAATCGACATCTTTTCCACAGAATGCTTGCTGATGTATGATGCAGTGTATGAACAGAGCACTTGGGAGTTGAAGATCTTCCAACTATTTCCTGATTAGCCCCATCAGACCCTTCTTTACTCCAGCCATGTTTTTCCTCCATCAGCTGTTACACCTCTAAGCTGATTTCACTGTAGGTTATAGTCTTGCAAAGTTTTATGCACTTCCATGAAAATGTCTTCTCCGGTTATCTTTTGTGTATGCTGCAAACTGATGCCAACTCTTTCATGATCTGAAAGTCCAAATTAAGTCCATGAATGAACACGAGAAATTGTGATCTATGAGAGATCAGTAGACTCATCCAGAATACCATAGGAAGTTTCTAGCTTTTTGGCTTATCTGTAATGTGATGTTCCAAACAAGTTCTGCTCTCTGTATAACTGAAGTTGCTGAAAGGTTAATACTTTCAAAGAAATTGGTTTTTTCAGGTCACAGCTCATTTGCTGCTTCCATCAAACACTTATTGTTGAAGTTGCTGCCAGTAAAACGTTTTCCTCGATCTGCCAACCTATGCACTATTTTATGAGTTGTATGACTGGCAGATTAATTTTCAGCAAACATTTTCGTGTAGAGATTTTTAAAAGATACAGATTTGACAAAAAAATTCAGGGTGAATGAAAATATAAATTTGTTTGATATCAATGTACTTTCCTCTTCTTCAGTTTGTTTGTATTTTTGTTTAAAAATGTAATAATTAAAAAAGTTATGGTAAATGAAATAATAATTTGATTAAAGTTTTCTTCCCAGTTTAAAAAAAAGAATATTTTCAAAATTTGTGTTGCTGAACATCATTTAAACCAAAACTTTTATGAAGTTTAAATTTGTAAGACTGTTTACTATTTTTAATTACTCAAACTAACCAGATAATTGAAATATTTGTTGTTAACACAAATCTAAATTATAGCTTATCTGTGCTTTGCTCTATAAGATGTTCTGTTTTACTTCAAGTTTTTCAGCTTGATTTGGATCATGGTTCAAGGGTCTTGGGTTTGAGTCCTATTTCTGTTAAACTTGGCCACCCTTTTTTGTTGTGGACAAGCGACTAAGGCTTTCTGTCTCTACAGTTAATTCTTAAATGCTGACTGTAGGTAGGCAACTGCATGAGTATGTGCCACCACTTTTTTTCTTGAACTGCTAAATAAAACCGACAGCACCCATCACCAGCATTGTCTTTTTCTTGTAAATACCACAGTTTGAGGTTTAATGTACAAGCAAATTAATAATAATTAGTTTATTAATTTTGTAATGAAATTATGTCATAAATTCAAGTGGCTCTAGAAGTAGAATTATCAATGTGTTGAATAAGAGAATCAATAAATTTTGAAAATTTGTAGTTAAAATTAAAGTCAGTGTTTGCTTGAATATTTTACTTTTAAGGGGAAGAAGACTAAGGATAATAAGGAACAGTTTTTAGATATGTAAC
The DNA here is from genome assembly GCA_011833715.1 of Carcinoscorpius rotundicauda. Lineage (NCBI taxonomy): Eukaryota > Metazoa > Arthropoda > Merostomata > Xiphosura > Limulidae > Carcinoscorpius > Carcinoscorpius rotundicauda. The sequence continues at coordinate 37,701,422 of CM022401.1, forward strand.
GAACGTTTTGTATCAAAGATGCAAGTATGTAAATAAGGCTTTGTTTATAACACGTACGTGTTAATGCAAAATATTTAAGATACTTTAAGGATAATACTTAATAATTTATTTAGTATCAAATAATATTATTTGACATTTGTAATAATTATTAGTCATAGTTCAAATGCATCATAACTTTGTCCTGTTCCACTATTTGGATAAGATTGTAATTGTGTTAATCTATTAACAAAAAACAACAATATAACAACATAGGTTACCAAGAGTTTATTCTGTCAATTTGTGTAAGTAAGGCTGTAAGAATTGTCTCAATTTCCTTTTAATACCTTCCTTGAAAACAGTAAATTACTAAATAGTATTTACAAATTAACCAGTTTGTATAGTAAACAGTACTACAACACTATAATCTAATAATAAATCTTGTTGTTTTTAAGGTATATCAAACTCAGAGAACACTGGCTGCCAATGACTTAAGATCAGAAACACATTTTTGTAGGGCTTCTTTCTCCTGAAATAAGAGGGGCAGAGATAACTTGCCACGCTGGATAATACAAATTGCTTTTTTTTTTTTTTTCACATAAAAGAGTGTGTTAAGAATTAACTCAAACCTTCAAACATAATTAACAACAAAAACCTTTGAATTTCGAAAAATTACCTTCTAGAGTAGTTGTAGGACCTTTAAGCCTCTAAATGCAAGTAGGTAAAAGTGTGCGAGTCATGAAAACTCCTCTGAGTAATAGAAAATGTAAAATTACAGATAGTGCTATTTAAATCATTAATATATGAAAACTTCATTTCTAATTTTAACTTGATAAACTACAACTTGATTCATTCAATGCATTTAGCTATTTTATATATCAGTATGATATTGTTAATATGTGTAACCAGTGGTATTTACAATAATGTAACCAAGCATGCTCACCATTTATACACTGTATTTTGTTATACATGTTTACCTTTTTCATCATTTCAAGTTTTTTGTCTGGGGTATAAGATTATACTATGTTTTTAACATCTCCAGTTAGCACTGTTTATTTTTAATTAATACATTTACTCGTATATTTTATGGAAAAAAAATCAAAACTATAAAAACTTACCTGCTGAGGTGTGATACCTTTGATAACACTGTCCACAATCCAGTTGACCATGTGCTTCTGTTCTAACGTTCGACGTGTATTCACCACTTGAACTTGATAATCCTTTATTTTCAACACACAATAAACTTAGCAAAACTTTGTTTGATAGAATAAATATAATAAAGTGAAATGTATTAAACCCACATTATCTAAGTTTGTTACAGCCAATAGTTTATTTTACATATCAAATTATGATTCCAGTGTTAATTTCAGGAATGCAGATATGTATGCCCCTCACTTTTCCCAACATATTTTTAGTCGTTCATACTTTGTGATCAGTAACACAAGTTTAATATGAATACAATATGCCTAATTAGTTATATTACAGTGATGAAAAATAAATATGCCAATTTCTTTAACATTAAACAAAAGAAATTTGGTCATTTCTAGTCCATTAGGAATGCTGATTTTAGAAGAAATATTTACAAAAAAATTACCAAAACGTGTATTTGGTCACTTACATTTTAACATTATATACTATAAGCTTTGCTTTAAACATATCTTTTAAGAGACAGAAAATGCAAAACTACAAATCATTTTTTAGCCATATAAACATACTTGGATGATAAAACTTAAAATTAGAAATAACCTACAGTATCATAAAGATTCCTAGCCAAACACATGACATTTAATTTTTTCAGATATTTCTTATGAAACAATAGGAAATTCAGAAATTTGCTATTAGAGCTGAGTACTTAAATCAATAACTTAAGAGGAATAATTACATTAAATAGTGTCTGTCATGTCAAAATAAAATAACGAACATTAATGGTTCTGATTATTACTATATAAGATTATTCCAGCAATTCATCAATCAAAACGACCATTAAATCTATTAATAGCATGAAAATAAGCAACTAATAAATGCAGTGTCATCTGTGTATTTGTTACACAAGTTAGCACCAAATATGGGCATATCAAATAGGAACAAGATGCTATAAGAATGATTAGTCTCCTGTGGTCTAACTTTTAAGTAACTTTCATGCTGAGAATTAGATGGGTAACTTGCTGCATCATAATTAATTTTTCAAATATTTCATGTATTACCATGTCGTTTAGATATTTAGTGATTGTTAATATGCATTTCGATGTGCTGTATTGGCTTATTCCTACAAGTTGTTTATAGTGTTTTTTCATTCAATATTTTATATTTTGTGTATGATCAGAGAGAAAGAGGCGAAAAGTAAGGACATGCAGCTATATTAATAAAGCAGAGCACAGGATAACTCAATGAAAGGATTGTACCTTCTGTATGATTAACATTAATTACATTAAACTCTGTGCAACAAAATGACTCACTCTTTCCAAAGTTTGAGAAAAATCTACAGGATATCCCAAAATAACATTTACACTCTGACTGTGCATAGCTAATAAACTGTTTCTTTTGTTTCAGATTTGACTTGTGTCCAAGGATGGCAGATAATCAGCTTACAATTGATCACAAAATATTCATTCTCAAAACTTTTTGGAAAGTCAAAAACAAAGCTGAAGTGCAAAGACATTTTACTAGAAAGTTCCATATGGATGTGCCATCTCGCCCCAGCATTTCATGCACCATCGCCAAGTTCGATGAACACGGAACTCTCCACCATATGAGAAAGGGTCGCTCCTATCGAAAAAGATCATCAACAAGCCCAACAAGAGAGCAAGAGGTCATTGATAATGTTCTGAATTCTCCAAGATTAGTGCACCAACTGTCTCGTGAAACAGGTATCCCTAAATCCAGCATTCATCGCATTTTGAAGCATTCCCAATTCAAAAGTTTCATCCCATCGCTTGTTCACACTCTGATTGAAGATTACCCTGAGCGAAGGGTTGAGTTCTGTGAATGGTATCTTGCTAGATGTGCAGGCAATGATGAATTTCCACTCAAAATTGTTTGGAGTGACAAAGCAATGTTGAAACTGAATGGCTCAATAAATCAACATAACTGCACCTACTGGGCAACAGAAAATCCATGTTACAGAGGAACATCACTTGAATTTGCCTGGAGTGACTGTGTGGTGTGGTCTGTCTGCTAGGGGACTCATCGGACCATTCTTTTCCAAGACACCGTAAAAGGATTGAATTATCTCAACATGCTACAAGAGTTTGTCATGCCACACATCCAAGAACAATTTGGAGAAGAAGAGTATTTCTTCCAGAAAGATGGCACTCCTCCCCACTTCCATTGTGACGTGAGAGCTTATCTGGATGCATCTATGCCAGACAGATGGATTTGATGAAGAGGAAGTCTAGAATTTCCTGCTAGATCACCAGATTTGACACCCATGAAATTCTTTTTGTGGGGGTTTCTGAAAGACAAAGTATACAGCACAAAAAAAGCAACAATTGACGAATTGGGAGTTGCAATTGAAGAACAATGTGCTTTAATACCAGATGAGATGGTGTTTGATGTGTGCATTTCCATTTTTTCCCATTATGAGATGTGTCTGGAGCAGAACAGATTTCAGTTTGAACACTTGAAGTGAAGCAAGCAAATTGCGACATTTTACAATTTCAACCAAGGAATTTTCCTTGGGAAGAATTTTTATTTTTTCTCTTGATTTCAGTATTAAATCTTTAAATAAATCCTTTGGCTATCATATGTATCTTGTTTCATTGTTAAAATCAATAAACAAGGCAAGTTATAATGATCCAAAGAGTGTAAACGTTATTTCTGGACACCCTGTACTTATATATTACATGAAGTTTTAATGATATCTGAATAAAATATGTATTTGGGATTGGTTAGAATTTTAGGATTATGTTTATTTCAAACAGTTTCATTACCATGCAGTGAAATATTCACTTGTAACATCTTTGAAAGATATTCATTGGTGTACAATTTTACATTAAAATGTGAATTCTTCTCATTTATGTACATGAATACTGTTTAAAAATATTACAATGTGGAATTTTACTTTACATTAAAATACATAAGTATTAATATCAGATATTACTAATGTGTGAAAATATGTTGTTTATCACTTATCAAAAGATACAAAATCACTTGGAACTTTTTGATAAATATACAAGATCACAATAAGTAAAATTAAGTTGTAAATCTCTCAGGACACATGCAGCTCATGTTACACTACCAACCCATGAGCTACAACAAGTTGCTTGTGTGTGCCTCATGAAATATTATTTATTTTTCTTAATCTAATCTCAACTTGTCTAAAAAAGATCCACATTTTTTTCCATTTTAATGACTTTTATAATTATATGTAAAGAATAAACATCACAAACAAAAAACAAAATACTTATCCTCTATTTTCTTGCTGTTAATTGTCAAAAAGAGTGAATGCTAAATTTTTATACTAATTAATGTATAGCACTTAATTTTTATTTAAATAATGCACAAAACAATATAGACTAATAACTTGCAAAAAAATCGACAAATTCTCAAATCTCAAAAATTTTCTGACTTTTTAACTCTGTGGACAAAAGTTACAAATTCATCTAAGCTAATCATTAACTTAGTGTTTTACATTCAAAATTTTATTAAACTGAAACCTTGTGTCATGCACAGTAAACGATACCTGTGTAGTAGGGTTAAAAACATTAATCACTGCAATTAGTACTTCTCACTCTTCTTGTTTTCAAAATACAGTTTCAGAGATTTTAACCTGTTTTCATATGATAACCTATTCCATCTTGTGTACCATTCTACTAGCCCCCAATAAACCCTTCCCAACAATTTAACGTCTTTCTTAAAGTAGGGAGGCCAGATCTAAACACAACACTCCAAATATGGCCTAAAAATTCACCTGCAAAGTGAAATCGTTATCTCTTTACATTTATATTTATGTATATCATGGTTCAAACTCTGCATCCTATGATACAAAACTCAACACCGTAACCATTAGTCTGTGCCCACCCCTGCTAGTGAAAGTTTGTTGGTTGGTTGATTTAATGTTTTATGGCACAAAGCAGTTAGGCTATCTGTGCCAAACATCCAGTAAAAAGGTTAAAGTGAATTCAGTAAAATTCATAAAAGGAAATTAAGGTAAAACAAAACAGCCCTAAAGGACTCCAAGTCTCTGTAAAAAAGAATGGGAAAGTGTCAAACCAACATGAACTCAGAACCGTCCATTAAAATTTTTTAAAAATAAAAATGGGCAAATGGCCACATAACATATATATGGAGATCTTGCAAAATGCCATACCTCCATGTTGTATCATAACCCTTCTAAATGTCAAAGAATATTGATTCAAGATGTCATTTAAGAAAGGCTTCTCTGATTGATGTTTCAAGTTAAATCAGTTGGTCCATGGTGGAGTGCTGTCATCAGAACCCACACTGGGTGGGCTAGAAGAGGTTGTATGATTCGAGGAACCAAACAAGACGAGTATTAACCATCCTCTCTAAAGTCTTACAGAGACAGCTTGTCAAGGCATTTGGACGGTAGTTTGAAGGAATCTTGGGATCTTTCCTAGGCTTGAAGAAAGGCAGGACAACAGCCTGGCACCAGGCATCAGGAAAAATATTCTCCTGCCAGATCCAGTTAAAAACAACCATAAGGATAGCAAGAGATAGATGATGCAGCATCTCATAGTGTATATCATCTGATCCAACTGATGTACTGCCAGACTGATGAGTTTGACCAGTGAAAAAGAACGATTATAGTCACAGAAGTTATCAGCTCAAAAGGAAAGAGGTGATTGCTCTGTCTGCCTCTTGATGGGTATGAAGGTGGAAGAAGCAGCAGAAGTGCTAGATACCCAGCAAAAGCTTTCATTTAGAGTATCAGCCACTTCCTGGCCATCAGAGAGAAAGATCAAGAGGGGGACAGAATGATATTGCCCACTGACCTTTCAAATCTTGTCCCAAATAAATTTAGAACTGGTTGATGGATATGCTGGTTGTTAAATTAATCCAAGATTCCTTGTTGCTTTGATGTCTTACCCACCAAGCATGTGCATAGGCCTGCTGGAAACCAACATGGTTTGAGAGTGTGGGATATCTACGGAAAATATCCCAGGACTGTGTTTTAGCCTTCCATGCCATGTGACAGACAGAATTCCACCACCAATGAGAATATAGTGGAAAATGTGTCAAAGTTTTAGGAATACATTGAGCAGCTGCCTGTATAATACAATCTCTTACTGCTGCCATACAGTTATCTATTGATGGCTTACAGACAATGGTAGGATCAAGTTCAGCAAGAGCAGTGAAAAAGGGCCAGTCTGCCTGGTCCAGCTTACACCAGAATATGCGGGTCAGGCGGCACTGTCCACGGCCAGTTTTTCTCAAGATTATAGGAAAATGATCACTGCCTCTTAGAATATTGTCATCCCTCCATGAAAAATGGGAAAATAATGAAGAGGAGAAAATTGAGAGATCAATAGCAGTAAAAGACTGCCTAAGCTCCAAAAAATAAGTAGAAAAACCAGTATTGAATAGAAAAAGGTTGTGATAAAAGAGCATATGCTCTACAGAGCACCCCTTCTATCAATACCAACACTTCCCCTGAGGGGATGATGTCCATTTAAGTTTCCCAGGATGAAAAAGGGAGAAAGTACCTGTTTAGTGAAAGCATCAAGGTCTGATTAATCATACATCTCTCCAGGAATAGGTAAAGACAACAAACAGTGATAGTATGATCCAAAGAAACAGAGATGGCTACAGCCTCCAAGGGTGTGTCAAGTGGCAAGGACAGGGTGGGCACATGCTGGTCAACAAACAGTGCCACCCATCTGTGCACTCTTACATCACATAGGTTGTGATTTCTGTATAGAGAAAACTGATGAAAGGTGACTATATCTGCAGGTTTCAGAAATGTTTCCTGAAAGGAAAGACAAACAGGATGGTAGGATGTAATCAGTGTTTTGACATCATCCAGATTAGAACATAAACCTCAACAGTTCCATTGTATCAGGGTGGCCATTTTTATTTACATATAGACGAAATAGGTGGAGAACTTTTCTGTTTACGACCACATCTCTTTTCCTTACTTACCCTAATCGAGGGAGGTCTATCGACCTCCATGGATCCTGCCCTGGGTCGACTGGGCAGGTATTTGCTGTTGGAAGGGGATTCCAGAGATTAAGTATGTGAACAAATGATTGTTTTGCATCTTGAGGTGAGAGAGGAGGATGGATCGTAGGAAATACCTGTACCTGGAACCAATGGATGTGGATCTTGGGGTTTTATGGAATGTATACAAACGACAGACATAGGTGTTGAAGTTGATTCATTAACATTTTTAACCATGGAGGTCAAAAGACTTTTCATTTGTCTGGAGACCAATTCTTTAGGAGAGACGGAAAGATCTGTTTGCACTCCCACAATAGCTGTGGAGCAAAGTGCAGCAGCACATGTCTGAGATGAGGTAATGGACAGTAATTTTCAAGACTCATGATCGATGTTATGAATCGTTTTCAACTGCTGCACCCCTTTTCTTCCAACCATTTAGAGCAAGAACAAAAGTAGGATGAGTGAGAGCCATCAAAGTTTTTTTACTGACTCTGGAGAGCCAGCAAGTCCCTTTAGACTTTTCTGAATGAAAAAGGGAGACATTTGCCCTAAAAGATTATTTGAAAGTGAGTGCAATATAAGAAAATGAGGTACAACAGGTGGTACACAGATGGTGAGGATTGTTGCTCAGAATCTTGAAGATGTGATTGTTTACCTATGGACTTTTTTTTCACTATTTCATCAAGATTTTTATTTGAAGGATCCATAATAATGAAAGGGAAATTTTAGTGTCCACTGATCCCACCTACCATGGAGCCCTATAAGGGAATGCATGACAATGTCAAACAAGGACACTGCAGCAAAACCAGGGTTTTATCAGCACTATACCCACACACCAGCATCAGATATAATGTCCACAACACCTGTTGAGAACATTCAACACTGGTACTAGGTTGACCCTAGCCAGAGTGGACCAGCCAACTGACCCAAGGCTGCCAGTCTACAGGAATTCAAGGCCAAAGTGGTGTGTTAGGGTTGGACTCCTCAACCACCAGGATGGCCTTCTCTCCTTCATGGGTTGCTATGCAGAGCAAACATGTGGGTGACTGTTTAGATCCTAGAAAAGGTAAACTGAAAGAACAGAATTTTCCCCGGGAGGCCCCCTCACCACATACAGGAATCCAAACCGAGGGGCAGTGAAAGAATAGGAAATACAATTTTACCTAGTAATCTGACAATGGTGTGAGATGACTAATTTATTAAATGTTCAAAGAGAACTTTAACAATTTTCTTATCAGCTAATATTTTTTTTCATTGTTCAGAGATCTTACTAGAGGGCTGTTTGCACTTTTCTACTGGCAATTTTGATACTTTGAAGAGGTTTAACATTTTTTTTGGAAATAAAATATCCCATTAAATACTCAAATTTTACAGTAAATGTGCATACTGAAAGCTACCACCTCAGTAGTTGTTAGTTTTCATATAATTAGAGTTACATTCAGCTTTGCTTCCCAAGAAACTGATATGAGCATACGTAAATGATTATGAATAAAATGGTATATAAAAAAACTTTTATTAGTATTTTTAGAAATGGAATAATATTATCTACAAGTGTTTAAGTCTTGAAAGTGATTATACATAATCACATTTTCTTTTTCAAACCTACTGTGAACATCTTATATGCACATATTTATACAGCTAGAATGGCATGAAATGTTTATATGCCTTACTGATTGAAATTAATGTGTTTTAATATTTAAGCATTTCACTCGCAAATGCAAACTAACATAGCAGGGGTTTAGTTTAGAGAAAGAGAAATCAGAAGAATTCTCTCTCCAACTGGGGTGTTCAGAAACATTGTGGTTCCTCTTCGTCCCCTTTCTTGGAAGGTTATTGAATTTAGCTGTTTTTTTTTCTTTTTTTTTACTCTTTTTTTTTTTTGGGTGAAGAAGTGAAGTTGGTCATAATTAATATTATTCATAAATGAGGCAAAGGTAGCACCGGAGAAAATAGCCAGAACTCTTCCTGAAAGGCAGATGTCATACTGAATGTGAACATAAATAACCCAATTCAGGACATGGCAATAAAGATGTCTTGGCTGGGATCTAAAGATCCAATGCCTAAGTTTTTGCTATGGGAAAAAATGGGAGCACCCTGAGAAAAACTCACTTTCACACGACAGGTACCAAAAGTTGTACTTGTCCTGTGCCCAAGACCTAAAAAAGCAAATACATAATATTTATGCGAGTATTGCCCTTTAAGTACTTTGTTGTGTGATTTGTGATTCCGGAAACATGTAAAGCATCTCACTTGTTGTGATTACTCACTTTTAAATAGTTAGGGATTAGCAAGATATCAGCTAGAAAAAAGCAACAATGGTTCATTGCATTTATGTAAATGGCATTATCTTTATCAGTGGTGATTACTAATATTACCAATCGTTTCTTCACTTCTTCATACACTTGCATTAGTCGACATCTGTATTCACTTTCCAACTGCAGCTGCACATTCTCCTAAAACAAAACAAATAATTAAGAATGCAAAATTATCAACAAGTATATTTTAAAAATTACTCACTGCCATGTTTAGTGATATCCATAAAAAATTTAAATATATCAATATATTTTAATAAAATTATTCTTATCAAGCACATTATAATTCAATCTTTTATGTTATCCCAGTTTTTATTCCTTGAAAACTAAAGTATTGGAATTTTTAGAAGTTTCTGTAATTTAGACACCTTCAAAGTACACCCTATCTAGTTTGTTTATGATATGAGTAACTTGATCACATTCCAAGACATTTTGTCCTCCACTATAACCATCATATTGACAGTGGTTAAAGTGTTTCTGCCCATGATAATGTTAGATCACATGCAGGCACCTGCTGATGTGTTGACATAAAAGATAAAGATTAAAAAAGGGGAGTAAAACATTAAAAATTAACATTAAGTGAAAATGTAATGACATGAAATCAAACATATGATCCAAAGAACATATTTTAAGATTATATAATAAAAATTCTAAATTTCTAACATTTCATTTCACTGCACAATAAGTTGATGACAACAGCTAAAATTAGTATTTTTCTGGAGAAAAAAACAGCAAATATAGTACAAACACTCACTTTACAAAAAACTTGATATTCTTTCAAGATGTTACAGAGATTATGAAAGTGAAATGTGAAAATTGTAATTTTATACTTAGCATATGGTTTTGAATAAACTGTGCATGCACATTTTAGATTTAAATTGGTTACGAAAGCACACAATAATTGTACTTTGTGTTGTGTTTTTAAGAAAATTGCACAGATTAAATGTTTTTTGGGAAACAATTTGTAAATAAAAATAAAATAAAAAAAAGTTAAAGCTATTTGTCACATCATGATATTGCACCATCACATATTATATCTATTGTGATTAAAAAGTCTGCCCAAGTAAAAAATTTAGTTGAAAAGTGAGTAAACAGACATCTCTGAGAAAGGAACTTCTAATGAAAAGACTTGTAGCATTTGACTGAGAAATTTGTGAGAAAAGGTCTTGAAAGACATAACCAAGTTTATTATTTATATAGATAGTGAAACCTGAACATTGGCTTTCTTTTATATGAATAATGCATATCATATTTCTCAGCTCATACTTACATTTTATTTTTATAAGGCTATAGTTTATAGTTACAGTACTTTAAAATAAAGCTACAGTATTTATAAAGCAAGTTTATAAATATTGTTTAAATTTGTTAAATTAAATAAGGAACTAGCATTCACACAAGAAACAAAAGAACAGACAGAGTCGATGGAGAGAGACACTACTGAAAGCGTTTCAAAGAAATAGCAGTTGTCAATGCAGAATTTTGTGAACACTTGAAATTAAAAAAAAAAAGTGGTAAGATTTAAAGTAAGATAATAGTAAACATTTAGGATATTAAAAAATAGTGTGCATTTTCAAACCCACTAGTAAAATTAAAGTTTCACAATGTTATATATACACAATTTCAATGCACACTAAGATTACAATAAGCTAGTGGGTTTTGAACCGATTTAGCCCCTTCTTATTTTCAAATAATTAACATTGATGGTTTAGAATGGGATCAAAAACTTGCACCTGCTGTAACTGATTTATAATGAAAAATAATGGTTAGAGAAAGAACAACAGAAGGTGAATCACAGGCAAAACAAACTGTTTACTCATCTTCATATTTAGTGAATAATCACAATGTAAGTGCTCAACTTCAGCAAACAGTTAATATTTTGTGCACTCCCCTTTTGCATTAATAACTGTAGATAGTTTTTGAGGCATTGTTGCAATACATTTATTTAAAGTGTCCTTTGAGGATTTACTCTAGGTAATTCTAATACACTCCCATAGAATTTCTTTGGCTGTAACTTGACAAAAGTTTTTGATGTATCACATTGTTAAATAGTGTTGTGACTGGGGCTCTGTGGAGAAACTATCATTTGAATGACTCCATCAGTTTCTTTCTTAGGTAAGTAATTTATGCAATAGTTTGATATGTGTTTGGGACTGTCATCTTCTTGGCAGTAAAATCTTTCACCAATATTACACAAACTGTTGTATCTTACCATGATGGTACTTACACTGGTCCATTATTCCATTTATTATGCAAATGTCTTCTATTGTTTCTGCAGAAAAACACCCTGAAACTGAACTGCTTCTCTATGCTTCTTCCATGACATCCTTTTCCAATTATCGCTAGTTCAGTTTTTGTACTTTTTAGCACATTTCAACCTCTTGACAGTATTTGGAAATTGAAGTAAAGGTTTATTAACTGCTATGTGACTAAATATTCCATTCTATTTCAGTATTTTTGATACTGTAGATCTGAAAATTTTTCTCTCATTGCTCAAGTGTATTACAAACATGAAGCTGGATCTATCAGAACTAATATGTGTATCACAATTGATGGAGTGCCAACAATGGTTGGAGAAACAAAAAAGTCTGAAAAATGCACTGCATAATCCACCAGGAAACATTGTTGGCTGATCTGAAGGACATGACAGATATAGTGGTGATGATAATAAATCTGATCTTGTCTTGATGACTGATCCATGGTCAGTTTCAACAACCTTTACTGGAAACAGAGACAGTATGTGGACCTGCTATACTTCTGCCTTAGTCGAGGCACAATGTTAGTAAGAATATACACACTGTGGGAAGAGATAGCTACATTCCTTGAAAGTAAAAAATGTGAATGCCTTAGAATTTCGCAATCTCAAATGCTTTAAGTCTAGCATTTCTGGTGGATTTAACACCTCAGTTAAACAACCTGAACTTGCAGCTTCAGGGAAGAAACTGCTGACACATGAGATGTGTGGATACATTGTTGCTTTCAAAGCAAATCTACAACTGTGGGAATGCCAACTTGAGAAATCAAATTATGTTAATTTCCCAAAACTTTAGGAGACCAAACCAACAGATGTCAACATATTTGTGACTGTCATACATGACTTGAGAACTGGGTTTTCTTTCTGTTTCATTGATATTTGTTCACACACAAGTGATTTCAGGGCACTTGCCATGTCATTTGATATCGAAGTAGGCACCATACCAAAAAATGTTCAAATGGAACTTCCCGAGATGCAGTGCAGTGATCAAGATCTAAATTTATACAGAGGGCATATCCCTACAAGATTTCTACAGAAAATATATTTTTAAATCTGGGATTTATACTAACTTGATAGATTACAGGACAGAAATAGCATCAAGGCTTAGCAGTACTTATATGTGCAAGCAATTTTTCTCAAAAATGAAATATACATAAAGCATTTAGATGATGTCTTGCATCTGGCCCTATCCAGCCTGTTGCCTAATGTTGAGAGAATTTCGAGTGACAAACAGCATCAAGTCTCACACTAATTGCTGTGTCTTTTACTTTAGTATTACTTAAATAAAATATTATTCACATTTCATTGTGTTTTATTATTATTATTACCTTCATTCATTAGCTATAGGGATGAATGTGGCCCTCTATATCTGCTCACAGACATGGATGGCCTCTGACTCTTGTGCTGTAAAAGATTGCTGACCTTTGCAGTAGATGAAACAATGGTACCATGGCAAAGTCATCTAGTGTGTTGTCAATATAATCCTGGGAAGACAAATAAATATAGTTTGAAAGTGTATCAAATATGTGATCTCCAAGGATACACCTATACCAGCACTTTTTTTGCTAATAAAGATGATACACAGCAATTGCAAGGGTGTCTCTTAGGTGGATTCACCCATGCAACTCAAATAGCCCTTGATCTTGCTAAAACTATCTAAATGCAGAGAGAACAATCTCTACAGATAATTTCTATATATCAACTGATTTACCAAAGGAGCTTTTAAAGTATCAAACTCACTTTGTGGGAACATTGTGAGCAAACAGAAAAGGCAATCCCAAGGAAATTGTAAGTGCAAAACTAAAGAAGGGAGAAACTGAAGGTCATCAAGCATGATGACATAATTGTGATTGCAAAATGGAAAGACAAATATGATGCTCATGTTGTCAAAGAAGCATGATCTGAGTTTCAAGGAAACTGTATGGAGAAGCAATGACATAGATGACACAAAATCAGAAATGGTTCTCAATTACAATATCATAAAACAAGGAATAGACATATTTGATCAAACATCCAGTTATTTCTTGCCACTTAGTATGTGGATTAGAAGGTATCATGAAATTGCCTTTGAGCTTTTGCTAAACACAGCAGTGGTAAATACTTTGGTATTTTGCAATAAAGCATATAAAAAAAACTACAAATGTATGAGTTTTGAAAATCAATCATTGAATCACTGTGTCAAGTAAATGTTCAAGCAGCAGTAATAACAAGAACAACAGTAGGAAGAGTTAAAAAATGGCACATTATGAAGACCTGCTCTGAAAGAGACAAGTCTAACAGAATAATTCATAAAAGATGCATCACTGCTACAATGAAATAAGACAATTGACTGCAAAAGAGCCCTGCTCGATGCATTACTTGTTTCAATAAAATACACAACACCTATAATAACTGTCACTTTGTACTGCTTTCTTACTATTCATTATTTCTGTTTTCATGGCAAAATGATTAGTTTTCTACTCTCTTTTGGAAACAGTATGTTGAAAAATTTAATTGACATTTCACTTTAAAAATTTTGTTGTTTTTTTATATTCACTGTGTCAAAAAAAAGAAAACAATTCTGTTGCAAAATTGTTTTTTTTGTATCCATTTATGTCTAAAGGTGATTTGCTAAGTCAATTTTTACATACCATATACAACTATCAGGTTAATTTCTCCTCATGTCCCAACCAATAAGTGGCCTTTTAAAAAGTAAATAGAACACAATTCACTGGTGGGTCATGTGGGAGCCAGTATGTTAAAAAATCTAATGTAATGTTATTTTCAGACACAATTTATTCAAAAATTCAAATTAGATTCATATTTTAAAAATGCAATTCACAATGTGAAGTCAACCTTTCTTTATCAATTCACTTGTCTTTACTAAATAATGCAACTTGTAGAATCTAACACAAAATGATTATCTTCTTGTATAAAAGAATATGCTTAAATAAAATCAAGAAAGGCATCATGTATTATTCAATTTGTTCTGACAAAATGTAGTGTTATCACTAAAGCTAACAGTTTCATTGCTGTTAGTGGTATGGGTGGATAATAGCAGCAATTATATTTTTAGACCAATGATGAACATTTGAAGCAAGTATAGAAACCAGCACAACCTGAATTATTGACTTACATTCAAACTATGTTTTAATATTCTAGTTGTTTTTTTCATATTTGTTAAACAAAAGAATGGACTAAAGATTCTATTTATATGCTAACAAAAGTGTGTAAAAGTGAGCTTTGGTGAAACAAGTTAATTTTGAGAAGTACTTGAGAATGATGAAGAATAAACAGACAGTACTTTTATCTGAAAATCAAAAATATATCATTTTGTTTAAAACATTGGGTGAGTTCAAAAGCCAAAAACAGCTCTTTTGAGCTAAACTTTACAAAAAAATCTTAACATTTCACAATCAGGGCAAATAAGAGAATCAAATGAATTTTTGTTTTACCTATTTTTTTATATTCATGAATTATAACAAGTGTAAAAATTACAATACTTACTCTCTTAGCATGAAACAAAATTTTTTGTCCTTCCAGTCTCCATTGCTCCTTCTTTTCTTCAGCTATAGCATCCTCTAGAGTTTTTACTGATACATTTTTGTATTCATTCCACATTCCTTCATATTTCTATAAAAGATTTATGTTATTAAAAACAGAAATTACTATGGAATTCATTGTGAAGTCAACCTTGAAGATTACAAATAACAAAATTAAAACAGAAAAACTAAATAGCTGTAAAATATTTTTAAATATCAACATTACATACACTACTTTAACTCCAGTCCTGAACACCTTTATAAAGCACACCTATTAACAATAAATTGAAAATGTCACTGAAGAATATGTTCATGGTTCACAATTAGTGGGGACTCAGGAGCCAATGGCTCTCAAAAATGCTGGCATACCTGTGAAAAAGTCTGCTGCAGAGCAGCCCACATGACCCTTTACAATAAAAAGAGCCATAAGAAGTTTAACTTCACACAAGTTGATCTAAATGTTTCTTAACCCTGTAGAACTTGACAAATAATAATGGACCTTTCCAGATTTATAAATATTCATCATTCATGTACTATCTATAAATGTTATCACTATGAATGCTCATGTATTCAGAGTTAACACCCTTTCATTAATAAGAAAGCCATAACTTTGTCCAACATTCAGACTTTTTGTATCAGTGTGACAGAATTGATACATAAAATTTGAAATAGTTATTATTTGAACTTTTAAAAAGACAACTACTGTTTTAAACAATAATGTTAATCTTTTACATTTTATGAATGACACCAAACTTGCATCAAAGCTCACATATTTAAAAGATGTACATGCAGGTTCTTTTCTGTTACCACTTTCCAAAAACAGCCAAGTAAAAATTGCAAATTTGTAATTTTTTTTTTGAGAATCTACTTTACTATATGTACACAATTTGTAAATGTAGGCATATTATGGCAAACACCTTTCAGTCTAATTATGCTGACTGCACTAGCCAAAAATGAAAAAAAAACAAAAAACAAACACGACATCATTACTTCACCAATGAAATCACAATTGGCCAGATTCCCATTGCTGGTTATATACAGTAAACTTGATGATGCCATTGTGCAGTACTGTTTGAAATTTCACAGTAAAAAAATGTAATGGCTACAGAATACGTATTTTGAAGCTTCATCAGATTTGAAATGGTTGAAGTTATCAATATTTTCCATTTTGGGAGCTGACCTTTTTACTGGTACATGACTGCTAGATAAAGATATATAACAATTGTGAGGCAAACAACTTGTTGAGGTTCATTACCTAAATTAATAATTTTCTTCAACTATACAATAAATAAACTTAGTATTCTTAAAAAGTTGGAACTTTGAAGTTAAAAGTTTAAAGGAGGTATATTTTAATCTACACTTTGATCAATGTGTAGTATTGGGTTATACCAGCTTGTTTCAGAGAATTCCTTTCCTCATCGGTAACTCTGAACATAAGTTAACCAAAGGACAAGCTGAACCTATATCACAGTGAAAAGTATCAAAAGTTTGATCCTTAACTTCAGCAATATGCTTCAAGACTTTTGCTACCATCATGCATTTTCATCTTAACCACATTCTAATTCAAAGGAAGTACTCCAATCAAAGGTCTGATACAGTTAAAGTGTCTGAAATTTTTAATTCATAAAAAGGGAAAATAAATTTTATTTTTAATCGTATTTTTTTAAGTGTGCAATGATTGATTTTCAAACATGAAAAAGAGAAATTACAACTTTAAATACATTATGATAAAGATGCACATCATGCTGGTTGAATTATTTAAAATTTATTACCTCAAGGCTTTACACATTTTCATTAAACGTTTTAGAACAAAGTACTTCATATCACATTTGACAGTTGTTTAAAATTACAAAGTATTAATTTTTTTTGCTGTTGATAAAACAATATATACTCAACTGTTAGTGACAGGTGCAACAGGTAGTCACTTATGGGAATTGCACACCTTCATGATCCTCGATTTTCAACCACCTGCTTTCTACTCAAAAAACTTGACATCTAGTTTTTCTCACTCAAAAGCAATCCAATCAATCAGCAATAATGTTAATCGAGCCACAACTAACTTTATGTTAAGTTCTTGGAACTATGCATATTCTTAAATATTAGGACTATAAAATGATGAAATGGGATGCTCCACAGCTCTTCTAAATGTTAATTATTTTTTTAAATATTTGAACACACCTGTTTGTCACTTTCAACTCATAGTGACATCTCTGACAGTGGCAAACTGAAAAGCCTTTTTTCTGGAAAGTAATGCAGTATTCCAAATTTCAAATCACACTATTGTCACATGCTCTTTAGCAAAGTCCTCAGAGTTAGACAATGAGCTAATACACAAGACAGTAAAACCAAATTTTCATGTAAAGAACCCATCCACCACTGATTTATCTTTTACCTGAGGAAAAATTGTTGCAAAAAGCTTTTAGGTATATATTACTCCACAAGTCAAACACATACATATTTTAGAAGACAAGAAAATTAAAGAATTCTTTAACATTACGGTAACACACTTGAACCTTCACTAAGCAGAGATTGCTTGTGGTTATGTCACATGATGAAGCCAATTACAGGTGAAAGGCTATTGCAATGTCATGGAACAGTGAAACTGAAAGCTATTAATCTAGGAATATGTTAACAATTAAGTTAGAATTGTAATATAATCAAATAATGAAAATACAGTCAAAAGTACTCATATTTATACTTTGTCCCTGGCTAGAATATAACATGGGTTGTTAACAGTTGTACTTGTTGGCTGACTGATGAATCACTTAAAGTGCTGAACATAAAGGAATATTGATTGGTTTGGTGTTTTATGGCACAAAGCAACTAGGCTACCTGCATGCACCAAACATCAGATAAAAATCTAAAATTAAAGTAAAATTAGTAAAATTCATAAAGGGAAATTAAGGTAAAACAAAACAAAGTTTAATTGTTGAATTAAGAAACAATAAATAGCATTAAATCCAATTTTTACATTTAGTCTACAGCAGTAAGAGAAAAACTACAGTAATAAAAGTTGTAAAGGACTTTTTGTAGCATAACTGTAACTGTAATTATAACTCGCCAGGAAAATTAAAAGTTAAAAAAAACAATCACTGTTAGTCACCTGAAGAAGACCTATCATATTCTAATTTAAAATTGAATTAAATGTACTTCAATTCTTAAAAGGGAATCACATTAAAAAAGATCTAATGTATAAATTTAAATGGACAAACCTTGGGACAGAACATGTTTAAAATTGTGCTGTTATTGAGTCATAGCGATGGTAAGACAGTAAAATGTGGCTTATTGTGACCTGAGTGTTACACAGACAACACACTGGTGCGTCAGACCCAGATAAAAGAAAATGATGAGTTAAAAACTGTGATCCCAATGCATAGTCTAGTTAGAACAACTTCCTCTTTCCAATCCTTATGGAAGCAAGATGGCCAAAGTCCAATAGAGGGTTTTATTTGGAAAACCTTGTTTTCATATTGCTGACTCCAAGTCAACTGACAACTGGTATGGAGCCAAGTCTTGAATACAGGACTATAGCGCACGTATGGAACATGCACAGCAGTGATAGTGCCAGAGCAGATAAATTTAGATGCAGTGCTGGCAAGTTTGTTCCTACAAATACAAACTTGGTCCAGTATCCTGAAAAACTGAATAGATGTCAAAGAGAAATTGGCCAGTAGATTTTGAATATTGGCAAGAACAAGGTGTGAACTGACATGAAGATTCCAGGGCCAGTATGAAACTAAATGGGTCAGTATAAATAGTGCAATTAGAGTACTGCTTAGCTTCTATGTGACCTGGGGCAAGAAAAACAGTGTACAGTTCAGCAGTGAACATAGAAGCTGTAGAGGGGATTCTGCATGCAACCACCAAACCACAACAAACTAAGGCAGAGCCCACAGTGTCCCCTGATTTTGAACCATCTGTATAAATAGGAATGGAAGGATGGTTTGAAGTATGTTCAGCAAATAACAGACAGTATTTCCAACCAGGACTGTCTGCTTTTCTCAGATGACTTAAAGATAGGTCACATTTTGGGGCAGTAATAAAGCTTGGTGGGATGGGATGATTAGTGGGTACAGCAATATTATCCAAGGACAGACCCAATTTATCCAACTGCACCTGGATACAAAGACTAAAAGGAGCAATGGCAGATCATCTGTTCTGAAAAAGTATGGCCCATCAAGGAAGGAAAACACAAACCCAGGTGGGATGCTCTAATAAGGAATGATGTTTCAAAGCATATATTAAAGACAGCTACAAACAGTGGAGGTACAAAGAAGGTTCATAAGACTGTGTACAAGCTCTGAACTGTGGCAGAGCAGAAAGCCCCGGTGCAGAGCTGAAGACGTTAGTGATGAATGAAGTCCAGCATCTTTAAGGCCAAGGTCCTGGCAGAGCCATAGACCAGTAACTTATAGTCTGGTTTTGATCAAACAAGAACACTATTTATCTTCAGCAAAGAATATTGATCCACTCCCCAAGTGGTGGAAGAGAAAACATGGAAAATGTTGAATGCTCTTGTGCATTTGACCAGTAGCTGCTTGATCTGTGGTATAAAGGTCAGCTTACAGTCAAATATAAGCTTCAAGAACTTTGTCTGAGGGGCCACAGGTTGCAAAACTTCACCGATCAGGTTGAATATCCCATTGGTGGCAAAGTGCATGCAAATGGTTTTAGAGAGAGAGAAGTTATAGCTGTTTGCTGTGGTCCACTTCAGTAAGCAATTGAGGGTGGTCTGTAGCTGCTGCTCAATATTCCTCATGTTCGATGACTGACATGAGATGTGAAAAAGCTGTTGTTGGAACTTACATTTGGTGGGAGAGAGGAGGTTGTCTGATTCAAGGAACCAAACAAGATGAGTATTAACCATCCACTATAAGATCTTACTGAGACAACTCGTCAAAGCAATTGGACTGTAATTTGAAGGAAATTTGGGATCCTTCCTTGGCTTAGAGAAAGGTTGGACAATATGCTGGCACCAAGCATCAAGAAAAACAATCAGAAGAATAACAAGAGTAGCAGAAGATAGATGTCACAGCAGTTCATAGTGTACATCATCAAGTTTGACCAATGCACTGTCAGACTGATGAAAGTCCAAATCTGAGTTCCACCAGCATAAAGGGATGATTATGGTCATAGAGATAACCAGCTTGAAAGGAAAGAGGTGATCGTTCTGCCCAAGTCTTGATGGCTAAGAAGGTGAAGGAAGAAGTTATGCTAGACATCTGGCAAAAGCTTTCACCTATAGTATCAGCTACTTCCTTGCCAGAGAGCAAAATCAAGAGTGGGACAGAATTATTTTGTCCACTGACCTTTGATTCTTGTCCCATTTGAATTTAGAACTGGTGATAGAAGATATGCTGCTTGTAAACTTAATCCAAGAGTCCTTCTGGCTTTGACATCTTACCTATCAAGCACATGTATGACCCTGCTGGAAAGCAATGTGATCCAAGAGTGTAGGATACCTAAGAAATGTATCCCATGTCCATTTTTGAGCCTTCATGCCACATGGCAGGCAGAACTCCACCATGGATGAAGATATGGAAAATGTGAACAAACTGCTGACATTGAAGGGTTTGGGATATATGGCCATGCCTTGCACTTTATATAAACTGCCTTGATGGTGGCAGGTGGACATGGTGATGTGAATTTTGGTTATCACCATAATTCCATTTTTGCAAGTGCAGAAACTCCTTGGGTGGAGAAATCAGCAAGGATGTTCTTCAAATCCCATTCAGCAATAACTTCTGAAGAATTCAAAGTAGCATAGACAGTAAACTCAATGGGTATATCCCTAATGACCTTCAAATGCAAGAGGAGTTCACTGTGTTTGAGTGTTTGCCCTAAAGATTTATCTGAAAGAGAAAGTAGTTTTAGAAAAATGAGGCACAGGTGTTACAGATGTTGAAGACTGCTGCTCAGAATCTTCAAGATGTGGTCAATTAACTATGATCTGTTTTTTCACTATTTTATTTTTATTTTAATTTGGAGGATCCATAATAAAGAATATTTAAGTGCTCACTGACCCCCACCTACCATGAAGCCCTATGAAGGGATGCACTACAATGGACATTGCAGCAATCCCAGGATTTTGTGAGCATTATACCCAAACACCAGCATCAGAACAACACCCATTGAGAATGTCCAACATTACTACTTGGTTGACCCTAGCCCAAGTGAACCAGTCGAATGGCTGCCCATCTGCAGGAATTTAAGACTAAAGTGGTGTGTTAGTGTTGTACCCCTCAATCACCAGGATTTTCTCCTCCCCTTCATGGGTTGCCATGTACAGTAATCGTGGGTGAATGTTTAGATTTCAGAGGAGGTAAACTGATAGAACAAAAAACCTTATCTGGGAGGTTACTTCACCATGTACAAGAATTCACACCAAAAGGCAATGACCATAGTGTAAAGATATTCTTTCATTATTTATTTATTTTGATTAAAGGAAATTACTTTAAAGAACATACTTACTGATATACCAATGTTTAGAAAGAAATTAAAGACTATATATATTTATATATGAAATGAAAATCATTTAAGTAGTCTAAAAATGAAATGGTTTGATTTTTTTTCCCCATGAAATGTGTTCATAACAGAATAAATTGACATTATTTGATATCTTTAGCCTTGTTTCAATTTATGCAATATCTGCTAGTTAATTTAGTTATTTTTCTGATGAGCTCTACTATAGAGTACATTTTACAATAAGCTATAGGATTGGCCCATAAAACTGCTTTTGGGCCCTTAAAAATGCATGCTTTGTGGACCAAGCT
Source organism: Carcinoscorpius rotundicauda (assembly GCA_011833715.1). Classification (NCBI taxonomy): domain Eukaryota; kingdom Metazoa; phylum Arthropoda; class Merostomata; order Xiphosura; family Limulidae; genus Carcinoscorpius; species Carcinoscorpius rotundicauda. The sequence continues at coordinate 37,723,374 of CM022401.1, forward strand.
GACTCCATATAAATAAAGGTTGTTGAGCATGAGCTTTTATATTGTAAATACTATCAATGAAATGAATTTAATGTTATAAGCAATACAACATTTAGATTCTCGATCAAACTCATAGCTAAGAATAAAATTTAATGATAGTTTTCTGTTTACAAACATTGTAAATTTATAGTCTGTCATATCAACTAACTTACAAAACTGATTCATTAAGTTTAGTATCTAATCTACTCTGTTTTTTCATCTTTTTGACATTTTATTTCACTGAACTAAAAAAAAAAAATTGCTTAGATTTGGAAAGCTGTGGCCAACAAATTCAACTTCAATGGCTAAGTGCCTGTTTTAATATGATAAGGTATGACTTAAGCTCATAAAGGGTTAAATTCCAGGTGTGTTAGTAATTGGAAACAAAATCAGGATATAGCATTTCTACTAAAATATCAAATCCTGTGGTGGCATCACTTGATGATGGATTAAATGAGAAGTTTCAGAAAATACTTAGTTTTCTGAAATACTCACTCATATATCAGGAAATAAATGTACAAGATCAATTTTGTATTGTTCTTATATTTTTACTAGTTTGTTGAATTCTGTTACAAATTTGTTGTGAATCATCCTATTATTAAACTGAATAATTATTAGATTAGAACAGTGTCAGCAACAAAATTAAAATAATGTGGATTTATTTCATACTGAATTTAAATCAAGCCAGGAAAAAAAAACTTTTGGTGGATTTCCATGTTCAGAATGAGAGCTTTCACTCATGTTAGCACTGTACTATTTTCTACAAACCATCCCATGTGTTTAACTCTTACTTGAGATGTTTCATTTTTCCAAAGTAGGAAATGTTATAGTCTCCCATGTGTAAACAATGAAATGCTGGTATTTTCTTCTTTTTTTTAATATAAAAGGCTTTCAACAAGAAAGAAGGTTTGTAAATTTTCAAATCAACTGGATGAAAATTTACTTTTATAATAAGCATAAATAAACTTCTTATAATAAGGCTTTGTTTACCAAAATATGGTACACAATAGTAGATGGAATATTCTAGAAGCGGGTGAAAGGTAAAATGAACAAGCTTATTGGTTAGGAATCTCACCACAACTTTTTGCAAAATGTTTTGATATGGCCAATGTAATAAAAATATTTTAAACAAGAGGTTTTGAAGTAGAGTAAAAGAGCAACTGGAGCATAGATTGTAGGCTCTGTTAAATAAGCATGTTTTTAATATTTGTAAGATAATGCAATAAGATGGAATTGTATGAATAGGCCAGTGAATATTCTTTTAAGGTAAAAGTAGAGAATCATGATTAGTTTTAGTAAGTACATACAAGAAGGTAGTATTATTCATCAAGATATTTAAGAACAATACCTGTTCTCGTTAATGAAAGAGAAAGGAAGTACCATCAATATATCTTCTGTACAATACTAGCTTAATCTTGGAAAGCTTTTTTTGTTTTGTTTTTAAATATCAGATATGTCAAATTAATTTTAATTAAGTTGGAAATCGTATAGTTAGTTACTTTACACACTAATTCAATTATAAAGAACACTATTTTATTCCTACGATAATCTAAGTACGTTATTATAGCATAAATCATTTTTTTAAGCTGCTATAATTAATTCAACTTGCTTTCAGCAAACAAAATGGTGAATGTAGTGTGCTTGAAAAATTGTCATACACTTTTCTCCTTCAAAAATTCCATGTGACTCAATTAGGAATGTAGTGTTGAAAAAGGGCCATCATGACCACAACCACTTCACACTTAAGTAAATTTATCATACCAATACATATCCTTCTTGTCTGAAGGTCTTTCTTTTCATTGCTATAAACGTAAATGCTAATTTCCTCTATCTCTTTGAAATTTTGTATCACAATATAAAATTAGACCTGATAATGCCCATGAGTTTCTAGTTACTAATATAACAAAAGCTATACTTTCTACAATACATATGAAACCATCTTTGATTCTAGAATATGAAAAACATTTTGTGATGAAAGATCTCAAAAAATGAAAATATCACTGTCACTCAATAATAAAGAAATGAAATTCTTATTATAAATAAAATAAAACATCTTAAACAACATTGCAGATGACAACATTAAATTTAAAATAATGAACAAGGCTCATTACCCATTATTATCCACTGAGGAAAACAACACAAAAATGTTGAATAACAAAAAGACAATATGAATGTCCAAAACTCATTATACTAAACATAGTTTCAACCTGGCATTTTACATGAACCCTCAAAATTTTACAAAGATGCTACCCTATGATCTATTCTTTCCACCATTATCATTTCTATAATTTTTAGTTGCTACCTAGTGACTTTAGTATTTTAGATTCCTTCAGTTTTGTTTGTTAACTGAGTCAGCTATGCCCTCTGAAAAGCATTTTATGGCTAGTTTATACACCATTATCTTAGAAGTGAGGTATAGAAGATTGAATCAAGCAAAAACATTCAGACTGATGCTTGGACGGCCAAAGAAAGGAAACCCTGGCAGTCAAGTAATAGCTGTAGTGTGTGATCAGATGTGTTTTGGAAACAGGCTCTTTGTGATTTCACAGTACAGAAACCTTTGCTTTGTGACATTTTAGTTATCTTTTAACAATGCTCAGAAATTGGCCAGGCAACACTTCTTAGCCTGTTACTATCACTTAGATAGTTTATTCACTTTGATATAAGCAGATGTAGTGCAAACTTTGTAGATATTCAATTATTTAAAACTTTTTTTTTTCCAACATTCACTGCTTTTATTTTATTGAAATGACAATGGCGTAAACATGTAGTACATGTGAAAGCACAGCTGGTTTAATTCTTTGGTTTTAATTTTATTATTGCAAAACAGTGAAATACAATTGCAGAATAAAAGCAATCATTAGAGAAGTCCCTGAATTTACCACATAGCTTCCATAAAAACATCTATATGCAAATACATCTGTGCAGAGCAATGTAGAAGGTTTAGTATATACCAGATTCTCTGGCATAATGTACACATACAAACTCACATACGTGTGATGGTATAACACAACAAAAAACAAAAATGTATTTCATCCCATATGTCAGCATATTGCCTAAAATTTTCAGTACACTTTGAGTGTCATTTAATATAATTTAATACCAAGCACAAGAAAAGGATGGGTTGTTTAAAAAGTGTTTCACATGTGTTATTATAGAAATGATTATAATTTTATCTTGCAGGAACATGAATGAGAACAGGATCACTAGTGCAACAGGAGAACTTCTAAATTTTTGATCAAGATCCCTTTTACATTTTTAGTTTGCTGAAACAGCAACCCAATTTATTAATAATGGGAAATAATGTAAGTATGGCAATTAATTACAAATGAAGTCAAATAGTAGTTCTAACTGCTTTGACAACCAAAACATTTATAACTGTTGGTCAAATATTAGAATTAGTTGGAAGTATTATACTGTGATTCATATTAACCTTACATATATAGGTAATTGTCAGTGTGCATGCCAAGACCTCTTACATATCACAATTCAACAAGGTATTATGTACTGATGTGAGAGTTATCAACTATTCATTTTACCCTGTGTTGTTTGTTTCTGGTTTAGTGATAGTTTGTAGTAGAGAAAAGTAAGTATCAGGGACAAAATATAGGGATGCTGAAAAACAAGTAGATATGAATTTTGGAGGCCTAACGGATTATGCCAATACAACATGTCAACTGTTTGACAGAAAATCATGACTTGACAGAGTCCAAGTCAGACTTTTGTAATATATCAATTTTTTGTACAACAGATTTGCACATTTTACTTACAACTTGCCTCATTTCATTTAGATATGTATACTAAATTCAGAGTTACAACCAACATTTTTTTCCAATATGGTGTTGGTCTGATGAACTAAAGTATTTCTCTTCTTGATGTGAACATTGCTTTGCACTCTGACTTGTCTTAGTGACACTAATATTGGTGATGCAAAGAAATCCCTGGAGTACAAATACTTTTGAAAAATATCTGATTTTGGGTGTGTGACAAACTTGTACATTTCATTAAATGTTTGCCTTATTTTGTGAAGATACACATAGTAAATTCATATTTAGTCAACATTTATTTTTCTTTAGTCATGATTAAAATAAAAAACAACAAACAGTCTTGTAGAATTTAAAATACAACAAAAAACATCAATATATACTGTTAATCTTATTACAAGAAACAATTTTGCTTATATAGAAATACATTTTGTATGGTTATAATGTATGAAAAGGATAACTTGTTCTTACACTCATGGACAAATTGAGCAAGTTAGAATGAAATTAAACATGTTACATTAATACTAATCTGCTGAGACAACTTTAAATAATTAATGCTTTGACTTGTGCTTCTGTTAGTCATATCAAGATATTTGCTACCTTGGGGTTGAAAAGAGTCAAGCCTTCTTTTATGTACTAAATCTCATGGATAACATCACTACAAAAATATACTTAACTATCATCACAGTAAACATTAGGGAAGAAAAGATCCTGAAGATGTTCTTCAGAAAATTTGATAATTTTATCCTTTATAGACAATATAAATATTGTTAATGTCAGAATATTTTATCACTGATAGAGTTCCATCTAGTAATAATAATCAGAATGGCTTTTATCAACAGATTGAGGATGTACTTTTTCTGCAGCTTAAGGGTTTATAGCATCTAATATAAAGCTCCTTATACAAGAGTTATATTTTTAAGCATAAACTCAAAAGAAAAAACCTTCAGTCACTGTAAAATTCTATATATAGATTTTAAATTGAACTACATGTATATTTTAGTATGATTTTTTTCAATAACTAGTAGATACTTACAGCAATTTCTTTGTCAGCATACTTAGCAACACCTGGCCCAAACTTCTTTGCTGCAAAAATCACCATTATTGCTATACAAAGTCCAGTGTAGAACTCATGCTCCAGGATGAATATTTCTTTAGAGCACAAGTATGTTATCAGACCTGTGCCAAACAAGTAGGGACCAGTTACACCAGTTTTCTTGTAAAAGAACTGAAAAGACACAGGAAAACTATCTCACAAAAACTACTTTAACTTGATTTTTCTTGCAAAAGGAATGAAACAAAACTTGTAAAACTTTCTAAGCTTGATCACATTTATATGAAAAACAAACAGGATGAATGCTTCTACAAAATACCAGTATACTAAATTTGTAAATTCATTCCAATATACTACAATTAACATGCATTCTAAAAATTATTTTGTCTCAATCAACCTATTCTAATATTGATCAAAATAAGTATTTGCATATTTCTAATACCTCAAGAATGGTATTACATAAACAGAATACATTATAAATATTTAAAGAGGAAAAAATAAAGCAGCAGTAAATTTTCTTAATAGAAATTATCAATACCTATTCAGTTGCAAATATCCACGTATATTCCAAATATTATATATATATTTGACTAATTTACAACAGAATACATAAAGATGTACAATTAAAATAATGTCATTTTAAACCATTTGTCACTACTGTGTAAATTCAATATTAAAAAGTTCTATGATTATAATTTTGTGTAAAAATCTTTATAGGTTTGTGCAGAATTTCATTGATTACTGTTACTAAAAAGAAATCAAAGTACATAAATTTGCTATTTTTATACTTTTTAACAAATGGAAGAAATAAAACAAACATTTTCTTAAAACACATGCATGGTCATTTGATAATCACTGTAATGTTCATTTTCATTTATTTTTAAAAGTACAACAAAATAACAAACACATAGTACAAATTTACAAAATATTTGTATGAAAAAAACAAAAAACAAATTTTACAATTTATCCATAAGCATTAAAAATATTACCTGTCCAGGGCACTGTTCATACTTAACCTTTTTCAGAACTTGAGTTTTACAGTTTTATTGATACTCCTTGAATTTTTACCTTTTCATAATAGAAATACTTAGCCTTAGTGTCATTAACAAAATTTATAAATCTATATAAATGAGCTTGGAAAACAAATTATGGTCCAAATTTGTATGTTATTGAAGTCTTCATTTCAAAAATAAATATTTAGAAGAAGTCTTCATTCTGCTGCACCACGTGACCTGTCTGTGCTCAGATTTTTCCACAATAGAAATTTTTATCACTTTGATAATAGTCTTCTACATCTACAGTTTCTTATTAATTAGGAAAAAACAAACTATACATAATTAAACACACATAAGAATCTAAAATGTAAACCTCCTACTGTTTTGATTTGTTGAGATACCAATAAACTTGATAAATTCACCTGAATCCCTCTTTTTCAAGCTTGTTTGCTATTCACCTTTACAAACCTGATAGATTTAAATAAACGGAAAGAGTAAATTCCTCTCTACACAAAACTCATGTGTCATCATTTGACTTGACTGTAAATAATTATTCAGCCAAATTATTTAGTTTATAGTGATATTTTGCTGCTGTGATCATTCAGAAGTTTTTCAAACTATTTATGTTTTACTTATAGAGCCAGATAAATTATGGTAAATCAACTAACAGACACCATACCATTAAGAGCATATCTTCTCAGTCTTTCTTTTTTCTATTTCTAATCAAAATAAATCTTACAATAATGGACATCTTGAAATTCCAGATTAAGGGCATTGTCTTTAGTCCTGTTCTTTATACAGGCACTTCACAAAAGAAACAGTTAACATTTTCACTGCAGGCAGGTTAAAATGCACATTATAACCATTTGAAGTTATTTCCAAAATTTTATTAAATAACTATACTATTACCCATACCGGTTTAAGCACTCAAAACCTTTTGTTTTTTCAAAGCATTTTTTATTCATTTTTCTATGTTTTAATAAAAATAACTAAAATTTAAGCAATTGTGAATAAAGAGCATTAATTGGTTGATAAATAAATATGCTGAAAAAGAAATAGGCTTTTATAATAATGTACACAAATATCTTTGTATTCCAAAAGGATGACCAATATTCAAATCTTGCAATATTTATTGGATTGGCTTCAAACCATATTCTGCAATAAATATTTCCACAGACTCAAAGTGCAATCTTATTGATCTGTGGAACTTGTAAACACAGTAGGACACAGAAGTTGATAAATTCCATATTGTGTTCTTGGAGCAGAAATCAAGTCAGTTTCATATAAACAGTCTTAATGATACAAGTGGCAATTTGTTGTTTTATTTTCAGTGAATATCTACTTCATTAATTGAGAGCACAATAAACAAAATAGGAGTGGGAAATTAAAATTCAGGAATTTAGTATGATCAATATGGAATCAATTTTGTATATCTCATTTTTGCTGTTAAAGGGTGCCTTACTTTTGAGAGCATTCTGACACAGCAGGAAGGGTGTCCTCAAATTCAAGGTTCTGCTGTAGTTTTTCAGACATTCTACCCAAGTGAGTGATACATACACACATTTTATGTTTTAAAACAGATTTGAAAAAGCCTTTTTTAAACATCCATGTACTGTATTTAGTGTGATGTATTTTTTCTAACAAAAGTAAATAAATGTAAAATTTAAAAACTTCTCAGCTTAGTCAAACAAGACTTCCTCAAAATTATATGCTGTTTACATAAGCTAAACAGGAAATTATTAATGGACCCTTGCAGTGATTTACTACTTTTTACATAACAGTGACTATTTAATTGAGTACAAAGGACAGAAATAAAACCCTGATATTAAAAGGGAAGATATATCAAAACATTAGTAGATGAAGCTGCAACTTGGAACCTTCTGGGCAATACTGTAGACAGTGCAAATGGAAAAAAATGGTACACATTTCACACCACGTTTTCTTTTTACCATTCCCTCCTGATTTTGTTACAATTAACATTAGGGTAGAGATAAAGAGATAAAATACAAAATTTTCCAACAAATGCTTTTGATATTAATTCAAAAGGCTCTGGGGGTTATGTAAACAAAATACCAAAACTGTAACCTTGATTCAGTAGAGGCTACAAATATTCATAAGCTAATCTTTAGTGAAAATAGTTTATTAAATTTGTGTGTGTGTGTGTGCACGCACAACAGACCTGTAATGTTTACTAAGTGCTTTGCAAATCATAGGAAACAACACTTAATAAATTAAGAACTCTAGTAAACATTAGTATGTACAACTTTACAGATACTAATTAGTAAATATGACTGAGACAGTGAACAGATAGATGGTCAACATATTTTGCCAATTGCAGTGATCCCAAATTCCAGCTGTAAATCATAAAAAATGGCAAAAATTAGCCAATCTTTTATCAGTGGCCTAAAACCCATCCTATCAGAATGGCATTAAAATATTTTCAATAAATATTCAGTTTTTTTCTATTTATGTTTAGAACTTCCATTTTTCAGTGTTCATTTAAAAAAATTATGTTTATATTTAGCTGTTTTATGGTTCTAGTTGGAGAGCTTAAAAAGTGTTTTTTGGTGTTTTTTTATTAATACTGCAATGAGTATACTAATACACTACTGTACACAAACACACAAGTAGAAAACAGTTTCACTTATGTTTAAGCTTTGTGGGAAAAAACTAATCTATATGAAATTATATACAAAAGAAAAACAAACAGTAACTGACACTTTATTATTTCAAGAGTGATATTCCAAGGCAATGTAGTCCATATGGAAAGGATTAAATCTCATGAGTAGTGACTTGGAAAACTGAGGATATTAAAGTATATTGAATAATTATTTTCAGTGCTTTTTGCAAAAACACCAATTTCATTTTTTTGTTTAGTACAGAGATGTTTTATTAGTTAAAACCAGAAATAAAAAGTCATGAGTTACTTGAGTTACTTGAATACGTTATCGCACACAGTACTGCCTGAGCTTAACTAAACTTATCCAATGTCCTGTCATTTTTACAGTTTTGTAACAAATGTAATTCAACAGAAAAGCCTTTCTCAGAAAAAAACATTCATGGAAGTTATGAAAACATTCTTAGATCTATGATTAGTTCCTAAGTCTTTTCAACTTCCCACAGTATCCTGTTCTTTGCTGCAGAAGCTACATTAATCACTTTTCCAGGAATCCATGTACATGTCACACCACGTTCTTCACTCCATCTGTTGATATTTACTCTGAAGTTCACCTGTACCTATTTTCAAAGGTGGTATCTACTTGTAGTTATGTACACTGAATAGTGTTGAGATTATTATTAATAAAAAGGGTGAGAAAGATGCTGCACTGATAAAACCAAAAGAGTAAAAGGAGAAACAAAACATTGAGAATAACTATCAAGAAATGGTAGGTAATTTCTGAGAAATATAAATCTATGTTATGTGATGAACAGAAAAATTCTAAAAATATCAACAAGCAGTTGTTTAAGTTACTCAAGAATCACTGTCAAAAAATGACAAAATTATTACAGTTTATATGGGTGTGGGCACTCAACACCTGACAGGTGCTCATAACAGTGTGGATAGCATTAACTTATTATTTCCCCAGTAAACTTGTAATTATACTTTAAAAAAATATATATAATTCTGATTATATAACAAAAAAGAGGATGCCATGTACACAAACATTTGTATTCATTCACTTTAGCTGAATAGTAATAATATAATGGTTGATATTATATGCTATGTTTGAAAGCTTTACGTCATTACCTAAATGTTCTCTAGGACATTTTGTTCAACATAATAGTATTTAGTAAACATATTTAAAATGCAATTAGTAAAAAAAAAAATATTATTTCAATCACAGAATGTAAAAAAAATGTTTTAATAAGACATGCAACTACAGGGTGTTCAGAAAGTCACTGTGCAATTATATATTTATTAACAAACATGCTTTGATATAGAATACAGGAGATAAATATAAATGACAGTTATAAACAATGTTGAAAGTGACCTCTGTTGGCATCAATACAGGCCTGGATCCTTCTTATTTTGTTTCTAAACACTGCTGTCAGTTACTTGCTTGAAATAGACTGAATAAAATGATTACAAAACTGCACAGTGACTTTCTGAACACCATTTACTAAGTAAAACAAAAAATTATATTTATACCTATTATACTACAGTACTTTTTTTTTTACTTGCACAAAAATTATTAGTTTTCAAATATTTTGCACACACCAAGTAGAAACTGATCCAAAACATATACAACTAAATTGTCCCTAGTGAGGATATTACAGAATACTTTTATTCTAAACATATACAAGTAAACAACTTACCTGAAACCATTCTTCAGGTATAAAACCCAATCGAACCTTTCCACTATACACTGGTCTTACAGGGCGTGGAAAATCTATCAAATTTCTTTCCTCTGCTGGAACAGTAGCTGGTTGTTGTTCCTTATATGAAGTAGGTTGACTACTGGAGCTAAGCCTGGAAATGTTTATCAATTTTTAAAAGTATACAAAAAATATCCCTGTAAAATATATGTATTTTCAAAAAATATAACGTTGGTCAGAACTTCACTAATTCAAACAATATTTGCTGCAATTATCTTTATGCAGTCATGAGATGTTTTTAATTATATACTTTTTATTAACTAAATAAAGAATATTAGTTTTCAGTTATTAAACTAATCTATGCAATTTTACATCATGTTAATAAAACTTCAAAGTTTTCTTTAACAAAACAGAGTAAAATGAAAATGATTATGCAAATTTCCCTTGAATAACTGTGTTTATGTACAATGCTTTTATAAGCAACATCTAAAAGCATTTAAGCATGTTGAATTGTTAATGCATTTAATAGTGTTAAATAAATTACAATGCAAGATAATTTATATAATTTTTTAAAATTCATATCAAAGTAGCATAAAACAATAATACTAATTTTGTAAGAGTTGTGCCATTGTGTTAGTTTTGGAAGATGTATGGATTAAGGAATGGATTACATGAAAATAACTTCCATTATGTGAACTCTTACCATTAAAACCATAAACACAGATTTTTGTTAAAAATTATATGAAGATTTCAAGTGATACACAGAAAATTTTTGTTTAGTATCAAGATCTTGAATTATTAGTTGAGGAGACAATGGATATTCCTCTACCGATTGAATGTCTGTACTTGATTTACAAATCTAAGTTTTGAAGAAACTAGAAATGTGTTCTTTCACAAGATAGATGTTTATATCATGTTTAAAAAACCATCAGAAAAGAAAAATGCCTTCGCCATGTATGTAAGCACTATATTTTGTGCATTTTTTCTTTCTTTCCAGGATTTAAGTTTCATAATTATCTTATAAGACAGCAGAGGAACTGATTGAATACTATAGGAAACAAAGAATGGACAACCTGTGTGAACAATATGGTTACTCAATGTTTATACTGATTTCATCTTTGGAGATAATTCAAAAACAAGTTAAACAAAGTGTAATTACTACTGTGAGTAGTTGAAATTAAAAATCTTCAATCTTATAAGGAGTACATTACAGATGTTTAACATCTATTTAAACACATTTTTATTACTTTGGAAACCATCATATTTTTACTTATTAAATAGAATCTATAATTTTTGTCTATTAAATAATAGAATTTAACTCGGAGTCTGAAATGAACAAAAAATTAAGCTCTCATCTTTTTGCAAGATCCTATCAACAAAGCAATTGAAACAAATTTTCTGTTTACTAACATTTCACTTGTAATTTCTGTAAGACCTATTCTATGAATGTGAAGTTTGCACATGTAATACATGTATATTTAAACATTTTAAATATTTTACAACAAAGTAATTGTCTTTAAATGCATATTACTTTATGGGCATTTAGTAACTCAAAGAAAAGCAAGCATCCTTGACTTAAAAATGATTTATTGCCACATAACATTTCTTTATCCCTCAGTATGTTAAAGATAAAGCCAGGTGAATAACCAGTTAACTCTTTCAGCATGTGCTTGAACCCATGAATTGACCTTGTAACCATTTTGTGCTTATAGTTTTCATTCTGTTACTTTGAAGTTAGTAAGTGTATCTTAATGAAAATTTACAGATTATCAGTAAATGTAACAAAACTTTCACACACAAAATTTTGACGAAACTTTTAAGAGTGGATGGCAACTTCAAGACTTTCAAAGTTTTGTCCCCTATGCTTGTGTCTCCACAACAAGCAGTTGCTGTCCATTCTGCAAAGTTTCATCATGAATACTCTACTTACGCAATTTATCAAATAATACCTTATTCTGTTTATTAAGTCTTTAGATTTTTTAAATAATGTTTACATCTTATGGCTTTCTTTCTCAATGTATGTGTTCTATCCAACATGCAAAGTAATTTTAATTTTAAGATTAAAAATACTTATGCATCACAAAAATTTAAAATTTTACATACTAAACCTTTATAACCTTCAGGTAATTATCAAATGTTTCTAAAGAAAAAATATGTCATTAATAATTTATATTTATTTTCACTACTGAATCTCCTTATGGGCTTGCTCAATTTAACTGACCTAATAACTGCCATAAAAAGTCAGAAAATAATTATGCTATTTTCATTCTAGAATGATTACAAATAAAACAAAAATAAATGTTTAGTCTAAATAGCTTAAATCTCATAACATTATACAATTATTACATTGACCTTTTATCTGTGTTTGGCTAATATTATAGAAATTGTACTGATGCAACATGTGCACTCATTAATATAACCAAAAATATACATCTGATCTTCAAAGTGGCCCATTTTGGCTGTATTTTAGTGGACAAGTATTTTGTAAAATAGTCACATTTAAGTTATAATGAGTTATATATGCATATACAATATTACTATTTTCAAATAAATTCTTAAACTTTTCTCAAAACACAGAACAGTAAATAAAAAATACAGTAAACAATTACTTATAGATTTTTGTTTTTGAATTTTGTGCAAAGCCACATGAAGGCTACCGATGCTCATTTTTAGTTGCATACTTTGTACTCATCTTCTGCTTGCTGTAAGTTGTTAAGCCTTACAAAATTTTTCACATAGAGTGTGAAATGAATTTTTTTCTTCTATTTCACATATACGTGGTGAAATAACCAAAAATAATAAATTACTATATTAATACCATAGAGTTCTACTATAATTTATCATCAAGCTTAGTAATTAAGCTGTATTTGGGTTTAAAATATATGAAATTTTGAGCTGACTATAAGTCTTACTTTACTATTAGAAATCTAGCATAAAACAAAAGTTTGCCACACAAATATTTCAAAGAGTCTGAGAAAGCTACTAGGAAAACATTTTGAGCTTCTATTTGGTTACTCACATCATGAACAGAAATATGTGTACAAGTTTTCAAAAATGGAATGGCCATTTGAAAGTAAATGTAGGGATATCTCAGCAAATAAAAAAAAAGTAACTTTTATATTCCAAGTTTTCACTGTCACTAACTTGAGTTCTTAATTTCTTAGAAACAACAACTTTGTATTTTGACATCACAAACATCTAATTTGAACAAAAGATTAAAAAAACTATTTAGATATGTTTTAACACTTCTTTTTAAACTAATGTATAATATTAAAATTTATATTATAATCTACAATTTGCTACCAAACTCACTGACAAGAATTCATAAAACAATAGTTGAATACAATTCTGAATGAGAGTTAACAAACATGACATGATCTTTGACTTATGTTGTTAATATAATTTTTTTCATGAAATACACATTTTTAAACTCAAATACAAAACTTTATATATATATAGCAAAACTAGATAGTATTCTTGTTTCAGGGTTGAGGTTAAAGATACATATTCATATATCTATGCTATACAAACCAGTGATCAAACTACAAATTTCAGTATAAGATGTCTGGAAGTTTACCAATAAAATACCAGAAAACTCTGCAGTATCCTTCCTTTCAGTTATGCTAGTTAACCCTATCACTAAAGATCATGGATCAAAAACTATGTCAAAGTGTTTGATTTGTATTCAACATTTTAATGTATTATTATATAAATTTATGTCAATAAGTTTGGTATCAAACTAGGTTATAATTCATATTTTAGTGTTTCATATCATTCAATTTCTTGATTTAAAAGAAAATATTAAAAAAATAACTTAAAAATTGATTTTTGTGTGTCACATGGTATGTTGAATGTAGCACTGGTTCAAGTCAGGTATTTGTGATGTCAAAATACAATGTCTGTAGTTTTGTACAAACTAAGAACTCAAATTACCAATACTAACAAGGTAGAATACAAAATAAGAACCTATCTTTCATGTTTGCAAAAATATCTCCCACATACTGAATCAAACTGGCGTCTTTGCATTTTTGGAAATGATTTGTGATATACATTTACTTGCATAAACAATAGACGAATAACCAATCAAAAGCTCAGACTGTTCTTGTGGTTTTCTCAGTCATTTTCATGTGTTTGGAAGCCTTGTTCTTTTGAAACAAAACTTCAAGGAGGTAGGTTTTGTCTCAGGCCTGCTGAAAATTTCATTTTTTTTTTAGACCAAAATATAGCTCAGTTATTGAGCTTGATAAATTATAACTGAATTCTATGGACTAATATAGTAATTTATGACTTTTTGGTTAGTCACATGTACATATAAAACCTAAAAATATTTTTTTGAACATCCTCCATATACGAAACTTAAGGTTTAATAGCTGTGAGAAGTAGCAAACGAGTACAAAGATTGCGATCAGAAAAGATAACTGTTTGCTTTAATTCTTCATATACTGTGATATATAAATGTATAATATTAAGAGATTTAAGCTACTAAGATTAAATATTTGCATTATAATTAATAGTCATTCTAGAATGAAAACAGCATATTTATTTATGGTGGTTATGAGATCAGTCAAATTAACAGACAGACCCCTTATTGTTAGGGAAGAGAAAACAGAAGAAATGTAGTTTTACCAAAAACAAAATCTGAAAGGTAGTTATGAGGTTTCAGAGATCACAAAATATTTGAGATTTTTGAGGTGAAGAATAGTTTTAATCACGACAAAAACGACTTCACTCTTGGACGAGTAATGAAACACAAACAAAGCTTTAGTAAAAATACTTCACTAAAAAAAATCTGATATTTTAATACAAAAGACTTGAAATCATTTCTAGAAGTCTACCAAATTTTGTGTAGCTATTCATACAGCATTAAAAAACATAGTATAAATATTTAACATGTGCAAATGTATACACAAACTTGTTTATTTTATACTGAGCCTGTTGCAAGAGTTAAGCATCATTCCAAATTGTGTATATGAGATGCACATAAATAACAAACACACAAAACTCTAAACAAATACCATCACCACCTTAAATTTTATATATTTATTTCCTGCTAGAAAATATGCATGATTTAAAAAATATGAAGTCTGTTACAAAAAACAACAGTGGACTGTTTGAATTGCGCAGCTCCAGTTGGTTCAAGGGGAATCCACTTGGTGTCACTAGGTTTGTGCAGATCAGCTGATTACAACACCATTTCCCGATTGCAGATATCTTCATTTGCTTATTAGCTACAAGGTTTTAAGTAAAATGCAATTTTTTCGTTTGTCGGATTTCAGAATGCATGACCTGAAGGAGCAACGACTTGTTGTGAAATTTTGTGTTAAACTTGAAAAATCTGCAACTGAAACTTTTGCTATGATTAACATGGGTTACGGTGATGTTGCTATGAAGCGTACGGCATGTTTCAAGTGGCATGAACGTTTTAAGGATGGTCGACAGTCCATTGAAGATGATGAGCGTCCTGGACGTCCTTCCACATCACCTGACGATCCACATGTCAACAAAATCAACACCCTGGTGCAGGCAAATCGGCGTCTGAGTGTCAGGGAGCTTGCTGAAGAGTGTGGGATACCAGTTGGATCTTAAGAAATTTTGACCGAAAAATTGAAGATGCACCATGTTGCTGCAAAATTTGTGCCTCTGAACTCCTGAGTTTTTGGCTAAACACTTGATCACTGCTCTTCGCCACCCTCCTACTCACCTGACCTTGCTCCTTGCGATTTTTTCCTGTTCCCCAAACTCAAGACCCTTGAAAGGAAGAAGATTTGAGACGATTCCCGAAATTAAGGCAAATGCGATGAAGGAGCTGGAGGACATTACAAAAGAAGTGTACCAGGACTGTTTCAACAAGTGGAAACACCGTTGGGATAAGTGTGTGCATTGGGGAGGAGAGTACTTTGAAGGGGTCCCAAACGTGTAACTTCTAAATAAAGTATATTTTGTTTTATGACGTCAGTCCGCATATTTTTTGAATAGCCCTCGTATATTAATTTGCAGTTTCCAATTATGGATAGGTGTATATTATTTTAATAACGTTTAATTTCCATGAGAAAAAAAACATCACATGGGTGGTGTTTAACCCCCTCCTTATACATAAATCACTGCCCGTTAAAACTATTTTAGAGCCTTACAATATTGTTAAACCCCATGCCATCATACCAAGTTAAGGTTTACCCAACAACTGTTCAACATGACAACAGCCTTGAAGCACAGTTTTTGTACTGTCATCAGACTGTCAAGTCAAAGTATAATGGTCCTCCATTCTTACTTTCCACAGAAGCTATAAGATTCAATCAACTTTTAATGTAAAATTTCCAGCTTTTTGAAATTGTAATATACAACATAATAAACTGAGGAGTCATATCCATGATCTGAAACCAGATACAAAATTCAGTCTAAATTAAAATCAAAATTCAATTTATATTTATCAGAGCCAACAAAATTTGGTCATGTTTGAAAATCAAAGTTTTCTTGAGTCGCACTCCCTCAACCAACTAAAGCATTATAACTAAAAGTGAGTTGTTTGAAACTGCCAGTTTTAGAATCAGATGTTAAGAAATCAATAAAAAAAATAGTCAATTTATCTGAGGAAGCATTAGGGGAATACTATATTGTCTCCACAAGCCAATCAGAATTGAGTTATAAAGCTAAACAAAGAAATCAAGCTAGAATATGCCCATATTAAAGCTAAAACAAAGTAAATATGTCAAAACTAAACAAACCCGTATCAAAGCTGAACATGAGAAAGAACAAGCTCATCTCAAAGCTGAGGAAAAAAATGGAAATTAGACTTAACTCTGATTGACTTGGCAAAATGACAACTTTGAGTCAAATGATATATTCAAGAACCACCATTTAATGAAAATAAAGTTAATAAATACTTCAACATTTTGAGAAGGTTGAATAAGGAATGGCCCACTGAAAAATGGTCATTGTTGTTGCAGTGTTTTGACTGGTATAACACTAAAAACTTATGCTGCTCTCTCTCTAGAAGACTATATTAATTATGACAAGGTTAAAGCAGCTACTCTTAATGCACGAGTTAGTACTGGAGGCTTATTAAAAGTTGAGGTTACTCCGAGCAAAATAAAACTCGGATAGAATTTGCTCATGGAAAAAATGTCTATTTTGATTGATAGTGTAATAATTCCATGCATATTGGTAAAATTTTGACAAACTAAGAAAACTGTATCTAACTGAAGAACTAAAATGCTGTACATGGGATGACCTCAAAACTTACTTGGATGAAAAGAAATCTGAAACACTACAGAAAGCAGTGGCTCTTGTCAATGATTACACTTTAATCATATGGACTAAGTTAGTATGCAACTATCATGAAAGTTCCTTATAAAAATGTAACCAGAAGATGAAATAGTTTTAAATATCTTGTAGGATCCTAAGATTATGTAGTTTTAGAAAAATAAAACTCTTAATTTTAATTTTCTATTTATAATAAAATTATCATTATTTATGTACTCAAAATCAGAATAGATCACATGTAATGTGATTTTCATTTTGAGTACAAAAAATCTTAGTTTTAAAACTTCATTTGCATAATCTCTAGAACTTCCTAAAATATCAGCTCTGTTATTTTCCATTTTATTATATATTAATGTTCACTATAAAAAATGATTAAGAAATGGAAATATGTATGCACTTTTCATATGTTTATAGATTATTTTGTAATTAATTTTTTCTTATATATGTAATTTCTTGTCTTTATTTTTCACTTACTTTACTTTAATTTTCCTTTCAAATTCTGTCTTTTATTTTTGATTAAGGTATGCCAGCTTGTTCCTGCCAATGTAACCCCATGGTTGTAATAGTTATTGCAAGACAAAGTTCATCCACAAATTCTTTCACTAATGCTTGCACATGCAAATGACCCCATCTTGCTTATACATTTCCATACAAACATAGAGTTAAATGTACAATCATAGAATTTTCAAATATGCATTTATAAAAGCAAATAATACATAAATTAAAATATAAAAATAAAACCTATATGCAATCTAATTGTTTAGCAAACTAATAAATGAGGCAAAAAAAACTTGCCAAGCACTAGGTATACACTAGCAAACAATGAACTAAAATTATTTGCCATCTCAAGGTACAAATCCGTTCATTGGTTGAACTTTCTTTCAGCTATAATTGAATAGCCTGAAACCTCTATTCAGTTGTAATGAGCATCTCATTCAACTTCAAACTGTCACTCAGCAACACAGCTATAAACTCTGCAAGTGGGCATGGCTAACCTGACCTTAAGGTTAAAATATCTGAATGTAAAACCTCCATGAAAATTTCTTGGAAATATTCCATACTCTGATGAAAAACAAGTGGGACTTCAATTTGATTTTGTATACTAACTGTTTTTATTATATTATCACGGTATCAAAGTTTAGACTGCAAACCAAACCTGAAGTAGTAATTGTTGTATTAAATATTTTTTCAAAATAAATGAATAA
This sequence comes from Carcinoscorpius rotundicauda, assembly GCA_011833715.1. Classification (NCBI taxonomy): domain Eukaryota; kingdom Metazoa; phylum Arthropoda; class Merostomata; order Xiphosura; family Limulidae; genus Carcinoscorpius; species Carcinoscorpius rotundicauda. Next base: position 37,741,987 of record CM022401.1, read on the forward strand.
AACTAAGTTATAACATAACTAAAAATAGTAATTTAATTAAAATAAATTAATATTAAAATGGTTTGGTCAAATTCTGAATGCAACTCAGTTACGTGTACAAAAAGGTTTTAAAAATTGTGATATTGATATGGGGTAACATATAAAACAACTTTTCATGAAAACAAATTCCTACCATTGAAAAAATCTGGCTTCTTTAGGTCAAAATCGTTTATGGATAGGATAAAACTTCATCAAGGCCTGTATGCCATTTTTTGTGAAACACCTGGTTATGTCCACTTGTTGGTGTTTGAAAAAAAAAAAGGCAACACTCATAGCACTTGCATTTACATTTTGACATGGTTTCACCAGATCACACAACGTTATTTTAGCCACTAATAAATGGCTGATGTAGTTAGGAAAGAACTTACACCTTTTGTGTATGTTGGTTCTGTCTCTGACAAATGACACTGCTATGAACTCATTCATAGTTGCTAAAAGGTACATTGCCTCTAAATTTTAGTCTCTTATTACTCATTGTACTGAGGGTGGCTTTATTTAATGTTTTTCTTCTTGATCATAAGAAACCTACTTGAAAAAAAAATCTCAGAACAACTAATATGGGTATTAACACTTCTATTGAAAAGGAGAGAACAATGTTATGACTTTCCTAGGTCATCTTCAGGTTAAGAAAGGGAGTTTGCAAGTGACCATTACTGAACACGTCTTAAAGACAAGAGATTAAATGGGTACGAGATTGTAGGGGGCATTGCAATTGAATGTTAGGTTATTAATTAGTATAGGTATAAAGGTGTTCCTTTATACTGGATTGATTTTGGTTTTAGTTGCTGTATAAGTAATGCTTTGATTTTGCACTTGTTTATATTTGTTTCCCCACTTAATATCTGAGTGTTTTCTGTAATTATGCTGTGTTTATTTGATTTAAAGTGTTCAAAAAGTGTGAAGGTGTTTTTTGTATTCTTTTAATCTGGTTTCCATTTTTCTGCTTGTTTCTCCAATGGAGAAGTTGTAGCAGTTGTCGCATTGTATTTTATATATTACTCTAGTGTTGTTTTTCTCAGAATAAATTTTACATGGTATGGACTTTAGATTTTACCTGACTTTTGAATAATTTTGGTGTTTACTGAAATGTTGTGTTACAAGTTTTTTCCAAATGTTGGTTATTTTTTTTAGCTGATGTTGGTGGTAACATATGGTATGCAGCAGTATAAGGTTTTGTAGTTTGTTGTATGTTGGAATTTACTGTTGCTCTAGGTTCCATGGTTTTTTGAGATAATTGTGTTGATGTTGATGGAAGGTCATGTGACAAAATTGAGACTTTACACTTTGCCAAAAATTAACTAAGATTTTTCAGTTTTGTATAGCTTATTATAAATGTCACATGGTAGGGAAACATAACTAAAAATTCCTGCTGCTTTTTTGAAGCTTACACAATCTTTTGAAAAACCTTTCAGTCACATGACGTTTTGGTTGTGTTGGGCCAAAAAAACAAACAAAAAAAACATTTGTGTTCAAGCATTTTCAAGCACTATGTAATTTTATGATCATGAAGTTGTTTTTACATTGATTATGTTATATTGTTAAATGTATCATTTGCAATATATATGCATATATATCATGGTTGAACTTGTCTAATGCCAATTTTTAATTCTCTAAGGAGGGAGGTGTAATAGATTTTCTGTTACTTTTTATTTTAATATCTGTTTGTTTCAGTTTAACATATATTTGGAAATGCATGCAACTTTTATTGTAAATGTATATTGGGAAAGTCCCTCCTATTCTCTAAATTTGTAAAAGATTCTTGAGCATAAAAAAATAATGTTCGATGTATGCATATAAAAATTATTGCCAACTGAAACAGAGAACCTAACCTAATGACTATAAAAAGGCATTCATCACAACATGTAGAGAGATAGTTTAATACTGTTGGTTTGCTACATTTAGTATACTATAAACTTTGGGAGCTATAACTGTGATAAACACTATTAATCAGAAAACTACAGAAACTTGACCAGGAATGTTTACAGATTTTGAATATTACAAACCATTCAACTTCAGTGAATTAACTTCAGACATTAGTATTTCTTATATGATACAAGATATTTTCACTGGTGAAGAAGCTAGCTAGCTTCCTGTCAAATGAAGTATAACTGTGCATCAACATGGAATTAACCTGTTCATTGTGAACCATCAATAAAATAGAAGATTCAGTATTGTTTGCAAGTATGCAAGACTTACCTATAAATCATTATTTGGAATAACCATTATAAATTGTACTGTTACTTGTATATTAAAATATATTTATGTTAAGAAAAAAATTGTGCATCATTCTTGTTAGCAAATATCATAAACTTAATACATACTGACATTCAATTAACTTCTAACTTAAAATTTACAGCTATTTGAAATTGTAATATTTAACAATAAATCATCTGAGATGAGTTACAATATGTGAAAGTACATGAGTATTAAACTGAGAAGTGTTGTTGTTTTGATATAAAGCACAAAGCTGCACAAAGAGCTATCTTTGCTCTGTCAGCAAACTGAAAAGTTATAACTGAACAATCAGTTTAGAGGGAGCTAACTGTATTAGGACGATGCGTCACACTTCTGTTTGTATAGATTTGCTTCATGGAAAGACAAATATCACATGGAAATGCACGATTATAGGCGAGAGGTTCAAGGCCAGTGGCTAGGAAAATTATGCATAGAGAAGACAGCACAGAATTTGGAAAGCTATTACATTATATGAGAACAGGAAGGTATTGTAACAGATAATCTACTTTACCTATCCCAGACAAGTAGGCAATCTTTAATGTCAAGTCCTACCTTAAGTATAGGTGATACACCTGTTGTGGAGATTCTGTATCCCTTATCTATCAATATGTATTTATTCATTTATTAGCAAAATGTATAAATATTTTGTTTGGAAAGGTCTACTAAATACTATTTTAAAAATCAATTATTTTTCAGTGACAATATACTACCAACAAAATGCCAAGCACTTTACAGTAGTGGCAAATTGACCAGAATGCTTTCACATGAAATTATATGAGTACCATTTTCATTCTCCAGCAATATGACCCAAATACGTTGAAAAGCACATACACTTAGTGGTCATTTTATTTGGTACATCTGCTCTTTAATACAAATAGCCCAACAGTGAATCACTTGTGGCTGTAACTAAATGTATAAAGCATGCAGACATGGTCAAGAGGTTCATTTGTTGTTTCACAAAACATTAGAATGGGGAAGGCATGTGAGCTAAGCAACTTTGACTGTGGAATGATTGTTGGTGCCAGACATGGTAGTTCCAGCATCTCAGAAATTGCTGATCTTCTAGGACTTTTATGCAATAGTGCCCAGAGTTTACAGAGAATGGTGTGAAAAACAAAAAATATTCATTGAGTGGAACTTCTGTGAGAAAAAACACCCTGTTAACAAGGTCAGAGGAAAATAGCCAAATTTGTTCAAGCTGGCAGGAAGGCCACAAATACTCAAATAGCCACTCTTTACAACAGTGGTGTGCAGAAAGACATCACTGATGCACAATGCTTTGAACGTTAAAGCAAATAGGCCACAGTAAAAAAAAGACCAAGCAGGGTTTCACTCCTGTCAGCTAACAACAGGAAGATGAGGCTAGAGTGGGCACAGGCTTACCAAAACCACACAAATGAACATTGAAAAAAAATGTTGCCTGGTCTGACAAATTTCAATTTCTGCTGTGACATGCTGATGGTAGGGTCAGAATTTGGCATAAACAGCATGAATCCATAGACTATCCCCTACTATGTGTCAATGGTACAGGGTGCCAGTGGTGATGTAATGGTAGGGGGGAATGTTTTCTTGAAACACTTTAGGCCTCTTAATATCAACTGAATGCCACAGTCAATCCATTTTCCAATGACTACTTCTCGAGCTGGTTCCATGAACATGACAGTAACTTTGGTGTACTCCAAAGGCTTACAGAGTTCTCAGATCTTAGTCCAATAGAGCACCAGTAGGAAGAGGTAGAACAGAATGTTTGCAGCATGAATGTGTTGCCAACAAATCTGCTGGAACTGCAGATGCTAGTCAACACAGATCAAAATCACCAAGGAATGTTTCCAGAACCTTCCTTATCGAATCCATGCTACAAGGAAGTAAATCTGCTCTGGAGGCAAAAGGTGATCCTACCCAGTACTAGATAAATACCTGATAAAATGGCAACTGAATGTTGTTCTAATACATTATTTTGAACTGTGGCTTTAAACAAGTTGTGGCTGTCATATGACTTACTGATTTGTATATTCAAAAGCATGTGAATATAAAGTATTCAACCTTGTAGCATACAATAATCATGAAGATTCTTTGTGTGTGTGTTTATGATGACTTAATTGTACAGCAGAGTCAGAGAAAGTTGAAAAGTAGAATATAAGTTATGCCACAAGATGTATGAGAAAGGCTTAGTTCTCTCAGATAAAGGTAAATTTCTTGAATTCTATTTCCATTCTAAGAACTGTAAATTTAAAATAATATAAAGTATACTTAATATATTTTAAATATCCTGTAAGCATAAAATATTTTATTTAAATTACACTGGACAACAAAACTTTGTTAGTGGATAAAACTGGAGAGATTTGGGGTAACTTGATGATGCTAATTTCAAAAATGTAGTTAGAATTTGTCCATCCTCTAGATTTTGAGTTATTATAGTATCTCAAAATTTAATCAGCACTATATAAAATACCATGCAACCAAACTCAGCACAATTTATTTATACTATGAAATTAAGTTTACTTTGACAGTTTAATCAGTAAAAGCATAAATTTTTGATAACTTCAAACACTGACAATACTGTATGGTGCAAAATTCCAAGTATATTATTCACATGTGCTATTTGTTCTTGATGTAATTGTAAAGAATTGTACCACTTATGCTTCACTTCTATGCTCTGTCTCGGAATTACAAAGCCCTCATGTTCTCAGACACAAAGAAGCTCCATGATTGAGCATATAGGGGGGGGGAATCAGTCTCTCTCAGTTACTGTTGTTCACTTTGTCTTGCTTTGTGCACACTCAAAGTCCAATCTTCTTCTGTGCATCATACTCATTTTTTAAAAATATTTTGGAAAATCTGATTGGTTCCAGTTCAAGTAAAGTCTGAAAGTGCAAAAATCACCCAAACAGTTCTGCTACATTTGTAAAAAAGTATATTACAGTTTCACAAAGGAAAAACATCACATCCAAGATAGAGATAGCTTATCAGTACTAATTTGGATATAAAATTGATGGCTATGAAAAAAACATTACACTCCACATGCGAGTTATACAGTTTGTACATCTAGTTTGACAGAGTGGCTGAATACGAGAACAAGTATGTCACATGCAGTTCCCAAGACATGGTGTGAGCACACAGAACATCTATCTGAATGTTATTTTTCTAGAACTAACATTTCTGGATATTAAAGAAAAACTAAATAATACATTAAATACCCACATATTGTAACTACGATTAAACCAGTACTTTGTGGGGATGATCTTCTAGTGCTATATGAACCAGCAAATTAAGAAACAGAAGAGCTATCTTGCCAAGAGGACAATGAATCTTCCTCTTTATCCCTTCTTCCTTTAGTATCTCAATATAAACTGCCTCTCATCTGATCATAAGTTTAAATAATCTAATTTAATAGAGATGCAGCTTTGATAGAGACAAGTTGCATAGGGAATATTTTGGTTCTCATTTACAGCAATGGAATTTATAAGCTCCAGTAACAAGATTAATTTACTGAAGTCACCAATATATTGCTTCTTACTATAGCATGGAAAATAATTTGTTTCTGTACAAGTATTGATGCACAAATGGAAGAAGTAGTTACTGAGCATCATCTTCAAGAATGGCAACTTTTTTTATTAATTCATCTAAAACTAGTTTGAAAGCTGTACTTTTGTACATGGGAACATTAAGCTATTGATTCCTGCTGTTCATGTTATAGGCATTAAAAAACTTATCAAAACATGCAGATTATACATTCTGAAATGTGATTTTCATGATATACATTTGAAGTTTTTGAATAAATTTACCATACCTCAAAAACTAGAGGTGATCAATAATTCCCAACATGAATTTTAGAATCAGCTATGTATGTATGTTGTCAATTACTCAAACAATTGCATTTTTTCTAATTGCAAAGAAAAATTTGTTGTTACCCAGTGTAATATTTTAACTTACCTGAACTGACTAATACTCAATGTTGGAATGGCATGTTGCAGATGGTTTCCTACAAAAAGAACACAAATTTAAATTACAAGAAAAATAACATTTTATCAGTTATACTATATTTTTTTTAAATATAGGAACATATTCATAGCAAATTATTATCCATTCAATGAATGTCACACTTAGATCTTTGTGAAATGGGGGGAAATGTTTTTCTGCTTAAATATGTCATTCACACAGAACATAAAACAAGATTCAAATTGATTGAGCTCCAAAGAACAAAGTTTAAAAACCTCTTTCAATAACCATTTTTGACAGCTATTAACAAACAAGATTTTTTTTTTTTTTTTTTATACACTAATTGACTGTCAGCAATTTAAGAAAATCAGCTTATGGTTCACAAATGTGGATGATTTTGTCTTCAGCAGTTGCATTATGGTTTCCTTCACACTTAGAAAATAGAAGCTGGCAACAAATGATCTGGTGCCAGAAACCACAAGCCAATAATTGTTTATTCAGAATTATGTATATATATATAAACTTCGTTCTTTATTTAACTCCTGCATAATTTTCTATTGAACAGTAAACCTAAGTATTTGTCAACTCATGTTTTCATACAGAACATGACAATTCTGAGGTGTCAGTTAAAATACAACCAACACTTTTACGTGCTATTTGAAAAAGCTTTCAAATAAACCCTGTATACAAGATCATGGCAAATATCAAAATACAATACCAAACAACCCTTATCAGTAATATATGGTGCAAATAAATTAATATTGCAATACTCTATCATTATATCTTACTTAATCATTACACTACTAGAGCAATTTTATAATGAAACATTTTTACATTAATCACATAAAAACATTTCTTGTGGTTCAGCACTACTAAGAGAGAGAAGACAGGTGGCAAACATATACTATATGCATAAAATATATTCAAAGCTATACCATCCACAATGAAGAACAATGACATTTCTTAAAATCTTGTGTATTTTTTTCTCAAAAGATAAACATTTTTATATCCCACTTTATATGGTAGACAATCAAAAACAATATACTTTAATTACTAAAATGCAATGAACAAAATTTATTAACTTGTTTTTCCCATCAGACATTTTTTCTCAACATAGATTTTAAAGTTTATAATATTCAATCTAAAAATATACAAAAGAAATTTGCAATTAACTATTACTTATAAGGCACACACACCTATACTGTCAAATTCTTTCACTAAATTGCTAATAGAAAGTCCAGGACTTCCACTGCTTTAATTTTGAAAGCCCCATTCAAAAACAAGGTGTCAAAACTCAACTGTATGCTATGAAACTTGTCAGAATGTTTTAAACTAGGTCATTACTGTTTGTCATTTATTTTGTGAGTAACATTGCTTAACACTCCTACAAAAATTGGGGCCTAATAGGCCCCAGAGCAACTTGAAAGGTTATTAATATTAGGCTAATAATTTTGTATTTAAATGAAATTGCCATTAACTGACCCTATCCCTTTATATTTTAAGGAGCAATAATATTTTGACTTTTCAGACATTTACAAAATAATAATTAGATTTTTTTTTTAAAACATCCACTAAGGGTATCACTTTAGTGGATGTAAATATTTTTTTCTTAGGAGTGTTAAGATATATTTGAAAGCATTATAAAAGGTGCTGAATAATTTAGAATATTTTGCAGAGTTACAGCAGAACAAGAATACCTTGTCTTGCTAAGCTAATGGTTCACAATGAACTAGTGAATATTGCCTATTTTCTCTCTTGTAATCATCACAAATTAACTGAGTATTTAAATGTCATTTAAATCTTTAAAGCCCTTTCTCAAAATGTTAAATAAAAAAAAAACAGATATTTTTCTTAGAATTACAGAAATGGAATAGAATTGGTGAGAAAATGAAAAAAAAAAAAAAAGAATTTTCAAACGTGTGAGCATATGGAACCACAAAATGGATCTTCCAGAGACCTTCACATTAAACTCTGAGCACCTAAAGGAATGGTTCTTGGCATATCATACATCAAGATATCCACTAATGGAAGTACTGAATTATTAATACAACTTATTAAATGAATCATTAATTTTGATTAAGTATCTTAAAACTGACAAAATATTCTTCAGAAAAAAAGTATTTTCTTCACAAAATGCTTAAACACTTACCCTCACAAGAAATTTACAATATGAAAATTATTTAAAACAACAATGCAAATGAAAATGAGAAAATAAATACCATGTATAATAATGCACAGGTTAAAAATGCTATGAAAGGGGAGAGGAGAGGGTTAAGGAGTATGTACTAATCACTAAGTGGACTTGTCAGTTATTCAATCAGCAAATATCAACAGTCAGCTGTGTTTGACAACACCACACATTATGATTGTTACAAATAACAGATTAAGCTTAATTCTGAAACTGTTCAAAACACAAAAAAATAAATTGAAATGAAGACATTGGTCAGCACCTTAATTTTATATTTGTGAGTGGAGAAACCACTGAGAATCTTACTCGGGGATGTTCTTCAAATCCTTCACAACAATAACTTCCATGAAGAATTGAAAGTAGCATGACATGACCTCAATAGTTATATCCCCAACTGCCTTTGAATGCAAAAGGTTGATCGATTGATTTATTTAATGTTTTATGGCACAAAGCAACGAGGCTATCTGCGCCAAACAACTGGTAAAAATGTAGTAAAAGACATAAATAGAAATGAAGGTAAAACAAAAAAAGTATAACCCCAATTTTGACACCTAGTCTACAAGGTTAAGATAGAAGGCAGAGTGTAAAAAGTTGTAAGGTATTTACTCTATCAAAAAGGTATAATCATAACCCGCCAGGAAGACTAACAGGCAGGTACAAGACCCACCGTCTGTCACCTGAAGTTGGTCTTTCCAGTCCTGGTTCTGGGTTATATGTCACAGCAACCAGTATCAAAATGTAAAATAACAGAAGTATTATAAGACACACAGTAAAATAACAACAATGAGTAGCCAAATGTTCAGTAAAAAGAGAAAAGTCACGTAATTGGAGTAAAATTTGTAAAAGTAAATGAAGGTAATCACAAAACAGTAATTAAAACAGAAAATGGTGTAAAAACCAATGGTGACATTCAGTCTTCAAAGTTATAAACTATTTACTCATAGCATAATAATAATGATCATAACCTGCCAGGAAGACTAACGAATAAGTTCAAGAACCACCATCAGTCACCTGAAGTTGGCCTTTCCAGTCCTGGTTCTGGGTTATGTGTCATAGTAGCTATTATCAAAATGTAATGGAATAAAAGTTTTAAAAGACACTCAGCAAAATCGTAATAAAGAGTAGCCAAATGTCCAGTAAAAAGATAAAAGTCAAGTAAATGGAGTAAAATGTGTAAAGGTAATTGAAGATAAAAGCAAAATGGCAATTAAAACAGGAAATGGTGCAAAAACCAATGACGACATCCAGTCAACAAAGTAGTAAAGGCCAACCTGTAGCAGAATGGGAATGATCATAACCCACCAGGAAGACTAACAGGTAGTATATAAACCACTGTCAGCCACCTGAAGTTGGTCTTTCCGTCCTGGTTCCGGGTTATGAGTCAATATGGCCAGTACAAAAAGGTTGTAAAAGCACGAAATGATATGCAGCGAAAGTATAACAGTAACTCGCCAGGAAGACTAACGAGTAGTTCAAACAGACAGTTCAAACAGAAGCATTAGTCACCTGAAGTTGGCCTTTCCAGTCCTGGTGTCGAGTTATTTAATGTTCTGGCTATTGTTTAATGTCGCATTGAATGAGAGAGAATAAAACTTTAAAAAGGAGCCACAATTAAAAAGGTGTAATGAATAAAGATACCACACTTAAAGAAGATTAAAAAGATTAATGGCCATTAAAAAATTAAAAACGTTATCAAGGTGAACAGAGTCACCATCACCAATAACTCTGTCCAATGTTACAGATTGACGCTGGGAAAAAATATGTTTAAAGTATTGCCGTCGTTGAGGATTGTAACGATGGCAAGAAAGTAAAACATGGCTGATAGTGATTTGAGTGTTACACAAACTACACATTGGTGCATCAGTTCCAGATAAAAGAAAATGATGAGTTAAAAAACTGTGACCAATGCGTAGCCTAGTGAGAACAACTTCTTCCCTCCGAACTTTACGGAAGCTAGATGGCCAAACTCCAATTTTGGGTTTAATTTGAAAAAGTTTATTGTCGCGTTGATCACTCCAAGTGGACTGCCAACTGGCACGGAGCCGAGCTTTGAAGACAACACCATAGTCCATGTATGGAATAGGCATAGGGGTGATGGAGCTGAGGCATACATATTTAGCTGCCATGTCTGCAAGCTCGTTCCCATGAATACCAACATGGCCTGGTATCCAGAAAAACTGAATTGAAGTAGCTGCTAATGAGAAATGGGCCAGTCGGTTTCGAATATCTGCTAGAATAGGATGTGAGCTAATGTGAGGTGATTCCAAGGCAAGAATAGAACTAAGCGAGTCAGTATAAATAGTGCAGTTGGAGTACTGCTCAGCTGCAATATGATCAAGGGCAAGAGATATTGCATACAGTTCAGCAGTGAACACAGAAGCTGTAGAGGGGATTCTGTGTGCAACTACTGACCCACAGCAAACCATAGCAGAGCCCACTGAATTTCCTGATTTGGAACCATCTGTATAAATGGGAACTGAATGATTGTTTGAAAGATATTCATTGAATAAAAGACGGTACTTCCAGTCTGGAGTATCCGCCTTTTTTAGGTGATTGAAAGAAAGGTCACACTTGGGGGCTGTAATAAGCCATGGTGGGATGCATCGATATGTGGAATCTGCAATGTTATCCAAGGACAGACCCAATTCATCCAATTGCGCCCGGATGCGAAGCCCAAACGGAGCAATGACAGATCGTCTGTTCTGAAAAAGTACTGCCCACCGAGGAAGGAAAACACATTCCCAGGTGGGATGCTTTGGTAAGGAACGAAGTTTCAAAGTATATTGTAAAGACAGTTGCAAACGACGGTGTAGAGAAGGTTCATGAGATTCAATGTATATGCTTTGAACTGGAGAGGTACGGAAAGCTCCGGTGCAGAGTTGAAGACCTTAATGATGAATGGGGTCCAGTATCTTTAAGGCCGAGGGTCTGGCAGAGCCATAGACCGTTGATCCATAGTCAAGTTTTGATCTAATAAGAGCACGATATATCTTTAACATTGAACGGCGATCTGCCCCCCAACTGGTAGAAGAGAGGACACGAAGGATGTTCAGTGTTCTGGTGCATTTGACCCGAAGCTGCTTTAAGTGTGGTATAAAGGTCAGTTTACGATCAAAGATAAGCCCCAAGAACTTTGTCTCTGGGACCAATGGCAGCAAAACTTCACCGATATGAAGTTCAGGATGAGGGTGAATACCTCGTTGACGGCAAAAGTGCATGCATACAGTTTTGGAAAGAGAGAAATTAAATCCATTCGCAAGAGTCCACTTCCGTACACGATTGAGGGCAGTTTGTAGTTGCCGCTCAATATATCTCATGTTTGATGACTGACATGAGATATGAAAGTCGTCAACATATAGCCCATTCGTAACGGTGAGAGGGAGTTGTTCAGTGATGGCATTTATCTTTATACTGAAGAGTGTGACACTCAATATACAGCCTTGAGGGACTCCAAGTTCCTGTACAAAAGAACGTGAAAGTGCCGAATCTACACGAACTTGGAATCTCCTGTCCATTAAAAATTTTTTAATAAACATGGGTAGATGGCCATGTAACCCATATGTATGGAGGTCTCGCAAAACGCCATACCTCCATGTTGTGTCGTAAGCCTTCTCTATGTCAAAGAATATCGATACAAGGTGTTGGCGGTTGAGAAAGGCCTCTCTGATAGATGTTTCAAGACAAATTAGGTGGTCTATGGTGGAGTGCTGTCGACGGAACCCACACTGGGTGGGCGAGAGGAGGTTGTTTGATTCAAGGAACCAAACAAGACGAGCATTAACCATCCTTTCTAAGGTCTTACAGAGACAGCTCGTCAGAGCAATTGGATGATAGTTTGAAGTAGAGAAAGGTAAAATAATAGCCTGGCGCCAGGCATCAGGAAAAACATTCTCCTGCCAAATCCGGTTGAAGATAATCAGAAGGACATCAAGAGAAGCAGGAGATAGATGGTGCAGCATGTCATAATGAATATCATCAGGTCCAACAGATGTACTGGCAGACCGATGAAGGGCCATTTTTAGTTCCACCAGGGTAAAGGGACTATTATAGTCAAAGAAACAGTCAGTTTCAAAGGAAAGAGGTGATCGCTCTGCCCGAGTCTTGATGGCCAGGAAGATGGAGGAACAAGCAGAAGTGCTAGATACCCAGCAAAAGCTTTCACCTAGAGTGTTAGCGATGTTTCGGACATCAGTCACCTCCTGACCATCAGAGAGTAAGATCGAGAGGGGAACAGAATTGCAGTGCCCATTAACCTTTCGAATCTTGTCCCATACGATCTTGGAACTGGTGGTAGAAGATATGCTGGTTGTGAACTTAATCCAAGATTCCTTCTGGCTTTGACGTCTTACCCACCTAGCATGTGCTCGGGCCCATTGGAAAGCAACCCGATTTGAAAGTGTGGGATATCTACGAAAAGTATCCCAGGCTCGTTTTTGAGCCTTCCGTGCTAAGTTGCAAGCAGAATTCCACCATGGACGAGAACATCATGGGAAACGTGTCGAGGTTTTAGGAATACACTGAGCAGCTGCATGTATCATACAATCAGTTACTGCTGCAAAATAGTCGTCTATTGATGGCTGATCTACGATGGCAGGATCAAGTTCTGCGAGAGCAGTGAAAGTGGACCAGTCTGCCTGATCCAGCTTCCACCGGGGCACGCATGTAGGGTGGCATCGACCACAGCCAGTCTCTCTCAAAAGGATCGGAAAATGATCACTGCCTAGTGGATTACTGTCAACCCTCCATGAAAAATGGGAGAATAATGAAGGGGAGCAAACTGAGAGATCAATGGCAGTGAATGACTGACTTGATGCATGAAAGTAAGTGGAAGAACCAGTATTGAAAAGAGAAAGATTGTGATCAGAGAGCATCTGCTCTACAGATCGACACCTCCCATCAATAACAGCACTTCCCCAGAGGGGTTGATGTCCATTAAAATCCCCCAGGATTAGAAATGGAAATGGCAACTGTTCAACGAGAGCATCCAGGTCTGATTGATCGTATGTCTCTCCAGGGGACAGGTACAGAGAACAAACAGTGAAGGTACGACCCAAGGAAATACGGACGGCTATCCCTCCATGTACTTCACCATCACACAACTTGTCATTTCTGTACAGAGAAAACTGCCGAATGGAGACTGTATCAGCAGATTTGAGAAATGTTTCTTGTAGAGAAAGACAAACAGGCTGGTAGGAAGCAATCAGCATTTTGATATCATCCAGATTAGAATGTAAACCTCGACAGTTCCATTGAATCAAGGTGGCCATTTTTAAGGACGGGCAGGTGAAGTGGTTGGAGAACCCTTCGGTTTACGACCTCGTCTTTTTTCTTTACTGTCTTTCTTCGGAGGAGGTCTATCAACCTCCATGGATCCTGCTCTGGGTCAAGTGGGCAGGTTTTTGTTATTGGAAGAGGAATCAAGTGACTGAGGATGCGGACGAATAATTGTTTTGTTTATTGTGGTGGGAGAAAATGATGTATAAGAAGAAATGCCTGTATTTGAAACTGAAGGACATGGATCTTGAGGTTTGTTGGAAGATATGGGAGGAACAGAGATGGGTGTGGAAGTCGATTCATCTACTTTTTTAACCATGGAGGTCAAAAGGCTTTTCATTTGGTTTGAAAACGATTCTTTTGGAGGCACAGAGAGATCTGTCTACACTTCCACTGTAGTTGTAGAATGGAGTGCAGCAGCATATGTCCGAGATGGGATTGTGGACAGCAATTTCCGAGCCTCAGGATAACTAATGTTATGTGTCGTTTTCAAACGCTGCACCTCTTTTTCCTCCAACCATTTTGGACAAGAATGAAAGTAAGAGGGGTGAGAACCATTGCAGTTGACGCAATGTCGGTTTATGTCACAATCATAGGCATCATGGTCCTTGCCACGAGCACATGTCAGGGAACCACGACAAGATGTCTTTGAATGGCTGAATCTCTGACATTGAAAACATCGAAGAGGGTTTGGAATGTATGGCCGAACCCTGCAAATGAGATAACCTGCTTTGATGGTGGCGGGTGCACATGGTGAAGTGAATGTTAAAACGAGGGTATTTGTTGGCAGTGTAACTCCATCTTTGCGAGTGGAGATGCGCCTCACTGCAGAAACTCCTTGAGTAGAGAGACCAGCGAGAATCTCTGATTCAGGAACATTCTTCAAATCCCTTTCAACAATAACTCCTCGTGAAGTATTCAAAGTAGCATGGGGTGTAACCTCAATAGGTATATCGCCAATTGCCTTTTATTTCAAGAGGAGTTCACTGTGTTGGGATGTGGATGTTTCAACCAATATGTCACCAGATGGAAGCTTCTTTACTGACTTTGGAGAGCCAGCAAGTCCCTCTAGCCCCTTTTGAATAAAAAAAGGGGACATTTGCCCTAAAGGTTTTTCTGAAAGAGAATGCAATATCAGAAAGTGAGGTACGTGAGTTACTGATGTTGGAGATTGCTGTTCTGAGTATTCAAGACGTGGTCGCTTACCCATTGACTGTATTTTTACAATTTTATTTAAATTTTTTGTAGGATCCATAGGAAAGAGAAAAAGTTTCGGTACTCACTGACCCCACCCACCATGGAGCCCTACAAGGGGACGCACTACAAAGTCATGCAAGGACAATGCAGCAACACCAGGGTTTCGTGAGCACTATACCCAAACACCAGCATCAGGCACAATGTCCACAACACCCGTTGAGAACTTCCAACACTGGTACTTGGTTGGCTCTAGCCCAGGTGGACCAGCCGATTGACCCAAGGGGGCCACCCAAGGGCCGCCCGTCTACAGGAATTCGAGGCCAAAGTGGTGTGTTAGGGTTGGACCCCTCAACCACCAGGATCCTCTCCTCCCCTTCACGGCTCGCCATGCACGGCAAACATGTGGGTGGATGTTTAGATCCCAGAGAAGGTAACCAGACAGAACAGAACCTTCCCTGGGAGGTCCCCTCACCACGTACAGGAATCCACTCCGAGGGGAATGCAAAAGGAGTTCACTGTGTTGAGATATGGATGTTTCCACCAATATGTCACCAGATCCAAGCTTCTTTACTGACTTTGGAGAGCCAGCAAGTCCCTCTAGACCCTTCTAAATGAAAAAGGGAGACATTTGCCCAAAAGGTTTGTCTCAAAGAGAATGTAGGATAAGAAAATGAGGTACAACCGGTATTACAGATGTTGAATATTGCTGCTCAGAATCTTCAAAATATGGTCATTTACCTGTGGACTGTTTTTTTTAACTACTTTTAAATTTTTATTTAAAGAATCCATAATAACAAAAAAAGGAATATTTTGGTGCCCACTGACCCAACCCAACATGGAGCCCTATGATGCACTACAATGCCAGGGTATTGTGAGCACTATACCCAAACACCAGCATCTGACATGTCCACAACACCTGTTGAGAATATCCAACACTGCTACTTGGTTGACCCTAGCCCAAGTGGACCAGCCGACTGACCCAAGGGGGGCAACCCCAAGGCTGCCTGTCTACAGGAATTCAAGGCCAAAGTAGTGTGTTATGGTTGGACCCCTCCCCTTCACAGGTCACCAAGCACGGCAAACACGTGGGTGGATGTTTAGATTCCAGAGGAGGTAAACTGAAAGAACAGAACTTTCCCTGGGAGGTCCCCTCACCACATCCAGGAATCCACACTGAGGGAAGCAATTGTTTGAGATTGGAAATAACAGTTTAATAGATGAGTTCATCTATACATTCACTTGTGTTAAGTATTTACATTAATTTTCGATATTGCATGCATATCTTCACAAAATTTGGTAGACTTTTAGTTAAGATTACAAGTATTTTGTACACAACAAATCAGATTTTTCATGAAATATTTTACTATAGATTTGTTTATGAATATAGTATTTCATTACTTTTCTTATGGCTAAGTGATTTCATGTTATGAGTAAAAACTTCATTCTAAAAAATACCAAATTTTTGCTTAATTTTTAAACCTTTATAAATACATTTCAAATATTTGTTGTCAGTGAGACTTCATATTTTATTTTCTATATTCACTCTATGTGGGGTCTGTCACTTGACAAACCTTGCGACTATCTTAAAAAAAAACTTTTTTAAAGGGGGCTAGAATAACTTTATAATATAACACAAAATTATAAATATTCTAAGTTGCTTATATTGACCTACTAGTCATACCCAGTTAACATTACATAGCTTGCATTAACACTGTGCATGCACATTCATATTATGTATCCAATAACGTGAAACTAACAAATAGTTCCCTGTCTTGGGTGTGTTCGGGTGGACTATCATTTTGTAATAGTCACTTTTCAATTATTATACATTGTACATGTATACAGATTATTACCATTTAGAAATTAATTATTTTTTTTATAAATATAAAACAATTCAAGATGTAAAGCAAAGAACTGCTATGACTTTTGAATTTGATTGCTGCTGGATAACGTTTGCTAAGCCTTTTGAAATTATAAATGTGAAGGGTTAACATTGTTTTCTAGGTTATATATTCACACACACAGTTGAATAACAAAAAAAGAAAAAATAACTATAATGATGCCATACAATTCCACTATAATTTATTAAGCTTAGTAACCAAAGTGTATTTAGATTTAAAAAATATAAGATTTCAAGCAGACTAAAGACATAACTTATCTCATGGAAATCTTGGTTCAAAAGAATGTAGTATGTTTTTCCACAGGTTAAAATGGTTTAGAAAATCACAAGGAGAACAAAGGAGTTTAGTTTTAATTTTGTGCAAAGCTACACATGGGCTATCTGCACTAGCCTTCCCTAATTTAGCAGTGTAAGACTAGAGGGAAGGCAGCTGGTCATCACCATCCATTGTCGACACTCTGGCTACTCTTTAACCAACAAATAGTGGGATTGATAGTACATTATAACTCCACCATAACTAAAAGGGTATGTTTGGCATAACAAGGATCTGAACCCACAACCCTCAGATTACAAGACAAGTACCTTAAACACCAGGCTGTGCCAGACCTGCAGGGAACATACTAATAACAATTAGTTATTTATGTCATATATTGAATTGTTTATAAGGGACCATTTTGAAAAATGGAAAAAGGTAAAAGGGACCAGTGTTTGATTAAGTATCCAAGCCATATTTTTGCACAATAAAAAGATATGAAGCTCTTAATTTATATTACAGCTTGTTAATATTGTCAATTTGAGTTCTAATTTGTGTAAAACCATAGATTTAGTATTCTGACATTAGATGCATCAAATTTTAAGCAATGTGCATTCAACATACCATGTCATTCATTAAAATGTATATTTTGGTGTGTTCTTCTGATATTTACTTTTAAATTAAGAAATTAAGTCATACATAAAAAGTTCAAATTGTGGTATATAATTTGTTTCCAAATTTACTGACAAATTTATAAAATAGTCACTCGATAAAATTTTGAATACAAGTCAACAAATGCAATGATATGGCCTTCAACCTATAACCCATCAAGAAAGAATTAAAGTTAAAAAAAATGTTTTGCTTGAATGCAGTCCAAGTATAGTCTGGTATTAATCAACAGTTCCCAACTCTGGAACATGTGAAACTGGTGCTACTCCTTAGATGACTTGAACAACTGTACAACTACCAGAAAAACTAGAGGATATAATGGCTGTTCAAAGAATGGTCTGACAAACATAACTGAAATGCAACCAGTTTGACGATAAACTAAAAATATGACAGCATCTGCTTAAATGTGTGAAACCTACAAGTTATATTTCAGTATGCCTGTTGGAAATCAAGACAAACCCTGGGTACCTCATTTTACCTGCAAGTAAGGAAGGAAAAAAAGCTTGGGACAACTTTGTCATAGTTGTTCAGGGCTTCCTGAGCAATCACAAGGCTAAAAATTATGTGGAACTGGTTGAGACTCTGGTGAATAACTACAGCAAAATGGGTTGCAGGATGACCCTTGAAGTCCATATCCTTGATACTCATCTTGATAAATTCAAGGAGAGCATGGGACCATACTTAGAAGAGCAAGGCAAGCACTTCCACCAAGATATGTTGAACTTTGAACATTCTTTGGTGTATTATTTAAAAAATTTAGTGCATTATTACCATTAGTAGAAAAAGTTAGGTTTGTATGTCCTTGATAATCAACAACAGAAAGATTGGATAAATACTTTTATTTCTTTACATATTATTATAAAAGTATCTAACATGTGAAAAGAGCAACCTTCACAATAGCTTCTCTGACAAAACAAGTTTTTGTGAATATCTTTAAAGAACCTGAAATGTGTGAACATGTCTCAGTGCAAGACTTACATTTTACTTTCATTTTGGTTGTTGTTTCATATCTTGTTACTTGCAAATATACTTAATAAAATATTACACTAAATAAGTGGGTCCCAAACATTTTGTGGCACAGCACACTACAAAAGTAATGTTAATTCAAGGCATACTCATCCACAAAAAGGAAGTTTTTTTGGATTAAAAACATGAAATACATTAATTTGGAGCTATTTTTCCTCAACTTTGATGCTCTTTGTTAGGATAATAAGACCATTATAAACTAAATAACTTGAATATTTTAAATGGTCATGAAAATGCATACTTCATGCCATACATTCACAAAAATTTGCAGCATACCTGGAATTACTTCACAGAACACTGTTTGAAACCACTCTACTAGACAGTTTCATTTTTTTTCAGTTTTACACAGTTCTTTCATTAGTGTATATTGCAGTGTATTATACCTCTATAATTTTTCTTTAGTTGCCAAAAACTGTTTGCTTGTTTATTTGTGAATTTTGCACAAAGCTGCACGAGGGCTATTTGCACTAGCCATTCCTAATTTTGCAGTTTAAAAGTAGAGGGAAAACAGCTACTCATCACCACCCATTGCCAACTCTTGGGCTACTCTTTTACCAACGAATCGTGGATTTGATCTAAACATTATAATGCCCCCACTGCTGAAAGGGTGAGTATGTTTGGTGTGACAGGGACTCAAACACACAACCCTTGGATTAAGAATTGAGTGCCTTAACCACCTGGCCATACTGGGCCTGCAAAACACTGATGTGCAGATGTCCCTGGGACACGTGCTTTGATCCCATGTACCCTTAAGGGAGAAAAAAAAAGCACACAATGAAAAAAGCTGTTCCCAATTTTCAAAAAACCCTATTTCATTACTGTGATCCTAAAATTTCTTTAACTGTGTAGTGGAAGCCTAACAATAACAAATTAGCAAATCATCTCTATTGGCTAATTTGCTCTTTGGCATTAAATTCTTATGATTTGAATATAAAAGTTCACTTTTGGTTAAGAGGATGCCCAAAACATTTTCCACACTGCATTATGCCTCTGAGCACATAGTTGGTTTAATTATCAAAAAACTTTATTAGTTAGGTACGTGGATGTGAAGGGCTCTTCGGATGATGGCTTGAGATATCTTAATATTGAGAAACTATGGGTAAAAACTGATCTTGCAGAAGTTCACAGGATCATTGAAAGGGCTGATAGATAAAAACTTATTTCCTTGTGCAATATTTTGATTATAATAAGACATAAATTGATGATTTGAAAAAAAACAAAAACTGCAGTCAGGTTATTAATATTTTAATTCACATGTTCCTGGATTACAGAATAAGTATGTCTTCAGAAATGGATGAAATCACTTCACGAGAATTCAGAAGTAAAATTGAATCGTTAATTCTCCAACAAAAATTGTTAATTTCACTTCTGCTTCTCACAATTGACCAATAACTTGTCCACTTTTTAAATCATACTCAGTACTCTATAGCTTGAGTTTGACAATGAGGCTATGTCCATCCCAGACCTAAGAAATCTAACTTAGAACATAAATTAAAGTGTCTTACATTTGCCATACTGATTGCAAAGTTTATTTTTAGTTTCGCTGTAACTTCCTTCAACTTCTAAAAACAGAGCCGATCTAATCGGAATTTTAAATACTATTAATCAGTACTAGTAACACTCTACTTGGAGTAATTTAGAAATTTCATTCATCATAACTAAACACACTTCAACTAACCTCGAAGAGCAAGGCGAGAAAGCATTTTTCCTGATTAGTTAGACTTTATTCACAACGTTTAACTTACAATTAATTCGCACGTTCTTCCTTAACGAAGGACTCAACCTACCCAGACTCCTTCTTTTACTACCCTACAAAGGTCAAAACGAACAAGAGCTACAAGTATCGGCCAATAAGATTTTTACTCTTGAACCAAAAGCTAAAGAGTTTGCTTTCAGGTGGTACTGTTAAAAATATGTATAAAAGAGAAAATAATTAATATTAAATATTTATTATGTTAAAATATAAATTTTTGTTTGTTTTTAAGTGCAAAACTAAGCAATAAATATGTATACCGTGTTTAAGTGCATTGTTTGTTTGTTTGTTTTTGAAATTCGCACAAAGCTACTCTGTGCTATCTGTGCTAGCCGTCCTTAATTTAGTAGTGTAAGACTAGAGGGAAGGCAGCTAGTCATCACCACCCACTGCCAACTCTTAGGCTACTCTTTTACCAACGAAAAGTGGGATTGACTGTGACTTTATAACGCCCTCACGGCTGGGTGGGCGAGCAAGTTTAGCGCAACTCGGATGTGAAACCGCGACCCTCAGATTACGAGCGCATGTCTTATCGCGCTCGGCCATGCCAGGCCGCTAAGTGCAAAGATCGAGCCTTGAATTTTACTTTATAATACCTCAAGATTATCGCTGAGTCACAAGGGTGGAGGATAAAAGGAGAAATTAAATAGTTTGTCATATTTTAAATTTAGCTTATTAATACTTTAGTTTAGAAACAAAAATCTGTTATTTTTTAATATTCCTGATTACAACTCATTATTCATATATATATATATATATATACACTATATTCACATAAGTGTCATACATTTGTAAAGTTGCGATTTCCATTTGATTTACTGTTTATGTGATATAATTCAGATGTATTTCTATTTGCCTTAAAACTGTGTGTGTATTAAATACAAATATTAAGCGAGTCGTTTAATGGTTTATATATTTGTTTTAGCACATAGGCTGTTTACGCTCTATCCACCATGGGGAATCGAATCCCAAAATGACTTTTTTTCTCTTATGCCTGGCATGGCCGAGCGCGTTAAGGCGTGCACTCGTAATCCGAGGGTCGCGGGTTCGCGCCCGCGTCGCGCTAAACATGCTCGCCCTCCCAGCCGTTGGGGTGTATAATGTGACGGTCAATCCCACTATTCGTTTGTAAAAGAGTAGCCCAAGAGTTGGCGGTGGGTGGTGATGACTAGCTGCCTTCCCTCTAGTCTTACACTGCAAAATTAGGGACGGCTAGCACAGATAGCCCTCGAGTAGCTTTGTGCGAAATTCCAAAAAACAAACAAACATCTCTTATTCCGTAAATATACTCCTTACACTTTGGAAGTATTTATATATTAAAACAATGACGCGGGGTTCTCATAGCCCTAAAATATGGAAACTAATTTCATGTGTGATTGTGTAATACAAATGCTAGCTTGGTAGATATGTCATTACTTGGCAAAGAATTAAAAGCGTATTCTCTTTATAAGCGAAACTTGCAAGGGAAGTTGGACGCAATGATACTTAAGATATATTTATTGCTTATTTGAATAAATAAACTAACTAAAGGCTGTCGTTCTTTTATTGTTTGTGGTTTGACATTATTCTTGAGAACTGCTTGATTATGTTATTCTTTTGTTTAATCTTAATAATAAAGTTTCTTTTAACACTAGAATAACACAGTATTGTTTGGAGTTGATAATCAAAAACTACAAGTGAAACAATTTTTTATAAATCTTGACATAAATGTTGAAGAGTAAACAGGAATATGTCGAAATTAGTCCATCCTCTATAAAAAAATCCTGAAATATTTTAATTGTTATTGTAATTTGTTTCTGAATCGTTATTATAATATGGGGTTTGATAATACCAAACTGCGTTTTCCTCTCGAATATGAAGTTTTGAAATTTGTATAACTTGTATTGTGATTAGTAAATGTTGTTGTTGTTTAGAATTACGCACAAAGCTACACAATGGGCTATCTCTGCTCTGCCCACCACGGGTATCGAAACCCGGATTTTAGCGTGTAAGTCCGCAGACATACCGCTGAGCCACTGGGGAGCGATTAATAAACGTCTATTCATTTCTGTTATATTATACTGGTAGCAAGTTGGTTGTTCGATTATACAACAACATAAGTGACATGTAGACATATCTTGTATCTCCTATCTCTTCAGTTTATATAACAAAGAAATTCAAATTTTGTGTACATAGTTAATTTTAATTTAGAGCTTCTAATCAGGGACTACTAAGTTCATCTCGTCCAATTTATTTAAGAAACTAGGTCATTAAGCTAGAGTGTTACATGAGCTACAATAAAGAACACTGTTTGAAATCCAGCAGTAATATTTTCTACAAGCAAGTTTAATAATGCCCTATGGAAATAACATTCCTTGTTTTGGAGTGACAGTACCACAAATCCAAAGTTAGTGTCTCGTACAATTATAACGGAAAATTTGAATACCTAATTATTCTCGGAGGTGGAAGAATGGCTATGGATCCGGGTCCTGAATATTTTAAGCAGCTAGCGACATATCTGGTTCGTGCATTAAAAATACTTTAAATTACAAGCTAAACATTGGAATATTTTTAAATATATAAGTAAACAGAAAATCAACACAGCTACACACTGACAATAACTTGCCCATTATGTAAATCATACTCAGTACTCTATAGTTTGACTTTGAATTATGAGGCTATGCCCATCTCAGACCTAAGAAACCTAACTTATCTACTGAAACAATACAATATCTTGTTCACATGTCCATATATAATTGTTTATTAATGAAAAAATAATATTTTATGATCTTTATCGAGCGTTATCGGTATTGGGTTTTCATCAAACATATTAAGTTTTAACTGCAATTTTAGAAAGAAAAACTGGCAACTTAAACTAAAAGTTGCTTTATTATTAAGTTAAAAGCATCTGCCGTATTTATTTGTAAGCCAAAAAGTTGGGTGTTTTGTTTTTATATCTTATCTGTTAAAATAATGTTGTTGTTTTTTACAAACGTTTAGCAAACTGTGGGCAAATACATTTTAAGCGAAGTATGTTTAGTGAAAACTGATTTATTACCGTACTGTGACATAATGAAAGTACTTAAGCGTAATAATTTAGTATGCTTTCAATAAAGCTTAATTCACTTGTCCAAATACGAAGATCAGTTTTTACTAGTAATTATGTATTGAAAACATTGTGTGCGTTCATAACACGTTCTCATGTTAAGCTTAATTAATATTCCCACTAAAAACATAACATTTAAGGGTGAAAGACAGCCAAGATTATTTCCAAACTCAGCAAAATGTTAAGAGCAATTTGTTTCAACCTTTTGCTAGCTTATCAGTCTCAAGATGAAAGTTTCATTTACTCCCTCTCGTCAGTATCATTTTAGTAAACGACTGTATTTTTAACCACCCTGAAGACAATGAAAACCAAATTAGATTTTGTCTGCCTCAAAGTAAAACGTTAAAAACTGAACTTTCTCCAAATGAAACAACTCTGTAATCACTTTTGACCCATCTGTATTTGTATAACAAAGATTGAATGAATAAGATCATATAGTTATTGAATATTCTCAAGTAACATTTCTGAGGTGACCCAAAGAGAAATTGAATAAAAGTGAAGAAATATTAAAGTTGTAACAGATTTGTTGTTGTACATTTATTTAGTACCTATGTTTGTTTCTGAATAGTTTTCTTTTTTGAATGTGACATGTATTGTTGGCTGTGTATTGCGCATGTCTCGCTTGTTCTCGAAATTTACAGTGGATTATTGAAAGCGAGAATCAATAACACTGGGGAACAGTCATTTTGTTGCATTTAAAAAAAAGACCTTTCTATAGTCAATTTGAGTGTGTTGATTTCAAATCTGAAGTCGGTTTTTGTCTGCAAACTACAGATTTTATGCAATTTGACATTTTCATTTATTTTTTAATTTTTTGTTATTATAGGAAATTATAGGAATAGCTTATCAATTTGTTTGTGCATTTTATTCAGGTAGGAATTTGCGTTTGTATACTTCATCTGGACAATCTCGTTTAATGCTCCAGCAGTAGTCAGCCATCATACTTTTGTCCCAGCGCCCTTGGTAGCGTTCTTCCATGACCTTTAGGTCTTGGTGGAATCGTTCTCCTTGTTCGTCACTCACAGCCGCCAGGTTGTCAGGGAACTTATCAAGGTGGCTGTTCAAAAAATGAAGCTTGATGCTCATGTTGCGCCCAAGATCACGAAAAGCGAGGAGCATTCTGTTCACAAGTTCACTGTAGTTCTCCGCCTTATTGTTTCCAAGGAAGTTCTGAACGACTGCCACAAAGGATAACCATGCTGCCTTTTCTAAAGCGGTCATCTTAGCAAAAAACTGATCATCACGAATTAGGGTTCGAATCTGTGGGCCATCAAACACGCCTGCTTTGATCTTCTCAAATGATAACCCTGGTAAAGCTGTGATGATGTGTTGGAAAGATTCACCTTCGGTTTCCTGTGCCTTGACAAATTGCTTCATCAAACCTAATTTGATGTGAAGAGGAGGAAAGATTATCTCATCTCTGCTTACAATTGGGTCTTGTATGATATTTGGCATGCCTGCTTCAAGGGTTTCACGAATAGGCCAGTCATTCTGGACCAAATGTCTGTCTCGTGCTCGGCTATCCCACATACAGAGGAAACATGGAAACTTGGTGAAACCTTTCTGTTGTCCAAGAAGGAAGTTGACCATCTTTAAGTCTACACAAATGATCCAATTGTGCTCATGATATTTTAATAAGTCCATGACCATTCTCATATCATCATAGTCTTTCGGCAAATGCACTGAGTGACCGACAGGTACTGCTCCATAAACATTCCCATAATGTAAAAGAACACACTTTAGACTGCGTTTTGAACTGTCTAAAAAGAGTCTCCATTCAGCAGGACTATAATAAGGTACACCCTGTTCTTTGAGAAGCCCTTAGATATCATGGCAGTAAACAAATTGTCTGTCTTCTGAAAAGAAGGTCACAAAAAGCTGGTCACGCTTTCTGAAATATGATACTTTAATAGAGTGATCAACAAGATTTCTGCCTTGTAATCTTGATGCAAAAAGCTCTGCTGCTTTCTTTGAAAGACCTAAATCCCGCACTAAATCATTCAGTTCAAACTGGGGAAGAGGCTTGGGGACGGGGAAAGGTTCAGTGTCTGAAAAACAGTTCTCCGATTGTGTACACTTTTCTGACAATTCACTGTCACAACTGTCTTGTTCGCTTGTATCATGTCCAATGTCTTTATCGTCCAATGAAGGCAAGCCGTTGAAAACTGGAACAGTAACTTCTTCAGAGTGCGGAGCAGGCCGAATAGCTGAGGGAATGTTCGGATACGTAATCTTGTTTCGGTTTTTCTTCCCAACACCCATTGTGTTTACCACGCAGAAATAACAGTCAGTTACATGGTTGGTGGGTTCGCGCCAAATCATTGGAACACCAAAAGGCAAACCATTGCGTTTTCCTTTGGTCCAGTCTCGAAGCATTTCCTCACAATTGTGGCACACAACATGAGGAGCCCATTGCTTGTCTTGATCACCAAGATGAACTTCAAAATATGCCTTGTAGGCACGCTTGACGAACGAGGATATGTTACGTCTCTGACGATTGAGTGTGTGGGATCCACATATGTAGCAGAAGGTATCAGGCTTGTTTATGCAATGATATCTATTTTTGGAAGCCATGTTTGATCTGAAACAAAAGAAGAATGATCAAAATATTAGAAGCTATCTGTGTATATGGACGTGAAAATGCTTATACATGGTTTACGCAAGTTCACATTTGTACAATTTCATTAACCTCAAATTGCATACAAACTAGAGCTTGTAGAGTTTGTTTGTTTGTTTTTGGAAATTCGCACAAAGCTACTCGAGGGCTATCTGTGCTAGCCGTCCCTAATTTAGCAGTGTAAGACTAGAGGGAAGGCAGCTAGTCATCACCACCCACCGTCAACTCTTGGGCTACTCTTTTACCAACGAGTAGTGGGATTGACCGTCGCATTATACACCCCCACGGCTGGGAGGGCGAGCATGTTTAGCGCGAAGCGGGCGCGAACCCGCGACCCTCGGATTACGAGTGCACGCCTTAACCCGCTCGGCCATGCCAGGCCTAGCTTGTAGAGAAAAACTAATTTCAGATTTGAAATCAGCGCCTAAAATTCCTTCAGAATCAGTTAAAATAGCCAATGCAACTCAAAGTTACTGAAAAAGAGTTCCCTTGTGTAATTTTTGTTTTCTAATACGGCTAGAACAAAAGTGAGAGTGCTAGAGTCTCGCGTGATTCGTATAAAAGCGGTTAGCAAGAGGCGGGTGGAGAGAATATTATTGTGCAATAGGCCTGAAAAGCTTATAATTGTGATTAATGCTCGTTAATTGGAAAACTACAGAATTTGGTCAGTCACGTTTATATATTTCAAACATTACAAACCGTTCAACTTCAATGAATTATTTCGAACGTTATTATTTACACAAGAACATTAAATATCATGATCAGTAAAAGTCAGCAGTGTGAGGTTAATCATATTAGTATGTGATTAACTTCTGAATTCAAATTCATATTTCTTATTATTTAAAGTAATATTACATTAACATACGTAATATAATAAATCGGAGGTTCATCCGAAATAAATAATAAATTGTATTCATAAACAAATGTTAGCTTATGTTACACATATTTCTCGTGATAATTCAAAGCGCGCAAAACTGTGTAGGCATACATTCAGAAACTTTTTATACAATTTAGCTTACTAAAGCTTCGTGATTATCAACCAGTTTTAAACTTTAAAAAGTTTATAAATAATTCAGATTCTGTTATTTCCTGCATTCTTTATCACCACTTAATTGATCATGTTTTATCATCTAACTGTAAGGCAACTAATATGTTGAATTATTTTTTATTGTCTATTTACAAATTAGTTTTTGGTGTATCCCATAATATATAAACACTTACGAAAATATAGTAACACACAAGGTGATGCCTATACAGATTCACAACCAATGAATAAAGGTGGTGAATTTATCAATTGTAAAAATCATCAACATAGCAAATATTAATTAAATAAAACGTTTAATGCACTAGTATTTAGCATTTGAGTCCTTCCTATACGCCCTTCTTTCCCTAATGGCTCAGGGATATGTCTGGAAGTTTACGTTGCTAAATCTGGTTTCAATACCCGTGATGGGTACCGCACAAATAACTCATTTTGTTGCTTTTCGCTTAACAGCAAACAAACAAATTTTGTTTTACACAGAGCATTAAATCTTATTTTCATGCTGCCATACAGTTTGTCAATATTTTAATGCAGAATATTGTTTCGAATGTCCTGTATTACTACTCGCAATCCAGTCAGCTTGTCTGGTTGCCTTGTGGCCATCTCAGTAAGATTAGATTTCTGGTCCGCGAGTTCTTCTGAACAATAGAAGAGTTAACTAAAAAATAAGAATAAAATCAATTGTAATGTGGTATTAATCTTTGCTTTTATTCTTATTTGTAAATAATTTACAAAATATGATAATTATACTTCACTTATTTAAACTAGTTCACAACATAACAATAGTATTTGTGCAAGTGATAATATAAATAGCGTCTCAATCACTACTGTGTCTCTTGGCAGGTCTATACAGTCATCATACCGTTAAGACACAAAATACCTATCGTTCGACGCTCCACGAACAAAATCGTCGTTCTTCCGCGGAAGGATTATCTTCATCCAGGAATGTTTTAGTTTACCCGGTCATTATCGATGGGATCCAGAAGGATTTCTTCCTACAAGAAACCAGCGCATTCATAATTAGACCTTTTAACAAGGTGTGAGGAGAGGAAGTGAGCAACTGCTCAGAGCCCGGACAAATGAAATCTCGTTATGCTGTAAAATACGTTTTTACTCTTGTACCGTAACCTAAAAAAGGCTTCTGCTGTGATTTTCCCTTGTTTATGAACTGGTTACTGTCCTAATTTAATATATTCTTTTTAAATAAGTTCTCTAAAATGTTGAATAGAGAAAGAAAGAGGGCACGTCGAGAACGTTCGTTCCGGGTCCCGTGCTGATTTTCTACTCTCTTGTTCATAATGAAACACAATACTAACATTTTGACAGATCCTATCAAAACCAAGTCTTACGCAGTAGTGGAATCTTGATGTACGAATTTTTATAAATCTCGATTATCTTTGTTCACTATGGAATTTCATTCCACCTGTTATGTGAAAACCTCCCAGATCTAAATCGCACTTCTTTATTAGTCTTTTTCAGTGGCGACGACCTTTTTATAGCTACAGAAAAAATAACGCCGATTTTAAAATCAACTGTGAAGTATTAGATCAATTATAGAACCAATGGAAATACCTGTCATTTCGTGAAGAATGCCCCCCCCCCAGTGGCTCAGCGGTATGTCTGCGGATTTACACGCTAAAATCCGGGTTTCGATACCCGTGGTGGGCAGAGCACAGATAGCTCATTGTGTAGCTTTGTGCTTAATTCAAAAACACAAACACACTCGTGAAGATAGTAACAATGTTTAAGTCTGCTGCCGAACACATACCGACTAATGGTTTCTTGTACTTCTTTTTTTCATTTTGGAGCAGAACAACGACACCGATGACCATTCACTCTGCAAAACCAACTCAACATGCCTATACACAAACACCCGACTCAGGCCAATGCAACTCAGATGACCAATAATGATCACCATCCCCTATTAAAGTATTTCCAAACCAAGTAACCAAGCCCACACAAATCATATTAGCCAAGAATATCACTCAGATCCTGCATATCTACATCCACAAACAGCTTTCAGTCATCTAGCTGGGAAAAACAAATAAAAATTGTAAGGAAGAACAGGAAAACCCATAACAAGATGAAGACACTGGAAAACCAACCTCTCTGACCACGTTTGATATGAAAGCACGTTTTAACTTTAGCTTATATTACATTGCCGAATTCTTATGTCCAGATGCGACAAGTACAACCAATTTACCGTATCTTCCCTCAATTCTTCGATTTTCAAGCTTATTCTAAAGTCTCAGGATAAGCATGACAAAACTGCCAATTTTGGTTACTAGTCTTTATTTTTATTATTTTACAGCCTTGCATGGCCATATTACAGGTATTTTACTTGACGCTCTGCACTGAAAGTGGGTTTTTGAGGTATTATTCTATCTCCCCCGAAGCAACCACCATTTTTTAGTTTGTTGAACTACTTTTCAAAACTTATGAAACTCTTGGTTTCTCCTTGCCTTCTTCTTTTGCTTCTTGAAACTCAGTTTTCAGCTCATTCATTCACACACACATGTATTTAATTGTATACGTTTTTTCATCTTGTTGTCACTCTCTTCCCTACTTTCATGGCGAAGAAGAATTTTATTATTCTCGTGGCCCAACATGGCCAGATGGTTAGGGCGCTCGACTCGTAATCTGAGTGTCGAAGGTTTGAATCCCCGTCACACCAAACATCCTCGTCCTTTCAGCTGTATAGGCATTATAATGTGATGGTCAGTCCCACTATTTTATATGCAAAAAACGGCTCTTTTGGGCTCAGAAAACACTTCAAATAGAAGAGCGAACAACGTTTCGACCTTCTTCGGTCATCGTCAGGTTCACAAAGAAAGAGGTAACTGACCGGAAGCTGACCACATGTTTGGAAGGGGTTGTATAACTGAGTGTCGCAATGTAGAGGGCGCGGTTTGATGTTTGAATATATAATTTTATCTATAATATTAATATAAGTATAATGGTGTTCCTTTATATTGGTTTATTTTTGGTTTAAGTTGTTGTATAAGTAAGGCTTCTTTAATTTTTCGTTTGTTTATGTTTGTTTCTTTATTTAGTATTTTAGTGTTTTGTATGGTTATGTTGTGTCCATTTGACTTGCAGTGTTCGAAAACGTGTGAAGGTGACTTTTTATGTTCTTTGAATCTGGTTTCCATTTTTCTACTTGTTTCTCCTATATAGAAGTCGTGGCAGTTATCACATTGTATTTTATAAATAATGTTGGTGTGGTGTTTGTCAGCGTAGTTCTTACATAGCATAGACCTTAGTTTTGTGCCTGGTTTTTGAATAAATTTAGTGTTAACTGGAATGTTATATTTTGTTACTAGTTTTTGCCAAATGCTGGTTATTTGTTTGCTGATGTCAGGAATATATGGTATACAGCAGTATATGGTTTCGTGATTTTTTGATTCGTGAGATATATTTACTTTTGTTGGTTGATTTTGCTTTTTGTCTAGGTGTGTGCGTATAATGTTTTCTACGGTTTGTGGAGGAAACTTATTGATGTTGATGAAGTATTGTTTTATTTTATCTAATTCATCGTTAATTTTATCTGGTGAGCATAGTTTTATGGCTGTGTTTATCTGGTTTCTTAGTATGTTGAGTTTTTGTTTTGTTTCATGTGCTGAGTCCCAAGGAATGTATAGTCCAGTATGGGTGATTTTTCGGTGGATTTCTGTTTTGAATTGTGTGTCGGTTCTTATAATTTTGAGGTTAAGAAATGATATTTGATTGCTTTCTTCCTGTTCACATGTGAAGTTAATGTTGGGATGTATAGAGTTAATGTGAGTGAAAAAGTTAAGTATGTGTTCTGTAGATTCGAATCCCGCAACCGTGTCATCTACATATCTGTACCAGTATAGTGGTGGATGTAATGCTGTATTAATTGCTTGTGTTTCAATTTGTGTCATAAAAATATTGGCTAGAACTGGCGATAAAATAAAACAATACTTCATCAACATCAATAAGTTTCCTCCACAAACCGTAGAAAACATTATACGCACACACCTAGACAGAAAGCAAAATCAACCAACAAAAGTAAATATATCTCACGAATCAAAAAATCACGAAACCATATACTGCTGTATACCATATATTCCTGACATCAGCAAACAAATAACCAGCATTTGGCAAAAACTAGTAACAAAATATAACATTCCAGTTAACACTAAATTTATTCAAAAACCAGGCACAAAACTAAGGTCTATGCTATGTAAGAACTACGCTGACAAACACCACACCAACATTATTTATAAAATACAATGTGATAACTGCCACGACTTCTATATAGGAGAAACAAGTAGAAAAATGGAAACCAGATTCAAAGAACATAAAAAGTCACCTTCACACGTTTTCGAACACTGCAAGTCAAATGGACACAACATAACCATACAAAACACTAAAATACTAAATAAAGAAACAAACATAAACAAACGAAAAATTAAAGAAGCCTTACTTATACAACAACTTAAACCAAAAATAAACCAATATAAAGGAACACCATTATACTTATATTAATATTATAGATAAAATTATATATTCAAACATCAAACCGCGCCCTCTACATTGCGACACTCAGTTATACAACCCCTTCCAAACATGTGGTCAGCTTCCGGCCAGTTACCTCTTTCTTTGTGAACCTGACGATGACCGAAGAAGGTCGAAACGTTGTTCGCTCTTCTATTTGAAGTGTTTTCTGAGCCCAAAAGAGCCGTTTTTTGCATATAAAATTCTCAACAAGTGGGTTTCTCGACATCACTGATTGTTAGTCCCACTATTTGTTGGTAAAAGAGTGGCCCAGGAGTTGGTGGTGGGTGGTGATGACTAGCAGTCTTCTCTCTAGTTTTACTTTGTTAACTTAGGGACGGCTGGCGCAGATAGCCCTCACGTATCTTTGTGCGAAACTCAAACCACACCAAACCATTATTCTCAAACATCCGGGGAAACTAATTACTTTGATCTTCTCTCAAATATTAATTTGATTGGTCCTTACAAATAACCTCCCTTTTCCATGAATCTGTTGGATTCTATTAGAATTAGAATTCTATTGGTAAGACCATTAACGCCAATACGACTTCTCTGCTGCTGATAATTATCGATGGGCTTTCACTTGATTTTTCTCTTGGTGAAATGGTGATCCTGATCCACAAGTAAATGCAATCCAAGAATGAACCAGTAGATTACAAAAAGGCGGTACACTCCTCGATACCAAGTGTCTCAACAACCCAAGCTACGTATGCCAGCTATAGAATTCTACTCCACCTGTAATATGTCAACCTCCAAAACGCAGTGCCAGGCTTCATATAGCTTTTATAAGAAATATAACTATTCTATCTACCACGCTCTTGAAAAAACTTCGCACTCCAGAATTCACGCTGTCCACCAAATCATGTAAGAAAACAAACAAACAATAATGCCTTCAGATTTTATGAAATTTGTTATACCACCCACACAAACAGCAGAATTCACTTTTTCTCACGGCTGCTTCCTTGACTTCTACCACTTTAAAGGAAAAACATACTACAAACGTCGACCACCTTCAACCCAAACCAGCAGACCTTCCACGTAACTTCCATTTCAGCTCCACACATCACCCCAAGCCAACCAGAAAACTTAAACTCACAGTACTCGTACAGGAAAAATAACAGTAAAAGACAACATATCAGAAAACCCCGATTCAAAAAAACAAATTTTAAGACAAGTCGACCTAAATATCGCTTGCATGAAGGAATAAAGTCATTCACACCCAGTTACCATTGGAAGACAACTTTTAACTGATATTCAACAACAACAACTGACAAACAAACCTTCTCCAACGTCAACGTCCTTTTCCGTCTTTCAAACTAAAACTTCTCTCCAACCACTCGTCTCCTAACTCACGAAATGCTCTAATTACAAATATTTCCACTGAATCTTCTCCACCGCTGAAAAACAAACAGACTGTCCTCACACACAGTTCTCTTTATTCCATCGTTCCTCCACCAGTGATGATGAAGATCCATTCTTCGATAGGCTACTTCCCAGATGAAACCCATCACACCAAGCAAATTATAATAACAGGAATACTATGCCACGCTAACCTACATTCATAACTTTCACTCTTCCTTATTTTACTATTTAGTAATTTAGTCATTTTTAATATTTTTAAAGTTTAATTGGCATTGGTTAGATAGACTACTCTGTGCTTTACCAGTGAAAGTGGGGTTTTTGTGGGCCATTCCCTTCATCAAACTCTAGGCATTGGATTTTTAGATCCATTACCACCATAATGGATAGTAAGTTTGACATTGGCCATTTGTTAGCATACTGGATCAGCCACCATCACGGAGCCTTACTGTCCTTGTACTACCCTTGCTAGTACTTGCATTTAGTTTTGTTTCTTCTCTCCCAGTTTCTATGCGGAATTTTTTTTCGTGTTTATATTAAATTCCTTTTTTTTTGGTGCAAAGAAGGACTGTTGAGTAGTAGAGCACTCCCGGGATTTTGTAGTTAAGGGCTATTCTTATACACCCCTTCCTAATTTCGTTTTGAATTAGCATCCTTTATTGTATCATATTGAAGTATGTTCATTGTATACGAGTTGGCCTGATTAGCCTTGGTATTGAGGAAAATGTAATCAGCAGCACAAGGTTTGATATATATAGTGCAGTTGACATATTATTACAGATTCTTTTTTGCTTTTATTCATAACTTCTTAGAATTTACACAAGCCAAAAGCGCCTCTAGCTTTTTTATATCGATACTTTAGTCCAACTCGTGGTTGTGAGTGTTTAATTGTCCTTTACTGTAAAGATACCTTCAATCACATTTGCTGTACGGTAGGACTCACGTGATTTTGCTAGAAGATGAATCCTCGCTCAATACTTGGTGTTTGTGAAGCGATGGTATGATGGATTAAAATATTCATATTCGTTTTAGTTGTTAGGATGCCATCATCATTCTCCATATGGTTTGACTGAAATGCGGCTCTACATGTGTATCGATCCTTCACTGTGCTGCATTGCACATGCTGTACATTGACTAACATACTATTCTCCTCGTTGACTGTTGACAAGCAATTTAATCTTGTATTTATCTCTAAATAGAACAGATCTTCAGCTCAGCTGATTACACTGTTACACTGTTTGTAGTTCGTTGCTCTTTTCAACCTTTTGTTTTACTACCTTTTCTCAATAGCAGTTTTTGAACAGCTACACGTATATAAGATTACTTTGTTCTAATGTGCGTCTTACTGATAGGGAAGTAACATTCATACCTGTATGCACAGCAAGTTCGTTAGCAAGTTCTTTATTTGACCGCAAAGAACATACCAAAACACATTTAACGTAATTTCTGGAGAGTCTCTGTTCCTTATCTATAACACTTTATCAACAGCGCTGATTGCCATACCTTTATCAAACATCGGGATTTGCCGCGATTTTTCACATGGAGCATCCTTGACCAGCTACTCTTTTGATTTTTACACGTTTCTCGTGTGGTGTTTCTGATCTGGAAGCCATGACTGGAACACACTAATATGACCAGGTGTAACATGACTGTCTGTGTTATATAATGATGTGAAACGTTTTGGTTTGTTGAATTACAAATGTGAGAAATAAAGTAAAAACTGGAAGAATTGCAACACAAAGCTGTGGATATTCTTACAAATGTTGGATTAACAATAAATAATCAATTAATCTTTAATCAAGCCATTACTTTAAGACGTAAATCATAAATAACAAAGAGGATGTGTAGATATTTTGACGCTATAACTTAATAATAAATATGATTAGAGACTAACCACTATAAAAGAAGCATAAATAAATTAATTTTCATTTTATGTAGCATTGAATAACATACTTTTAAAAACAATACAACCATCACAAGCTGAAGCTTTGTTATGTTGCTAGCAAAGGCTTTTTTTTTTATAAATTGAAATATTGTATCATACAAAGCGATTTTCACCAAATGCACAAAGAAAAGCAACACTATAACAATTTGTTTAAAAAATTCTAATACAGTGTGAAAATAGGCTTATTAAAATATTAAATGATAAAAATACACATCATCATGATTGCTTCAAATGCTGTGTGTCTAAGTTCTTTTGTTTACTTATTTGTTTGTTTTAGAAAAATATAACCAATTTTAAGATCCACATGAATTACTTACTTTTTTATTTGTATTTAAGGCAAAGCCACTAAAGCTATCTAGCGTCGTTTCTAATTTTTAAACTACTGGCCAGAAGTGAAAGAGCCAGTCAGTAGTACTGTAGCACCCCATATTCACGATTAAAAATACTATGTAACACAAATTTTGTTCCTGGATAGTATGTGTTATTTCTTAGTTGCTTGTGTTGTGAAAGTACAGAAAATGGTCATTATTCCCTTCAAACTTTGCTGGATAATGAAATTTAGACATTAACCTACTTTCTATGTAAAAACAGGTGAATTTGCACATTTTCATTTACATAAGGTCTGAATAAAGCAACATATGAATCAAGATTTACATATATTTATACTAAAGTTATACAATAATGATCAAAAATGTTTAGACGTGAGGAGGTTTTGGAGATTTGCGACTGTAATGTAAATTACTTTTACGTTTCAGACCCAAAATATAGCCTTCTATCATGTTTCCGTTATACGCTCCTTGGTAGCGACGTTCAAAGTCCAGTATATCTTGGTAACAGCGTACCTTGATCTTTGAGATACACCGAATGAGCCAGAGGAAGAAACAGATTCCCGTTATGGAGGAGCACAGCTTTGAGGCTTCTTGATGAGCTATCAATGAAGAGACGCCACTCGTTCGGGTAAAAAGCAATTCCAATTGCTTCTCACAGACCGGATACATTGTGGCAGAAGTAGAGCTCATCTTGACAAGTGAAGAAGCTTGAACAATGTCGGTGACTCTTCCTCTGACTTGCGACTTGCATACTTTCATCTAACAAATCCCACTCCTTGAGCCTAGATATCAAAAGCTAGGTAATTGACTTTCTTAGACCAAGAAAGTCATTGAGGTCTCTTTGATTGAGGTAGCATGGGTTTCTCTCACCAGTTGCTCCTCTGAAATTGTAATCTGAATCTTCAACATCTACCTTCTCTTCTGAGGATGGCTGCTTTCTCTTTGGTGGAGTGGATACAGGGAGCTTAGGGCAGTATAGCATTGGGGCGATGGATGATGGAAGGTCCAGATACATAATAGCAGAGGCATTCTTGCCAGTCGACGTTTGGAAGGGTCCACCATGCAGAAGTAGTAATTGCTTGAGCGCTCAGTGGGTTCACGCCAAATTCTTGAAATTGCAAACTTCGTGGCTCACTTTTCCTCTCTGTACCATCCTGCAAAAGAGCAAAATAAAATTGTTATTATGAGTGTGTGTGTGTTTTCTTATAGCAAAGCCACACTAGGCTATCTGATGAGCTCACCGAGGGAAATCAAACCCCTGATTTTAGTGTTTTAGGTTTGTAGACTTGCCGCTGTACCAACAGGGTCTTGTTATTATGAAGAATAAATTTATTTCATCCACAAATAATTTGTAAGAGGTTCATACAAAATAATTTATATGTAATATTTTTTCTATAGAATTGGAAATTAAAAAACGAATTAAACGATATTTAAATTTTGAAAGGTCTAAAATTGTATAATATAAAATCTTATTATTCAAGCAAGCAAAAATTGTCCGTCTTATCTTGATCCCCAACAGACATGCCGAAATACGCCTTGTAAGCTTCACACATTTAGCAGATACTGTTACATAGTATTTTTTCGGTCTTGTCTTGATAAATTTGCCACATACATAACAGAACGCGTCTGGAGAATGCTTGCAACTTCTTGACTCCATCTCTGATAAAATCGGATTTGGTCTATGTGTTCATTTAGGCAGCTAGAACTAAATTGAAGTGGGGAGTGGTGAGCCCCTGTGTATATATATTAATATGGAAAGTTGTAGAACATTCTAAAAGGTTCTTTAAAATTCTCATAAATTCTACAACGTTCTGAAAAGATCTTTAAAGAGAAAAATAGGTTTTTACCATTTACTTTAGGCATAAGCAATTTGAAAATAACACTTTCTGCCCAGGAACAAGAAAAAGTAAAAATTTTGTTACATTGTGAAATTGACTGTCACTCACATTAAGTATCCACATTTTGAAAACTGGGGAATATTTTGTAGTATCGCACGGATTTGAAATTGACTCATCAGTTCCAGGATCCAGAGTTTTACGACAAGGCCGGCCTACACGCAATGACTTTTTTGAAACGTGTTAAGGCGCTACTTTTACAAACGAATTTGTTTAAAATTGAAAATTGCAAAGTCATAATATTTTATTCCTATTCAAAAGGACTATCCAACAGTTGGTATGATGTTAATGATAACAAAAATTACTGGAACGTAATTCCGTGGCAAGTCTAAGGTATTATAACGCTAAAATCGGAATTAAATACTGTCGATTAGCACAGCACAGAAAACTTTACACTAAATAACAACAACAAAACAAAATGTAATGATGCTCATGAACAAGATGAAAATTCAGAAGTCTGTTAGTTATTTATAGAGTCTACTGATGCTTGGAAAGTGTATAAAGTTTCCAACCAATTTCTTTTAGTTTCTTTGCTTATTAATTTCGCACAAAGCTACACGAGAACTATCTGCGCAAGCCATCTCTAATTTAGCAGTGTAAGACTAGAAGGAAAGCAGCTAGTCATTACCACCCACCGACAATTCTTGGATTACTCTTTTACCAACGAATACTAGGATTGGCTGTGACATTGGCTGAAAAAATAGCATGTTTGCTGTGACAAGGATTCGAACCCGCGACCTTCAGATTACGAATGACCAGGTTGGATATAAAATGATCTACGAATAATAAGAAATATCTCATGTTTTTTTTAAAAAAAGCCGATTGGAAAGATGTTCAAAGTAAAAAAAAAAAGCCAATGCACTGAAGTAAAAATGCCTTTAAATGTCGATTATTTCGGAACTTTTTTGTTTAAATTGTAGCAGGTAAGTAGCAGCAGGTTTCCTCAATTGAAAGACAAGAGGTTGGTCATTTGATTCGGTTGTAATTATTTTACTGGGTTAAAGCTGTACGTCTTCAAGCATTAAGTAAATATGATTTACGTAATGCACAAAATTTGAATTGTTATAGTTAATTAAGTCCAAAACTATAAAATGTGCTCTCTCACCACGAGTATTGAAACCCGGTGTTTAGTATTTTAAGTCCGCAGTCCATTTTATATTTAAGGTTATTACAGCTATTTTTAATGTACTGTTATTGAAGTTGATTAAATTATGCATGATAAACATTTGCCATTACAAGAACATAATTCAACTTTAAAACTAAGAAAGTAAATGCTACTAAAGGCAGCTGAGAAGGGAAAAATAGATTACAAGACAGCATTTCGACACATGATTGAAGTCCAGAGAATGTTGAAATGTCAAAGCAAACAATTCCTATTTCTAGAATTTTTTTAAATTAAATTTGTTATCATGCAGATAACAGAAGCGCACAATTTATTAAAGAATTAAATATATTAAAAACACTTATGATTAATTAGTCTCGATCTCTGAAGGTATAATACGTTTAGTGGCACATGGTATGTCTGCAGACATATACCGCTAAAATCGGGTTTCGATACCGGTGGTGGGCAGACCACAGATAGCCCTTTGTGTAGCTTTGTGCTTAATAATAAAAAAAACACAAGAACAACAACTTTAGAAAATTCGAATATCAGAATTAAAATTTAAGCTGTTAATAATGACAACGACTCCTTTCTTATATGTATCTGATTTACATCCTAAGGGTTGTGCTTTAAGAAGTGCTAATAAACGTTTAAACTTTAAAATTCACCATACAGAGAAAACTGAAGGACGCATCTGATAATAATTATATGACTTGAAGTTGTAAATGATCGATTTTTATTTGTGTGTTGTTAAACCCAAACCCAAACACAAGAGGTTATCTGTGCTTTGCTCACTTCGAGTATAGAAACACGGTTTTGATCGGTGTGAGCCTTCAGACTTACCACTGAGCCACTAGGGAAGGAGCGTAAAGAACCAAATTTTGGAAAAAGGGAAAAAAATTACAAACATCATGACAGATGGCAGTACAATATATACAGTGAAGTTCACGAACGTCATCGATTATAATACTAATACTATTAAGGAATGAGTTGTACTTGAATATAATACAGGGTGGTCGCTAGAAAAGCGGAAAATTTGAAAGTCAGAAATCTCAAAAGTTACCCTTCAAAACGCTACACGAGCTTGGATTTCTAGGTTAAGACGCTGCTCTGAAGTGCACGGACGACATTTTGAGCATCTATGAGTGTAATATAACACATGCCTTTAAAAAACTTCGTAAAAGTTATTCTTTGTAAAAATAAATAGCTGTTTGACAAATTTTCCGCTTTTCTAGCGACCACCCTGTATTAGCCACGAAGAAGATGAACTTAAGAAATTTGCAAAATTTATTAACTTAAAGTATTTTGAAGAATACTATAATGAAACGAAATAGTTTTAAACTTTGATTTCCTGAACTTAAATAGTTTATAAAATTTTAAATTTTAGAAATTCAGAGTTTTAATCGTCCAAGTGAAAAACTAATAAAGTTACTGATAAAACGGTGACATTCAAAAATTAATCTGCTGAAGAAGTGACAACACATTACCTAGAAGGAAGTAATTTCAGATATGTAAAAAAAGTTCTATAGATCGCGTTGTTATGATTAATTACAAATATCAAGTAAGCTTTTGAATTCTATATGTAAATGTTTCATAGTAATTGAAGCAGCTATTAGATTTAGTTCACTATAACTAGCTGAGTATAATTGTCGTGGTGACAAACTGTACACAAAATACATAAATAAAATTCCACATAAAATCCGACGATTATGCGTGGTATCGAGTTAGCATCATAACCCACGCCCTTTAGCACATTCACAAAATGCAATAACATCCAGCAATTCCAGAAAGTTTCCCATTTCTCATATATAAGCTTGCACAAATTTATCCGAACTAACTAGTTACGATTTATACTGGCTGTCTCTCTATAGTCTCAATAGTCTATTAGGCTGTAATAACAGGCTGCTGTTAAACCATTTAAATGTGATAAATGATTGAATTTGGCAGATTATGACACATTTCAAGAAATCAGAAGAATGTACCTTTCGCAAATATTTCAATTGTATGCAACTCAATTTTGCTTTAAATTTTTTCCAAGTACCAACCGTGAAATTATTAAAACTGTGAAGATGTAAAAATAGCTAGAAACTCTAATTCAGCTCTACCACAGCGATACTGCAACCATAAGAGAACCACATTAAAGTTATAATATGACGACCTATATACAGCCATACTAAAGCTATACTACAATACTACCACACCTCTATACAGGTGCACTACAATAATTCTACATACCTTTTACACTCCTTCCACAATACTGGCCAACCTCTACACAGTCCCATTAAAGCTCTACTACAATACTACCACAATTATATACAGCTGTATTAAAATAATACTGAATCCTATTAAAGTTCTATTAAAGCTCTACTACAATACGAACATCTTTATGTAGTTTGATAAAAGTTCTACACTAATACTACCACACCTGTATACAGCGCTACTAAATAAAACTACATCCATCTACAGCCCTACTAAAGCTTAACTACACTACTAACACCTCTAAACAGCACAAATAAAGTTATACTACAATATTACCACACCTCTATACAGCACTACTACAAAAATACGACACCCCTATTAGAGCCCTACTAAAGCTATGCCACATACTACCACACCTCTATACAGCTTTAATACAATAATACTATATCCTTATTACAACCATACTAAAAATCTACTACAATACTTACACCTCTATTCAGTCTCATTAAAGTTCTACTACAGTACTACCCTATTTCCATACAGTGCTATTATAATACTACCACACCTTTCCTAATGCCCTACTAAAGCTCTACTACAGTACTACCATATTTCTATAGAGCTCCACTACAAAAACAGTATACCCATAATACAGCCCTGCAAAAGTTTTACCACAACACTACCACACCTCTTTACAGCCCTACTAAATTATACTAAACCCTGACTAAAGATTTACTACAGTACTACCACATCTCTATTACAGCCGTACTAAAGCTATACTGCGATACCACCACTTCTTTTACAGCTCTGCTACAATAGTACATAAAGGATACAACCCTACTAAAGTTCTAGTACAATACTACTACACCTCTACTACAGCCTTACTAAACATCTATTACACTACCACCAGAGACCTACTATAATTTTACTAAAGTCTCTCTTAGAATACTACCACACCTCTATATAGCCCAAATAAAGCTCTACTACAATGTTGCCACACCTCTATACAAACGCTACAACAATAATACTACACCTCTATTACAGCCCTATTAAAACTCTACTATAATACCTTAACACTCCTACTACAGCGTACTAAAACACAACTACAATACTACCACGCCTCTATACAGGCTTAACAAAGCTCTACTCTAATAGTAGCCCACCTCTACTATAGCTATACTGAAGATCTATTACAATACTACCACACCTCTGTACAGCTCTACTATAGCTTTACTACAATATTCTCACACCTCTACTGCAGCCCTACTAAAGCTCTAATACAATACTACCACACTTCTGCTAGAGCCCAGCTAAAGCTTTATTACAATACTACCACACCTCTTTGGAGACCTACTAAAGCTGTACTACAATACTAGAACACTTATATAGAGCTCTATTAAAGCTCTACTAAAATACAACCACATTCTTATTACAGTCTTACTAATGCTCTGCTTCAATAATACCACAACTCTTTACAGCCCTATTAAAGCTTTACTACAATACCATCGCAGCTCTACTAAATTTCTCCTACAATACTATCACACGTGTTC
This sequence comes from Carcinoscorpius rotundicauda, assembly GCA_011833715.1. Classification (NCBI taxonomy): domain Eukaryota; kingdom Metazoa; phylum Arthropoda; class Merostomata; order Xiphosura; family Limulidae; genus Carcinoscorpius; species Carcinoscorpius rotundicauda. The sequence goes on from CM022401.1 coordinate 37,784,101, forward strand.
TACAGCCCAATTAAACCTATATAGCTCTACTACAGTAATTCTACATCCCTATTACAGCCCTACTACAAAACTGGCACACCTCTACACAGTCCTATTAAAGCTTTACTACAATACTACCATGCTTCCATACAGCTCTACTATAATAATACTAAATCCCTCTTAAAGTTCTATTAAAGCTTTACTACAATACTAACATCGCCATATAGTCTCATTAAAGTTCTACACTAATATTACCACACCTGTATACAGCCTTATTAAAGCTCAACTACAATAATAACACCTCTAAACAGAACAAATGAAGCTCTACTACAATATAACCACACCTCTATACAGCTCTACTGCAATAATATTAAATCTCTATTACAGCCCTACTAAAGATCTACTACAATACTACCACAGCTTTATTTTACACCTCTACTATCACACCCATACTAGAGCCTTACTAAAGCTATACTACAATACTACCATATCTCTGCTACGGCCCTATTAAAGCTCAACTGCAATACCACAATATATCTTCTACAGCCCTATTAAAACTCTAATAAAATACCACCACACCTTTACCACAACCTACTAAAGCTCTACTACAATACCATCACACTCGTACTACAGCGTAGTAAAGCATTACTACAATATCATCGCTCCTCTATACAGCCATATTAAAACTCTATTACAATACTACCACACCTTTACTATAGCACTAGTGAAGCTCTATTACAATATTACTACACCTCTACTATAAACCTACTACAATACTACCACACCTCTGTACAGCCCTACAAAAACTCTACTACAATACTGCCCCACCTCCACTACAGCCGTAAAAAAACCACTACTAAAATACTACCAAAGCTCTGCTACAGCCCTACTAAAACTCTAATACAGTAGTAAGGCACATTTACTACAACTTTACTAAAGCTCAACTACAGTACTGTCGCACCTCTACTAAATCCCTACTAAAGGTCTACTACAATACAATCACGACTCTATACAGCATTACCAAAGCTCTACAACGATGCTACCACACCTCTACTGTAGACCTACTAAAGCTTTACTACGATATTAATTCACATCTAGTACAGACCAACTACAATACTACCATATCTTTATACAGGTCTACCAAACCTCTACTACACTACCACCATGCCTCTGCTACATTCGAATTAAGTTCTACTACAATATTATCACGTCTCTGTACAGCCATACTAAAGCTCTACTACAATACTACTACACTTCTATGCATCCCTATTAAAGCTGCACTATAATACCACAATACCTCTGTTAGAGCCATACTAAAGCTTTACTACAATACTGCGATACCTGTATAAAGCTCAACGAAAATCCAGTACAATACTACGACTATCAATTACAGCCTTACTAAGGCTCTACTATATTACTATTGTATCTCTACTACAGCGTAATATAGATTTGCTATAATACAACCTCATCTCTGTTATTGCCCTACTATAGCTCTAATACAATACAATCACATCTTTACTACAACGTACTAAATCTTTACTACAATACTACCAAGCCTCTATATAGATTCATTAAAGCTCTTCTACAATACTACTACACTTCTTTAAAGCCATATTAAAGGTTTACTACAATACTACAACACCTCTATTATAGCTCTACTACAATACTTTCACAACTTTAGACATATGTATTAAACCTCTTGTACAATACTGCCACATCTCTAATACAGCGCAACCAAAGCTCTACATTAATACTACGGCACTTCTGCTACAGCCCTACCGAAGGTCCAGTACAATACTACTACATATTTACAACAGATCTACTGAAGCTTTACTACATCCCCACTAAAGGTCTAATAGAATACTACAACGCCTCTATACAGCTTTAACTATAGCCTTACTATAATACTACCACTTCTCTATACAGCCTGTTATGTAAATGTGTAAATATTTTGTAAACGACAACATGTCGTGTTGTGTTTGGATTTTCATTTCTATTATCTATGTTTCCATATTTATGTTATTGTTTCGAAGTTTAAACTAATAAAATATGTTGTTATTCATTTAGGGTAACATTTAGAATTTTCTTGAATTAAGTAGACCAATCATATGTTTGTAAATGAAGTGCTGGCGACTTCGTGTCTAGACTATTAGTCTCGTGCAAGAACGGACATGCGCGGATTGCTCTGGAGATCTGTAGAAAGTTCGCGGTTATTCGAGGGGTCTAGGCCTACAATATATAAACGGACGAAGATGCGAGAGAGACAAAGAGAGATTCAGACGTCAGTTTTTATTCGAAGAAAAGAAAAGGAGAGTCAGACATTAGTTTTATTTCAAAGGAAGAGGAAGAGAGTCAGTTATTTGAGAAATATTAAGTGTTTGCTGTGATTATTCAACTTGGATTTGTGACTAAAGTTAGATCTACGGAAGCTGTGATTTTATTTCGTCAATCTCTACGATTCATCTGAATTACTGCTTGTGCTGAGAGTCGGCGAATTTATTGAACTGTGAACTGTTTCTGAAGATCTTCATTTAAGTTTCGGAATTTCTTCGTGGGACCAAATTCACACCCTAGACTTGAATTTGAGACTTTCATTTTAGATCATTATATTAGATACAGGCCAGTACCATTTTGTATTGTGATTAATTTTGAAGTTTGAAACTAGTTTTATTTTGTTTTGTAATTAATTTCGAATGTTGTAACTTAATATCTGTCACTGTTATTATATAATTTATGTTATATCTGTTATATTTGTTAATAGTTTAGTGTAATAAATTATACAAGCTGTTATCTGCGTTTTTCTGTTGCGTTTAGTCTACGAAGAACATAAAACATAAAAAAATACGTAACACAGCCCTACTAAAATACTGCCACACCCTAACTACAACCCTACTAAAGCTCTAAATCAATACTTCCACAACTCTACTACAACCATATTAAAGCTCTACTATAATACTGCTACACCTCTGTTACAGCTCTGTGAAAGCTGAACTAAAATATTACTACACCTCATCTGCAATCTTACTAAAGCTTTTCTACAATACTACCACATGTCTACTAACATGTAGTATACAATACTAACACGCTTCTATAGAGCCCTAGTAAAGCTCTACTACAATACTACGACACCTCTATTATTGCAATACTAAGCTCTACTAGAGCTTTAAAACAATTCTACAACACCTTTACTACCGTTCTAATAAAGCTCCACTACAATATTACCGCATCTCCACAACAGCTCTACTAAAGCCCCACTATAATACGACCACACCTCTGCTACATCGCTATTAAAGCTGTGCTATAATACTAACACACTACTGCTAAAGCCCTATTAATGCCTACTACAATACTGGCACAACTCTATAGCGCGTATTAAAGTTCCACTGCAATACCACAGTACCTTTGTTACAACCCAACTAAAGCTCTACTACAATACTACCACACTTTTTCTACAAACCTGGTAAAGCTCTGATACAATACAACCAGATCTTTACTACAGCCCTAATAAGGCTCTTCTACAGTTCTACTACAATCTTAACACGCTTCGAAACAGCCTTTCAACAAAACGACTGGCCTGGCATGGCCAAGCGTGTTAAGGCGTGCAACTCGTAATCTGAGGGTCGCGGGTTCGCATCCCTGTCGCGCCAAACATGCTTGCCCTTTCAGCCGTGGGGGCGTTATAATGTGACGGTCAATCCCACTATTCGTTTGTAAAAAGGTAGCCCAAGAGTTGGTGGCGCTGACTTCGTTATAGTAATATTACCACATACTAAATTTTACTAAATTAGGGATCGGTAGTGCAGATAGCCCTCGAGTAGCTTTGTGCGAAATTCAAAAACAAACAAAAACAAAACTACTACAATACTACCACACTAATATACAGTCCTACTAATGCATTGGTACAGTACTACGACACCTCTACTACAGCCCTACTAAAGTTCTACTACAACACAACCTCACCTCTATTATAGCCCTATTAATTCTTTTGTACAATACTACCACACCTCTACTACAATTTTTCTTAAGCTCTACTACCATACTGCTTCACCTATACTTCAGCCCAATTAAAATTCTATTACAACCGATTACACCTTTGCTATAGACCTACTAAAGCGGTAATACAATACTACCACACACTTACTACAGACCTAATAATGCTCTAAAACAGTGTCACCACACCTTTTCTACATGACTACTAAAGCTCTACTACAATAGTAACACTTCTGTATGCAGCGCCACAAAAGCTGTACTACAATACTACCATACTTCTACTATAGCCCTACTAAAGCTCTATTACAATAATACCACACCCCTACTACAGCCTTACTAAAGCTCTATTACAATAGTACTAAACCTCGGCTACTGCCCTAGTATACCTCTAATAAAATACTACCAAACCTTTTCTTCCGACCTTCTTAAGCTCTAATACAATACCGTCACACTTTTACTACAACTCTTCAAAAGGTCTGCTACAGTACTATCACAACTCTACTACAACGTACTAAAGCTCTTTCGTAATACTACTATGCCTCTCTAAAGTCTTATGAAAGCTCTACCACAATACTATCATACCACTATACCGCTCTTCTGAATCTCCAGTTCAATGCTTTCAAATTCTACTACAGCCTTACTAAACCTCTACTACATTATTGCGCATCGTCTATACAGTCCTTATTAAGTTCCACTACAATAATAGCATACATTTGCTAAAGTCACAATATAGCTCTACTACAATATTGCCAGACCTCTATACAGCGTTACTAAAGCCCTATTACAATACCACACCTCTATAGGGCCCTATTAAAGCTCTGCTACAATACTACCACAACTCAATTATAGCTGTACTACTATATTACTACACCTTCATACATTTAGTGTCTTACGTTCAGATAAGCGTTTAGTATTGAATATATCAGACATAGTTTCGAAAATACATTGTGTCTATAAATCTTTGAATTGAACTAAGCGGTTACTATTATTACCATCTAATGTAGTCCGATATTAGGTGTCTCCAACTGTTAAACTCTAGTTCTGATATCTTCAAGAACTTTAACAATGCTCGCAGCTTCCTGCAAACAAAATTCCTTTCTATCAGAATTATTCTAGAAAACGTTATCCAACGTTATCATGCTGTTGGTAAGATTAGGTGTCAACTTATACATTTCATTTTTTATTGTATCTTTAGAGTGTTTAAGCTGACTCATATGTGATTGTACAAAATGGTTGAAAGCAAAAAACTTATCTATTTCGTCCTTAATGTAGTTTTTAGCCGAATTAGCTTTCTGATATTTTATTTCCAAGTTTCTTAGCTTGTCAACTTTCGTTTTTATTTCATCAAACACTGTTCTAATAGTTCTGAGATTGGATATAGAGAAGAAAGTGGAATTGAAAATCTCAATTAATTTCCCCCACATCTCCGTTGAATACTGTTTACCGATGTTGATTCCTTGAATCACTTCCTTTTGTATGTTTTCTAAGAAAGGTTTAATGCCGGATAACGTACTCCTGAAATCAAGATCTTTCCTCAGAATATTCTGTAAATCTAAAAATCCGTTTTCAATCATTACCTGTAAGTTTTCCACCAAGGTACCGGTGACGGCATTTGTTGTAGTTATGGAGTTGATCTTCCCATGAACTATTTCCACATTCTGAGCAACACGTTGAAAAGAATTTTCCAAAGATTTAAGTTGAACGAATGAATTGAATTTTTCAAACATCTTATTTAATCCATTCGTTACTTTTTCATTAGTAACTTTCAAGATATCTAAAAGGGTCTGATGAGCTCTTAAAATTTTCTGACTATAACCTTCTACTTTCTCTAAAACCAGAGGCTGATTCTGTTCAGACTCATCTGACCTGTCTGGGGTACTCTGCAAATATAAATATATATTATATTTTAATAATTATGTGTAACTATCACAAAACTGTTAGCAAATTCGTGTTTTACTATGGTTAGTCATGGATTTGCTGTTCAATGAAACTTTTCACGTTCCTTGTAAAACGAGATAGCTATTTGGATATTTTGACTAAACAATTTACAATATAAATGGCTATAACTGCACAAACTACCGATGTACACATGCTTCGCCAATCTTAGTGTAATTAACACAAAGAATTTAATCCTAATATTTTGTTTCATGTCATATTTCTTTCAGCAATAAAATTATATAAACTATGAATGACTAGTAAAAACAACTTTGTACGAAATCATACAATTTGACTAAACAATTTACAATACAAATGGCTGTGTTGCAAAAAAGAATCAGACTAATAATATTTTACATCTGAATAACGGTGTTAATACTTCTTATCTTTTTCTTTACTGGCCGTATACTATAGAATAAAGATATGATAAAATTATTATTGACTAAAAAACCAGGTTTGAAAAACCTTAAGGTTCATACGCAACCATTCCTAATTCAGAATTGTTGACCAAACAGAGGATGAATTCTTAGCATAAATCACCACATACATGGTTACTATTAACCGATATATGCTGGCAATCATAACATCCACACAACTAAAGTTCAAAAGCATATTCGGCAGCAAGTTGTTAATCGAGCCTCAGGCCTTAGAGCGCTGCTCAACAAAATAAATTCTGCCATGATTTTACAACAGTAGGTCAGCTGAACTTATCATTACAGGTTTTATCCAAACTGTTCAATTTTATCACTACCAATAAGATTTTCAATAATCAAACAAAACAGCTAATATATTAAGTAGCTATGTTTCAAATGTGTTTTATACCTATTCTAATATTTATATCCTGTTTCATGAAAAAATATTCCATAATACATCCCGTCTGAGGCCGAACATTGCTTCGTGGCTAAGGAACCCACTCGCAATACAAAGTCGCAGTTTCGCATTCCCTTCACCGAACGTACTCGTTCTTTCAACCATTTGTTTATTCTAAGGGTACAGCAAATCCCACTATTCGTTGATAAAAAGAGTAGACAAAAGTTGACACTGGATGGTGTTGACTGGCTGTAGTGAATCGCTGCTAAATTAGGAACGGCTAGTGAAGATAGCTTGGCACGAAATCAAAACAAATCAAACAAATGTAGAGAGTGTTTTGTTCTTTGTTTTTAGTTATTTCATTAGCAAGTAGCATTCAAATCATGAAACTGAGAATATTTTTTACAGTTTCTTCATAATAACAGTTACGGCTTATTATACATTGTAAGATATTTTTAAGTTTTCACATTAAATTGTGTCACTAATTGTTACTCTTGTTTTAGTATACACTTACGAAAGAAAGTGTTCGTACCCCTGCGTCCCAAGTAGTTTTTTGCTCATAACTTATTATCTGCTTGGTCATCATGGCGAACTGGAAACAACTGTACAGTGATTTAAAAAACCGAATAAGTGTAAAATACAAATCTCATGTGTCTCTTTCCGGTATTACAACACAACTTAATGTGCCGAAATCTACTGTTCAAAGCATAATTGCCAAGTTCAACTGCTAACCCTCCTCATTCGGGACACCCCAACAAAATTCCAGAAAACTAAGAGAAAGGTTCTCAGAGAAGTTAGAAGGAATCTTCTTTTAACATGTAATGGCATACAGAAACTGGTAAGAAAAACTGGGACTGAAGTAAGCACCTGTACGTTTAAGAACATGTTACGCTCTTCTGGGTTCAAAGCTATGTTTTCGGTATGAAGGAGGAATGAAATCCTCCAAAGAACACCGTCCCTACAGTTAAACACGGAGGTGGCTCGATCATGCTATGGGATTTCTTCAGCTCTTCTGGTGCATGCAGCCTTCATCGCGTTAACGGAATCTTGAAATATGAAGAGTACGTTGATATTTTAGGCACTTATATCAAGAATGGTGCTCGGAACTTGCGGATTGGGCGTCGTTGGATCTTCCAGCATAACAATGACCCTAAGCACACATCGAAATACGTGCAATCCTGGTTGCAGAGGAACCATATAAGCGTTCTGGAGTGACCATCGCAGTCACCCGATCTCAACCCAATTGAAAACGTTTGGCATGAGTTGAAAACCGGGGTTTGTCAGCGTCACCCGAAAATTTTGCAAGAGTTGGAGGCCTTAAGTAAAGAAGAATGGGAGAAAATACCTGTCGAGTGCTATCAAACGATCATGGAGGGCTATGAGGAGAGACTGCGCCAAGTAATTCACCTGAATAGCTACACAAGTGACCATTAAAGTAGACACACGAATACTTTCTGCCCCTCCTATGTTTATTTTTTTTATAAACAGTTTATTTGTCGTTCAATTTATATAAAGATATGTGTAGATGTGTTTTAGTATAATATCTATAATATACTATACTTTATTATCCTAATCGTGATACATTTTAAGTTATGAGGAAAAACACAGAGATATGAGCACTTTCTGTCATAACTGTAGGGCTATGAAATGGGCTATTTGTCCTTGCAAAGAATCGAACCCTCAAGTTTTTGTGGCAAGTCTAAAATTACTGATTAACTTGTTACAAATTCGTTTTACTACAAAATTACATTTAAGAAATGTTTACATCAATAATATTTAAACAGATAAGAAGCATGTTTCAAAGAAATAAAAATGCCATAGTATGTAACATTTCTGTAAATACTGTACCAGTTTTAAAAATAAATAACAAATTTGTGTAATATTGAATAATTAAAACGTATCTTGCACCAGCAAATCCCACCAAGCTTATATATAATATTGTTTTATGCTGTGTTTAAATGTTTTACTTTAAATGTAATGTTTCCCAAAAAGAGTTTTAGTGCAACATAATAATGATATATTATGCCTAGAAATTTCTAAGCTTAACGTGGTATCTCACATTTTTGGAAATGATGTATCAAAACACCAGAAAGGTGTTATTGATGAGTTAATTAGAAATGGGGCAGTTAATGATTCAGTTTTCTGTCGTAATTTGTTTTGGGGGTTTTCGCCGCAGATACCAAAGGAAATCAAAGAGTTTTATTTGAGAGTTAGTTTTATAGAGAAAAGTGACCTACACGACGTTATCGAAGAAAATAATTCACTACGGATACTGACTGTACTGGACTTTGCATTATTTCATCAAATAACAAAGTACCCCACCAACGATAAGAAACAATTACAATGGTATGCAAAATTTCAACGAACGAAAGGCTTGCTGAATGAATAAATCCATCCAGTAACTTATAGTTTTTAATTGCTGGTACGTAATTTCAAAAATATTACTTTAAAATGTTACTAAGTTTTAAATTATATCTTTATTTCAGTTTTATTTAATAATTTGCGACAAATATGCATCACCTTATCTCGTGAACGAGAACTGAGCTGTTGAGATAGTCGTTCCACCTCTGATTGTAAGGCTTACAATTTATTGCCATTTTCTTTTACTTTTTTTAAGTATAGCCTCCAGCCTGCTGTCAATGTTATTGATTTTAAAGGCATACTCCATAACATTCAGTTGTCTCATTCTTCCTTCAAGTGATCTGAAATTGACCTGTAGGGGAAAGCAACATGTTCTCTATCTTTGCTTCCCAGAAACAAAAAAAGACGTTTACCTTTAGAAATATAATAATGTCGTATGAGAAGCACAATTTATATATGAGCTGCTTTGTATAAACGTGTTTAATGTAAAATTTTTGACAGGTAACTAAGTTTAAGAATAAAATGTTTGTATAGCCTCTCACTGCTATTAAAATTGTATGATAATTTTAATAAGTTTTATTTACATCTATTAGAAAATCTCAGACAATTCAACAATGCTTTAATTAACCGTTCTCGCAATATCCCTTTTTTGGGGGTGACGATAGGACACTGTGTATGAGAATCATTCGAGATTTCGTTCAAATTTTTAAGAGGAATAGCATTATTAAAGAGCAACTTAACACTTTAAAAGTCATTAACAATAAATGATTTTTACAAATTTTAAACAGCTTTAATTTTATATTCATCCTTTTTTTTGTTTCTTTAACATTATTTGTCTTTTTTCTCCACAACTAATACTTACTTCATTAGTTGACAAAGTTTTACTTGCATTATTTTCTCATCTTCGTTCGATAGCTTACAATTTGTCTGAAGGGAGAGAATATCATGTGATTTACTGAGTGTTATAGTTATCTTCGTTGAAACGTATTGCTTACATAAAAATTTTGAAGTGAAACATAACATAATGAAATTCGATTTTTATTGAAACGGATAATCCGTTTTAAAGCACTATTAACACCAAATAGGCTATAATTCGGTATCATTTACGCTAAAAGGTAAAGCCATTTGGAAGTTTATATAGAAGTTAAACTATTTTGCTCTCTTTGATTCAATGTCTTCAGACTGATGTCACTTTTTGGACTACTTTTCTCATACTAACGCCTAAATCATTATTCATCTTATTGAAATCTGTAAACAAGTAACTTAAACCATTATTTCACAAAAGTATGCGTATATGTTTATCTGCTTGACTAACCTGGCACGTATCCTTTGGACCTCCCTGAGAGTAACATGCGGATGTCGCCTTTTGGATTTAATCCCCCTATTTCACTCCCTGTAATCCCAATATCTTTTTCTCATGTTAAACTGGTAAGTCAAGTAGTTATAAAATAACTGACCAGCATATATGTATGTATGTATGAAGGAAATTATTTAAAACAAATCAAAATTATTTAAAAAAAATTAAATTATGGTAATGCGACTGAACCTTTAGCCATTTGCTTAAATTTTGGAATTATTTTGTGTAATTATTATAAGCATTATGCTTTTTATTTCCTACTTTACCTAAAACGAATCTTACCATGGATCGTTTCTTCTTGACGATATTTTGGGATTGGATATTCCACACCCTCTTAGAAGATAACTAATTCCAAACACTTCGGTTTTCAGGCTTTTGGTCTGGCATGGCCGAGCGCGTTAAGGCGTGCACTCGTAATCCGAGGGTCGCGGGTTCGCGCCCGCGTCGCGCTAAACATGCTCGCCCTCCCAGCCGTGGGGGTGTATAATGTGACGGTCAATCCCACTATTCTTTTATATGTAAAAACGGCTGTTCTGGGCCCAGAAAACACTTCAAATAGAAGAGCGAACAACGTTTCGACCTTCTTCGGTCATCGTCAGGTTCACAAAGAAAGGGTTACTGGTCGGAAGCTGACCACATGATAACATGATAACACACAAACAATTTCAGGCTTTTAATCATTCTAAGTCTGTTTTGTACTCAGAGCATTTGTACTCTAAGCCAAAAGTTATTTTGTTTTTTCAGGATCTACTTATGAATGATCATTTTTCGTTACACTAAGAACACCTTTTCTTCACCTTTTGATGTTTTTCTTGTACAATTTTCGTCTGGTTCAGTTATATTTTATTTCATCTAATAAATATTCTTTTTATCATTGAGATGTGTTAATGTAATTTTCGCTTTAACATAGATTTTGATTGTTTTCGCAGGATTTCATATGTTTTTATATTTGTTACATAAGTTCGCGCCCCCCAGTGGCTCAGCGGTATGTCTGCGGACTTACATGCTAAAATCCGGGTTTCGATACCCGTGATGGGCAGAGCACAGATAGCCAATTGTGTAACTTTGTGTTTAATTCAAAAACAGCAAAACAACAACATAAGTTGGCGCATGTGTGCGTAATATGGCCTTTGTACGTGTACAAAACAATCACACTTGTAAATCTGGCGAACGAGAGTTTATCTGGAGCGAGAACGGCTGAAAGATTGTTAAGTTAAATAAAAGAGAAAACACGAAAATATACTAATAAATTAATTTTCTGGAGTAATAGTAGCAGAACAATGATAATTAACAATGTCTAAGTATTTTAAACATGTTATTTTTCTTTAGTGGACACTCAACATTTTGCTTCATAGTTTCCTCAAGGTCGTTCCATTTAAACACAAACTGTAATCGACCTTACAGATCTCCAGTTGACTTAAATAATAACTTATATTTGGCTACACAAATTAATTAATGTCTACATATTACTTAACCATCGACGATAGCTTATATCTTACCATTGGTGAATGGCTATACCTGATCTCCATAACATAAAACATAGCCATAACATTGATAAAAAATGAAGGGTTATGTTATTAAATCAGGCATCAAACTTAGCTTTTGCATTATCTAACCAAGAACGATGAAACCTGATATTTGTTTAGTGAGAGAGCACTATATAATATAATTTACAATAACAATCATCTACGTTTGAAATAAAACTCTTTAAGAATTACGAGTAAATAGTATTTTCAGAAAGAATTGAACTTTGAAAAGATTATTAAGAAATAGCCTGCTTCAGTTTTGAAAAAAATTAATAATCATTTGCGAATATATTTTATTTGGATATGGAGGTCATTAAGAAATGAGACGAAATGTATTTTTAATTGAAATACATCGGAAATGTTGAGATCCTAAGACAAACGGGAACACCATATTTTGTATTTTAATTAATTATTCTGTGTAACGTATTTCGAGAATTGCATTCCTTACATACGTTGTAAATATTTTATGGTAATATTCCTTAACATTCAAAAGAGTTCATTGAAAGTTTTCCCTTTTGCTTTTGCCCCGACGTGTCGTATCGATCATTACAGAACTCAAACATAATAAATGTTCATTGTAGTAAACGAAATGATCAAATTATCACAATTAGATCATTGTTTTTATTACTTGTATAAATGTTTTACATTTAGTGTAGCTGAATTACGAAAAAATCCTGTATTAAAACCAAAACTTATGAAGTTTAAATTCGTAAGCCTGATAATTACTCTGTTAAAAATTATCTGTTAAAATTGTGTTTGCAAAAGATTGAGATTATCAATTAGAACTCAAACTTATTTTTTCCATGTAAGTCAAAAGGGCTTCCAATTGTGGCTGACTTGTTTCTTTTGTCTGGTGTTTTCAATGTTAACTCTTAATCTCAACTGGGCCGAGCATGCCAATAGTTATCGTTCCAAATTATATATCTACAGGTCCTTTACAACATAGTACAAGATGTGATTAAATTAAAATCCACTATTGTCAGAATGATAGCAACTGAAGAGATGGCAGTGGTGCTGCAAAGTATCTAACACTCATTCCAGTTCATTAGGTTGGAATTAGAGATGGCAAGCGCAGATATTACTCGAGTAGCATTCGAAGATGTATTAAACGAAAATTGTCTCAACTATTGGTTGTAGAAACAAGTGCAGAGGATGACATTTTGAGTCTTTTGCCATTTGTCTTCAGGTCAGATCTGAGTTTCATCACAAACGCTCTTCCTAAATAACCTTTCAAAAGTGGCAGCAACTGAATCTGATATGTACACAAGTAGGCTCAAATTGATAAAAATAAAGTTTACTTCTCATTTTGAAGGGATTCTTTATTTGTTGTTAAGAACTATGCTAATCATCTTATGGCACCTCCCATTATTCGTTAGAATGTTAAAAGCTTGAAGTCGAACAACACTCATGTTTATTGAATTAAACTCAGAAAAGATAAGTGAACTACAGTTTAATTTTCTGCAGTAGATTTCGCAAACTCTAAAACCACTTAGACATCTCGTGGCCAATACCTACACCAACTTTTGATGCGTTTCCCAAATACATCTTGTCGAGAGGTATAACGAAGCATATCACATGACTTTATGCTTATAGTGTTAAATAAAATGGTGCTGGTGGAAAGTTATTTATATTGGAGATACTATATACAAAAACAGGCATCAGGCTCAGTCAGTGCTCCCGCAGACAAACTACTCTGTGAGAAAAATATTAGAATATTATTTGATAAAAATTGTTCACTTTTTCACACCATTAACTAAATATGACAAATTCTCTAAGCAGCCAGTTTTATTGTCAGTGTATACGTGTAAGCCATTACAGAAAGCTTGAAAAGGACTGATGAGCCATTTTTAAAATGCTATTTACGTTATTAACGAAATAAATTTCTGGTTCATATATGTCACGGGATGTCAGGAAAATGTTTTGATATTTGTATCATAACTTAACTTTTGAACTTTAGTAACAGTACTATTCGTCGTGGCGATCCATCGAGGTCGAGGATGATGGTCCTCCAAGTTCATACATGGGTCCAGAAATGGCTAATGAAGTTAATCTTTGCTGCACAGGTTTTTCTGTCAGTAAGAACAGGTCAGTTTAGAGGAAAGCAGAGGTTTCAGTTGTAGCTGACGTTGTTTCCTCTTCTTTCGTTTCTCTTCAAAATGTTGTATTCTTGATGACTCAAAAAATTCTACTCCCTGATAAATAATGAATCTCCAGGTGGTGCGGTCGTGAGCGAGAATTTCCCAATTGTTAATATCATTGTTGCAGTACTTTAAAGTTGACCGGAAAAGTTGTTACATCTTTTACCCAAAAATTCCGAAAACATTAATATGCGAATTGCTTTTATACTTTACCAGCCAGAATCGTCTATTTGTCAAAGTCCACCGAGGATAGTTCAGAACTCTCTCTGACAAAATAAATTATTTTTCTTACCTTTTTTTTCTTCTACTGTTAATTTTCGTCTAATGTATTATCTATTAGCTTTTCCATTTACTTTCGCTAAGATCTTTCTTGTAACTTTGCTTTTTGCGTATCCAGTTTCCTGCTCATACGACACAACTTATATATTCATTACTAAATGGTCTCTTTACTATATTCTCAACATTAATGAGTTACAAATACAACTTCCAGTATTCAACTACTTTTAACTCTCTTATAATAAAAAAAAAACTTCACAACTGAACAGTCATAAAATATTAATTCACAAAATAAAAAAATAATGCTAACTAAACTAAATAGTCTTTTATATCATGAAATAAGCTCCTCTTGAAGATAAATATTTACAATATTGTTTTACTATATATAAAGACTGTTTTTAGCTACCCCACAAAGTCTTCCCAGATAGTCTGCTCTCACATTTGCACTCTCTTTCATATTTTCGATATGAAACGTATAGTTCTGAGGTTCAACACTCATCTCACAATGCTCGCACTGTCGATCTTGCACTTCCAAATGTATTCAAGCGGTTGTGATGAACTTATTCCCATACAGGTCATTCTTATATTGCTTTCTTGTATTGAATTTAACAAGTAGTATTTTGTTCTCTTTCTTCTTGCAGCAGCATCCATAGAGCCATTAACTCTTTTCTTGTTTCTCACCAGCACTGTCTTTGTACATAGCGCCAATTGCTTTATGTTGAGATTTCTGCTGTTAAAACAAATATAACATCTCTTGTTCTTTTTGTCTATAAATCTCCTGTCACTTTAGTAAACTCCTATGTCTTGTTAGCCGTTACTGATTTCAAATTCAACCGTACATTTTTGGACATGCCAGTTAAGCTACTTCCATGGAATTACATATACTTTTCTGCCAACTTGATCATCTCCTCTACATCTTTTGGTGTTCTTTCCTTTAAGAACAGTGGCATGTCAGTTGAACACGTGATCATGAAATATTTTTTTTACTGATAGTTCCACCAGTCTCTCGAACCTATTTTCACACATAACCATGCCACTCCATCTGGTGAAATATTGCTGCAGACGTGTCGCAATCTGAAATACAGTATCCCCAATGTCAGGTTTGAATTTTTTGTAACTTCCAACGAAAATAATTTTCCGTAAGTTCATATCGTTCAATAAAGCCATTTATAATTTTACCTAATTCCTGGCATCTTCTGATGTAATGCCTGCACATACTTGTAGGGCCATTCCTGTAAGAACTTGGCTGAGACAGACTGCTCAGTCGCTTTTGTTTCAGTTTTGACTTTGGGTAAAATTTTCATATTTGTTAAGGAAAGCATTCATGTCAAGTTGGTTGGCCCTGATTTTATTGTCTTTCTTCTTTCAGTTGGGTGAGTTTTGTTATCTCAGTTTGTGATATCATTATTTCAATTTCTAGTCTCTTTTCCCTTTTTTTTCATGTTTTTCAGTTCATTTCTTATGTTGCAGATCTTCTCTCTCTAGTTGTTATTGTTTAACAACTTTTAGTAGTTACAGATTTACCGCTATATGTTTATTATAATACCGACGCTTGTTTCTGAAATCTTTTCTTTTTGGTGTGTAACATATGTTTTTGACTAAGTATTGGACAAGTCCTGCCTGTTGTTAAAACCCGCAGAGAATTTTTGAGTAAAGATTAACAGTGTACTATATTTGTATATGTAAATAATATCAGCGAGTGACAGCATCACGCGCTAGAACATTATTGAACATATTATAGAATTGCATGACTTTTATAAAAGTCATAAGATAAGGAAAGAGAATATTTTTGAACAACTACAATTAACACGCTTTACGCTAAGGAAGTTTTAACTGTGATTAACGTCTACTAATTGGAAAACTATAGAACATGGATTAGGAACGTTTATTGATTTCGAATATCACCAATCGTTCAACTTCAGTAAATAACTTCGGACGTTATTGTTTCGATGAGGAAATTAAATATCTCCCTCGCCAGAAGAAATGTTTATATTAAAATATATTTATGTTAAAAAAGGAAATTGTGTACATTAATCTTGTTGAAAATTGCATAAATTTAATGCATATTAACATTTAAATAAGCTAAGCTTCAAATTTCTGGTTGCTTGAAATAGTAATATGTTAACATACGTTATATAATAAATCGAAGATTCGTCTGAAATAAATAATAATACGTAACATACTTCACTGTCTTTTAAACCAAGATGAGATCCTTTTTCCATCCATTTATCAAAATTACCTGACATGGTTGTATAACGCAGGGATTCCCAAACATTTTAGAGCTGTGGAGCTTCACATCAGAAAAAAATAACATTCAAGAGCCTTAACAAAAAATAAAAACAGAAACAGTCGGTCACTAACACCAGGTAAAGCTTACATCTACCTTGTATAATATATATTTATTAAAAATATCAACATTTAATGAAAAAATTTACTTCCAGTAGTTACTTGTTAAAAATGTTCTGCTTGCAAAATTTATATCAGCAAAAGTACAATGTACTGTTTATTTATTTGTGATTCGAATGGGCTTTCTTTTGTTTACAAAGTAGTTCAATATTTCGAATTATGACTGTTACCTGTAAAGGCAAACCATATTCAGTATTTAGCCTGATTTTAAATTTGGTCTATGCACTGTATACAGTGAAAATGCTTGCTCACAAAGACATGGCCATTTGAATCCAAAATTCTGTAATTTCTTCCCACTGAAATTTTGTTTTTAGAGTGTAATCAATTGAAATTTCTATAAGTTGTTTTTATCTTTCAAAGGCAAATCGTTGATATTTTCAGTGTCAACAAAGGGATTTTAAATCCAGAGTAATTTTTCTGAATAAGGAGGGAAGTACTCCCCAATAGTTGTACATAAATCAGATATGTGCTGCAAGACTAAAACTTCTGCATCTTCACTTGAGGAAATTTCATTCATAAGCAAAAAATCACTAAGATTTCGAAGCAGTCAAGTTCTTCCATAAGTATACATTCACCCCAAAGTTTCAGCTTTCGTTTAAGCGATTCTATTTTACTCTGAGCTTTGAAGTACATTATCCTGGTACCTTGCATTGTAGCATTCACTTCATTTAGATAGGCAAATACATCCAAAAGGTAAGCCACTTTCTATATACAGCATTTGCCCCTTAATTTGTACGCAAGTTAAAAATGGTATTCAGATGAAAAAAAACCTATTTCTTCACGCAGTTCGTAAAACCGAGCAAGCACTTTTCCCCAAGAAAGTCATTGGACTTCAGTATGAAGCAGCAAATTTTCACACAAATTTCACAAATCCTTACAGAGTAAATTGAAGACCCTTGCATTTAGTGGCTTGATTTTATAAAATTAAATTTTTTATGACATCATTCAATACCTTTTGTAAGTTTTCTGGCATTCGTTTCATTGCAAGTGCGTGATGATGAAGACAACAGTGGATACTCTCGATGTCCGGATTTTTCTTTTTTATGCGTGCAACTGCGTCTGAAATTTTTCCAGTGATAGTTGCACCCCCATCAGCTCAAAGACTTAAGCAAACCTGCAATTGGATCTCGTATTCTTCCACAACTAAATTGATGAGTTTAAATACTTCTTCGCCTGTTGTTTGAATAGATAAAGGTTTGCCGTTAGTATGTCTTCTTCGAAACTAGCTTCGTGAATAAAGCAAAAAAACACAAGCAACATTGCACAACCTACGTCATCTGTTGATTCATCCATTTGAGGCGAAAATGTTGGACTCGCTTTTACTTGCCTTATTAACTCCGTTAAGCAATTTGCTAACGTATTCTTGATTCTTCTAGAAACCGAGTTGTTATAAAGGGACACATAGTTAATTTTTTAAGAAATTTCTCATCAATCGTGCACTCTACCAAATCTTTTTTGCATGGTTTTATCAAATCTTCAGCAATTATATGAGCTTCACTTACTTTTGCAATACGGTAGCTTACATGATATGAAGCAACAAGAGCACCTTTTATGTCCTGATAGAAAAACGAATAAAATGTAGCTTTCCTTTCATTTAATTATAAACATTTTTTTTTGAAATACCGATAAGTTGAATTTTTTAAATTGTGAATGTTTGGTTTCTAAATGCCGTTTTAACTTTGCTGAATGCAAACTACTGTTACTCAACACAGTTTTACATTCAACACACAACCCACTAGGTCCATCTTCATTACCTTTCCTTGTAAAACCATATTCAATGAAACTTTCATCATATGTTCTTTTTTTATTGTTTCGGTACTTTTTGCATCATCTTGTGTTGAAGTGCTTGCACACGATAACGCCGATAAATTCGTGTAAGCCTAGGCGGAGTTTCACTCGTATAAGATTTACTACTGATATTTAGCCACTTATCCATTATAAGGGCGGCAACTAATAATTAATTTGTCTAAAAAAGGTATTCTTATATCTCTGGCATTTCAAAAGTATTTCCACAGACCTAATATAGCTTCTTAATGAAAATTCGTTCAAGCACTTGAGTTTTATCATCATACAATGACATGCTGACCTAAGATCAATGTTGCTTTGAAGAAGTCAAAAATAAAGATTTGTGGATAAAAGGCTAGGCCGCTAGAATAATAGATTTTTCTAAAGGAAATGGGTAGCTTATAATTTTTACAATTATTTTGTTTTTTAACAAAAATTTTAAAGCTAAATAACAAAATATTGAGCCAGCTCTTGACGTGCATCTAAATCTCGAACAAAATAAAACATGATGTCATGCGGGCGTATGATATTATAGAGTTCATTGGTACCGAGTTTGCCTTATTAAACTGCAACGAATCTAACTTAAGCTAACAATTACCAAATATAATTGTCATAAATATAATTATACTTCATACAAATATACTTCGAAATTGAAACAACTAATACTGCATCTAACTCCATCACAATGTTTCACATTTGGACAAGTTTCAGCTATGACGTCAAGTTTCATTTCATTCGAAATTTAGTCGCTAATCCAGATCTGACTTTTAAAAGACAGTTCACATCACTACCCAGGGTTGACCGATGTTTGATACAAAAAATATTGGGCTATCTTTGATCTCCAATGACGCATGCGACCTTGCGATGGTGCTGTATCTACTAGCAAACAGTGGTGCTACTGTCGAAGTTAATTGTGATTGTATTAGCACTTTCACCACAAGAACTTTCCCTAAGCTAAACATAATCGTCTCGCGTTAGGAAGAATAAAATATTAAAAGGCCCAGTACGCGATAAACGTGTTATACTAAATATATAATTTACTTTTTTGTACAGCGTATTCGGATTCAATTTTATAGTTTTAGGAAAAAATAGTAACATTGTGAAATATCATTGCGGAGCCCCAGATAACATTGGCAAAGCCCAAAGGGCTCCGAGGAGCATAGTTTGAAAAACCATGGACTACAGCGTAATCGTAATATCTATATTGTTTTCCCCGCTACTTCGGTTTGTGGATGTATAGGCCCATATATTTCCGCTGTCGTTCTCGTTTTCTTCTAGCGACGTTTGGCACTGTATAATCCTTATTATGCATGACTCGCCAATTGTCGGAATTTAAAACGCAAGTTCTTTTGTCAAAATAAAAAAGGCTTTTACTTATACTTCTTAATAGTATAGATATATGGTGTGTTGTTGTTTGGCTTAGGACTGTTCTACAGTAAATGTTTTTGACTTGTCGATAAATTCAACGATAAATGAATAACATGCATTCGTTTTCAAAATAATATATATTCGGATTAAGATAAATTAGCTGCCTTCCCTGGAAATCGCCCCCCAGTGGCTCAGCGGTATGTCTGCGGACTTACACGCTAAAATCCGGGTTTCGATACCCGTGGTGGGCAGAGCACAGATAGCCCATTGTGTAGCTTTGTGCTTAATTCAAAACAACAACAACCCTCGAAATTATAAAAAAAAAAACGTCTGCTGTTTTTCACTCATCTCATATAATTTATATATTTATTTCCAAATGGCTCACTAATGTGGAGAATATATTGATACCTTTATACCATGATATTGTGTGGCACAGTTGTACCAGTTTAAACGATATTCACAAAAAAAACATAAAAAACGAAGAATAAAACCTACTAAGAATACCCTAGTAGAACAGCGATATGTTTTCGGACTTACAACGTTAGAAACAACATTTCAATACCTGTGGTGGTCATAACACAGATAGCTATTGTGTAATTGTGCTCATTTATGTACAAACAAACCTTACTAAGAAAAAAGTAGCTTAAAGGTATTAATTGCTAGTAGCAGAACATGAAATAAACTGAAACTAAATTATTGCAAAGTAAAGTATATGTAAAACTGCAATGATGACAAACAAGATACAGGCCCGGCATGGCCTAGCGCGTTAAGGCGTGCGCTTCGTAATCTGAGGGTAGAGGTTTTCCGCCCGAGTGGAGCCAAACATGCTCGCCCTCCCAGCGTTATAATGTGATGGTCAATCCCACTATTCGTTGGTAAAAGAATAGCTCAAGAGTTGGCGGTGGGTGGTGATGACTAGCTGCCTTCCCTTTTGTTATGTATATGTGTAAATATTTTGTAAACGACAACATGTCGTATTGTGTTTGAATTTTCATTTGTATTATTCATTTTTCCATATCGATATTATTGTTTAGAAGTTTAAACTAAAATATGTTATTTATTTAGGGTAACATTTTTAGAACTTTCTCGAATTGAGTAGACCAATCACATGTTTGTAAATGAGTGCTGGTGACTTCCTGTCTAGAAGTGTAGTCTCGTGCAAAAACATACATGCGCAGATTACTCTGTCGAATTTCCGGTGAATGTTCGAGAAAAAGATTTCTAATAATATATATAAACAGACGGAGATAAGAGGCGCGGAGTCAGTCATTAGTTTTATTCGAAGAACAAGTGAGGGATACAGTCATCAGTTTTTATTTTTAAAAAAAAAGAGAGAGTTAGTTATTTGAGAAAGATTAAGTGTTTGCTGTGAATATTCAACTTGGTTTTGTGATTTGAAGTTAGATCTACGGAAGCTGTGATTTTATTCCGTCAATCTCTACGATACATCTGAATTACTGCTTGTGCTGAGAGACGGCGAATTTATTGAACTGTGAACTATTTCGGAATTACTTCGTGGGACCAAATTCACACCCTGGACAGGAATTTGAGACTTTAATTTTAGATCATTACATTAGATACAGGCCAGTACCGATTTGTGTTGTGATTAATTTTAAAGTTTAAAACTAATATTTTGTTTTATAATTAACTTCGAATATTGTAACTTAATATCTGTCACTGTTATCATATAATTTATATTATATCTGTTATATTTGTTAGTAGTTTAGTGTAATAAATTATACAAGCTGTTATCTGTGTTTTTCTGTTGCGTTTAATCCACGAAGAATATAAAACATTTAAAAAATCCGTAACAGAAAATTGGGGGCTCGTCCGGGATATCGAACAAACTTTAATTTTATTATAAAATAAGATTTATATTCTATACAGATAGACAGCTTGTATATTCAAAATGGCATTCGAACTTGAAGATTTTATAAACGAATTTAATAAGAATCCCTCTTTTGAATTAATCAGTGAATTAAAAAAATCTGAATTACTTGATGTTGGTAAACATTTTAATTTAGAAGTGAAGCAATCAATGAAGAAAGCAGATATTAAACAAATTATTGTTGAACATTTGGTCAGCCAAAAGGTATTACCTCAAACAGTTGCACAACAATTGCCTGTCGCTCATTTTGATCCAGATTTCGAATTAAAAAAAATGGAAATGGAAATGAAATTTCGTTTAGAAATTGAAAGCAAACGACTTGAAGCAGAACAAGAAAATAAGCGTATTGAGGCAGAACAAGAAAATAAGCGTATTGAGGCAGAACAAGAAAATAAACGTATTGAGGCAGAACAAGAAAACAAACGCCTTGATGCCGAAATACAAATGGAACGCATTAAAGCTGATAAAGAAATCAATATGAGAAAGGCACAGACAGAAGAAAAGGTTGTCCAAATGCGGTTGGATAATTTTGATGCTTCCAAACAAATTCGTTTAGTACCTCCATTCAATGAAAAAGCTGTAGACAAATATTTTCAGCAATTTGAAAAATTGGCCCTTAGGCTAAAATGGCCTACCGAATATTGGACAGTATTACTTCAGAGTGTTCTCAAGGGTAAAGCCCAGGAAGTATTTTCCAAACTCACAGCCGAGCAAAGTTATGATTACGAGCACGTCAAAAAATGCATTTTGAATGCTTATGAATTGGTACCTGAGGCATATAGACAAAAATTTCGTGGTTACAAAAAGTTTGACAGCCAAACTTATGTCGAATTTGCTCGTGAAAAAGAAACTCTATTCGACAGGTGGTGTGATTCCAAAGAAATTACAGATGATTATACAAAACTCAGAGAACTAATGTTAGTCGAAGAATTTAAAAGATGTATTCCCGTAGAGCTAAAAACTTATATTGATGAACAAAAAGCTTCCAAAATTCATGATGCTGCTGTCTTGGCAGATGAGTATGCTTTGACTCACAAAGATTTCTCATACAAAAGCAAAACATCTCACACAACAAAAAAACCCAATGACTCATTCAAATATTATGCAAATGTCGACAGAGACAAAAAAGAGCAAACTTCTAATTCTCAAACGAAGACTCCATCTTATTCTCAAAGCTCGTCATCTACCCAAAACGTGTCATTCTCATCCAAAACATGTTCTTATTGTAGGAAACCTGGCCATCTGATTTCTGAGTGCTATAAGCTCAAAAACAAGCCATCACCCAATAGTTTCATTTCGCCCTTGTTTGATACATCATTGGTTCCCAATGATTTTGCCCCTTTCCAGTCCACTGTGGATTCTAAGCCTAATATTATTGATGTACCTGGAGATATTGTTGAGGACAAATTTAAGCCTTTCATGACTGAAGGTTTTGTTTCTTTTGTTGGCGATTCACGTCTACAACCAATTAAAATCCTGCGGGATACTGGAGCTTTTCAGAGTTTGATTTTGGAAAGTGTACTTCCGTTTTCTGAAAAGTCATCCGTTGGGGCCAATGTGCTCATTTCTGGTGTAGAAGGTGGCGTCGTTTCTATTCCTCTTCATAGATTAGATTTACATTCGGACTTAGTTTCAGGCCCAGTGACTGTGGGTATTAAAGCTTCATTGCCTGTAGAAGGTGTGTCTATGCTTTTGGGGAATGATTTGACTGGTAGTAAGGTGGTACCAGAGGTTCGTGTTGTTGAAGCACCTGTTATTAGCCCCAGTACAGAGCAGCTCGTTGAAGAGTTTCCTGATGTTTTTCCCGCCTGTGCTGTTACTCGTTCTCAGACACGTTCTCAGGAATCCAAAGAGGATTTCTCTTTATCTGATACGTTCATGTCTCACATCGATGAGATTTCTGATTCAACTTTAAATTCTACTGATGACTCTAAGACATTTTTCGACTCTCTTCATCGAAACAAACTTATTGAGGAACAGGACAATGATCCTGAAACTCGTTCTCTTCTACAACTGGCTGTTAATGAAAATGAAATAGGAACTGTCCCTATTTGTTACTACCAGAAGTCAGGTGTGCTAATGAGAAAATACAGACCTCCTGACGTTGCTGCTGATGAGGAGTGGAATGTTATTCATCAAATCGTCATTCCAAAATACTATCGGAATGATAGTCTTGCTCATGACCATGTATTGTCGGGATACTTAGGTGCAAGAAAGACCTTAGATCGTATCCGACGACATTTCTATTGGCCAAAGATGCGCCAAGATGTTGTTAGCTTTTGTAAGGCATGTAATTCTTGCCAAATCACTGGAAAACCAAATCAAGGGATTCCCAAAGCACCACTGCAGCCTATTCCTGCCTTTGAAGAACCATTCTCAAGGGTCATTATCGACTGTGTTGGCCCAATGCCAAAAAGCAAAGTAGGAAATGAATACCTCTCGACGATCATGTGTGCTTCTACACGTTTTCCTGAGGCAATCCCTTTGAGAAAAATCACTTCTCCCAACATCGTCAAGGCTCTTGTCAAATCCTTTACCATGTTCGGAATTCCAAAAGTTGTGCAATCAGATCAAGACACAAATTTTATGTCCAAGCTATTTGAACAAGCCATACATGAATTAAGGGTCCATCAAATTTCATCCAGTGCCTACCATCCTGAGTCACAAGGTGTTCTTGATCGTTTCCACCAAATTACTGCCACAAACACTCAAAGAACTGGGTTGAGGGTGTTCCCTTGTTACTGCTTGAAGTTCGCGAGGTTATTTCAGAATCTACTGGATTTAACCCTTTTAAGTTGGTTTAAAAAGACAAATAAGCAAAAAAAAAAAGTTTTCACAAGTTCAAACTTTTTTTCTTACTTTTAAGGGGGAGAGTGTTATGTATATGTGTAAATATTTTGTAAACGACAACATGTATTGTCGTATTTAACCCTTTTAAGTTGGTTTAAAAAGACAAATAAGCAAAAAAAGAAAGTTTTCACAAGTTCAAACTTTTTTTTTTTACTTTTAAGGGGGAGAGTGTTATGTATATGTGTAAATATTTTGTAAACGACAACATGTCGTATTGTGTTTGAATTTTCATTTGTATTATTCATTTTTCCATATCGATATTATTGTTTAGAAGTTTAAACTAAAATATGTTATTTATTTAGGGTAACATTTTTAGAACTTTCTCGAATTGAGTAGACCAATCACATGTTTGTAAATGAGTGCTGGTGACTTCCTGTCTAGAAGTGTAGTCTCGTGCAAAAACATACATGCGCAGATTACTCTGTCGAATTTCCGGTGAATGTTCGAGAAAAAGATTTCTAATAATATATATAAACAGACGGAGATAAGAGGCGCGGAGTCAGTCATTAGTTTTATTCGAAGAACAAGTGAGGGATACAGTCATCAGTTTTTATTTTTAAAAAAAAAGAGAGAGTTAGTTATTTGAGAAAGATTAAGTGTTTGCTGTGAATATTCAACTTGGTTTTGTGATTTGAAGTTAGATCTACGGAAGCTGTGATTTTATTCCGTCAATCTCTACGATACATCTGAATTACTGCTTGTGCTGAGAGACGGCGAATTTATTGAACTGTGAACTATTTCGGAATTACTTCGTGGGACCAAATTCACACCCTGGACAGGAATTTGAGACTTTAATTTTAGATCATTACATTAGATACAGGCCAGTACCGATTTGTGTTGTGATTAATTTTAAAGTTTAAAACTAATATTTTGTTTTATAATTAACTTCGAATATTGTAACTTAATATCTGTCACTGTTATCATATAATTTATATTATATCTGTTATATTTGTTAGTAGTTTAGTGTAATAAATTATACAAGCTGTTATCTGTGTTTTTCTGTTGCGTTTAATCCACGAAGAATATAAAACATTTAAAAAATCCGTAACACTTTAGTCTTACACTGCTAAATTAGGGACAGCTAGCACAGATAGCCTTCGAGTAGCTTTGTGCGAAATTCCAAAACAAACAAACAAATTCTTTAACACATATAAACAGTTTTTACTACAATTTACAAGATATAATATTAAAATAATATTGTTTTACAAATACATTTTAATCCATTTGTGACCCGTGGTACAGTGACATGTCTGTAAACTTGTACTGCTAAAAACCGGGTTTTTATACCCGTGGTGAACAAAACCAAGATAGTCTTTTGTATAAGTTTGTGCAGAATAACAAACAAACTGTTTTACATTATATATATAATAATTATAAAAGAAACGTAATTAAAATCGATACAAACATAAACAATGAGATGGAAATTACTTTCGTGCTATCCATAAACATTGATGATGATATCAACATAAACAATAGTTTGAAATATACAAAGAAGTAATGGACAACTATTGTTAAGTGTAAAGAAAGCTGTTTAGATGAGATTTTATGTAAAGAAACAAGCGACATAACTGTTTGTTTTTGAATTTCGCACAAAGCTACTCGAGGGCTATCATGGCGTCACTAAACTTACTTTATATGTATATACCATTCATTCGAAATATATCTCAGAACGGCTGGTATGAGTATTATCACTTTTACTGATAAGGAGAGAACAACGTTTTGACCTTCCTAGGTCATCTTCAGGTCAAGAAAAAGGATACCACCCCTTCGATTACACAACAATTTCCAGTTTTCTCCTGAAAAAGAAAGGTCCACCTTTCGCAAGTGCTTGAGATATAAGGTTTTTGTTGATACATATATATATAATTAAAACACATACAAGTTTCGACCATGCTTTCACTTTACTTTATTATAAACATATGCATAATCATACCGTTTTTAATATTTCGAAATAACCTTGTTCGCTCTCCAAAGTTACCACTAGATGCCACTTTAAGGTGGCAGGCGCACCTGCAGACGCAATTACGTTAATATTCTACACATGAGATTCGTTCTATATATATCATATAGTGAAAGGTCCAAATTTAATGTAACAACTTACACACTAAATAAAAGACAGTTTTACCACAGATCACTGATAACAAAAACTATCAGCATGTTTATTGTGCCTATTTATAAACTTCACAAATTAAGACATGAGTTGGAGAAATAAAGTAATAAACAGGATACAAAATGTAAGGTATAAATTTGTTTGTTTGTTTTTTGAATTTCGCACAAAGCTACTCAAGGACTATCTGTGCTAGCCGTCCTTAATTTAGCAGTGTAAGACTAGAGGGAAGTCAGCTAGTCATTACCACCCACCGCCAAATCTTGGGCTACTGTTTCACCAACGAATAGTGGGATTGACCGTCACATTATAACGCCTCCTCGGCTGAAAGTGCGAGCATGTTTGGTGCGACGGGAATTCAAACCCGCGCCCCTCAGAGTCGCACGCTTTAACCCACCTGGCCATGCCGGGCCTAACGATATAATTGAAAATAATTTAATGATTTGCAAGAGCTGTAGATCAAACTTCTAGGTAGTAAAACTGTTGCAAACATTAATTTTATTTTAGAAAAATTAGGATATATTTGAAGCAGTAATAGATATTAATAAATAAATAAGATTTTATGTGTTTTTATTTTCTCTTATTATAATAAAAATGTCTACAACTTGCAGATAGATGCCAATTGAAACTTTATTAATATACACCCTTGGTTATTTTACAATATTTTCAGCATGGCGGCTGGTGTAGGCTCGCTGGACCCGCTGATTTCCTTCAATAGTCATTTTTTCACACAGAGGGACGTCATTAGCAATTTTTTTGCGGCACGGTCGATCTATATTTGGGATATATGACGAAAATTTAAGGAATATTATGCCATTCGAAATTGCGATAGAAGGGCAAGGAGGCCAGTCAAAAATCAACTTGTTACCAACACAATGAAGAAAACACGGTATCAATGGGGTCTGAAATAGAAGAACTGGACACAAGAACAATGGAGGAAGGTGTTATTCAGTGACGAGACTCATTTATTCGTACAGGGTGAAAGAAGTCTGCATCTTTGCAAATCTTCAGGTGAGAAACTTCGAAAATCTCACATCAATCAGTTCGTAAGACATTCGTTGAAGAAGATGTTTTGGGGCTTTTTCAGCTACTATGGCGTCGGAGGCTTACATATCGTAGAAGGTATGATGCGAGGACCACAGTGCATCGTAGTTTTGCAGAGAAGAGTCATTCCAGAATTGAAAAAGAGATTTCCAGATGTATCTGGCATTTTTCAGCAAAATCTGGCTCCGTGCCACACATCGAAACTTGTGAAGAATTTTATAACTACAACGCGAATATAGGTGCTGGACTGGCCTGGAAACACTCCAGACTTAAATCCTATTGAAAAGTTTTGGCGATTTGTAAAAAAAAGACTTCGGGGAAAAGACTGCACTACGAAAGATAAGCTAATTGAGCCCATAATTGAGGTGTGGTACAGCGATCCAAAAATTAGTAAAGATTGCAGTCAACTCGTGGACACGATAACAAAGCGGATTAACGATCTTAAGAAAAATAAAGGCGGTCATATCATGTATTAATTTGTGAGTAAGTTTTGAATACTCAGAAATAAAACGCAAAAAATCGTAATATCTTGTCTTGTTTCAAGGAATTTGCACAAGGGTGTACATTAAAAATACGTAGTCAGCTCAATTATTTGAATCAGATCGTACATGCCGTGAAATTTCCTCACAAAAATAAACATTTATGTTCTTAATGACTACTTTTCTCAGATTGATCGTTCAGCACAAATGAAGACTGACTAGTCAATGTTAATGTGGGTTTTTCTTTAACAGAGATACATCAGGCTATTTGCTGTGTCAACCAAGGGAATCGAACCCTTGATTTTAGCATTATAAATACTCTAAAATACTTATCACTGTCCCAGGGGATTCGATGTTAATATCGATATGAACTTTTAGAAATTGGATAATTTTAATGTAATGTATTCTTGAAAATAAGCATTTTGATAAAAAAAAACTCTTTCTTTCTCTTTCTTTTTGTGATTAACTGTTCAATAGAGAAAGAACACTGACAGAATTTTATGTCAAACATATAGATGCCTGATTTGATTCTATTCTACAGTATTTTAATAAGTTGTAGAAGCATGGTTACAGTTAATTATATTTGACATGAAACATTAGTATTAAGATTAATATATTTTTAAAGGTTTTCAAAACGAAAGTTATTGCATAGTAGTATTTCAACATAAACAGTCCGCCATCTCTATCACTGATGACGCTTTTGTGCCAAATACATGTTATCATCCTGGCTGTGACAAAATAGATATAGTAATGATTCGGAAACTATTTATTAAGGCCATTCGTTACATCAACAACTGTAATGGTTTGAATATCTCTCCTATGCTGGTGAAGCGTGATCATTTGTAATTGTACTATCATAGACATTATAATTATATTTTGAATACCACATTCTTTTTTCAGGTGATTCCATCAAGCGCTAAAACTTTATAGTAATACACAAATAAAATTAGATCGTTATTTAAGGGTAAAAATGTTTACTATATCAGCATCACAAAATGGATAAACATTACTGAAGAAGCTGAAAATCTATTGATTGTATTTTCAGTTTTAAAATATAAATTGTTGTAAAATAAGTATTTTAATGTGTACTTAGATATCACGTGTGTTTAATTTCTATCTTTGTGTAATTATTAATGTATTTCTTTATCACGAAAAATATTTGTTGGAGTTAATCTACAAAAATCCACCGTCAAGTAATCTGTATTCATAATTTGTATTGTAAGCATTTTTAATTGTTTGATAATGTTTTCAATTATTCAAAAGTCATATCAAGTTCTAAAAAATTTTATCCCCTAATAAGTTAAAATTACACATCTTCATAAGACACGGGAAAACCTGAAGTTTTGATATGCCATCAAAATCATCACGCTCTATACGTCATTTGTTAGCCTTGACACATCAACTGAAAAATCCCTGTGATACATAAACAGATATCAGGTTTCATCACTCTTGGTTAAATGCTGTAAACGTTAAAGGCAGATATCAGTTTGGCGCCTGCTTTAATAACATCGTCGTTACTTTTTATATCAAAGTTCATGGAATTCCTGCCAGTGTTGCTGCTATGTTTTATGTTATGGAGGCCAAGCTTAGGAAATCAACAATGGTAAGATATGAACCACCGTAGACGGTTAAGTAATATTTAAACATTATTTCATTTTTGTAGTATTTTTCGGTGTGTAACAGACATTTTGTTACTGGCAAAAACCATTTTCTAACACCAAATTTGCTATTTTTCTGTACTACTCACCCGACATTTCGCTTCTCAGCTTCTTCTAGAGTATTCCACGAAAACACAAACCACAATTGACAGAACAAACTTTCAGTTTGTTTAAATAATAAATTTTATTCGACTCACGTTTATTATTTAAGCCGGTTTTTGAAGGTTTGTACTGTCAGTTACGTTCTTTGTTGAAAGAGGAACGATCTTGAAGAAGCTGTGAAGAGAAGCGTTGAGTGTCTGTTAACGAAATATGCCAGTATTCAAATACTAGACATTGCTAATTATCACAACGACTGCAGAATTAATTTATCAGTTTGTCTCCATGTTTGTCCTTTTTATTTAATTGAAGCATCTGTAGTTACTCCTTCTAGGAATAAACTGTCGTCCTCTAAATTTACAAGTGTTAGTGTTGGGTATCTGAATTACGAAGGGAATATTACGCGTACATGGACCAGTTTATTTAAGTAATATAAACACATGAACTTCTGCTAGCACAAACGAAATTTATGTTAGAGCTAAAAATTATATCAGTTAACAAAAGTTTAACACATATCGCCTAAATTATATAGTCTTGTGTTTCAATTCTTTCGATCCGAGTTTAATTTATTTCTTTTCAGCAACTCCTGAAGTACGAATGAAATATAATCTCCAATGCAGAGTTTTTATTGATTGAACTTTTGATAAAGGGATGTTATAAAATAGTGAAGTTTCAAACATCACCTATATTCATTTTGAGTTTACATACTCATAAAGTATATTTTATTACAATTTACAATTTTTACGGTAAGATTAGTTTTTAGAACAGGCACGACGCTTCGTTTTCTTATGTACTTAATAATAATCGCACCAGTAGTCGAAAAATCGTATTTTTTTCTAAAAACTTATCTTATTTTCTGTAAAAGCTATAAATTGTATTAAAATGAATTGCTTCGTTTGTCGCTATTTTACACATTTTCTTTTTCCTTTGATAATGGTATTAAGTGTCATTTACTTTTCCGAAAAGTGTTAGCTAAACGTAGAGTCCAAAACCACCGTTAGATTTAGCCCTATTCTTTGATAGCTTGTTTAGGCAGATTAGTAGTGATGAGCATACAAAAATGAGATGAAACTGCCTGTTGTAGTAAAATCGTACGTTATAGAGTATCAGGTTTCGGCAGTCTTCCTGAAATAGAAGATATTGGAAACGCCGTCCTCTATGCTTTTTTCTTTTCAACAGGCAGTTTTTCCCCATTCTAGTTTACTCATTAATTTTAGGTTCGCGTATTGAGATAGTAGATATAATATAATAGTTATAAGATAAGGAAATTTTAAAATTGTAGTGCCAAGGCTTGTAAAAATCAATTGTCGTCATTTCTGTTGTTTTTTGTAAATCCATTGTGTGTGTGTTTAACTCGCATTTGTATATCATCTGAAACTTATACTTATTTTGTTTCATGCATTGTGTTAGATACAGAACATCGAAAATTAGTGAAATGTCTACAGACTAACTGCTATAGATTATACAGTGATAAACTCATACTTTACATATGAAGCATAATTAAACTTGAGGTTTAATTGAGCCTGTTTGAATTTATATTGAGATATGTTGATATGGTGTTATATAAATAAGCTAGAGAAAGGTAAATAATTAACTTGGTGTTTTTATTTCCGTGTTTTTTTATGTTATTGAAGTTATTGTTTTTGAAACTAATATTATAAACGCCACAGTTTTTTCCTCATACAGAACAAAGCACGTTAATACTCTTACGAAAATTGGGGCCTAATAGGCCCCAGAGCAACTTGAAAGGTTATTAATATTAGGCTAATAATTTTCTATTTAAATGAAATTGCCATTTACTGACCCTATCCCTTTATATTTTAAGGAGCAATAATATTTTGACTTTTCAGACATTTGCGAAATAATATTTAAATTTTTTTATAAAACATCCACTAAGGGTATTTTGGGGCCTATTAGGCCCCAGATCAAAAAACATAAAAATGACTTCATTTATTTCCTGAATAATTCTAGAACAGGCCTGGGCAACCGAAAAAAGCAAATTATAGTAAAAATATATTAATTTTACAACTTCTTTTCAAAAGATGGATATTTAGGATAATAATTTTACTCCAACTATAATTTTAGACGGTCCTGTTTTATTGCCTAGTTTGCCCACGCCTGTTCTAGAACATTCTAGAAACTTTACAGAAGTATTTAGAATAATCTAGAATATTCTAGAAGAATCTCCAAAACCTATATATATAGGAGCTGAAATCTTCAAACCGTGTCAAAAATGATATCTCTTGATGAAGCTGTACATTTACTGACAAAACCATCCGACGATGAAAGTGAACATGATAATGTCGAAGACTACTCTGAAAGTTGTAATGATGATCCTTCTGAAGCCGAATATGATGAACAAATCGCGCCGTACCCTTCGGCGAAGAAAGTAATCAAGAAGATCTTACTACGATGCCAGTGAACGAACTTTTGTCCAAAGATAAGAATTTTAGTTATTCAACAACACCTTCAAGGATCAACAGGAGAACCGCAGCTCTCAGTATATTCAATGGGAACCCAGACATTACAAGGCAAGCTGCTCCAAGAGTCTACACCATTCGAGACATTCAAAATTTTCATTTCTGATAATATGATGGAACAGATCATTCACTGAACAAACACCGTCATGAAAGAACCAATTTTTGAAGAAGACCTCTGGAAATGGATCGCAGCAAATCTTTTCCTTGGAATAAGCAAATCCAAAAATGCGTCGATAGAAGAAATGTTTTCAACCGAATTCGGTTTGCCATTTTTGCGAAAACTGATTACACAAGACAAATTCAAAAAAATGTGCTCAAAAATCAGATTTGACATCCACTCTCAAAGAAATAGATAAATCAAAGATGCCGCCATCTCTGGAGTCTGGAATTTTTTCATCGAAAATTGCAAAACAGTTACAACACAAGCGAATACCTGACAGTGGATGAACAACTATGTAACTTCAAACGAAGAGTTGGCTTCAGAACATACATTCCGACAAAGCCAGGCAAATACGGAATAAAGAATTGGTGCCTAACAGATGCAAAGACAAGTTACTTCCTCAACGCTCAAATTTATACTGGAAAGGTTGGAAATACGACAGAAACAAATCAAGGAGAAAGAATAGCCATAGAACTGAGTCAGCCATTTCTTGGACAAGGAAGGACAATAACGACAGATAATTTCTTCACAACAATGACACTTGCCAAGTACCTACGAACAAAAAGAACAGGATTTGTTGGAACCATACGGAAATCAAGAACCTTCCTGCTTCCTGAAATAAATGCAAAATCTAGAGAATTATCACCAAAGTTTTTCTACCATGACGACATCACTCTTTTCAAGCACTCAGACAAACCAGGAAAATATGTGCTACTACTGAATTCTCAGCATCAATCTGGTGAAGTAGAAGAGAATGGAAAGCCCGAAATCGTCAATCTTTACAATGCAACGAAGGCAGGTGTCGACACTCTCGATCAAGATAGACAGTCGAAAATTGTTTGCTCAAATTGTAAAAAAAAAATGTTTGTCAGAGCCATTCTAAAGTTGTTTGTAATGAATGTTGTTAAATCACTGTGTTTCTATTGGAAAAATATATGGGGCCTAATAGGTCCCAAAATCACTTTAGTGGATGAAAATATTTTTTTCGCAGGAGTGTTAAACGTTGTTTCATTTCTTACTCAAATACGCAAAAGAACTATCGTACAATTAACCAATGAGAACATTATTCTTATATTTACGTAGAATGTATTAAATAGTAAATTATTACATCAAGTAAATACTAATACATTATTAGTAGTAAATTTCAAATGTTGTCACATTTTAGTGCATTTCACGATTGTTTTTGCTTGCAATCATAAATGCTATTCGCAATGTAGCGGTGTGATGAATAATAGTGATACAATCTACATGTGTATAGAAAAATAACTGTACCATCTTAGCAGAATTTTCACGTCGACTGCTACGCTCATAGAAATATGTTTGTTTATTCTGATAAAATCCCAGAATACTTTTATATTAGATTCAAACAGGGTTGACCCGATCCGAAAGAATAAGGTTAGCCTGCTTGTTCGCTAGTTTCTGTGAATGATGAGTAAAGTTGATTAAAGCAAAAAAAAAGTATTAGTTTTAAAGTAGGTGAACAACAATAACAATTACTGCAATTTTGATTTGTAAATTAATTATATAAAATTGAATAAACATATGCTTCTCTAACTTAATATTATACACATTATAACTGTTGCTTTAGAAGCAAATGTCATATCCCAGCAGACATCGTGAGCCCATGTAGCAGGCGAAAGGCCTCATCGGCACTGATTATATCAGATATAGATATACATTCTTCTTCAGTTTTATTCGTAATTATAGAACATAGTATCGTTCGAATAGATCCACTGGAAAGCCTTAATTATGTGTTATGAAAAACAGAACTGTTAACTCCATACTTTGTGTTTTAAGATCAGTAGCAAGGAATGTAAATATTTTAAAATTTGCTGCTTTTCGGGAGATCAGGTAAGAAATATAAACTTGAAAGGCATTGCAGTTGTATGTGTTTTCTTATATCAAGACACACCAGACTATCTACTGAGTCCACCGAAGGGAATCGAACCCCTTATTTTAGCGTTGTAAATCCGTAGACTTACTGCTGTACTTGCGAGAGACTTGCGTCTGTAAAGAGTAATATATCTTCCATGGATTTTCTATGTTTCATTTTTTTTAGCTTTTCTTGCTTATTAGCATTAAGATGTCTTTTATGCACGGGGATAATGTGGCAGATAACTTTCAGGAATCTCAAGGCTAACTGCCTGGACAATACAATCAATTAGTTTCCTCCAAGAACTTAAGGTATGTAAGCAGATAAATTATCTAGCGCTGACGGGAAAAGTTTTTGGTCTAAGAGCATACATTCCGTATATATACCCTTTCTATCAATGTGGATTGTGTTGATTTTTGTCTCACAGGTTGATCAAAGTAGATGACGGTTGATTGATAAAATTAAGGTGTATTTCTGGAGACTGGTAAAAAAAGATCTTGTTTTGGAATTTCGCACAAAGCTACTCGAGGACTATCTGTGCTAGCCGTCCCTAATTTAGCAGTATAAGACTACAGGGAAGGCAGCTAGTCATCACCACCCACCGCCAACTCTTGGGCTACTCTTTTACCAACGAATAGTGGGATTGACCGTTACATTATACGCCCCCACGGCTGAGAGGGCGAGCATGTTTAGCGCTACGCGGGCGCGAACCCGCGACCCTCGGATTACGAGTCGCAGGCCTTACACGCTTGGCCATGCCAGGCCTAGGTATTTAAAAAACAAAACAAAAAAAACATCACTGACAGTGCGAATAGTGGAGCTGTGGATTTCAATAACCTCCATAGATGTATTCTGTAGTTTTATTGGAACTGCTCCTCCATGAACTCTTCCAGCATATAATCTGTCATCTCTCTACAGTGAAAACTGTTAAATAGTGACAGTATTAATAGCTTAAACAAGCATCCTGCCAGTATTTGCTGCCACGTATTATAATTTATCTTGGACTAGACTCCTATTTATTATGCTATGAACGTTAACGTATTACAGTTTCAAATAGCCGGAAATTTTAACTCTAATTAACAAGTTAATTTAATATCGATATGTATAAAATTTATGGTATTTGCCAACTAGATTAATATCCAAAATTTTCTTTTTAACAAGAGTATATTTTAATATACACATAACAAAACAAGTTATAATAACGGTTATTACAAATAATTATTTATACACAAAATTTTTACAAATTTACAAACAGTATTCAGTCTTCTATCTGGTCTAGAACTGAATATTTAATATTCCAGGTTCATGACTAGCAAATTACTTTCATATTGATACACAGATACACTTCAGTTGACAGAAATGCTCGTTAGTTCTATTCTTCACACGTGAGTTATTTTTTCTGCAGAAGTTATACGATGTTTTTGTTGAAAAAATAACGTCCGAAGTTGATTCTCTGAGGTTTAACGATTCGTGATGTTCGATCTATAAACGTTCCTGGTTAAATATCTGTAGGTTTCTCTTTAATAAGCGTTTATCACAATTATAGCTTCCGACTGTAGCAAACTAATAATGTTCTGTAACTATCTCGGCGCATCGGTATATCTAGTTTGAGATGAGGTTTTGAAACGCTCAACAATATTCAAAGGTACACGAGTGTATTCGCAAAACATATTGTTGATTCTCACACCTGAGAATCTTCTACAAATTCAGATAAGATATTAAAACAAATACATAACAGAAAATATTGCAGCCCATTTTACCGTAGTTCTTCACCAAACCTCAACCAGTTCCACATAATCTTCGACCTTGTGAAGCCCCGAACCACTGGGACAAAGTTGCCTCAAGCTTTTTTTTCTTTCCTACTGAGCTTCTTGGGGAATTTGTGCAATCTAGGATCTTTCTCATTTGTGGTCTAACGAAAACAGCAGCTTTGACCTTTGCTTAGGGAAGAAGTCTCGAAGGTATTTGAAGGCTGCAGACTCCTTATCAAGAGCTGTAACAAATTGTTTCATAAGACCCAATTTTATGTGCAATGGTGGGAACAACACATTTTAGAGGTCCACTAGTGGGTCACACGTGACATTTTGCCTCCCCACAGAGAACTCGGTCCGTTGGGGCCAGTGCTTCATGTTGTAGTGCGCTGCGGTGTCCCTGCTGTCCAAAAGGCAAAGATAACAGGGAAACTTGGTGAAGCCTCCTTGGAGATTCATCAGGAATGCCACCATTTTGAAGTCTCCAATAACCTCCCAGCCATACTCATCATATTTCAAGGCTTCTAGCAAAGTCATGACGCTGTTGTATTCCTTTTTGAGTTGCACCAAATGAGCCAGGTGAAGAGATAGATTGCCGTTATGGAGCAGCACAGCTTTGAGGCTTTTGGATGAACTATCATTGAAGAGGCGCCACTCGTTCGGGTTACAGGCAATTCCAGTTGCCTCTCACATACCGGATAAATTTTGGCAGAAACGGAGCCCATCTTGACGAGTGAAGAAGCTTGAAAAATGTCGGTGACGCTTTCTCTGACTTGCGACTTGCACACTTTCATCTAACAAATCCCACTTCTTGAGTCTAAATGTAAAAAGCTCAGCATCAGCTACTCAGCACCGAATCTACCTAGAATGTTCTGGAAAATGGGTAAATTTGAAAATTTCATTACCCAGGTTACAAAAGCAAAGTTTGAAGTGAAAAATAGATTTTTCCACTTACTTTAGGTTTAAGCAATTGGAAAATAACACTTTCTGCCCAGCAACAAGAGAAAGTAAAAATTTTGTTACATTGTGTAATTGATAGTTTATTAATGAAGTTTGTTACCTTACATATTGTACTTTATCTCGAACAAACCTCTAATTTGTTATGTCATGTATAACAATTGATCTTGGACGAGCTTACAACCTGTTATATTACGTAATCCTATTACAAATAAATTGAAACAAAGTTAAATTTTAATTTTAATTTAAAAGCTAATTAAATTTCGAGATAGCACATACTATAGACTCATATCAAAGGTTTAAGATGTCTTTGAATAAGGACAGTAAAAAACATGAAAGAGAGAGAAACGTAAAATCTAATTTTGCATTTCAGATACTTTGCCAACAAAAAGACTTGATGTAACTGTTAAAATCAAAGTCCTAAACAGCGAAGATATTCAGTTCTTATAAATGGCTAGTCCTCCAGCTACTTATGCTTTTGACTGGAGCGACAGCTAGGAATTCTAATTTTATGATATTGAGGAAGCCATCTTGTTAATAATTCCTATTGGAAAATTTGAAATAGTGTGGAGGTTACGTGAATAATATATTGTCAATGGTCTTTGGTTTCAAGAAGAGTTATTCGTCCTGTTTCAACCAACAGATCACAAATCGTATTTTCCTACTCCATAGTTTACCTATAATTATTTTATATGCAAAAACGGCTCGTTTGGGTTCAGAAAATATTTTAAATAGAAGAGCGAACAACGTTTCGACCTTCTTCGGTCATCGTCAGGTTCACAAAGAAAGAGGTAACTGACCGCAAGCTGACCACATGTTTGGAAGGAGTTGTGTAACTGAGTGTCGCAATGTAGAGGGCGGGGTTAGATGTTTGAATATATAATTTTATCTATAATATTAATATAGGTATAATGGCGTTCCTTTATATTGGTTTATTTTGGGTTTAAGTTGTTGTATGAGTAAGGCTTCTTTAAGTTTGCATTTGTTTATGTCTGTTTCTTTATTTAGTATTTTAGTGTTTTCTATAGTTATGTTGTGTCCATTTGACTTGCAGTGTTCGAAAACGTGTGAAGGTGACTTTTTATGTTCTTTGAATCTGGTTTCCATTTTTCTACTTGTTTCTCCAATATAAAAGTGGCAGTTATCACATTGTATTTTATAAATAATGTTGACCGAAGAAGGTCGAAACGTTGTTCGCTCTTCCATTTAAAATATTTTCTGAACCCAAACGAGCCGTTTTTGCATATAAAATTCTCAACAAGTGGGTTTCTCGACATCACTGATTACCTATAATTATGTTTCATTTAATGGCATACTTTCCATAAAAGAGAATAATTCGTTATCTACCATTACGTCTCGCAAGTTGTCGTGCTACACTGTATAAAGTGAAAACATTACAGCAATGCTAGTGTTTAGGTCCCAAAGAAAGTAAACTGTACAAGCAAAATTATGCAATATTTTTTGTGAATAATGCAAGAGTAGTTTGTTGATATATAGAGTTCTATTTAAAAATTTAAATTAAGCATACGACTAATTATAAATGTGTGTGTTTTCTTATAGCAAAGCCACATTGGGTTATCTGCTGAGTCCACCGAGGGGAATCGAACTCCTGATTTTAGCGTTATAAATCTCTAGACATACCGCTGTATTAGCGGAGGACTGTTTATAAATATCCATTACAATATGGAAACACCAACGTAAATGTCATGAAAAGCAATATGAAGGCAGTTTGTCATCACCACTAATCGTCAACTCTTGGACTACTCTTTTACCAACAAATAGAGGGATTAACCGAATATTATAACGTTCCCACAGTTGAAAGGGCAAACATTTTTGGTTGTTGTTTGTGAATTAAGCACAAAGCTACACAATGGGCTATCTGTGCTCTGCCTACCACGGGTATCGAAACCCGGATTTTAGCGTGTAAGTCTGCAGACATACCGCTGAGCCACTGGGGGCAACATGTTTGGTGCGACCAGTATTCAAACCCATGATCGTCAGGTTACGAATCGGGCGCCACAATCACCTCGCAATGTGTGATATAGAGGCAATAAACATTGAAAATAAGGAGCACTTAAAAATAATATTTCCAAGAAAAATACTAGTGTGTTTTGATTTTAATTAACTATTTTTGTGAGATATTTAATGATGTCTCGGCACAAGTGTAAACAAAATTGATTAAACTCAAGAATTTTTTTTCGAAATTAGATACCAGCAATTAAAAAGTATAAATTGCTTAATAAATTTGCACATCAAGCGGACCCTTTGTTAGTCGAAATTTAAAATATCTTTGAAGTTGTTTCTTATCGTTGGTGGGGTATTTTGTTCCTTGGTGAATATAATGCAAAGTTCAGTGCAGTTGGTATCAGTGGTGAATTATTTTTATTCTTAAACTGAGTTACCTGTCAAAAATGTTATATTAAATACGTTTAAACAAAGCAGCTCATATATTAATTGTGCTTCTCATACGACATTATTATATTTCTAAAGGTAAACGTCTTTTTTTGTTTCAGGGAAGGAAAGATAGAGAACATGTTGCTTTCCCTACAGGTCAATTTCAGGTCACTTGAAGGAAGAATGAGTCAACTGAATGTTATGGAGTATGCCTTTAAAATCAATGACATTGACAACAGGCTGGAGGCTATACTTAAAAAAGTAGAAGAAAATGGCAATAAATTGTTCGCCTTACAATCAGAGGTGGAACGACTATCTCAACAGCTGAGTTCTCGTTCACGAGATAAGGTGATACATATTTGTCGCAAATTATTAAATAAAACTGAAATAAAGATATAATTTAAAACTTAGAAACATCTTAAAGT
The DNA here is from genome assembly GCA_011833715.1 of Carcinoscorpius rotundicauda. NCBI lineage: Eukaryota > Metazoa > Arthropoda > Merostomata > Xiphosura > Limulidae > Carcinoscorpius > Carcinoscorpius rotundicauda. The sequence continues at coordinate 37,824,197 of CM022401.1, forward strand.
AATATTTTTGAAATTACGTACAGCAATTAAAAACTATAAGTTACTGGATGGATTTATTCATTCAGCAAGCCTTTCGTTCGTTGAAATTTTGCATACCATTGTAATTGTTTCTTATCGTTGGTGGGGTACTTTGTTATTTGATGAAATCATGCAATGTCTAGTACAGTCAGTATCCGTAGTGAATTATTTCTTCTATAACGTCGTGTAGGCTACTTTTCTCTATAAAACTAACTCTCAAATAAAACTCTTTGATTTCCTTTGGTATCTGCGGCGAAAACCCCCAAAACAAATTACGACAGAAAACTGAATCATTAACTGCCCCATTTCTAATTAACTCATCAATAACACCTTTCTGGTGTTTTGATACATCATTTCCAAAAATGTGAGACACCACGTTAAGCTTAGAAATTTCTAGGCATAATATATCATTATTATGTTGCACTAAAACTCTTTTTGGGAAACATTACATTTAAAGTAAAACATTTAAACACAGCATAAAACAATATTATATATAAGCTTGGTGGGATTTGCTGGTGCAAGATACGTTTTAATTATTCAATATTACACAAATTTGTTATTTATTTTTAAAACTGGTACAGTATTTACAGAAATGTTACATACTATGGCATTTTTATTTCTTTGAAACATGCTTCTTATCTGTTGAAATATTATTGATGTAAACATTTCTTAAATTAAATTTTGTAGTAAAACGAATTTGTAACAAGTTAATCAGTAATTTTAGACTTGCCACAAAAACTTGAGGGTTCGATTCTTTGCAAGGACAAATAGCCCATTTCATAGCCCTACAGTTATGACAGAAAGTGTTCGTATCTCTGTGTCGTGAGTAGTTTTTTTCCTCATAACTTAAAATGTATCACGATTAGGATAATGAAAGTATAGTATATTATAAATATTATACTAAAACACATCTACACATATCTTTATATAAATTGAACGACAAATAAACTGTTTATAAAAAAAAATAAACATAGGAGGGGCAGAAAGTATTCGTGTGTCTACTTTAATGGTCACTTGTGCAGCTATTCAGGTGAATTACTTGGCGCAATCTCTCCTCATAGCCCTCCATGATCGTTTGATAGCACTCGACAGGTATTTTCACTCGACGTATTTCGATGTGTGCTTAGGGTCATTGTTATGCTGGAAGATCCAACACTCCCAATCCGCAAGTTCCGAGCACCATTCTTGATATAAGTGCCTAAAATATCAACGTACTCTTCATATTTCAAGATTCCGTTAACGCGATGAAGGCTGCATGCACCAGAAGAGCTGAAGAAATCCCATAGCATGATCGAGCCACCTCCGTGTTTAACTGTAGGGACGGTGTTCTTTGGAAGATTTCATTCCTCCTTCATACCGAAAACATAGCTTTGAACCAAGAAGAGCGTAACATGTTCTTAAATGTACAGGTGCTTACTTCAGTCCCAGTTTTTCTTACCAGTTTCTGTATGCCATTACATGTTAAAAGAAGATTCCTTCTAACTTCTCTGAGAACCTTTCTCTTAGTTTTCTGGAATTTTGTTGGGGTGTCCCGAATGAGGAGGGTTAGCAGTTGAACTTGGCAATTATGCTTTGAACAGTAGATTTCGGCACATTAAGTTGTGTTGTAATACCGGAAAGAGACACGAGATTTGTATTTTACAATTATTTGGTTTTTTAAATCACTGTACAGTTGTTTCCAGTTCGCCATGATGACCAAGCAGATAATAAGTTATGAGCAAAAAACTACTCGGGACGCAGGGGTACGAACACTTTCTTTCGTAAGTGTATACTAAGACAAGAGTAACAATTAGTGACACAATTTAATGTGAAAACTTAAAAAATATCTTACAAGGTATAATAAGCCGTAACTGTTATTATGAAGAAACTGTAAAAAATATTCTCAGTTTCATGATTTGAATGCTACTTGCTAATGAAATAACTAAAAACAAAGAACAAAACATTCTCTACATTTGTTTGATTTGTTTTGATTTCGTGCCAAGCTATCTTCACTAGCCGTTCCTAATTTAGCAGCGATTCACTACAGCCAGTCAACACCACCCAGTGTCAACTTTTGTCTACTCTTTTTATCAACGAATAGTGGGATTTGCTGTACCCTTAGAATACACAAATGGTTGAAAGAACGAGTACGTTCGGTGAAGGGAATGCGAAACTGCGACCATGGATTGCGAGTGGGTTCCTTAACCACGATGCAATGTTCGGCCTCAGACGGGATGTATTATGGAATAATTTTTCATGAAACAGGACATAAATATTAGAATAGGTATAAAAAACATTTGAAACATAGCTACTTAATATATTAGCTGTTTTGTTTGATTATTGAAAATCTTATTGGTAGTGATAAAATTGAACAGTTTGGATAAAACCTGTAATGATAAGTTCAGCTGACCTACTGTTGTAAAATCATGGCAGAATGTATTTTGTTGAGCAGCGTTCTAAGGCCTGAGGCTCGATTAACAACATGCTGCCGAATATGCTTTTGAACTTTAGTTGTGTGGATGTTATGATTGCCAGCATATATCGGTTAATAGTAACCATGTATGTGGTGATTGATGCTAAGAATTTATCCTCTGTTTGGTCAACAATTCTGAATTAGGAATGGTTGCATATGAACCTTAAGGTTTTTCAAACCGGGTTTTTTAGTCAATAATAATTTTATTATATCTTTATTCTATAGTATACGGCCAGTAAAGAAAAAGATAAGAAGTATTAACACCGTTATTCAGATGTAAAATATTATTAGTCTGATTCTTTTTTGCAACACAGCCATTTGTATTGTAAATTGTTTAGTCAAATTGTATGATTTCGTACAAAGTTGTTTTTACTAGTCATTCATAGTTTATATGATTTTATTGCTGAAAGAAATATGACATGAAACAAAATATTAGGATTAAATTCTTTGTGTTAATTACACTAAGATTGGCGAAGCATGTGTACATCGGTAGTTTGTGCAGTTATAGCCATTTATATTGTAAATTGTTTAGTCAAAATATCCAAATAGCTATCTCGTTTTACAAGGAACGTGAAAAGTTTCATTGAACAGCAAATCCATGACTAATCATAGTAAAACACGAATTTACTAACAGTTTTGTGATAGTTACACATAATTATTAAAATACAATATATATTTATATTTGCAGAGTACCCCAGACAGGTCAGATGAGTCTGAACAGAATCAGCCTCTGGTTTTAGAGAAAGTAGAAGGTTATAGCCAGAAAATTTTAAGAGCTCATCAGACCCTTTTAGATATCTTGAAAGTTACTAATGAAAAAGTAACGAATGGATTAAATAAGATGTTTGAAAAATTCAATTCATTCGTTCAACTTAAATCTTTGGAAAATTCTTTTCAACGTGTTGCTCAGAATGTGGAAATAGTTCATGGGAAGATCAACTCCATAACTACAACAAATACCGTCACCGGTACCTTGGTGGAAAACTTACAGGTAATGATTGAAAACGGATTTTTAGATTTACAGAATATTCTGAGGAAAGATCTTGATTTCAGGAGTACGTTATCCGGCATTAAACCTTTCTTAGAAAACATACAAAAGGAAGTGATTCAAGGAATCAACATCGGTAAACAGCATTCAACGGAGATGTGGGGGAAAGTAATTGAGATTTTCAATTCCACTTTCTTCCCTATATCCAATCTCAGAACTATTAGAACAGTGTTTGATGAAATAAAAACGAAAGTTGACAAGCTAAGAAACTTGGAAATAAAATTTCAGAAAGCTAATTCGGATAAAAACTACATTAAGGACGAAATAGATAAGCTTTGTGCTTTCAACCCTTTTGTACAATCACATATGAGTCAGCTTAAACACTCTATAGATGCAATAAAAGACGAATGGTATAAGTTGACATCTAATCTTACCAACAGCATTATAACGTTGGATAACGTTTTCCCACCGCTACAGAATAATTCTGATAGAAAGGAATTTTGTTTGCATGAAGCTGCGAGCACTGTTAAAGTTCTTGAAGATATCAAAACAGGAGTTCAGCAGCTCAAGACAGTGACTGGTGGACCTCACCAAGATGGTGACATTAATAACCGATTAGACCAACTCAAGGATTTAATGACACAATGTGTTTTTAAAAATGCGTCTAGTATATTTCATATTAAACGTCATCCTGAACTAAAGACACAACATACTTTGCCACCTAAAATACCAACGCCAACACGTTTTCCTGACTTTAAACGATTTGTTGCTTCTGCTATTCCTATGAAATTAAGGCTGAGACCCCAAATTGGATAACGTACTGATCAAATACATCCATTATCAGTAAAATAAAAAAACAGAAATGGAATTACAGGTTTCAACTTTAAGACATCAGTAAACGTTTGGCAAAATTGAAATAACCTTTTGTATCATTAATATCAACAGGAGTTTAAAGTCGGCAATTAATTTAAAGTTGTTAATTGTCAAATTGAATGCCGTTTTGTTTAAGTTATAGACTGATACATCCATTCATGACACCCGAAAATAGTTACACAAATATCTCACCTGTCTTTTGCAAAATATAAGCAATTTCGTATGTCTGGGTTATCTGAACATTTTCTTTTTTTATTTGCTGAAACATACACTTTTAAGTAAGTTTTTACTTTTTTTAAAGCTTTTCTTGTTTCTCATTAGTAGTTACCTTTTAGATACTAGTTTGCAGCATCAGGAAGAGGGGATAGAGACAATGACGTCATAATGACAGAAATTATTACTTCCACTTACATGTGTGTTGGCACGATAATGATCGTGTATATAGATCGGGGAGAAACTACAACAAGATGATGCAGATCAATGTCATCAGTTTCATAGTAACAATTAAAGTATTAAAATTAATATATTATATAATTTGTATATATGTTGTATTTACAATTATTACTGTTACAATCTCGCTTTATCCTTAAAAATTTGAATACATTTTACAATAGTGGACGGTGTTACTATAGGTTCTTACTAAGTATAGTGTTGCTAAAGTAATGGATACTCTTTATAAATATGTAGTTTAATGAGATGATGAGTTCATCATTAAAGGTGTCAGAACATGTTATTATGTATGGATAGCTCACAAACCACCAGGTGATGTTTTATCAACTTTCAGTTTTATATATGTATTGCTTGTGTTTTACACAGAAAGGTGATGTTTCTATAGATGGATAGTATTACTGAGGTTTTATGGACAAATCATGTTATTAAGGGCAAGGTTAGCACAGATCGTTGATCAGTGATATTTTATCTTGTATCTCAGAACAGTTTGTATGGGTAAGTAATACTTTTACCAAAATAAATCAGAAAACAACGTTTCAACCTTTTTAGGGTCATCTTCAGGTTAACAAAGAGAGAGTTTGCAAACAGGCTTTGTTTATCTGAAGAAGACCTTGTTCTTTGCTTTATTTTGATAAAATTTAATACCCATACTAGTCGTTATGTGATACATTTTTACTTCAAATTGATTTCTCGTCATCACGGAGTATTTTACCTTATTTGTTTAAGATACTTTTAAAAATATTTGTGTTGGAAAGGATGATGCTATTATTACAAGGTCTTATTAAGAGTGTCGGTGTTCTGTCGTAATAGGCGTATTGTGTGTGGTTGACAATGGCATATGGTGTTTATATAAACAGTATTAATATATACTTCCATAGGACTGCATAAAAATTTCAACTTGGCTTAACTTATATTTTCATTTGTATATTTAACTGTATTATACCTGTTTATATTAATAGATAGCGTTACTAACACGTTTACGGTACTGCTTTTTATCACACATAATGTACCATGATCATATGGCAAGTTGTTTTTTGGTATGAATTTTGTATACGTTTAATGTATTTATTATAGTTTTTGCTTCTGCATCTACTTTGCATGAAATTGTTTTGTACTTTCTGAAATTTTGCAATTAAAACACTTCGCTGATTCATTTATTCTGTAATTTTCATTCATGTAACTATAAAACATCTATCAATTTTACATGGTGTTCGGAAAGTCACTGTACACTTATATATTTGTTAACAGACATGTTTCAATATACAATACAGGAGGTAAATATGAATAACAGGGCCCGGCATGGCCTAGCGCGTTAAGGTGTGCGCCTCGTAATCTGAGGGTCGCGGGTTCGCGACCAAGTACCGCCAAACATGCTTGCCCTCCTAGCCGAGGGGCGTTATAATGTTACGATCAATCCCACTATTCTTTGGTAAAAGAGTAGCCCAAGAGTTGGCGGTGGGTGGTGATGACTAGCTGTCTTCCCTCTAGTCTTACACTGCTAAATTAGGGACGACTAACGTAGATAGCCCTCGAGTAGTTTTGTGCGAAATTCCAAAACAAACAAACAAAACATGAATGACAATTATAAACAATGTTGAAAGTGACCCCCGTTGACGTCAATACAGGCCTGAATCCTTCTTATTTTATTTCTAAACACCGCTATCAGTTCCAGTCTTGAAATAGACTGAATAAAATGTGATTATAAAACTTTACAGTGACTGTAGAAAGCATGCTTATTTAAATCTCTAAATAATATCAAATAATTAATTTTAACTTTGTAAGTTGATTTGTTCCACCAAAGTTTAGTTTAAAGGTTCTACATAAGTAACTATTACTATTGTAGAAAATTATATTTTTACGTTTCTGTACGTATTTTAATTGTGAAAATTAAAGAAACTACTATCTATAGGTGCTTCTAATAAATGTGTTTAACCATCGAATACAACTCTAAATCATCAATGTTTGTAGGTAAAACCATAAATTCTAAATCCTCGATAACTAGCTGCCTTTCCTCTAGTCTTTTACTGCTAAAGTAGGGATGACTTGCGCAAAATTCAGAAACAAACAAACAGTAAATTAAACTGCTGTGAAACATACTGAAATATTTATTTAGAAAAATAAGTAAAAATTCAGATTTAACATGCATACTGGAATACTTATTAACTAAACTACACGATACACTAAATTAGCTTCCATACAGCTTTTGAACATTATGTCCATATTTCGGCTTGCTTATTTCAGTTCACTACGTAAACTTTTTAATGTAGGTTATAAACGAAAAAGTTAGTGTACAATTTTTGTATTTTTTGAGCTCATTTTAATTTACAAGAAACCATTTTGCACTTATCAGTCAAAAAGATCTAAACTGCTTGAAATACAGTAACTGTCACATGTTCAGACATGGTCAGTTGAAAAATACAACTTACATTAATAATTTGCCAATAATTTAATTCTACTCTGTTCATTCTAAAGATAAAATTTCAAATAATTAAGTGCTTAGCTTAGTCTTTGATGATAAATTACTTATCGTGAATATCGATTTCTGAGAGCTATGTTTAAACAACTAATACACGTTTTCATTTATATTTGTTATATAAAACTCATGTTTCATCATAGCCCAATATACTATAAATAATATACGTACCATGTTTCTCCGATAATAAGACCTACCCATAAAATAAGACCTGGTGTGATTTTTGGGGATAGTTTTAATGTAAGCCCTACCCTCTAAATAAGCCCTAGTTAAGAGTGGCAGGAAGAGGAAAGAAATAAAAAAAATTAATTTATTAATTAGTTTAATAGTTAGTTAATTAGTTTGTTTAAGTATTAATCAGTTAGTTTAATAGTTTAATAATAGTTTATTTTAAATGGTTAGTTTAATAGTTTGCAACATTAAATAGAATATAATTTTTTTAATATATCAAAATAAGACATCCCCCGAAAATAAGCCCTAGTGTCATATTTTGGAGTGAACATTAATATAAGCCCTGTTTTATTTTCGGAGAAACACGGTAATAAGCTTACTCAATTATCAAACATACTAGAATATTTATCAAAAACCTTTAAGATATATTACTATACTGTTTACAAAAACGTTTCAGTGTATAGAATACTGACCTAATACCCAATGTAATAACACTTCCATTATATACTTGTTCGAGCACGTAAGTGACAAAAACAATAAAGGATAAAGCACTGTAAACGAAGCACGAGGAATATTCTTCAAAGTGATTCGAACTAAACGATCTAAGCTTTTTTATTTTAGAAAATGTACACAACATATTATGCACTTTAAATATATAGCTTAACTGACGTTATGCTGAAAAATTGATCTTCACCCCCACGTTACACCTTAAGAAAACTTAAAATTGTTTTTTATACCATAGTCTAATATTCTATCACCAATTTGTGTAAGTAAAATCATAGAGTTGTTAAGTGTCATAAATATTGAAACACTTTTTAACAAAACTTCATGTTAGAAAAAATACTTATCACAAATAATGTGCACACATTCTAATTTTTGAAGATTTTAGAAACAAGGCCCCCAATGGCTCAGCGGTATGTCTGCGAACTTCTAACGCTAAAAACCGGGTTTCAATACCCTTGGTGAGCAGAGTACAGATAGCCCATTATGTAGCTTTGTGCTTAGTTCAAAACAACAACAACAGAAAGAAAATACGTAAAAGTTCTTGAAAAATGCCCCCCAGTGGCTCAGCGGTATGTCTGCGGACTTACACGCTAAAATCCGGGTTTCGATACTCGTGGTGGGCAGAGCACAGATAGCCCATTGTGTAGCTTTGTGCTTAATTCAAAACAACAACAACAACAACAATCTTGAAAAATATTTCAGTTTGTTGTTTTTTATGATAAAAGATATGATTCAGAAGAAAACACGATTCTTTTATTTCTTATAAATACATAATATGTATTGTTTATCTCTACATGTTTAGTTTACTTCCAGAATAAGTTCTATCACATTTGTTAAACATTACAATTTATCTCGAATGATTTATTATGTAAACGTATTACGATTTTAGTCAGCAGGAAATTTGAATTTAGCAGTTAATTTAGTGTCGATAAATATCAAATTTATATTTGCCAACAAGATTGATACATTTTTCTTTCTTAACACAAATATATTTGAAGGTACAAAGAACAATATAATTTATAATAAAGATTATTACAAATAATTGTTATAAATGTTAGTTTACACAGATAAAGAAGGTTTACAAACTTACAAACAAAATTGATTCTTCTATCTGGACTGGAACTGAATATTTTTTCTACGGTTCAAGAGGATTGAATTCTATGTTGATATTGTTATACTTGTTTTCAATTTATAACTCATACATTTATTAAGAATATAAAACTATTATTCTTTACAAATATGGCTTGCCAAGATCTAAATATTTTATAGCTTCTTCAGGGTGTAACTCTTCAGACACATAAAAAATATCATTATCGTCCATCTTCCTGTTTGGATTGTGTTTTTCAAATATGTCTAAGGGATAAATTCCGCTGACAGTTCGATATCCTTTGATGTTAAAGAATAACGCACTTTGAAATGTGTGATTTATAAAATACTGGATTGCCAATATTAAATTTCAGCATAAAATTATTTTATATTTTTCTTTCAGAATTTCATATTAACCTATGTTCATTAGTAATATAACTATTAATGACCTTAACCTGTTATTCAACGTGTTCTATTATTATAAAATATTTGAACATAATGAAATAAAAATTAATATATTTCGTCTGATATATGACAACACAAAACAATGACGGTAACTTTAAAAATTAGATTATTCTCGTATGAATATTAAGAATCTGTTACTTTAATGTTACATCACTGTATCATTGAAACATTAATTACTCTGAATACCATTGTTTCATTACAATAATATAAGTGATAAGTGCTGTGATCTCATGATAAAAGATATGGTATACAAGATGACTCATAGTTGTCCCTTTTCATAAGTGTAGTTTATAAAGAGTGCTCATAAAAATTCACACAAAAAGCAATGTTAGAAATTTACTAACGTGTTTAGATTTATTTCCAGAGGTCACTGCTCAAAGACCATATTTATTATAAATAAGTTAGTATTATCCCAATTATATAACGCAATAATGTTTAAAACTAATACGTCAACAAGATTGTTATAAGATTTAAAACCATTGATAAAATCTGCAAACTTCATTGTGGTAACAGAAATAAGATTAAATCATGGCACGTTATCACGTGATTTTCCCTTAAGTTGCAGTAATAAAAACTTACGTTCTGAAATTAAAAACCAAGTGTTATAACTTTTGAAGCAATTTTGTGATCGCCAATGAAAATCATAATTTTAATAGTAAAAATGTGCACATTACAGAGCACATTGATGCAGTATCAACTTTCGTCAGCAACCTTTAGATCTCGGACTAAACCTGTCAGAATACACAGCCAATGGTCTGTACATAAAGTGGAGTTTTGAAAAATACGGAAATAGAATTTATGGTTTGTCTGTAGTTTTATATAAATGAAGTATTACATATTTTAGCCTTAGACAAGCAGGAGGGCCAAGTTTTCTGAACTTGCTATTTCCTGGGATGTGTCCGTAACAGCTTGAAAGAGTGAATTCTTTGTAGCAAACTTTTGTTTTGTGAAATGATAAGAATATTACTTAAGGTATTACTTAAGAAAGGTAAGAAGAGTAATGATGAAACATGACTATTTATGTAGATTCTTTAAATATTAGAGAAACAAATTAATTCAGTTAACTATAAGATGAAGTTGAGAGATAAACAGAAGGATTTTCGGGGCAAATGACTTATTTGACCTGTTTCTCCTTGTTCCTAATGGAGCATAAGGCTATTCCACGCCATCAGACTCAACTTTGGGCCATCCTCCTCAGCTGAGCAGGTGAGAGTCCAGCTGGCTTGTTCACCTCTAGGTTATGTTTGATCTCTCAGCTTAACTCTCATCTTGTGGATACCATTCCAGCGTCTGTCTGTTAATATTTGCTATGAAACTTCTTGAACATGTAACCAATCCAGCTACATTTCCTTTCCGCAGTTCCTTTCTGCAGAGGTGCCTGATTTGTCTGCTCCCATAAGTCAGTATTAGAGATGACATTAGACCATCTACTGAAAGGATGTTGCAGAGACACTTTTTGGCAAGTGTCTTTATTTTGGCTGTGATAATTTTGGTAATTTGCTATTTCACGAGGAATAAAGGAGAACTTATTTTATCTTGGTGTTGAACAATCTGAGTCTGGCAAAGAAATGGTGAGATCCATATAGGAAGGAGAGAATTGAAGGCTAATCTTACTTTTATATGCAAAAACGGCTCGTTTGGGTTCAGAAAATATTTTAAATAGAAGAGCGAACAATGTTTCGACCTTCTTCGGTCATCGTCAGGTTCACAAAGAAAGAGGTAACTGACCGGAAGCTGACCACATGTTTGGAAGGGGTTGTGTAACTGAGTGTCGCAATGTAGAGGGCGGGGTTAGATGTTTGAATATATAATTTTATCTATAATATTAATATAGGTATAATGGCGTTCCTTTATATTGGTTTATTTTGGGTTTAGCCCCCCAGTGGCTCAGCGGTATGTCTGCGGACTTACACGCTAAAATCCGGGTTTCGATACCCGTGGTGGGCAGAGCACAGATAGCCCATTGTGTAGCTTTGTGCTTAATTCTAAACAACCAAAATTGTGGGTTTAAGTTGTTGTATAAGTAAGGCTTCTTTAATTTTGCGTTTGTTTCATGTCTGTTTCTTTATTTAGTATTTTAGTGTTTTCTATGGTTATGTTGTGTCCATTTGACTTGCAGTGTTCGAAAACGTGTGAAGGTGACTTTTTATGTTCTTTGAATCTGGTTTCCATTTTTCTACTTGTTTCTCCAATATAGAAGTCGTGGCAGTTATCACATTGTATTTTATAAATAATGTTGGTATGGTGTTTGTCAGTGTAGTTCTTACATAGTATAGACCTTAGTTTTGTGCCTGGTTTTTGAATAAACTTAGTATTAACTGGAATGTTATATTTTGTTACTAGTTTTTGCCAAATGTTGGTTATTTGTTTGCTGATGTCAGGAATATATGTTATACAGCCGTATATAGTTTCGTGATTTTTTGATTTGTGAGATATATTTACTTTTGTTGGTTCATTTCGCTTTCTGTCTAGGTGTGTGCGTATAATGTTTTCTACGGTTTGTGGAGGAAACTTATTGATGTTGATGAAGTATTGTTTTATTTTGTCTAATTCATCGTTAATTTTATCTGGTGAGCATAGTTTTATGGCTGTGTTTATCTGGTTTCTTAGTATGTTGAGTTTTTGTTTTGTTTCATGTGCTGAGTCCCAAGGAATGTATAGTCCAGTATGGGTGATTTTTCGGTGGATTTCTGTTTTGAATTGTGTGTCGGTTCTTATAATTTTGAGGTTAAGAAATGATATTTGATTGCTTTGCTGTTTCGTGAACTGAGGCCTTCATCTGTGCCTCCATCCTTTAAGGTGATACTTCTAAGGTCTACAAACTTGTCAACTTCTATACTGTCACCATTGAGCTGCACTGGATTTCAGAGTAATTAGGTTCTACATAATATATTTTTTAACAGAAATGAAAATATAGAATAAATGAATGAGTGGAATCAAGAATATGTGTTTTTATAAAAAACATCAGAAAATACAAAAAGAAAGTCATGCAAGTTAAACATACAAGCAAAAAATATGGAATTAATAAATTATCAAAATGTTTCATACTTAAAGAGATGGATAATTGTTAAAGTTTGTAAGGTAAATTATTGGTTATTATACTTGCCTTGTTCAAATGATGGATAAATTGACATAATGTGTAACAGTGTTGCAATAATTGTCTCGTTGAAATAAGAGATTTACTTCATAATGACGAGAATGAAAATTATTTACTTGCCACTTTTAGGACACGATTAAATTTAGGCTACGATGTTGAAAGATATTTCGCCACCTTACAATTAGCTCATTCTTTTATCTAATCACCCGTTTTGAGAAAAATCATCTGCAATAGCAGCACTAACCCGATGTAACCTAATTTACCAAGTAATACCATTCGCCTATAGAAGCTCCTGTTCAGCGGCACACTGGTGTGTCTGCGGGTTAACACCACTAGAAACTATCGAGTTTCAATACACAGATAGTCCACTGTGTAGGTTTGTGCTTAACTCTAAACAAAAAACTACGTACAGAAATACCTCCAACTTTTGTTAGAAGTATGCAATTAAATCTATACACGAAAAGTATAAAATTGATAAGATTAAAATAGCAGCTTTAATGTTTTACTTACAAAATGAAACTGTGATTGTGATAAAACACGTTTTAGTAGTGATATCTGTAAAACAATATTAAGTAACTTACATGATGTTTTTAATATTAAGACTTTTTGTCACTATAAGGTTAATATAAGTGTGATCTATATCCTCCTTACGGTTTGCTGCGCGATAATCATCATACCAATGCGCCCTCTGGTATCACATTAATGTTTATTTTTAAATAAATATGTGTCAAAGTTGTGAGAAACAGGAGCTTTTTGTGGCATTGGTTCTTAGTTTTACTTAAAAATTAATCCATTAATTACAAAGAGAGCTTGCTTGTTTGTTCGATTTCGTGCAAAACTACTTCAGGGCTATCTGCACTAGTCGTTCCTAATTTTGAAGTGATAGATAAAAGGACTAGTTCTTGGACTACACTTTACTAGTGAAAAGTGCAATTGATAGTCATTTTATAATGCCCACAGGACTGAAATGTTCGGTGATTGGAATCGATCTCGCGACATGCAGATAGAGGAATATTAGTTCTTTAATACTACACTTGTTTACCACAACTTAGAAAACCAGAATCATAAATTTTCGTTAAATATTATTCTGAAAGTATATGTAATTTTCGTTTCTTAAGCCACATCGTTATATCTTCTGAGTTGTAAAGTCTGTAAACGTACCGTTGCCCCACCTAAGGACAAAAATTTTTGGTAAATATTAACATCTATAATCTCTGAATGTTTTCTTAGTTAAATGAAGTCAATAGATAAGATTCAATAACCTTGTTTACAATTACATACGGTAAATCAGTTCAAGAGTTTGATATTTTAATATTTGTCTTTAATGACGTTTCTGATTTATATTAAGAACATGATATACACATGTTGAGCAACAGTTACGTCTTTAATGAATATAGGATGACTTCGTTATATTTTTGTTTACGTAGTTGTAAGTATCATACGTGAGTTGGAAATCAGTAAAAGAAAACAAAAAACAATGCAATTGTTACGGCTTTATTTGTTATGTATATATATTACATATTGTTACAATATTAAATTCTAAACGGAGTGATTTACACATTTATTTTTTCACTTGTCTCAGTTATCTGGGTCGTGTACTATCTGAACTATAGTCAGTAAATTGACTTTAAATACAATCAAATGAAAGTATTTAATAGACTCCAACATGTGTTTTGGAAATCGACGAAAACCACTTGTGGTTAAAACAGGACAAGGAGGGAATAAAGGGAGAACAATTTGAGTAGAAGCTTCAAAATTACAGAAAGTTTAACTGTTAATTTTTATCTTTTATTCATTTGTTATTATCTGTTACACGCACATACTGATAAATTTAAATTTCTTTTGATTAATTAACATCTTATAATAAAAATATATAGAGTTCTTACATTACTTAAAAATGGAGCAAAGAAAGAAGACAGGTTATGCAAAAATATTAACACAAACAACATTTGTAGCGAAGAAAATAACACATACACAAATTTCAAATAAAAGTAATTTTATATCTTTTAGAAAATGCAGTCCTACTCATTTTCTGAAGTAAGATATTTGCTTATCTTTGAACATCTTTGTGTCAGCTAACTTCAGTCAACCATCTTGTTATAGGCGTGTTTTGCTGTATCATCTTCCAATCTTGTTAAAATTACGCCGTGTTTAAAGTAACATAAAATGTTTCATACCTCACAGGCCCGGCATGGTCAAGCGACTCGTACTCTGGGGGACGCGGGTTCGCATTCCCATTGCGCCAAACATGCTCATCCTTTCAGCCGTGGGAGCGTTATAATGTGCGGTCAATCCTACTATTCGTTGTCAAAAGAGTAGCCCAAGAGTTGGCGGTTTGTGGTGATGACTAGCTGCCTTTCATTTAGTTTTATACTGCTAAATTAGGGACGGCTAGCGCAGATAGCCTTCGTGTAGCTTTGTGTGAAGTTCAAACAAACAAATTTATACCTTACATTTTGTATCCTGTTTATTACTTTATTTCTTCAACTCATGTCTTATTTATTGAAGTTTATAAATAGGCACAATAAGCATGTTGATATTTTTTGTTATCAGTGACCTGTGGTGAAACTGTCTTTAATTTAATATTAAGTTTTTAGTTTGAATTTGGACCTTTCAGTATATGATATATAGAACAAATCTCATATGTAGAATATTAACGTAATTGCGTCTGCAGGTGCGCCCCCCGCTAGTACAGCGGTATGTCTCCGGACTTACAACGCTAAAATCAGGGGTTCGATTCCCCTCGGTGGGCTGAGCAGATAGCCCTTTGTGGCTTTGCTGTACGAAAAACACACAGTCTGCAGGTGCACCTGCCACTATTAAAGCGGCATCTAGTGGTAACTTCGGAGAACTAACAATGTTATTTCTAAATATTAAGAAGGGTATGATTATGCGTATGTTTATAATAAAGTAAAGTGAAAGCAGGGTCGAAACTTGTATGTGTTTTAATTATATATATATATATGTATGTATGTATGTATCAACAAAAACCTTATACCTCGAGCATTTTCGAAAGGTGGACCTTTCTTTTTCGGGAGCAACTGGGAATTGTGTAATCGAATCAGTGGTAACCTTTTTCTTAACCTGGAAGGTCGAAACGTTGTTCTTTCCTTATCAGTAAAAGTGTTAATACCCATACCAGCCGTTCTGAGATTTCGAATGAGTGGTATATACATATAAAGTATGTTTAGTGACGCCATGAAGGTCATCTGGTTTTCCAGAAAATATATATTTCTCTATGTTTGCTTGTAAGCCTCTCATTTCGGGTGCAATGTAGTCGATAATAAGTGTGTACGTGAAAATGTGTTAGAGATATTTTACTTCGGAAATAATTAAATATATGTACATTTAAAACTATATTTAAGTGTTTAATTAAAGGTGACACCTTAAGGCTAATTGAAAAAAAAAAAGATATTATACTAATCATTTACAAAATTAGATATGAACAAATATATTAAATAAACAGTAAGTTTTATGAAATTCAGCTTTCACATTACACGAGATAAATAAGCAAAGAATAAAAGATATTTTTCTTACAGCGGTGAAACGAATGAACGGAGATCACTGATTCCAGGATTTAGATTAGTTCCAAAAGGTTGAATAGTGTTTAGGCCAGGAAGTCAGTAAGTTTCTTTTATTCCTCTATCTGCTTTAATTCTGAATCCTATTTCAATGCGATGTAACATCATTAATAGAATGACCAAGTTGGTTAAAGTGTTGAACAACAGGGAAATCTTTTTCAGTTTTAATAGAATATTTATGGTTGTTGAAACACTGTGTAAGAGTTGTTTGTGTATGTCCTATCTATTGGTAACTGGATTTTTTACGTTGTTTAAGAAAAGTGATGTTTGTGTTTGGATATTTTAAAATTTCTTTGATTGTGCTTGTCAGAAAATAAGTCAATGGATTTATCAACTTTCAGGTTTGACAACTGGCTATATTGTATAGGCAAAAACATTTTTGGTGAACAAGGGTATCGTTTAGGGTTCTGTTTTATGGAAGGACACAAAGAGAATTTCAGGAAATATCTGTTTAAGACGATTGTTGAGCAGTCGGAGATTAAAATTTTACCAGCCATATGTAACACAATCTGCAAATGTCTTCAAATATTTTTTTATGTAAAAGTAACATATTAAGGATTATCAGAAAAAACTAAAGATAGTCTAATAAAAGCAATAATAGCATCGTAACATGGTGAGCTAAACAATTAATTGATAATTCTGTAGGTCGTGTGATCAAACGATTTGATACTTTGTCACAAAACTTGAAATTGAGGAAGAGAAACATTATTAGTAAGCTTAAGGTAATTGTAATGTCAGTTATTTAGTTCCCATGTCCAACAACCTTTTTAATGATATTATTCGAATTAACATTTGATGGTATAGGGTGGGACGTGATCCATTTTCATTAAGTAATCATAACTTTGTGCTTACCCTGGTTAGGTTAAAAATTGTAATGTTTATGAACTTTATTTAAATTGTAGGTTATTATAAACAAAGCTTAGTCCAAGTTCGTCTTTTCTCTTCGCTTTCACTTAGAAGTAAGTGCTCCACTTATCTTGTAATATTTATTAACAAGATAAATTGGCTAGTTTGATAACAACATGTTCGCCATTTTAGCCGTGGGGACGTTATAATGTGACGTTCAATCCCACTATTCGTTAGTAAAAGAGTAGCCCAAGAGTTGGCGGTGGGTGGTGATGACTAGCTGCTTTCCCTCTAGTCTTACACTGGTAAATTATGGTACGGCTAGCACAGATAGCCCTCGAGTAGCTTTGTGCGAAATTCCAAAACAAACAAACAAATATACTTTATGGGTATAATATACTTTTGTAACCAGTTTAGCAAGATAAGCGTAAATACCAATAGCTATTTCTTATTATTATTATTAAAGCTCCAGATTGTAATACACTCATACATTTTCATTTATTTTTATTCCATTAATTATTCTGAATGATTACTGGAAGAAAAACAAAAACCTGCAAGAAAAACGACTTCTTTCAATAAACTACGTCATGCTTACAGTTAATTTTAGTGTTGCTGTCTGCTTAAGATGATAATTATCATATGTTTCAGTGTAGAGATAAGAGTACGATTCGTTGTTGTTTATTAAGCATGAAGCTACAAAGTGGACTGTGTGTGGACTGTGCTCTAGTCACCATGAATATTGAAACCTTGTATCGATACATTGTATCGTTATGTGATCTGATACTTAAAGCTGAAACACCAGTGAATGAGTGAAATAAAAAGTTGGAAGCAAAGTATTCACAGGTAAGAATGGCATTTACTTTAAATACAGATTCAGCAGATAAATTACTATGTAAATAATGTAAAAAAACAATAGTTGTTTTCTGCTTTTTAAGGTACAGTTAAAATTGGAAATATTTCATATGTATAATGACGAATTCGAAATTTTGCCCCCTTCTTAACAGCATATTAAGTAGTTATTTTAAGAGTATTTTATTTTGGATTTTTAAGCTACTCTTAATAACATACAATGTTCAGCGAAATTTGCATGTCAATAGTTGCGAAGGGTTTCACTACATTAGATTGTTTTACTGAGTACGAAGGTCGGTAGCAAAAGTTACGAGTTAACTGAAGTTTACGAGCACCCCTTGGTGATGCTACAAGACACAATGCTTACTGCTATAACGATTTTCACAGGCCTTAAATGTGATTTGCGTCTTGTAGCAAAGACTTGACTGACATCAACGTAACAAACTACAGACTTCAACCATTAATTGGGGTGTGGTTTGTAAAGGCACCGGCTACCTTTGTCTAGCAGTATCTTCAAATTAGTTTAACGCACTGCTATAAATCATTGAAATGTTCTACACTAAAGTCAGTTATGCCGTGTTTTTTTTTTTACGCTATCTTGAGTGTATAAATATTTGGTAGCTCATTATGAGATCATGCTGTAATTAAAAACTTCGCATTTATCAATTAAAAGTTCATTTAACTCATTTTCATTGAGGTCAGTTTTGTGCATCTTTAGTATGTGTTCCAAGTGTGGTCTCAAGAATTAGGCTCCTTAAGTGAATAAATCTGTTCAAACTAAAAGACTGCAGCATCTTGTAGTCTTTACGATCATGGTGGTTAAGGCTGAAAATTTCTGTTAGAAAAGTTTATTGTAAGTAACTTTTGTTTCTCTGAAACTTAATTTTAACAAAACATCAAATAAAACGTTGTTAGATGGTACTAATTATCTGATGAAGAAGTAATATGACCATCACATATATTTTCAGTTCCGAAACTATAATTAACTAGATAAACGTACAAATGAATTGGTCTACCCAAGCTCCGGCCGCAGCCATACAAATAACAAACTTTATTGTTTATGAATAATAAGCTTATCCTTGTAATTCATCAGAACATCTTAAATCTATCTCATTTAATTACATCGAATGCATTTATATGATATTTAGTTGCTGATTGACTCGTTCCCTAGTATCATATTTCCAATTACATAGTAATGAAGGCGTTAACATTGTCCTGATTAATAGTGAATGTAACTAAACTGATTAAGGGCAAAGAAATAACAAGAATGGAAAAGATGTGTAATAAAAGCGAAAACAACAGTGTCTGGATGTGGACTGATGACTTGAGCAGTTGACTTTATTCCGTCAAGCTAACTCACTTGCGATATTTTGCAGTAGTAGTAGTTCAAACTAACGTGTTTTTTTTCACTTAGAAGGAAACTTTGAATTTATCCAAAACGATTTTTTTTATCAAAAATAGTAATCTTACGGTACCATTTGACTTATTAGTGAATAATACTTCTGTCATCAACATTATTTGAACAAGCTGTGTTACAGCAAATCACGCATGAGCTGAACAGATATTATCTCTAGCGAGCAACAAAGAAACAAATGTATTTGGAACAAAGTCAACTTAATGGTTTTATTGATCAGATGCCAGACACAATTTTATTAATTCAGAATAAATGAAAAGTGTTTAAAACTTGTGTTATCAAAAGAACAATGTCTGTCAGCTAGTTCGTGTGTCACTCATAACTGCCGATTTATCAACATCAAGGCAAGCACACCTCCAAAATTTTTTGGGTACACAAATCTTGTGAAACTATCGAATACTTTTCTGAACAGTTGATAGCTTCTTTTAGACAATGGTCTGTGGGGCATTTACTGT
Source organism: Carcinoscorpius rotundicauda (assembly GCA_011833715.1). Taxonomy (NCBI): domain Eukaryota; kingdom Metazoa; phylum Arthropoda; class Merostomata; order Xiphosura; family Limulidae; genus Carcinoscorpius; species Carcinoscorpius rotundicauda. Next base: position 37,843,919 of record CM022401.1, read on the forward strand.
TTTGCTTTTACAAATAAAATATACATGCTATTTGAATGAGACAGTTATCATAACTAACAATTTATTTTTATCATTCTACAATTAAATGTAATAAATCACTCTTCAACTTTACTATTATTTAAAATAATAAACTGCTAAGACACTATTAGGATATCACACTCACACAACTTGGACACAGATTTTTAAGGATTGCGAAGATCATCATGTGGTCCCACACATACAGCCAATGATTCTACAATATACAAAACTACCGTGGAAAACTAACGTTTCCATTTCAAACAACCTAAGAAGAGAGGAATGGTTCACCTTGGTCTGACGTGTTTGATATTCAATATCAAAGCCTGATGAGGTTATATACAGGACCAAACTTCACGTTTAGAAAAACTTCTTATTCTTTAGTGTTAGCCAATGCGGATAATGCATTCGTTTGAATGTACAAGAAAGCATTTATTAAAATATAGTCAATTATTTTACACTTTCTCTATCTATTATAATATATTTCATATAGAAAATAAGTTCTATATAATTTTAATATTTATCTTAGTTTAGTTAAAGTTTCTGTATGTAACCGAAATTTAGAAGTAAGAAATATGTCCAAAAAACAAACACACTGTATCAGTCGGTCGGCTCAGAATAGCTTCTCAAAATGAAAGATCCATTCAGTTCTAATTTATGATATTTACATATATGTGTGAAATGAATAAAATCTCAATACATTATACAATGAATTATGTAATAAAAATCATATCTACTTTTAATATCTATTTAAATATATGAAAGAGAAAATATCCTCATGTGATCACACACGTACCGACAGTTCTTCTGAAGAATGATGGCCTCATTTACCAAGAGAGTCATGAATGACTAGAAAGAAGAGGGAGAAAACTTGTATTAAACTAAAAGTCAGTTATGACACACTATCCTTATGTAGCTACGGTATACATAATATTGAAAATAAATGGTTCAAACTCTACTAATCATATATTTTCTACATACATTTAATGTTCACCTTACTTTAATTACAGATTTTATATTAATTTAAAAGTCAGTAATCATAGTGACACAAAACTCTAATTGTACATTCACATTATTTGATGAAACATTTCTGTTAGCTTACGATTATTGCATATTTTCTACTTAACTCTGTGCCTGACAAACGCTCAAACTGTATCAGTCAGCTTAGAATAATTTTCAAAATAAAAGTTCGATTTCAATATAATTTATGATATTTACATAAACATATAAAACGTATAAGATTTCATTATACAATACAATTAGGTATGTATTCGATTGGTCTCAGAGTTAACTAATTCTGATTCGTATTAATAAGCGCAGTTACAAGTTGAAACATATCCTAATGTTTGATACCTGTCTTCAACAAACAGTATAAAGTTCAGTCAACTCTGGGTAACATTTCAAATATACATATCCTGTCCTTTTCACCACTAATAATCAGGCTGATGCAGTTAGTTCTACTGTATAGAAGAAAAAAATGAGCCAACTTGTAAATGTAAGTTCGATCCGGCATGGCCAGGTGGATAAGGCACTTGACTCGTAACATCAGGGTAGCGGGTTTGAATCATCGTTACACCAAACATGCTCGTCCTTTCAACCGTGGGGGCATTATAATGTGACAGTAAATCACACTATTCGTTGGTAAAAGAGCAGCCCAAGAGTTGGCGGTGGATGGTGATAACTAGCTGCCTTCTATCTAGTCTTACAAGTAACTGAATAACTAGATTAAGCCTTATCTTATTAATATATATGTTAAGGTAACTAGTCATTTCCGCCAACTCTTGGACCACTCTTTTCCCAATCAATAGTAAAATTGGCCGTCACATTATAACGTACCCTCGGCTCAAAAAGCGGCATGTTTTTAAGTGACGGGGCTTCGATCCCGCGACTTTCAGATTACAAATCGAGTGCCTTAAACACCTGGCCATGCCGGTCCTTAATTGTAAGTATATTGCAATATATATATTTCTTTGCTTATAAATCTAAAAGTTGTGTTTCTGTTAATGCTTGTTTTCATTCATATTTATTATGATGATAAATAATGTTGATGTGATTAAACAAATTGTATACTCTATATTTTAGTCTATTGTAAAGAAAAATAATGCTGTTGACAACAATGAAATATTAAAAAAAAAGTCAAATCCAGCAGCGAAGAAGAAACCAGTAAAACAGAAAAATGACAGGTTCCTCTGCTATTATACGACGTGAATGAGTATTTGATTCATCTCATGGCTATCGAATTGGTAATGACTGTTACACTACTCTATCAACCTACGAGAATAATTTCGACATTTTCAGGACTTTGGAAGAGGAAAACAAAGTCCAACCAAGAAAGGCGTAATTTTTTCTGATATAGAATGGAAGAAATTTAAAGAGCGAATTTCAAGTACTTGTGTAGTTGTCAAAGCAAAACTGTACAAGATTTTCTCATAAAAGAATGGAATCGTGTAATTCGTGTTGCATGTGTTAATAATGTCCCCTCTACTTTATTCATGTATCGATCTCATTATCATGCCATTGATATATTATCTGATAAGATTCTTTTTGGTTTATTAAATTCAGAATGGCAGAATTTATCTAAACAAATTTCTCATTTCAATACTTATTAAAATACTTTGTTTATTGATGAAAGTAACTGAATAAATATATCAAGCCTAATCTTATTAATATATACGTTAAACAAGTGTTCCCTGTTTTACAAGTACTGAAGAAATCGACGATCTTAGTCAAGCGTTATTGTAATATATTAATTCATGAGATCAGATTTTGACAAGAATTAATACATTTATTGCTTCATCTATACTTAGTAATAGGGTTGAATTTATCAAGTTCTAGTTTTGAATCTCTATAGGATACTGTAGAAAAAGGCACTTTATCCAAGAGTTATCAAATATAATGTGCCTTTGAAGATTTTAAGAACAACAAAATCTCTAAAATAACTGTGGTAACAATAAAAAGAGTTTTGTAAAAAATGAAGTTCAATTATTATTTTTACAATAAAAAATATTGTCTTTCACATTTTATAAATCCATCATGTTTACGCTTACTTACAGTCCAAAGTAATAATAACTGCGGCATCTACTTTTTATAATGCGTAATTAGTCACAAAAGGTAAATCACCATAAATGAAATATAAGGGGCAAATAACAAAAGTTTCTTTAGTTTAGAAACTAGACAAAATGTATTATGCAGTTGAAATCTGTAATTAAATTCACTGTCATCTGTCCTACTGATCTTTACTTATTAATTCTTTACAATTAAAAAATGATGTTTTAACTTCAATATATTTAAGTAAAGACATAAGTTATCACAAACACTCAAACATTAGGTTTACTGTCTCTCATTACAGAATAAATTTTGCAAGAAAAACAAATCGTATATTGACAGTACATTAACTCTGACAATGAAAAAGGGAATTTGTATGTCACTAAACTTAAAGAGTTATCAGACTAAATTGATATAATTTACACTAAATATACAACGACTACTTAGTTACGTCTGAATGAAACCTTTCATCAGTAACCGAGTTTATAGTGTTGAACACAAACAGATAACTTTGTCACAATTCGAGTACATAATCTGTTGTATTGAATAGTGAAATCTCGTACATTTCATATATTTATCTAAATATCACAAATTATAGTTCAATTATTCCAAGTGAACTAACACAGTCTGAGCTTGTGATCATCTGTCGAGCACAAAATTATGTAGAACGTATGCGATAATCGTAATTTAACTAAAATGTCTGATAAGCCAACCTAGACTGGTATTCCACAACAATACATTCTGCCTGAAATTCAAGAGAACTTATTAGTTTTAAAATGTTGTGGCATTCTAAGATAATACACACTGCATGACATTTAAAATATTGTATTAATTTTATGCTAGCTTGGTATTCCAAGATAACACATTCTGCATGAAATATAAGATAATGTATTAATTTTAAAGTTGTCGTGTATGCTCAGAAAAAATCACTCTTTATAGAATACAAACTAATTTATTAATTTTAAGCTTGACTAGTATGCTAAGGTAATACATTGTACCTAGATTTTATAATAACATTAATTTTAAACTAGTACGGTATTATGGTAAGGCTGAATGGAAATTATGTAAAGTGTTAGTTTTAAACTGATCTGATATGCTAAGGTAAATACACTCTGCATGGAATTTAAAGTAACAAATTAATTTTATATTTGTCTAGTTTGGCAAGATATTACGCCCTGCATGGAATTTAAAGTAATGTACTACTTCCAAACTTGTCTGTTTTGTTAAAATGATATATTCTGTCTCTAATTTTAAGCAAACGTATTAATCTCAAACTGGTCTAATATGTCGAGTCAATACACTTTGTATTAAATGTAAAGTAAAATAGTAATTTTTAAGTGGACTAGTTTGTTGAGATAATATTTGTCTGTAAGTTAAGAAAACGTATTCATTTTAAATTCTTTTATTTTGCAAAGTTAATATATTTCACATAAAATTTAAAGTAATATATTAATTTCAAACTGGTCTGTTCTGCATGAAATTTGGTGATACACCTCTTTCTTTTTATTTCAATTCTGTGACATTCATGGTGGTAGACAATTAAAATGTTATAGCTAATTTTATACTACTCTCTGTAAACGTAATAATCTTACTTGCTTATTTATGTTGTTACTCTTGTTTTTTCATTGTTTTTTTTGTCTAACATAATATTACTGTCTTGTTCCCATGTATTATTACACTTTTTACAAATACTATTCTTTCGTACTATATTCGAAGCTGTGGCAACATGCAGAGAACGTTTCTTGAGTTTCACAAGTCTATACAGTATGTTTTATGCTGTTGGTGCTGTTTTATGCTCTTGTAGGCAGTATTTCAAGTTGGAGATTATTTGAAGAAATAATAATAACAAGGATTTGAGGATAACAGAAGAAAATAACAGCTGCTATATGCGTAATTGTGAAAACACTACTTAAAGTCGTAATTCATTTGCTCATACAAATCGTTTAATATTTTCAATGGTTTGTAATAATCCAGTTTGAAAGCTTAGTTTTTACAGGAATGAGATACCAACTGAACAGAATGATTTATTAGTTAGGCAATGTTCTTTCTCGAAATATCAACAAATTCAAGTCACAGTTAACTTTTAGTGTTAGATTGCGCTCTTTTGAAAGAAACGTGATGCTTTTCACTTTCTTGGTGGTAGTTGTTTTGAACATCAATTAACACTCCTACGAAAAAAAAATATTTACATCCACTAAAGTGATTTTGAGGCCTATCAGGCCCCATATATTTTTCCAATAGACACACAGTGATTTAGCAACATTCATTACAAACAACTTTAGAATGGCTCTGACAAACATTTTTTTTTTACAATTTGAGCAAACAATTTTCGACTATGTATCTTTTGATCTGCCGCACAAGTGGAATCGTCCTCTTTTTGCCCTCTTTGCAGGCGGTTCACATGAGGTTGTTTTGTCATTATCTTTGCAGTAAATGTCTTTGATTTCAAGCACCAATTGCCGTATAAATTCTCTTCTGACTCTTGATTTATGTTGACGAAGAAATTCTGGGTGTTTTGTCGAGTATAGAACGAAAGCATTGTACGCAGCAAGATCTAGAATGTTATAGAATATGCAGACTGACCAGCGCTTTGATCGCCTCTTTGTTGTATAATATCTCACCAGTTGATCGAGAGTGTCGACACCTGCCTTTGTTGCATTGTAAAGATTGACGATTTCGGGCTTTCTATTCTCTTCTACTTCACCAGATTGATGCTGAGAACTCAGTAGTAGCACATATTTTCCTGGTTTGTCTGAGTGCCTGAGAAGAGTGATGATGTCATGTGTTATGTAAATATCATGTAAATGTTGTCGAGAGTGTTATGTAAATGTTATGTAAACGACAACCATGTCGAGTGTTATGTAAATGTCATGTAAATATCATATAACGTCGTATTTGAATTCCCATATTTATTATTTATAATTCTATATTTATATTATTGTTTCGAGGTTTAAATCGGTGAAATTTAAAGTAACATTTCAGAATTAATTGAAATTCATTTAGAAATTTTTAAAACTAAATAGATTGATCACTTGTATTGGCCTGGTGTTTGTACTGTGGAATTCTGGGAAGTCACGCGATATAGTATATAAACAGACGGCGATGCGAGGTAAGTCATCCACTTTATTCGGATCAAGAACTTTGTCTTGTTTGAGAAAGTTTAAACTGAATTTGTGAATAGAGCTAAATCGACTAAAGCGGTGAAAAATTTTATTCCGTCAACCTTTACAATTCAGTCGGATTACGGATTATATCGAAAGTCAATAGGAATTGGACTGTGAACTTTTGTTTGAAATTACCCATTCAAACTTCGAAAATTTCTCCGTGGGACTGAATTCAACGCCTAGATTAGAACTTTGGATTTCGGATTTGGACATTTTTTTTGGATCATATTATTAAGCACAGGCCAGTACTCTTGTGTATTGTAAGTTGTTTTGATGGTTGAAACTGGATATCTGTTATTGCCATTGGATAATTTATTTTGGGTCTATCACATAAGTAGATAATTATAATAAATTATACAAGCTGCTATCTGTGTCTTTCTGTTGCGTTCAGTCCACATAAAAAACGTAACATCATGTTAAAAAACTTTGGTAATAACTCTCTAGATTTCGCATTTATTTCAGGAAGCAGGAAGGTTCTTGATTTCTGTTTGGTTCCAACAAATCCTGTTCTTTTTGTTCGTAGGTACTTGGCAAGTGTCATTGTTGTGAAGAAATTATCTGTCGTTATTGTCCTTCCTTGTCCAAGAAATGGCTGACTCAGTTCTATGGCTATTCTTTCTCCTTGATTTGTTTCTGTCGTATTTCCAACCTTTCCAGTATAAATTTGAGCGTTGAGGAAGTAACTTGTCTTTGCATCTGTTAGGCACCAATTCTTTATTCCGTATTTGCCTGGCTTTGTCGGAATGTATGTTCTGAAGCCAACTATTCGTTTGAAGTTACATAGTTGTTCATCCACTGTCAGGTATTCGCTTGTGTTGTAACTGTTTTGCAATTTTCGATGAAAAAATTCCAGACTCCAGAGATGGCGGCATCTTTGATTTATCTATTTCTTTGAGAGTGGATGTCAAATCTGATTTTTGAGCACATTTTTTTGAATTTGTCTTGTGTAATCAGTTTTCGCAAAAATGGCAAACCGAATTCGGTTGAAAACATTTCGTCTATCGATGCATTTTTGGATTTGCTTATTCCAAGGAAAAGATTAGCTGCGATCCATTTCCAGAGGTCTTCTTCAAAAATTGGTTCTTTCATGACGGTGTTTGTTCAGTGAATGATCTGTTCCATCATATTATCAGAAATGAAAATTTTGAATGTCTCGAATGGTATAGAGACTCTTGGAGCAGCTTGCCTTGTAATGCCAGAGTTCCCATTGAATATATTGAGAGCTGCGGTTCTCTTGTTGATCCTTGAAGGTGTTGTTGAATAACTAAAATTCTTATCTTTGGACAAAAATTCATTCACTGGCATCGTAGTAAGATCTTCTTGATTACTTTCTTCACTTACAGAAGGGTACGGCGCGATTTGTTCATCATTTTTGGCTTCAGAAGGATCATCATCACAACTTTCAGAGTAGTCTTCAACATTATCATGTTCACTTTCATCGTCGGATGGTTTTGTCAGTAAATGTACAGCTTCATCAAGAGATATCATTTTTGACACGGTTTGAAGATTTCAGCTCCTATATATATAGGCTTTGTGGATTCTTCTAGAATATTCTAGATTATTCTAAATACTTCTGTAAAGTTTCTAGAATGTTCTAGAACAGGCGTGGGCAAACTAGGCAATAAAACAGGACCGTCTAAAATTATAGTTGGAGTAAAGTTATTATTCTAAATATCCATCTTTTGAAAAGAAGTTGTAAAATTAATATATTTGTACTATAATTTGCTTTTTTCGGTTGCCCAGGCCTGTTCTAGAATTATTCAGGAAATAAATGAAGTCATTTTTATGTTTTTTTTATCTGGGGCCTAATAGGCCCCAAAATACCCTCAGTGGATGTTTTAAAAAAATTTTAAGTATTATTTCGCAAATGTCTGAAAAGTCAAAATATTATTGCTCCTTAAAATATAAAGGGATATGGTCAGTTAATGGCAATTTCATTTAAATACAAAATTATTAGCCTAATATTAATAATCTTTCAAGTTGCTCTGGGGCCTGTTAGGCCCCAATTTTCGTAGGAGTGTTAACTGGTCTTCCATGGGTCCTATTCTTTATAATTCCTGTAACAACACCGAAAAATATGTAGAATAATAGCAATATCGATAACAATAGTTTTCTACACATAGTGATTAATGGTAATTGTTTGGGACTTTTTATTTTTCACTAGCTCTCTAAGTTTCTGATTGGATTATTCTAGTTCTCGTAAATTTTAATTACCTTTTACATTCGTTTATTGTTAAATATTTCTTTAATATTCTTAAATATTTTACTAGCTACAACTATAAATATTCTAAATAATAGTGTACAATAGAAGAAGTATAACAGTCTGAAATGATAATTCAATTTATTTAACATTGTAACTGAAGTCATAAATAATTAGTCTCCAAAAATGAAAGATATTTCAATGTTCAAAAAATGTTAACTTATTGTGTGTTTGTCTTAGCTTAAAGGCTCTTGTGTTGTCTGAGATCATGTGGTAGAGAATTCCCATATTTTACCTTCAAAGTTCGTTACCTTTGACCGTCAGGAGTCTTCACTATATGATTTTCTGTAGAAAGCAAGAGGCTCACATGTTATAAACTGGTGGGGAAGTGACTAAGATACGTTAAAGTAAGTTAAATATCAGTGTCTTTACCACAAGTTAAAAAAAAGTTTTTAGTATTGTTTAAAATCTGACTCTTGAGTTGGGAAGCGTGTAGCACGTGATCCCACCTACGTATGCTCATAGTCATAGCGGAGAAACAGCGAGTGTATCAGGCAGAATATGTCGTAACATTCTTTCGTACGTGAGCTGTAGGAACTACTGCACACAAAGTTCACTACATATAGCGTCAATTTTCAGGTTAGTATTGATATATTAAAATATTGTTTGTAACCTACGTCCTTTTTCTGAATAAGGCAAGGAGTTTAATTTTGTACAAGTTGTATGGTAAATTTATTATTCGATAATTAAGACACTATTACAGTTTTTTAATCAGCAATACACTATTTTTAAAATATTAATGTTTTTACCGTGTAAAGTAAACTTTCAATCGCGACATATAATCCGGAGTGTTGTGCACGCAGGTGGAACGTTGTTTATATCTAAGAATGTTTTCAGAGCTGTATAACAACAGTTAAGTCGTCAGTGGCTCATGGGTATGTATGAGAGCTAATACCACTAACAGTCAGAGTTCTATTTCTGAGCAGCTACCCAACGCTTATTGAAGTGTGTGCCTAAAAGAAACACAGAAGCAATTAAATGATTTTAAATATTACAGTAACTTATTATTGACATTAAATGTTTGAGTGATATTAATCAAATAACATAATTTCAAACCCTAGAAACTATCAGTGAGTCATGAGTGAGTCCGAAGGCTTATAACGCCAAAAAAAAACAAAAATTAAGTTTCGATACCGGTGATGAGCATAACACAGATAGCCCATTGTAGCTCTTTGTTTTACAGCGAGCAAACCCTATCAAAGGTTAATATATATTTCCGGCATTAGTTTGTTCGACATTGCTACAGTGAACGTTGTCTATTTTTTTACAAGACTTGGTGCAAATGTTTTTTTGATCAACTTTAAGGATATTTATAAAACATATTTAGTCTTTCATTATGGTAATAACCAAGAATTACCATGATAAAATATTACATGCATTAGTAAGTAAACTGAATAACGTTTAATAATCGTTAGTGTTATTGTTTCGGCGAAAAATTATATAATGGGTATCTCTGGTATACATATATATATATATTCTTATGTTTTGAAAGTGCTGAAGTGTCATAAAGGACACGTGATACGATCAAACCTTGAAACAATGTGGAAGACGAAAAATTACCGAAACCAGAAAGACTGGATATGGCGAGGTTTGAACACTTCTACCAAACTATCATACAACCCAATTAGTAAACTTAGTAGGGACTCACTCTTGGGTAACACGGTTATAAGATCGCACTTTAGTTCATGGTTGTACAAACAGATACCAGTTGAAACAATTCCACGTTAATTTTCGTAAAAATAGTGATGAATAAATATAAAATGTGCAGTCAATCCAATTTTTGGATCATAGTGGACTCTGTACAACCATAATCTATCATTCCATGTGTTATTTTAATAAATAAAATTGTACTACGTGTGTTTTTAAACAAAGCAGCCTGAATACTATGCACTGTAAACAAAAATGTTTCGGTTTCAATATAATGGTGATATCCAGCACGTTAGAGGGCTTAGGTTTTTTTATGTAGAACAAAGTCGTGCACGTATTTAATATTGATTTGAAATACACGCAGATGCATATACATACGTATGTATCACTGAACATAAACTCAAACACTTCCTTTCTTTATGCTCCTGCCTTCGAAATATTTCTTTCAATCAGTCGATGAATAAAGTCCCGTTTTTTGTATTTTTTTCGTTATGAAATTCTCTAATAAAAGTAATTTTTCCCAGATTGACTGTTCAGCACATAAGAAGATTGAGTCGATGTTAATATCGACATGAAATGTCAGGATATTACAAAAAATAAACAATTCTCCTGAAATATACTCTTGAAAATAAGTATTGTTGTATATGTGACCTATTCTTGTACGATTAATCGATCAGGAGATACAGAGCGTGACAGACAAACAGACATTCGACTGTTGTTTCTAGACTTCATCCTAATCACAATATGGCAGAGCCCCAAAAGCACTAAACGCGACGTGGAAATTTCCAAAATGAACAAAACGTATTTTACATTCATGCTAATTTACTTTGATATTTCAGGTTGCAAGTGTACATAATAATAAAATATATAACTTTTTATATTTTAAGCAGCTGTAAAATATTCAGTGCTTCTACTTTTAGTTCTTTAAGTCTTATTTTTAATATGATACCTAATACTGAAAAAAACAACAGATTGTTAATGAAACACAAATCTCACATATTAGTCGATTTACCTCTTAGTTAGAGCCCTCTTGTGAATTGTAATTGAAAGCTGAAGCTGTATTGCTACCGTTCAAATTATTAATATAATTTAACAAATAATAACTAGTCTGTATGTAGACAGTACAGTACTTTACTATAATAAAACATACATAATTATGTTAGTTTAAGTCTAACTTTCCATTTAGTGTTACAAAAGGATGATGATTTGTTGATTTTTCATTGGATGTTTTTACATTTTATGTGAATAATTATGCGAGTTATATTTTATGCAAAATTGCTTCCGGATTTAAGCTCATAGTTCCTATTTTTTACAAATTTTCTGGAGGGGTCATGCCCCCACACTCCTAACATTAGCATACTAATGCTAGAAACACTTTCAGAACAAAAAAAAAAGCAAAAGTAACACAAAAATTATATCATCGTTTCTCCTGCGTTGATAAAGATAATAATAATTGAGTTGTACTTTTATTAAATAGTTTGATAAGATAATGCGAATGTGGCATCCGAAGAAAGTATCATAAAAATAATCTGTGACAGTTAGGTTGTACGATGTTTTTTCTTTAAGGGATATCCTTACATTTTAAGCCATGCCTATTCTGAGGAAGAATTGCTACAAGCTTTGAATTTACGTTAATTTGTCAGTGTCAGTGTAAGCATGTTGACAGTAATCTGTAGAAAAAGCACTGGAGATTGGAATTAGTTCGTGTTCAACGTTAAAAGGACATAATACCGACCTTGTTTACAGTCCTTCAAACTTGTTCTTCGCGCAGTGGTTTTCACAATGTTTTCCTAATCAAGGCTATACTTTTCATACACGTAGACCAGGTTAGATATAAGTTATCTTTAAAAAATTGAAAAATTCTAAGCTTATGTTTGTGAAAAGGTAAAATACAAGCTTTGGGAATAAAAATGTGACATGTTAATTTTTATAAAGTTAGTCTGCCTGCATTATACATCAACATGTTGGTTGACACTACAGCTCTATTTCAGAATGTCGTCATATTTGTTATGTTTACACTGAATATTTGTAATTTCAAACGAATTGAAACAGCCTTGAAAAATCCTACAAAAAACAAACAAACTGTAACTTTAGACAGGTCGGTAATTCTTAATTTATTAAGTAATAGATTGTCTTTGTTTATAGTATGGTGGGATTTGACGCATTGTGCACTCAATGATAGTCCTTATACATATATAACTAGATGTATTTCCACAGGGTCCCATGAAAAGTGCTTTATTTGAAAAGTAAATAAAGCTAAAATTAAGAGTAACAAATATTTTCATTTATTGGTTTTGAATTTCATGTCTTGCCGTGTTGCAGCATACACAGTGCATAATTGTTACGTATTTTTTTATGTTCTTCGTAGACTAAACGCAACAGAAAAACGCAGATAACAGCTTGTATAATTTATTACACTAAACTATTAACAAATATAACAGATATGACATAAATTATGTAATAATAGTGACAGATATTAAGTTACAAAATTCGAAATTAATTACAAAACAAAATAATATTAGTTTCAAACTTCAAAATAAATCACAATACAAAACGGTACTGGCCTGTATCTAATGTAATGATCTAAAATTAAAGTCTCAAATTCCAGTCTAGGGTGTGAATTTGGTCCCACGAAGGGATTCCGAAACAGTTCACAGTTCAATAAATTCGCAGACTCTCAGCACAAGCAGTAATTCAGATGTATCGTAGAGATTGACGAAATAAAATCACGGCTTCCGTAGATCTAACTTCAATCACAAATCCAAGTTGAATATTCACAGCAAACACTTAATCTTTCTCAAATAACTAACTCTCTTCTCTTGAAATAAAACTGGTGTCTGATTCTCACTAATGACTGAATCTCTCTCCCTCGAATAAAACTGATGACTGATGACTGAATCTGTCTCTTGTCACCGTCTTTTATACCGATAGGCCTATTTCTCGAACAATCTTGCAATTTCCATACAACTCCAGAGCTATCCACGCATATCCATTCTTGCACGAGACTACACGTCTAGACAGGAAGTCACCAGCACTCATTTACAAACATATTATTGGCCTACTTAATTCGAGAAAGTTCTAAAATGTTACCCTGAATGAATAACAAAATATTAGTTTAAACTTCGAAACAATAATATCAATATGGAAAAATGATTAATACAAATGAAAATTCAAACATAACACGACATGTTGTCGTTTACAAAATATTTACACATATACATAACAATAATTATTCTCATAATTCACGGCATGCACACGTTTAACTGAAGTCAAGACAGTACAAATTGCAACAACAAGTGTCCCGTATATGACTCCTGTTAAGTTTCTACTGACTGACTAGCGGACAACACACTACTATATAAATTGGATAAAACAGGTGACCCCTTCGGAAGACCTTCGACCCCCTTTCGGAAAAATAATTTAACACAAATGCAGTAATACAGGATTGGATTGATGAAAGTCCTATATGAAAAGCTACAGCTAAATGCAAGTAGATGTACTGCCAATGTTTACTATTAGTTTAAATCATTTTTTGAGAGAATGGATTAACAAGCTGTTATAGTTTCGTAACCAGCGACTCTTATTCAGAAAGTTCCCTCGCTGTTACAGCGATGTTTAGGGAATTACAACGCTAAAATCAGAGGTTCGGTTCCCCACTGTGGACACTGCAGGTAGTCCGATGCGGGTTTGCTATAAGAAAACACACACTTACCTAGAAAATAATTTGAAAGATGTTTTTTGTTGTTAATTTCGATTTTTTCAATGTGAACAACGATAAGATCTCTGAAAAATTCGACTATTCAAGCAAAATATTACCGAAAATCCTTTAAAAATTTATCCAGACGGAGTAAGGCACGTACAGGGTGTGTAGTATTATTCTAGTAAACGTTCGAGTCACTCAATAGCCCCAAAGTTCGGTAGAGGAGTAACTTTTATGTATACAGCTACATAAATGTAGATGAATTTGTTTGTAAAAAGTATAAACAAACAAACAAATCTCTTACATGAATAGAGGGAGTGTTTAATATTTCTTCAACAATCATTATTGACGATATCTAAACTAAATTATTTTCCAATAAGCGATGCATTAGACGAAAACCTAAAGTCCATAACAAACATATAATGTACTAAAACTTAAAAAAGTAATTTATCGTTAAAGGCCTGTGTATGAGTAATCAGCCAAGAACGTATAACCTTAGTCACTTGTACGCGTAACTAAACTTCCAAAGTTTTAATCATCTATTGACATATCTTACACATTGTTTTTTTATTCTCCTCAGGAAGGGTGGAAACGAAAACTAACCACAGCATGACATATTTCCTTCCAATGCTCGTGCCTCACACTTCACGTGTACAGACACAAATTTAGATTAATGACATTCAAATGCTTTTGAAAAATAAAAAGAGAAGAAAAAGGAGGAGGAATTAGGTTGTAAACAAATACATGGTAAATAATATTAAACATAGCAACTTGTTTGAGAGGGTAATTTACTCGCCGATTTTGTTAGTGAATTTCATGAGTACTTCATTTTTTTTTACAAACGACAAAAATGAAAATAATCTTGCAGTGTGAAATAATATTTAAAGAAAAAAGTAAAACAACGAACAGAACCTAAATATATTTTGGTATTTTGTTTCAAGTTAATAACACAGACATACAATAGGCTATCTGTGCTTTGCTCACCACAAGTATGGATACTTGGTTTCTAGTGTTGTAATTCCGCAGACACACACCACTGTGTCACTGTGGGCCTATATTTTGCTAAATGAGATTATGGTGATATTAAACTAATAGTGACATGAAACTAGGTTGTGCATATAAGCCATATGATAATCTTGCATGTTATATCTACCAACATTAACTGATAGTAACTTCCTCATCTCTTCCATATCCGAGCAAAACAAAATCAATAAAATAAAAGATTAGGAACTGAAACTCCAACAATTCATTTTTACTTTTTCATTGTGACGCATTTGCAAACGAACGTTTTGTAAGAGCTACCCGTGAAAAGCAAGCTGAGTGAAATGTCGTGTTTTGTGGTTAAAAATAAATTGATGACATAATATACACTCAACTCTTAACGATTTGTCAGAAAACTTGGAAGGCTTCCCAACAGAAATCACTAACATAAACTCTGCAAGGTTTTTAATAGAAAACATCAAAACATGAAAGACTTCCTGTCTGTTTATCAATGTTTTGAGAAATAAAAAATAACATTTAAAAAGAACATATCTACATAACTGAAAAATGAAAAGACAACATTAAAACTTACTACAACACAGAAGGAAGCGCGAGCATAAAATATGTCAACTGCATCACTTCGAACGGCGGTAAGTTTATGGAATTACAATGCTAAAATCACAGGTTCGATTCCTCTCAGTGGACATGGCAAATAACTCCATGTGGCTTTGCAATCAGAAAACACCCACACACTACGAACAATTATTAAAATACAACCGAAAATTTTGTCTTATTTTCTAACCTATCATGCTCATATAAAAAAACAGAATGAAAATTGTTCGAAGGATTATTATTTTCCCACATATATTTCTTATTAAATTCGGCTGGAAGTGACAAACTGTTGAACAACATTCAAGCTAAATGTATAAATGAAAATATTATTTACGGGGAGAGCGTTTTATTAAAATGATTGGATAAATGTTGTGACGCTTTATAACAAGTTTTTATTTCATGTACCTAGCGTAGCCTAGTGATAAACGAGCTTTAAATGTATATCCAATGATCTATGATTCGTTGCCTTCTGTTAGAACGGTGAGAGCGTTGTAATTCTATTATTCAATCACATATACAGTATTGCCGATAAAATACACTCTCTAGTTGCATTCTCTCTTAGTTTGTCGGTTCAAAAAGAGATTTACTGTCAAGATTCGGAGCCATAGTGACCTGACTAACAAGTTTCTTAGCTTTCGTGGTAATATTTAATGAATAATAGCGAAGTTTAAAGTTTTGTTTAATTCTGCTTGAAATAACACCTAAAACCCTGGCTGTCTTTAATACGAGGTTTGTTCAAAAAATACACGGACTGTTTGAATTGCGCGGCTCCAGTTGGTTCCAGGGGAATCCGCTTGGTGTCGCTATATTTGCACAGATCACCTGATTACGACACCATTTCCCGATTGCAGATATCTTCATTTGTGTATTAGCTACGAGGTTTTAAGTGAAGTGCGATTTTTTCTTTTGGCAGATTTCAGAATGAATGACCTGAAGGAACAACGACTTGCTGTGAAATTTTGTGTTAAATTTGGAAAATCTGCGACTGAAAATTTTGCTATGCTTAATACGACTTACGGTGATGTTGCTGTGAAGCGTACGGCATGTTTCAAGTGGCATGAACGTTTTAAGGATGGTCGACAGTCCATTGAAGATGATGAGCGTCCTGGACGTCCTTCCACGTCACCTGACGACCCACACGTCGACAAAATCAACATCCTGGTGCGGGCAAATCGACTTCTGACTGTCAGAGAGCTTGCTGAAAAGTGTGGGATATCAGTTGGATCTTGTTGAGATATTTTGACCGAAAAATTGAAGATGCACCGCGTTGCTGCGAAATTTGTGCCTCAGAACTCGCGAGTTTTTGGCAAAATACTCAATCACTGTTCTTTCCCACCCCCCTACTCACCTGACCTTGCTCCTTGCGATTTTTTCTTGTTTCCCAAACTCAAAAGACCCTTGAAAGGAAGAAGATTTGAGACGATTTCCGAGATTAAGGCAAATACGACGAAGGAGCTGGAGGACATTACAAAAGAAGCGTACCAGGACTGTTTCAACAAGTGGAAACACCGTTGGGATAAGTGTGTGCGTTGGGGAGGAGAGTACTTTGAAGGAGTCCCAGACCTGTAATTTTTAAATAATGTGCATTTTGTTTTATGACGTCCGTCCATGTATTTTTTGAACAGCCCTCGTACTTTGATTCGTGATGATTTTCTGAATTGTACACTTATCAATAGGAATCATCTTGTTGTTGTTTTGTTGTTTTGAATCAAGCACAAAGCTACACAATGGGCTACCTGTGCTCTGCCCACCATGGGTATCGAAACCCAAATTTTAGCGTGTAAGTCCGCAGACATACCGCTGAGCCACTGGGGGTCTAATCATCTTGCCAGTTTGACCAACACAAACTGTCACGTTATATTCGACAAGTGCGATTGGCAGCATTAATTGTTATATTGTTTGACAGACGAAACTCTGTATTTGCGTATCTGTTTATAATTACTGAATCACGGAATTAATTAACACCTGTCATAGCATGTACCTTTAATATTCTCCCTGAGGAGTGACAATTAGAGGTAGGGATTCTGACATGACCTCCCTTCCTGTATG
Organism: Carcinoscorpius rotundicauda; assembly: GCA_011833715.1. Taxonomy (NCBI): domain Eukaryota; kingdom Metazoa; phylum Arthropoda; class Merostomata; order Xiphosura; family Limulidae; genus Carcinoscorpius; species Carcinoscorpius rotundicauda. Next base: position 37,861,392 of record CM022401.1, read on the forward strand.
TCCTTCTCGGAGTTTCCTTCGATTTTCTTGTGCTAGTATGAATTGAATAACGTTTTTACTGTTCATTTAAAAGAAGATTTAACTTGTTAAGAGTATATTCTAATTTACAGACGCCTTTAAACCCTTGTACTGCAATATTAAGTATTAGAATGGATAAATAAGACAATATTGAAATGGATGATAATTGTGGGAAATCTACTCTACACAAAATAATTATAGAATGTTACTATTCATAGTCGTTATTTTAAAAAAGGTAAAGCCACCATTATGGAATAATATCTTTCACCTCCTTCAATTAATGTTTATACAATTTATGCGTATAAATGTTTGTCATGTGATCTAAAATGCAAATAATTGATTAGTCAATCCACACTTATAAATAAATATTTTAAAGAGGCGCTTTACACCTTTACAGTTATTATATTTCACATCGTCATGAATTACAGTCACTACTTACTTCAAGAACAGCATTGCATCGATGTTGCATTATTAATTCAGAGTGTTGATTAGGTATCATTTATCATTGCGGTGTAGGAATATACCATAGGTTTCTTTCTTTCAGTAGTATTAATGTTGTCTTTAAATTCATTCATTATCCTAACCTTTTCCTTTCTCCACATAACTCGCGGTCAAATAATTGTTTAAGTTATCTTTGTTTCTTTGTCTCTATAAAGTTTGGTGATCCTTGTCACTTTATTGGGTAAGGTTAGGGTAATATTATTCTTTGGTTGCACTTGTAATATTAGAAGATTCGGCACATCTCGTAAAATGAGAATGGTCAGTCACATGATACCGTATTTGTGATAAGTAAGTGCTTTAACTATAAACTTCTTATTTATTTGGTTTTGGTTTGACCTTAACTACAGAATTTCAGTAGAGAAACATTTCATTTTCTTTCTGTGTTGTTATTGTTGATTGATATTAATCACAGTGTTCTGCCCACCATGGGTATCGAAATCCAGTTTCTAAACATTATAAGTACGCAAACATACCATTGTGCTACTGGATGGGGAGAACTTGTGTTGAATAAAGATTGTGCTCAATAATATATTTTGGCTCATTATTGTTCAACTCAGGCTAAGCTGATAGTCATTTAGCATTTTTAAAACTAAATCTTGTTTAAAACTAAATTTTAACATATTTATCATCAAATACACCTTATTTTCTCGTAAAATACACGTATTTTCAGTTCGTTTGAAAATACATTATTATTCTGAAAAAAGTTACTATCAGGCCATCTTTAGAGCATGAAGTCAGTTGACGAAGTGTGACTCATCTAGTTACTTGCTGAGATTTAGCTCATCTGGAAAGAGCATTCCGTACCTACAGGAAAGGAATGTGTAGACTAGTTTTGAATATCAAAGGCAGACATTATTATCCATCAAACCTAAGCTAAAACAAGTGCACCAGCATATGATGTTATATAACATATGGTAAAATGTATTTGATTAATTATTATCATTATAATTGGCTTATTTATATTTTCATAATTTTCATTCGTGATTCTTCAATTACTTTTAAAAATTTCTTATTTTGGGATTTTTATTTTATTAAAACTATCATGGATATTTATATTTGTGTAGGTATGTATGTGTTACGTACTATAATTTATCTCGGACGGGTCTCCGATTCATCATGTTACGCAGTTAACGTATTACATTTCAAATAGCTGTACAATTTGTTAAAGTGCTGGTTGGTTCTAGACTTTTCAAATACTCTGTATATTATGTCGTGTTATTTTACATCTTGGCAAAACAATGCTCTTGCTTTTAATTTGGTGCACATTCGCTGTACTTTGGTTCAAAGAATACAAGTTCTGCCAGTACAAAGGACGTTTTTCCATTTCATTTGTGCATGTCGTCATTTAGTGTTTAATGTAGCTAGCTACCTATCTATTTACTATATGTTTGTGTAATATACCCATGTGCAATTTATTGGGAAAGTCTCAATGGCAATGATCCTGATATCTTAATAGTATGTCTTCTTTGAATCTTGTAGTGTGAACAACTCTTTTCTTTTGTCTAAATTTTGCTTGGTTCTTGCTACATTCCACATTTAATATATGCAAATTATGAACTTGCCAGTTAAGTGTTAGCATGAAATGCTTAACTGTTGTTTAATTGTAAAAAAACAACAACTCAATGTTGAATTTGATGAATAAGGCACGTGTTAAATCAGTGTTCGTGAATAGGGCTTCTTATGTGAATGGTACTACACAGTTTTACCCTAAGTACAGCACAGAAACTGTGTCCGTTTATAAGCAGCACCGTGAGATTCGTTCGTTTTATCTCATTGATATTGCCATGTAAGCGATATGTAGATTTGTCTATTTTTAGATAATGTGACTAGAATTGTTTCTATTTGGTTTGAAGAGAAAAATTAATCTTGCGAAATATTTTACACGGTTTTTTTTCTATTTATTGTAAATTTTTGCACAAATTTACTTTTTTCTGCATCCAATTTTAAGATCTTCTCTGACAGATGGAGTAGTTTGTTAAAGATTGAACTAATATTGTTAAATCAATGTTATATAATGGAAGACTGGTTTTCTAAACAAAACAACAAAAATATTTAATAATGATGGTTACTGAGTTGAAATAAACAGTCAGTATTAAATTCTACATATGAACCCGTAATAAGACAACTCCTTAAACTTACTGCAAATTATTTAAATAAATTTATTGACACGACGATCATTTCAGCATTACTAAAGCTTACAATACTTAAAATGAATGAATTTCTTTTTTACAATGCAAATGATTTTTCTTAAACTTAATAAGTCATGAAAACAGTCCTGATTCCAGCAACAAATCAATTCATTTTTAAAATATAAACGTTTATAAACTTACGTTAACCAAACATATTTTGTACCTTATTGTTTTGAACTTCTGGAGTGTGAGCAAAGTTGGAAAATGCGTTGTAATGTGAAATGGAATTTGTTGGTATTGTGGTATTTTATAATTTATAATATAAAAAAATCGTATCACTGTATTTTGTTTATGATACGATAGGTATCGTAAGCCGTTAAATTCACCTGATCGATAGCACTGGCGAATAGTGCTGCTTTCTTGTAAATAAACACCCGGCTAATTCTTTCTATAACGTATTTTTATGAAATATTCAACAAAGAGAATCGCCAAGTAACTAATTCAAACTTTTCTTCTATTCACTGCAACATTTGTTTCTAATATGTTCGAAAATTATGAAAATTAAACGACATCAAAACAGTCCTTTTTATTTCGGTAAGACACCTGCAATACGAATCATCTGTTATATTTATTTATCCATATGCTAGAGGAGTTCAGTACAAGTGAAAGCAAAAACTCTTTTCTCTGCAATTGTGGAATTTCATCAGATACCTTGGGAAGTCCATGTAGCAATTTTTCCATTCTCTAAACCACCAACTATAGGGAGACAACATCTAGCAATAACCACTTTTACTTTATTTTTATCAGTTGCTGATTTCTAATTTATTTCTATTTTAATACCAGGTTCCCGATGCAAATAAGATGATTTAAAAGCTATAACTTCTAAAACTATTTTACGCCTGAAGATATTTCAAACGGTTTTGGAACAGGTTTTCCTTTCTTCTTTTCTGTCCTGGACTTCTTCTACTAATTCAATTTGATGTAAGTATCGTACGGTCTTTAGCTCCACTTTCACACTTTCAACATTTCCCTCCACTCTTTCAGCTGACCAGTGTGATCTCTGTTCCATTTTTTTCCCGTTCCCTCTTATCAGCCAGGTGGTAAAATTTCTCATTGAAAAGAGAATGTTCTCTGGATAACTTACTTAAAAATAAAAAATAAATACCACAATAAAACTACTTTGAAGTATTTACAGGAACATAATGAAAATAAAATAAAAAAGAATGATCAAAAATGAAGATTTACTCTCTATACTACCAAAAATATTTAATAGGCGTAAATATCTATTAATAAACTTCATAATCTGTGTAGATTATTTCATTAATGCTTCCCAATGGCAAGTGGTATGTATGTAAACTTACAAAGCTAGATACTGAGTTTTGATACCCGTACTGGTAGAGCACAGGTGTCCTTTTGTGTAGCTTTGTGCATAGCTACAAACAAAATAAATCTTCAATTAATATTTACTCTCACACCTGACTTGTGGACTTTTCATCACATCAGTGACATATGCAAGAGGGAATGCAGACATCTACCCTTATTTCTCCCTACCTGTACATATCACCCATGGCTTTGACCCCAGTGTTGTTTAACGTAAAATCTTATAATGTTGATACAAAACCAGGTACAGACGTTATATTATCTACACAGTAATGCGAGCTATATGTGAAATGTAATATGTTTATTGAAAAAATTACTTTAAAAGGTTTGGTTTGTTTTGAATTTCGAACAAATCTACACGAGGGCTGTCTGCGCTAGCCGTCCCTAATTTTGCAGTGTAAAACTAGAGGAAAGGCAGCTAGTCATCACCATCCACCGCCAATCTTTGGGTTACTCTTTTACCAATGAATAGTGGAATTGACTGTTACATTATAACGCCCCCACGGCTGAAAGGGCGAGCATGTTTGGTGTGACGAGGATTCTGACCCGCGACCCTCAGATTACGAGTCGAGTGCCTTAACTACCACTTCGTTATCGTCGATCAAAGAGAATGAGTTAATGCCACCACAACATTTTACTAGACAAGAAATTATGTTGAAAAAGCGCTCGACTCGTAATAGGAGGCTCGCGGGTTCGAATTCTCGTCACACCAAAAATCTTGTGTATTGAGAAGATAAACATTAAAAACACATCCGCAAGTAACTGAATTATGTAGTTATGTATTTAACATTGGTTCGCTATTTAACGTGCGTGTGTATCTGCACACATAGTGTGGTTATATATGCTAATGATAAAAAACAACCATAGCTATGCATGTAAATAAATCAGGTGTATCATCTAAATGATTTGACTGCATATATGTTTTATACACATAAATTTCTGTGACAGTAACGTCTGAGGTACATCACCTTGTAACCTCGTATGATATGTGAAGCTAGCGTCTAAGGTACATCATCGTTTAAACTAGTACGGTAAAATAACAACAGTGTCGAAAATATTTCAAACACTTTAACCTAAGATGGCTCAGAATGGGTTTCCAGTATCAATAATGCACGGCAGCATTACATTTGGGTTGTCATTCATGATAATAGTTGAGGTTTTCTGCTCATTTATGTTTGTGGTGCACAACTATTGTAAAATTTTGTACGATGGTTCTTGTAGTAAAATCGGAAATATATTTGAAAGTAAATGGTTTATTTAGGGAAGGTGTTGAATAGTTTCAGTCAGAAGACTGATCGTTACAATAACTTACTTGTTTTGACTTTAGTGTCATGCATGTCATAAAATATCTTTCAGTTGTAAACTAAAACAAAGTTGTTCCATTTTGAATGGTGGTCATAGGTAATAGTCACAAAGGATCCATTCTATAATCCGTGTTACCATATGAATATATTTTGGAAATAGATGCAAGGAAGTGAAAAAGATAGGAAGTTAAGGAAAAAGCTTGTATAAACTGAATTAACTGCTGCCTTATATAAACTAAACCAATCATGGCATGTTTATTTCTTTGTACTTGAATAATCAAAGTTAATCACGGCTTACTATCATTATTTCTTTATACTTATATAAAGTAAATAAATCACGGTTTGGTATCGCTTTTAACCAACACTTGTATAGAGGAAATTAATCACGGCTCGTTATTATTGTTACCTTATATTTGCAAAAAGTAAAATAATTACATCTTAATATCATTGTTTTCATATACTTGTATAAACTAAATTAATCTCAGCTTACTATCATTGTTACCTTATAATTGTATAAACTAAAGTAATCACGGTTTACTATAATTGTTACCTTATACAAACGAAATTAATCACAGCTTTTTGTCATCGTTGCGTTATAGTTGTATAAAGTAAATTAATCACGACTTATTACTGTTATTTTTATACAAACTAAATTAATCACGGCTTACTATCATTATTACTGTATAAAAACCAAATTAATCATGCTTGTTATCATTCTTGCCTCACATTTGTATAAAGTAAATTAATCACAGCTTTCTATCATTGTTTCATTGCACATGTATAAATTAAATTAATCACAACCTACTATCATTGATACCTGATAAGAACGAAATTAATCACGGCTTGCGATCATTATCATCTTATACTTGTATAAAGTAAATTAATCATGACCTGGTATCATTCTTACCCTATACGTATATAAATTAAATTAATTATAGCTTATTATCATTATCCCTCATACTTATATAAAATAAATTAATCATGGTCTGTTATCAGTTTTAACTTATATCATATGAATTAAATTAATCACGGCTTGTTATATTTGTTACCGTACACTTGCATAAAGTATATTAATCATGGATTAATATCGTTGTTTCATCTTACTTACGTCTCACTGACATTATTATTTTATAAAAACGTAATTAATCATGGCTTGCTTACATTGTTATCTTACACTTGAATAAAGTAAATTAATCACGGATTACTATCATTGGTACCTTATACTTGTATAAAATAAATTATTCACGGCCTTTTATAATTGTTCCTCAAACTTATATAATCAAAATTGCTATCATTGTTAACCTACTCTTGTACAAGTAAATTGGTGACGGCATGCTAACATTGCTAGGTTATACTTATATAAAATAAATTAATCACGCTCTGTTATCATAGTTCCTTATATTTATATAAATTAAGTAAATCACGGTTTGCTGTCATTCTTTCCTTTTACTTGTATAAAATAAATTGATCACGGTTTACTATCATTGTTACCATATAGTTATATAAACTAAATTGAATACGGCCTTGCTGTTATTGTTACCTCATTGTTGAAAAAAGAAATAAATTACGGCTTACCATCATTGTTACCTGTGCAAAGTAAATGAATCACAGCTTTTATCATTTTTACCATATATAAAAGAAATTAATTACTGCTTGCTATCGTTGTTACCTTATACTTATATAAAGTAAATTGATATCGGTTTTCTATCATTGTTACTTTATTCTTACATAATATAAATTAATCACGGGTTATTATCATTGTAACAGTTACATTAATGACGGCTTACTATCATTGTTTTCATATACTTATATAAACTAAATTAATCATGGTTTGTTATTATTGATACATTATACCACTATAAACTACATTAATCGTGGCTTGCTATCATTGTTTCCTTATACTTTTATAAATTAAATTTATCACGGTTTGCTATCATTGTCACCTTATACTTATTTAAACTACATTAATCACGGCTTGATATTACTGTTTCCTTATATAAAATAAATTAATCACGGTTTGGTATCATTGTTAACGTATTCTTGTAATAAGTAAATTAATCACGGCTTGCTACCATTGTTACCTTAAACTTGTATAAATAATTTAACGACGGATAACTATCATTGTTACTTTATAGTTGTATAAAGCAAATTAATCACGGTTGGCTATCGGTAAGGGAACAATACCTTATATAAACGAAATTACTCACTGTTTGATATCATTGTCGCCTTATATAAATTAAATTAATTACGGCTTGGTAAGGTTGCTACCATATACTTCTGTAAACTACATTAATCACAGCTAGTTATCATTGTTTCATCATAACTGTATAATCTACTTTATATACTTTATGCAAGTATAAGGTAAGAATGATATATAAACTAAACTAATTTCGGTTTGCTGAGTATAAGGAAAAAATGATAGTCAACTTTGATTAATTTACTTCATAAAGTATATATAAAGCAATAATGATACTAAACTCTAATTACTTTAAATGTATCTCAGGACGGTTGGTATTGGTATTAACACTTTTAAGGAGAAGGAGCGAACAACACTATTAATTAAATTTCTATAAGTATAAGGAATAAATGATAGCAAGCTGTGATTACTTTCTTTAGGGAAGTATAAAAGAACAATGATAACAAGCCAAGATTAATGTAGTTTACACAAGTATAAGGTAACAATGATACCAAACCGTGATTAATTTAGTTTATATATCATTCTTACCTTATACTTGCATAAATTAAATTAATCTTGGCTTGCTCTCATTGTAACCTTATTGTTGTTGTTGTTTTTGAATTAAGCACAAAGCTACACAATGGGCTATCTGTGCTCTGCCCACCACGGGTATCGAAACCCGGATTTTAGCTTGTAACCTTATAGTCGTCTAAAATAAATTAATCACGGCTTGCTCCCATTGTTACTTTTACTCGTCTAAACTAAATTAATCACGGCTGGTTATTATTGCGATCTTATACTTGTATAAACTAAATTAATACAGGTTTTCTATTATTGTTACCTTATACTTGCTTTCAACTATATCGATCTTTTCTTTTTTCATCATTGTTAAACATTTCTGTCAAATCGTAGTTAAGTTATAATATATATTAAACTCAAGTTTATTTCACCTGAAACTAATCGACATCAGATCTACGTGAAATCTTTGTGATGGTTGTATAAATGTTTTCAAGTATGGAAACTGATACTCATCTGAAGTTGAGCTCACGAACCTCGAATCCGAAATGTTTATTAAGATAAAAACATCAGATTTTGTAAGCTAAAGTAGTAAGGTTTTGAGGGTAGGAATAACGGTGACACATCATGACTTGAAACACAAATCTTTTTTGATAATATTCAACGGTCTGTCTTTATGCTGCTTTAAATTAGAGGAAATGAGTCTATGAAATCTTCTGGATGTCATGACATATTTAATTAAAACCAACAGTTGGAAAAACTCTTTTTTTAACCCAGAAGAATTCTCAAGTGTCGTTGATCGCGAGAACTAAATCTTTCGCCGGATGTTCTTACATTTCAATCGTTGACGTGATGTAAAGTGATAGTTAATTATACTATTAGTTTGTCAAGAGTTACCCAAGAGTTGGCTATTTGCCCTTTCTAGTCTATTTTTTCTGGAATGTCTAACCCCATTAATTAACCCTTCAGTAGGTTTGCACGAAATTGAACAAAGACAACCAAAAATACTCAGGCATGATATGTTTCTTAACATGCTAAACCTACTTAGTGGGGTCTATTTATATCCAACGAGAAAACAATATTAAGTTCTTTGTAAACAACAAAACTAATTATTCTGTTGCCACTCCAAGATCGTCACAAGGAGATGAATTATGTTTTAAAGATAATACTTATGTTAATATAAATACAAAATTTATACAAAGCTGATCTAATTGGAGTTTTCCTAGTAAAACCAAGAATAATATCGCTTTTGAATATACAACCTTCTTTTGTTTAAATGCTCGAAACAACATCCCCCTTCTCCCGTTGGGACACCAGTAAGTCTTTGGATTTACAACGCTAAAATGAGGGGTTCAGTTCCTTTTTGTGGACATAGCAAATAGCCTGATGTGGTTTTGATGTAAAAAGCATAGACATATACAATACTTGTTGAAATATTCGAAACAATACGATGCTGTCTTGTCGAACTTTCTGTAACAGCATAGTAATATACTGTTCAAGTTTATGAAACAATGCAATACTGTCTTGCTAATTACTGTGAAACAGCATAATACTGTCTTACTAACTACTGTGAAACAGTATAATAATGTCTTGGTAACTACCGTGAAACAGTATAATAATGTCTGGCTAACTACTGTGAAACAATACAGCATTACCCTGCTGAAGGATCTGATATAGTCCGGTGGTTATGGTCCTCGGTTCGTAATCTGAGGGTCACTGGCTCGAATCCCTCTCCCACTGAACATGCTTTTCCTTTTAGCCGTGTTGGTGCTAGAATGATGGTCAATCCCACTATTCTTTGGTAAAAGAGTACCCCAAGAGATGGTGACGGGTGGTGATGACTAGCTGTCTCCCCTCTAATGTTACATTGGTAAATTAGGGACTCCTAGCGCATATAGCCTTCATGTACCTTTGCGCAAAACTCCATAAAACAAACAGGCAAAACTTGCTGAAGATGGTAAAACATAGAAACGTTGAAGATTCTGATACAACACAGCACTGTTTGTTGAAATTAATGAATGAAAATGAGCCTCATCCATATTTAACCCGTGTGTTATGTAAATATCATGTAAATGTTATGTAAACGACAACCATGTTGAGAGTGTTATGTAAATGTTGTGTAAACAACAACCATGTCCCATATCTATTATTTATATTTTCGAAGTTTAAGCCAAATCGATATGTTATTCATTTAAAATAATATTTAGAATTAATTAGAATTCATTTAGAATCATTCATGTAGAAATTTTTAAAACTAAATAGATTGATCACTTGTATTGGCCTGGTGTTTGTACTGTGGCATTCTGGGAAGTTACGCGATATAGTATATAAACAGACGGCGATGCGAGGGAAGTAAATCATCCACTTTTACTCGGGTCAAGAAGTGAATCATCCATTTTTGCTCGGATCAAGAGGTTTGTCTCGTTTGAGAAAGTTTAAACTGAATTTGTGAATAGAGCTAGATCGACTAAAGCGGTGAAATTTTTATTCCGTCAATCTTTACAATTCAGTCGGATTACGGATTATACCGAAAGTCAATACGAATTGGACTGTGAATTTTTGTTTGAAATTACCCATTCAAACTTCGAAAATTTCTCCGTGGGACTAAATTCACCGCCTAGATTGAAACTTTGGATTTCGGATTTGGACACTCATTCTGGATCATATTATTAAGCACAGGCCAGTACCTTTTTGTAGTGTAAGTTGTTTTGATGGTTGAAACTGGATATCTGTTATTGCCATTGGATAATTTATTTTGTGTCTATCACATAAGTAGATCATAATAATAAATTAAACAAGCTGCTATCTGTGTCTTTCTGTTGCGTTCAGTTCACATAAAAAACGTAACACCGTGTATTAAATAACATCAGCACACTAAATTTAAAATTAGAAAACATGTTTTGACATCTGTGTGTGTTTTGTTTTCATACGCAATGCGAATTTCATAGACAGATCAATGCGTAATAAACATCTAAATAACTAACTAGTTCAATTGATATCTTATCTAATACATATTGGTATAGATAATCTTAAAATGGTTAATAATTAAATTGGTATATTCTATACAGACAGGTAGATAATATCTATGTTCTTATATTAGGCGTTCAGTTATAACAGATGATGAATAACATATGTTCTTAGAAGTTACGTTATAAATAGTAAGGCAGTCGTATAATTCTCCAATGTCTAGCTAATATATATTTATAATGTACTTATCAGTGCATTAACGTATTTATCAATACGTTACTGCTAAAGATAAATTTATTGTTAGAAGATAAATAGATAACGAACTAATAGGTGAATTATTAAATTATTATACAGCTAAGTCTGTATACTCTTTTAGTACACATTTAATTTAATCTGTAGAGCTCTATGAATTAAGGATCATCGCAGAAGAGTGTTATTTTTTAATGTAATGATAACTCTAGGTAAATAGATTGAAGTACATGTCAAAGTCACACACATAAACAGATACAGGTAGATGTTACAAGGTCACACAGGTAAATAAATTCAGCAAGATGTTACAAGTTACATACGTAAACAGATTCAAGTAGATGTTGGAATTAACACACATAAGCAGATTCACATTCATGCTGTAACTAATACAAATAAACAGATTCAAGTAGATGTTACAAGTAATGCATGTAAACATATTCAGGTAGATGTTAGAAGTTACATAGTTTAAGGGAAAGGCGTTGTTGAAAAATAATTTTATGTCCTCGCAAGTACCATGTGTTTTTCGGTGCATAATGGTATATGAAAAGAAAATAAGGATGTTTTTAAAGCTAACTGTTTGAAAATAAAACGGGACTCTCTCTTCCTTCCCGCTATTCGGTGTGTGATTTCCTGACTGTTCCATTCTCGTGCCATGGCATCATCGTCATTCTAAGTCTATTGGTTTTATCCAGAATTATTCTAGTTTTTAGCATTTCAGACTCTGAAAAGGGCTCGGGTATATCAATAGAATGATATTCTACTCTAATCTCTTCTTTCTCCAACTCAAAAGGTATGCTCCTAATATTCGATTTCATGTAGGATATCAGCCTAAATATGGTAACAACGTAAAGAGTCTGTTATGAATATTTAATTAACGTAAAACGGTTGACTTAAAGTATAAAATAAATATTCAGTGATATTATGCGAAAAATGTATAATTGATGTTTTTAAAATCTTGTTGTTTGTTATTGTTGTTTTGAATTAAGCACAAAGCTACAAAATGGGCTATCTGTGCTCTGCCCACCACGGGTATCGAAACCCGGATTTTAGCGTGTTAGTCCGTAGACATACCGCTGAGCCACTGGCGGGGAACTTTTAAATCTATATTTGCATAAACAGTATCAAAACAATTAGTTTAGTATTATTAGCACAATAAAATAAAAAGTATGTCACTTTCTTTATGTATATGAAAGCTAAGTTTCTTTTTCTATATCTACGTGAAAGCTACACCTCTTAGTAGCTAACGCATTACTTTATTTACATGTGCTAATTGGCTGCCTTAGGCGATAGTGCGGTAGATAGAGATGATGATGTCATCGAGTCACAAAGACTATGAAATCATAATTCCACAAAGTGGCATAAGATGGGCTGTTGTTAGGACAGCACAGTGACACCAGAGCGTGTAATGTTAGGAAAATGGTGCTATCAGAGGAGGTAGGGCAATGACATCATCTATACTGAACATGCAAATAGTTAGCGAGGAAATAACCAGAAGGTGTAGAAGGTCAATAGATATCAACACGTCTCAATATATAATTATGTCATCAACATCGTAATATTCACTTCTGTTTTTAATTATATGTTCTAAAAAGCTATATAGTATTTTACAAGCGAAATTATTATTTGAACGAGACAGTTAGTGCAGCTGATTTTTTGAGACAATAATTAACGTGCTTGTGTCATAAAAGTTTTGAATACTATACGAAAAAGAAACCGTTATTCTGATAAGATAACTCTTAAAACACAGCTAATAATCTGTAGTACATAGTCAAGTCAACACTTTTGTTACAGCTACTATCTTCCTTTATAGGTAAATGTATTATTTAAATGAAACAATTATAGCATATCTAATATTTTACATTAAAAACTTTTACAAATATCCATTTCTTTATGTATAAAACACTTGGTTAATTCATTAGGTTTATAGTTTAATCTCTGAAATTGATACGTCATGTAATACAGAATTTCCTGTCTTCAGGATATTTCAATAGTTAAGATATCTAATGTTTTATTTTTAGAACAAATCATTACTTAAATGAGATAGTTACATTATCATTCTATAGATAACTGTGTTTTATGATTCGAGTGTTGACATAATGCACATTTAAAGTACTGTATAATATAATTAGTTTTTGTTTCTATATTTCATTGTATTACACATATTTTGCAATTATCTGCTTCTTATATATAAAACACCTCAACATTGCGAAATCATTCTTTCTATAATTTTAGCTTTTATAATTATTATGTCATATAGCATACTTTTACATTTTTTTATTCTAAAAAGGTTACTTATTAATATCTCTAAACAATTTACAACATAAGGTTTACGTTTAGCTTTATAAATTAATCTGCATAATTCTTTCACTTAAGTTTAATTTTAAAGGATCTACACAAATAGCTGTTTGACAATAACTATTACAGAAATTGTTACATATATTCTTACCTTTCTGTATGCAACTCCTTAGGCATATACTGATAGATCTTTACTAAAATTAATACCATTTCTTCTTCTTTCTGATATTAGCATTAAAAGTATGTTATAAATGTTCACACATAAAACATCCAAGTAGTGTGGACTCTTTTCATTCCTATTGCTATGTCACTCTGGCATGTCAGATTGAATACAGCTGATGAAGCTAAAGTGACATGTGTATTCTTTGGTATAAGGGTAAAACCTAATCACTGTATTTAAATTTATAAACTTCAAGACTGCTAACAACCTAAAGCTTATACCTGATGTCATGCCAATCCTTTACTAAAGGAAGTGACTAAATGATTAAAGTACATCAGAAAAACAAAAGTTGATGAAGCCATTTGAAATACAGAGTATAATATTACATTATATTTAAACTATTTTAACTTAAATTGTTGACACTTTAGATTAATTCGAAATTGTAGATTATAATTTTACTTTATTAATAGTACACCTTATAATAATTCAAGCACATTTTAGTTTAAATGTTTGTTGAGAAATAAGAAATTCCATTTTGATTTCTTTTTTAAATTTTCAAAACTTCATTTTATATACATTCAGATATTAAACATTTAAACTTCACCAAAGCATGAGGTAATATACAAGTATATTTTACATAAATGAACATAGTTTATAATCAAATTAAGACTGTGTACAATTCTTGTATTATGCAAAGTTCAATAACACGTAATTAGTGTATTAATTTTGCTGTATAGTGTTGATAATGACAACGTGTCCTGTCATGAATGATTAAACAAATATTTGTAAACAGTTGTTCTTATGAATAAAAAAAATATTAAAAATAATTTTAATTTTGTTGTTAATACTTTCATATCAAAATATAGTCTACACAAAAGGCACATCTATCTTTTCACATTTTATAAATCCATCACATTTAGTGTATGATGTTTATTATTATCGGATATACTTAAATACAGTAACATTGTGTTCTCTATAACTAAAATAATTTAAACATAAATAAAATCAGTAAATATGGTTTATTGTTTCGTGATATTTTCTCAAAATTTGTAAATATACGTAAATATATAAACTTCAGTTAGCATACATTTCTTGTACACCTTCAACTTCATCAGACCTTGTGAACTGATTATTCACATTTGAAATAAATGTGTTTAACCACCTACCTTTCATTCTTTTAAAATTATGTCTGCGTTAGTCTTTAAGGAAAATATACTTTTTCATCCACTTAATTTAAAAATACTGCAGAAAATGTACCTTTTTGCATATTTAACTTTTTCAAAATGAATATTCTTCCACTGGAAATAGCAATGTTTGTTTACTTTTTTTAAAGAATTCCCAGCTGTATACTTGAGAATATAATATTTGAATTTTGATTCAACTTGTTTCTGTACTTTTTTAGCACAGATAGCCCATTGTGTAGCTTTGTGCTTAATTCAAAACAACAACAACTGTACTTTTTTGATGATCCCTATTTCCACTTTTCAAAATTAAAATTCTTACTAAATTTGTATATAATATAGATTATTAACTATGTTATTATAGATGTTTCGTTAAAATAAAGGCTGTACCTAGAAAGTATTCAAAATTTTATAACACATTCAAATTAATTATTAATTATAACACAATCAGTTACTCACTGTTTTATTCAAGCAGCAGTTTCACTTGTAAAGTATTAAATAACCTTTTAGGAGACACAATCATATGTTCACATATGCTGATATACACCATCGCCAAGTGTACTCATATAGTATCTATGGTTTCATCATAGATGACTTCATTGTCCTACTCTCTCCTTCAGCAACTTGCCCCTAGCAACGTGACTTGTGACGCCATTTTCCGAGCGTTACCGTTCCCTTTGTAACCTGCCCTCTGATGTCACTTTGTGAAACTACGACTTCATCTCTCTGTTAACACTGTGGTGCCATATTTTAGCACTATTACATCACAACCTCTTTCTACCTCTCTCACTGTCATCTGAAGCAGCCAATCAGCTCGTGTGTCTGAAGTTACGTATTAACAACGTCTCTTTTTCTGTGTGATTGTGAAACTTGCGTATATTTTTCTGTATGTGTGCACTGTTTTCAAGGTGAATTTGAAGCTCATTTTTTTTATTTTGTCAAGAAATATAATTGTATCCTGAAAAAATAAGGCATATTTTCAATATTTGCCAAAGTAGTATGAAAAGAAATGCAAAGTGTTTGTTTGTTAAAAAATGAAAGAACTTCAGTACAAAGTTTTACCTGACGTATAAAAAAAACAAGTGATCTTACTCTGTATTTTTACATCAAGAATCTTGGGGTCTGGGTCAAGCCTGAAAATGTGACCTCCTCTCAGTGCAGTAAACGAAAAATATTTCCTAAGTAATCAGTCTTCTAACCGTTTGTATTTTGTTTCAGGGAAATTTTACTTACATGTCGCCCAGGAATGAAATGTATTTACGAAACTTGTTTAAAAGTAAGTGAATTTGCTTGAATCCTATATGTCCAAGTTATTTGTACACAGATGTATGGACTCACAACTAAAATATGTTACTTATAAACATCATATATGAAGCACCACAGTGGGACACCTGTATGTCTGTGAAACCTAGAATTCTAGAAACTGGGTTTCGATATTCGTAGTTAGCACAACACAAATAATTCATTTCTGTTCAACTATTAACAAACAACTCATACATGAAAATTTTCCTTCTCGTGGTTAATAGCTCATTTCAAATAGGCAACGATAACAATTTCTATTTTTCTTCTGGAGATTGCAGGCACCTTAATGTTAGTGGTTATAGCCACTATTGACTTATTCTACCAAACATGAAACTAAATATTCTAGTTCGTATTATTTCATCTAAGAGCACTTGTTCGCAGATTAATACATACATACGCACATATATGGATGTATGTCTATTGTATGCTATTATAGAAAATAATCACTGCTAAAATCTTCATTGATTATTAATCCTTGCGAATTAGTTCAGTTCCGAACCTATTAGTATGTGTTATGTTATAAATCTACAAGAACTTCTTATAAGTACCATGGGAATCATTTATCTGAGCTCTCACTCCCTCTCGACGAAAAACCTGCGAAAAACATGTTAAAACATTAAAGTTTTTCATTTGTTATTTTTATTCGGATAACACTATATAACATAAATTTTGTTCCTGGATAGTATATGTTATTTCTTAATTGCTTATGTTGTAAAAGTGCATAAAATGGCCATTATTCCCTTTAAACTTTGCTTTTATGACCTGGGTAATGAAATTTGGAAATTAACCTACTTTCTAGGTAAAAACGGGCAAATTTGCACATTTTCATTTACATAAAGTGCGAATAAAACAATATATGAATCAAGATTTAGATGTATTAATAGTAAAGCTAAACAAAAATGAACACGTGTTTAGAAATGAGTAGTTTTTCGAGATGGCTGCTTTCTCTCTCTGACGGACCGGGTACGAGGGGCTCAGGGCAATGTGGCACTGGGGCGATGGATGATGTAAGGTCGAAATACATGACAGCAGATGCATTCTTGCCAGCTCGACGTTTGGAAGAGTCCACCATGCAAAAGTAGCAAATATTTGAGTGGTCAGTGGGTTCACGCCAAATTCTTGGAATAGCGAACTTCATGGCTCTCTTTTCCCCTCTATACCATCCTGCAAAAGAGCAAAATAAAATTGTTATTATGAATAATAATTTTATTTCATCCACAACTAATGTGTAAGAAGTTAATGCAAAATATTTTATGTGATATTTTTTCTATACTATTGTAAATTTTAAAAAAAGGATATTTAAATTTTAAAAAGGTCTAAAATTTGTATAATATAAAATCTTACTATTCAACCAAGTAAAATTGTCTGTCTTACCTTCTAGAGTTTTTAGCAGTGCTTGCAGGTAAAATGAGGTGTTCAGGGATTTTCTTGATCCCCGATAAGCATGCCGAAATATGCTTTGTAGGCTTCGCACATTTTAGCAGATGCTGTCACAGAGTACTTTTTCTCTTGTTTTGATAAATTGGCCACAAACATAGCAGAATGCGTCTGGAGAATGCTTGCAGCTTCTTGATGCCATCTCTGATAAAATCATATGGCTCTATGTGTTCACTTAGGTTGCTAGAACTAAGCTGAAGTGATGAGTGGTGAGCTCTTGTATATATATTATTATGGAAAGTTTTAGAAACTTTTAAAAAGTTCTTGAAAATCCTCATAAGTTCTACAACATTCGAGAAAATTTTTGTAAGCTCTACAATATTTTAAAAAGTTTTTGAAAATTATTGTAAGTTGTAATTATTGCAATTGTAAAATAACACTTTCTGTCCAGGAACAATAAAAAGTAAAAATGTTGTTACATTGTGTAATTTTTTTGCTCTTGTTTATGTGTACATATTTCTTCTTCTAATGATATCACCTTAAAATGTAAGAGACTTTATCCAGTTATTAAAAGTAGTTGTAATTTAACTAAGTTTGATCCTGTAATAGTGGAGAATGCTAAGATTAATCAAACATGGTTTCGCTATTATGGAGGAATTTTATTTCATTACACTTAGCAGAGTAATAATGGCAACTAAAACTAATGTTACTAAGTCATAATTCAGTAAGCATATGTACCTCTCATTTTTACTAAATCTGCTTTAATTATTTAAAAGAACTTTCATTTCAACTAAATTTCGAACAGTTATCAGATAGGTTACATCCAATATTCAATGCTTATTATTATTGTTTCAAATTCAATGTCTAAGTTTATTTTTTTTATAATTTTAACGTTTATTGGAGACGGCCGAGATGCACGACACCTTTTGTAGATTGGGTTCTTCTTCTGCTGGTGTTCTTGAAGAAGGAACAGAGCAATAGATATGTTCGAAATGTTTGTAATTATCCAAGCTATTTTTATTATCATTGTAAGTTTATTTAAAACAATTGGAGTTTGTGACTTGTTATTATGAATGAACATAAATCACTTAAGTTCAGTATATTACTTTAATGCTTGTTGTCTTTCAGTGGAATTGATAAAAACGTAATTTTAAGCCACTTGAAACTGTGATCTAACTACTATTTAGAAGATTGTTGTTGTTGTGAATTAAGCACAAAGCTACACAATGAGTTATCTGTGTTCAGCCCACCACTGGTATCGAAACCCAGTTTTTAGCGTTATAAGGCCGCAAACATACCGCTGAGTCACTGGGGGGGACTGTTTAGAGGAAGGAGCAACTTGCATTAATATTTGTGTGAACCTAAAGATTCCACATGACTCTTTTCTCCACGAAACTGTTTCTTCTTAACAAAAAGTTGAATACCTTTCACATATATGTCGAAATTATGACTCGTTTTGAGACCTAAGTGTTGGCTAAATGTCATATTAGGCTGCAGTATGCTCAGTATTTCGTTGAATACACTCTGCCCTTTGAGCAGTAAGAACGTTATGTTTTGTCAATCACACATGTGAAGACACAGACGACAGGTGTTGGTCCGTTGCCCTCTTATGGTCAACAGTTCTAAATTAAAGATGGATTATATAAGTCTAGCTCTTAAGAGTATCTCAGCCTGGTTGTTTAACTCGCAAATCTTATAAGTTTGCATATAGGTTCAAAATACTGTATTAAATAATTGTGTATGTCGGGTTCCCTTTAGCAAAGGAGGTTACCAAAGTTTTAAATTTTTTAATACATTTTTTTTTCTCGTTTAGATACACCAAAGGATAAAAGTATGGTGTTATTAGTTTGTAGGAAATAATTTTTACTTTATTCTTTTCTACAAAATTTAGACGTAAATATGTGTAAAATATCGCAAATTCGATGAAAAATCAAACTTAAATTGTGCGACTTAGTGTATTTTTATTGTGAATTTCTAACGTAGTTTTATGTGTATTAAATAACCACTTTTTTGCGTTCAAGTTAGCCCACAAGAAAAACGTAAGTTTTTAACATGAACCTCAGCTCAGTAATACCGATTATTCTTGGTGTTTGGTTGGTTGAATATTTGATGAGCAATATGCTGCCTTTGAGATTTGAATGTGACAAATATCTAGTTAATGAATCACTCAGGAGGTGGCGGTAAAATTTCTGTGACCGACGAAATTATGTTTGTATTTCGCGCAAAGCTACACGAGGGATATCTGCGCTGTCTATCCCTAATTTAGCAGTCTAAGACTAGAGGGAAGGCAGCTAGTCATCACCACCCACCGCCAACTCTTGGGCTACTCTTTTACCAATCAAAACTGGGATTGACCTTCACATTATAACGCTCCCACGGCTGGGAGGGCGAGCATGTTTAGCACGACTCAAATGCGAACCCGCGACCCTCAGATTACAAGCGCATGCCTTAATGCGCTCGTTGATAAATATTTTCCGCATTTTGAGAAGGTTGCCCAAACCATAGAATATCTCAGCGAAAGATGGTCATTATTATTACAGAGTATCTTAAATGGTATAACACGAGAAGCTTATACAATACACTCTCTCTAGAAAGTTCTATAGATTATGATACGATTAAATCAGCTATTGTCAAACCAAACGAGTTAGTACGAGAGGCTTATCACCAAAGGTTTTGAGGTTATTTCAAGCATGATAATCAAATTCATATCGGATTTTTTCATGAGAATGAGGTTTGTTTTGATCGATGGTGTAATTCTATGCATATTGGCAATAGTTTCGACAAACTAAGATAATTATGTATAATTGAAGAATTTAAATGCTTTGGAAATGAAGACTTGAAAATGTATTTGAACGGAAAGTTGAAACACTTCGGGAAGCAGCTGCTTTTTTGATGATTGCACTTTAACACATTAAACAACTTTTTATGAAAGAAATTCTCAGCAAAAATCTGTACCTGTTCAATCCACTAAAGTTCAATTTTTCTTCTAAAAATCTATATCGTTTTAATTCGAAGCATTCAGACAGTCACGTTAGAGCTTTTTTAAAGTAATTAAGGCTTCCTTGGCATTTTTGTAAAAAGACCTTGTCATGTTATGTCCGATTGTTGGAGTTTGAAAAGGAAAAAAAGAAAAGGAGACAACATCCAAGGTGTTGGTATCCACATATGGGCGTAGTTTTACCACATCATCAGACGTTGTTGATTTAGCTTCTGATAGAAATGCTGATGTAATTACGAATGAACTTAGACTATTTGTGTTTAACGGTTCTGTGTCTTTGACAAATTACACTGCTAACCCCATACCCATATGTATCCTATGCGATACCGGGGTGACTCAGTCATTGTTGTTAGAAGTTCTACCACTGGTAAGTCTTTTTCGCTGTTAGTATTGCAGGTGGCTTTAATAATGTTTCGAAACCAGTTGTGGTTAGAGTAAGATTCACTCTGCTAATTAAGGGTGTATCATTATTGTTGAAAAATAATTTAGCTAGAGGAAAATTGTTGCCAACTCAAAATGGTTAGCGAGTTGATCGTTATTTCATTTAAGGATAGTGCTGTTGTTGAGAAGAATCCAAAGGAAAATACAGAGTACAAATGTGTTTCCCTCATTTGCTGTGACTCAAGTTGAGGCTAATAAATTAAGCCAAAATAAATGATAAACATGTATTCAGAGAAAGATATTATGAATTTGTCCCTGATAATTTTTGGATCCTACCAGCAATTCTTCAGTAAGTGGTAATGATGGACGTGAGGAATCTCGTTCACCTGGCGAGGTTCCATTTACTAGAAGTAAATTGATCGCCGAATAAGAAAAGAATCTGTCCAAAAATTAAACTAGAGGAAGTTCCAAACAAGTACTTTTCAAAAATTGTGTGCTCTTGAGAAATTCCAGCTACTTCTTTGAAACTTCACACAACTTTCGAAGAACCCTTCAGTTATGGAATTATTGATTATGTTCGGCCTTTAACAAAAATTTCCATCTAAGGCTTTGATTAATTTCTTTACTTTTGTTGGGTTGTCTAAAGAACTTCATTCTGATTAGGAATCAAATTTTATGTCTGAGTTGTTTCAAGAAAATGTTTACCAGCTTGGTGTTAAAGAGATTAAATGTAGTGCATACGATTCTGAATCACAAGGTGCTCCTGAGAGATACCATTCTACCTTGAATAATACAATGCAGACTTACTGTATCGATAATGAAAAAGATTGAGATGAAGAATTTAATTTATTATTATTTGCTGTTCATGACTTATTTCAGGAGTCGTTAAGGTTTAGTTCGTTCGAATTGGTGTTTGGCCATTCAATGCGTGGTCCTTTGAAATTGTTGAAGGAACAATGGTTTTAAGATGACCCGAATGAAATACACTTACTGGATTATGCTTCCAAGTTTCAGTCTAGACTGTTAGGTACTTGTGAATTGGCTCGAGATAATTTGTAGTAACCTTCAGCTAAATTAGAAAAAGTTTTTTGTGACTGCAAGGTTTAAGAGCGTAAGTCAGGACAGCCTGGTGACATAATCTTACTATTGTTACACGCTATGGGACTTTCACTCAAAACTAGGTAACATGGCTCCTGCAAGGTTGTTTGGAAACTCACTAAGACAGACTATGCTGTACAACACACCTGATCGTCGAAGGGCTATATAGCTGTGTCACATCACATCTGAGATGCATCTAAAAATATTTAGCCATTGAGTGTTCTATTGGTACCGGTGACTTAGATACCCGTAAGTTTGAAAATATTGAAAATAAAGGCAACATCAAACTGAGTAATTTTGACATTTTGGCTAATCTTGATTTTAAACTCGATCACTTTCCTACCGGAAAGAAAAAAGAACTTGTTAATTTATTGATTGAACATGAATGTATATCTCCAGACGTTCCTAATCAATCCAATATTGCTATTCATGATGTAGGTAGAGGAAATGCTTCTTTTGCGAAACAACATCCCTGTTGTGTTAATCCAATTAGGGTTGATGAAGTTCGTAAAGAAATATTTTATATGCTGGAAAACAGCATTAATAAGAACCCAGTAAAAGTAATGGGGGCCTCCATTTTGTGTACTGGTTCCTAAATATGATGGTTTTGTTAGATTCTATATAGACATTCGTAAAGTAAATATTTTGACAAAGATAGGTTCTTATTCCATTCCAAAAATGGAGGATTGTATTGACAAAATTAAAAAGCCATATATATCGGAAAATGTGACCTGGTAAAGGGATACTGAGTCGTTTCTCTAAATGATAGGGCATGAGGAAATATCCGCTTTTGCACTCTGGATGGACTAAACCATTACAATCTAGTGCCGTTTAAGGATGGAAAATTATTGGGCCACTTCAGAGAATTATGAATCAGTGTCTCAACAATTTGTCAGATGTTGGAATTTATACTGATGATATTGTAATTTATAGTAACACCTGGGAAGAATACTTGTGTGTATTAGGTGGTGTTTTGGGGAGGCTTAAGAAAGCCAATTTCATTGCAACTTTGGTAAAAAGTGATTTTTTTGTAAGCTAAATCGTTTACTTAGGTCGTGCTGTAAATTACGGCGAAGTTGTACCAACTAATGTAAAATTGAGTGCCTTGTAAATTATCAAACTCCTACAAACAAGGAAAGTTTGATGGTAATTTTGAGAATGGCTGGTTATGATAGAAAAATCGGTAAAAATTTTACTGATATTACTTATTATTAAAAAAAATCTACTGAGTTCAAGTGGTCTGATATATTTCAATCTGCTTTGGAAAAGGGTAAATCTGTATTGTGCACTTACCCTGTATTGATGGCACCTGACCTAGATAAGCTTTTTCCATTAGCTGTTGACGTGAGTGATTGTGGTGCTAGTATCAATCTATTACTATCAGACGACAGATGTGTTGAACACCCTGTTTATAACTTTTGTAAAAGAGGTTTATTTGTCACCAAAAGAACTTATTCAACTGTGGAAAACATTGACTTTAGTTTTAGGTTTAGAATATTTCAATGTATAGGTATTTGTATCTCAACAAAATATTGTCATTTATACTGATTACAAACCATTAATGTTTATGAAACAAAAGACGGACAATTTGTTTTGGAATTTCGCGCTAAGCTACACGAAGGGTATGTGCGCTAGCCGTCCATAATTCAGCAGTGTAAGACTAGAGGGAAGGCAGCTAGTCATCATCACCCACCGTCAACTCCTGGACTACTCTTTCACCAACGAATAGTGGGATTGACCTATGTCAATAGGGTTAATAACATCCCTGCTGATACACTTTGTAAGAATCAGCAACGTACGACACATGTATGTGACAATCATACTAATGATTGTCAATATTACTGCCAGCTGAATTTTCGAGAATCATGCCTAATAAGTATAAAAAACAAACAAACAGTTTCATATTAATGATTTGCAGCAGTTAGTATACTACATACCTCGTAAGCGGTAATTGTGATAAACGTCTATTAATGGGAAAACTACGGATATTTGACTATGAACGTTTGCAGATTTCGAACATTACAAACTGTTCAATTTCAAAGAATTAATTTTTAACGTTAGTATTTCTACAAAAACATTGTATAACTTCAGCTGTGACAGACTTAGGTAAGACCACACAAGAATAGAGCTAGTTAGCGTTCCCGCCAAGTGTACCTGTGTATCAATGTGTAATTACTTCGTTATCTGTGAACTGTCGATAAAAGATTCTGTTCCCAACCATGTGGAAGACTTGGTATTATTTCCATGTTTGTAAAACTGTTGCATATAAAACCATTTTTTGTATAAACGTTATTATAAATTGTATTGTTGTTTGTATATTTAAATAGATTTGTGTTTAGAAGAAAAATATATATATGTATATTTGATACATATCGACATTTAGTTAACCTCTAAATTCAAAGTAAAACTTATTGGCTATTTGAAATCGTAAAATGATACGTAACATACGTAATATAACAAATCAGAGACTCCCCCGAAGTAAATTGTAATACGTAACATCTGAAATAGATGTGTTTCTCTTGATATATTTTTTTCGCGATTGGTCTAGGCATATATTTCACGATTGATATGCATTATATACAGAGACTTTAGTTGGGCAGAAACTACAATTTCTCACTATATTACCAAACAAATCTTCAGCTGCAGCTTAATACTTTACATGTCGGATGAATGCCATCAGATAGTCAGCAGATACAAAATAGACGTTAGTATTTTGAATAAGTAATGTCTACAATACATTCAACCTTATTTGTTTACTTTTTCTGATACCTATTTGCAGGTTTTTAAATTCCCAATTTTTTATTTAACTTATTGTACACCTATTGCAAGGTGTTATTTTCTAATATACTGTTATCCTGTAATTTCATTTTATTTTTTGATTTACACACACTACTAAAGTCGATTTTTGTGTCTTAGGAAGTGCGAAACTTTTAGGTTTATAACTGTGTTCACTTTGTGTATGATGCAATCAAATCAAGCTTATTGTTCAACATATATGTTGTTCAGCTCTCTGTTCACGAAGCTAATCTCTTATATATACAATCAGTTCTCATTTAAAGCATCTGTGTGATCATATATTTCCATTGAAAAGCACTAACAATTAATATACTTTGAAACACTGGCACTTATTGAGTGTGAAACCCCTTATAGCTTTCTCCATTTCAAAAGCACATGATTTAAAGTATACTAGCTATGTTAATACATATTTGAATTTAAAAGTTCATTTGCTATGAATGAATAAACACCACTAAATACTATTTGTATTTAAAAACACATTTCTATAAGTTTTATTGTTTATACCAGTGCATTGGCTTATTTACAATACTGGTAAAAGTACCCGACTTCATTAGTACCAGTATACTTCAAAAGTATCCGGCTTAAGTTGATGAATTCTAAATTACTATGCCAGTATTTTCTTGAGTGAAGTACACATTTTGGTCATTTTCCAAATGGACATTGAAATGAATCACATTAGGATGCCACTTATGAATTGGAAGGGTCAGAATTTATAATTTAAAATATTTTTTTAGTTTTGTTCTTTACCTAACTGTCTGAATAATTTTTTTATGAAAACTAGCGTTGTCGATACGTATAAGCTGTGTTTAGGTAATTCTTATTTGTGAAACATGATGCTTACTAATCTATGATGGCCACCTTGCCAAAGCCCGGTTTTAAAGTGCCAAACCCCTTTCCTAAAAAAATTACTCACTTCTTTACCATCATAAGATGTCTAAAAAGAAAATTTTCTGTTAATTATTGCATAAGTTACTAAAATAAATAAAGTTAAAAAAACGAATGACTACTGTAAAGAAAGAACCTTGTACGAGAAACATGGCGAACAACCATGATGTGTAACTGTCAATAACTGTCATTACACGCCTTCTGACTATATTCTTCCTCACGTGCGCTCCGTTAGTGGCCTTATGGAATTCACCTCAACAGTTTAATGGATTAAAAATCATGTCGTTTCATTGGATTTTGTTTCATGTTACATATTTTAAACCTGTATCAATATTTTACAAGAAAACCTTTTTTGTTGTCAGACGATAGTTAGATTTATATTTGCAAGCTAAAATTAGCCTACGAAAAAAATAAATAATAATTTGTGTTTTGCTATATATGGTTATAAAAATCTTTTCCCGTATGTGAATATACTTATAATAAAGGCCCCCAGTGGCTCAGCGGTATGTCTGCGGACTTCCAACGCTAAAAATCGGGTTTCGATACTCGTGGAGCACATTGTGTAGCTTTGTGTTTCATTCAAAACAACAACAACTTATAATAAATTGTTTCCCGTAGTTGCATAAGAGTATGTGGGTGTTGTTATAATAAATTTTTCATATGTATATATTTAAATAGTTGTAATAAATATTTTCCTATATCCGCTTTAAAAATGTGTCCTCCAACCCAAATATATTACAGCAACCTAACTGTTCAACTCGGACATACATTTAAAAGCTACTAATCACTGAAAGAATTTCTTCTCTGCGAAGTTCTACATATGTTAATTGCACTACACAACAATGTTTTTGAAAAGTTTTGCTTCCTGAAAAGCTTTTGGTGATTGTGACAGATAACCGGTGGGTATGCACAAATATAGTTTTGGTTTTGCTTCATCACGTAGGAACTATGAGAAATGTTGTTGTTGTTTTGAATTAAGCACAAAGCTACACAATGGGCTACCTGTGCTCTGCCCACCACGGGTATCGAAACCCGGATTTTAGCGTGTAAGTCCGCAGACATACCGCTGAGCCACTGGGGGGCGGAACTATGAGAAATAGACAGTTAACTGTTTACCGGCAATAACGTATTTAAATGCGTTTATGTTTCTAATACGCTATTTAGTTCAATATAATTAAAAGTTTTTGTTCCTGATTTTCCTTTGTATTCAATATCCGGTGCATCACGTTGCAGTGTTCAACAGTAGTCAGCAAGCATTGACGGATTCCAGTTGCCATGACATTGTTTTTCCATTGTAGTGAAACTTTTCACCGTGTTCGTTACTCACACCACCGAGATTTGCGGAGAAGAAGTCCAAGTGTGAGTGAAGGAAATGAATCTTGAGTGACATGTTACACTTCATTGTTTTGTATGCTTTGAGAAGCTTGTCTACCTGAATGTTATGTAGGGCTCTGTAATTGCCAAGAAAATTGTCAACAACGTCTTTGAAGGCTTTCCAGGCGATCGTTTCCGGTCCAACTAACAGATCTTCGAACCGCTTGTCACTCATAACATTTTTGATCTAAGGGCCAACAAAAATGACCTCTTTGATCTTGGCCTCAGTTATTCTTGGAAACATCTGTCTTTAATAACGAAAACCTTCGCCTTCTTTGTTCATTGCTTTCACAAAATTCTTCATAAGTCCCAATTTTATGCGAAGAGGAGGCAAAAAAATTTTTGCCGGGTCGACAAGTGGTTCATGCGCCACATTTTTCTGTCCTGGAACTAACTTTTTACGGAGTGATCAGCTCTGTCTGGAATAATGTGACTCTTTGGCCCGACTGTCCCATTCACAGATGAAACAACAGTACTTTGTACAGCCGAGCTGTAGTCCCAGTAACAGAGCAACGACTTTCAGATCTCCACAGATATTCCAGTTGTACTTGCTGTACTGGATGTGCATCAGCAACATTTCCATGTTCTCATAGGTTTCTTTCATGTGTGCTGCATGGCCAACAGTTAGAGAAGGGTGAACGTTGTCATTGTGTAACAGAACAGCTTTGAGGCTTAACACTGATGAATCAATAAAGAGACGCCACTTTTGCGGGTCATGGTCCCAGCCCAAAGCAGAGAACAATCCTTCGATGTCAACACAGAAACAAAGACTGTCAACTTGTGCAAAGAATTTGGTTATATCATCTTGGCGGCTTCGAAAAACAGAAATTTTCTAACCTGGTGACAGCAAACACCATTCCTGCAGTCTCAAAACCAGCAATTCGGCTTTTGCTTTTGACAGACCCAAATCTCTGATCAGATCGTTTAATTCTGGCTGTGTTATGAGATGTACATCGCCTGAGGAGCACGGTTCAAAATCCGGATCAATATCACTGTCAGTTCGCTACATTCCAGTTTCTTCATCTGGTTCGTCTAAAGTCCATTCTTCTGGTGGTTTTGGAATTGGAAGACTGTCGTAGTATAGCTGAAGGCAGATTACGGTATTCAATTGACTTCTTGTTTTTGGCAGAGAAACCAGACACATTAGTCAAGTGTGTGCATTAGTGTATGTGAGCCATTTTTATAGCCTGCTGAGACAGTGTCACGCTGGCTCTGGCCTGCCCAGGCATGCCCGGGCTGCATATTACCACAGAACAGCTTCCAACCTGGCCTGATTTCATGCCTCGACATACCCAGACTGCACAAAACATTGTTCATAAGTCTCTTACAGAAACGAAAAAAATTGGGCACAAATATAAGAAAAAACATAACAAAACTGAAGATTTCGATGAAACGGTACGTGATGGGCAAATGTGGATGTGAATTTTGTGATCAGCAGCCAAAAATCTATAAGGAACACCCAACACTGTTCAAGAAGCAAAACTTTTTTGTGCAGTGTTATTTTATTTTCCAGATTGTTTTTTTCTTGTGCTATTTTTCTATAGAGTTTGTCTGTTTTTGAATTTCGCATAAAGCTACTCGAGGGCTATCTGTGCTAGCCGTCCCTAATTTAGCAGTATAAGACTAGAGGGAAGGCAGCTAGTCATCACCACCCACCGCCAACTCTTGGGCTACTCTTTTTATCAACGAATAGTGGGATTGACCGTCACAGTATAACGCCCCCACGGCTGAAAGGGCAAGCATGTTTGGCGCGATGGGGATGCGAACCCGCGATCCTCAGATTGCGAGTCGCACGCCTTAACACGCTTGGCCATGCCCAGCCTTTTTCTGTAGAGACTTATCGATTTGTCAGGTTCGAAGTAACTTGGCTAAGGAAAAAAAAAACGTGAAGTATCATAATGTTTTACGTCGGATTAAATTTAGAGAAATCTCTACCAAAACTCTATAATGCATTGCAAAGAACTAACTTTTCGCCTAAGAAACAAGGGCCTGGGGCTTTAACTAAAGTTATTCGTCCGAAACTACTTGATAGAAATGTACACAGGCCTCAGACAAGATGCACAACTGGATATTTCAGGTTCCACTGGCTTCTATCTTATTTGTGCACAACCTTAACATGTAGGTGTTTTTTGTAGCACAGAATACGTAAATAGGTGGTGGAAACACTGAAATATAAAATACCATAGATATATACAAATATATTTTGATTGTTGAATTATTATCTAACTTTAATGAACACAACATTTGAAAACACAGCTTCACGTAAAATGGATAATTTTGTTAAAAGTCTATTAAATTATTTCCAATGTAGGAATTAGAAATGTGATTTTAGTCACGGACTTGTTTTTAATTAAACATTACCATCGTGATCAAAATATTCCGATCCTGTTTCTAAGTTTGTCCAAAATAATCAAGACGACAATTCACCTCCAGATAACAAATCACAATGCTCACTTTCGATACTGAAGAGCAATAAGTAAAAAAAAACTTCATTTAAAAAAGTAAATAAAGACAAACAGTTCTAATAGAGTAACACACGGACATAACCAACTTTACTTCATATAACAAAATAATTAACAGTGCATCTGATAAGGGTGCAAGACCCATCAGATTCTAAAATAATAAAAAATATCGAAAAATAGGAGCCAAAACGTCGTCCTTTTTATTTTTTCAACAGGCAGTTGCAGTCCATTAAAATGTTCAAATCTAATAAGAAACTCTATCTCCCTCCCAAATAAGGTGTCATATGCACCACCATATGAACAATGTATAAATCAAATACTCATATCCCATTAAGTAAAAAGCCCAGCAAATTTTTAATAAATTAAAACTCAGCTCCATTAGTAAAGTTTTCCATAACTCGCAGTAAGGTTCATTGTTTATAACTTATTCGTGGTTTGGTATTCATCTTCGATCGATTAGCTCTCTGTGCAACTTTGCAAATTCCAGGTCGCTAAGACGACTGCAAATTTGCCATTGCGCCTGGTATGTTTTCTCATTCTTTCAGTCCGACATCGAACTTTGTTTCATTGATTATAATGGCAGATTCAGCACCTCTGCAATTTTGTTCAGGAACTATTGTTTGTTTGTTTTCTCAGAGCAAAGCCACATTGGGCTATCTGCTGAGCCCACCGAGGGGAATCGAACCCCTGATTTTAGCGTTGCAAATCCGTAGATTTACCGTTGTACTAGCGGAGAGCGTTCAGGAATGAAGAACTACGGTTGCACAACACGCTACTAATTCCTACGTCGGGCCTATGTTGGGCTATCTCCTAGATCTTAAAATATTTATCGAGGTCTGATATAAATAAATATTCCGTCTCTCATTATTACGTCAGAAGCAATGTTATTTGCTCCTGATGTAAAAAAGGAATCAAAACTGTATGTTGCTGTTACGTATTTTTTTTTTTTGTTTTATGTACTTCGTAGACTAAACGCAACAGAAAAACGCAGATAACAGCTTGTATAATTTATTACACTAAACTATTAACAAATATAACGGATATAACATGAATTACATAATAACAGTGACAGATATTAAGTTATAACATTCGAAATTAATTACAAAACAAAATAATATTAGTTTCAAACTTCAAAATAAATCACAATACAAAACGGTACTGGCCTGTATCTAATGTAATGATCTAAAATTAAAGTCTCAAATTCCAGTCTAGGGTGTGAATTTGGTCCCACGAAGAAATTCCGAAACAGTTCACAGTTCAATAAATTCGCCGTCTCTCAGCACAAGCAGTAATTCAGATGTATCGTAGAGATTGACGAAATAAAATCACAGCTTCCGTAGATCTAACTTCAATCACAAACCCAAGTTGAATATTCACAGCAAACACTTAATCTTTCTCAAATAACTAACTCTCTTCTTTTGAAATAAAACTGATGTCTGAATCTCACTCTTTTTCTTCGAATAAAACTAATGACTGAATCTATCTTCTTTTTTCGAATAAAAACTGATGACTGAATCTATCTCTCGTCACCGTCTTTTATATCGGTAGGCCTATTTCTCGAACAATCTTGCAATTTCCATACAACTCTAGAGCAATCCGCGCGTGTCCGTTCTTGCACGAGACTACACGTCCAGCCACGAAGTCACCAGCACTCATTAACAAACATATAATTGGTCTACTTAATTCAAGAAAATTCTAAAATGTTACCATAAATGAATAACAAAATATTAGTTTAAACTTCGAAACAATAATATCAATATGGAAAAATGAATAATAGAAATGAAAATTCAAACACAACACGGCATGTTGTCGTTTACAAAATATTTACACATATACATAACAGTTGCACTGGATGATGAATGGTTTGAAACGTTCAATAATCAACAAGAGAAAAAGTAACTAAAGTAGAACAAAGCCAATAAAAATATTAAAAGATTAGAGAAAAAAACAAGTTTAATAACAATACGTACATTCACAGGTATGTAGATAGTTACTTTGTAATATAATACCATGTTATTACAATATCTTTCATCAGGCTGAGAAAACAAAAATGTCTGTGGAGAAGCAACAGAAAAAGTGCCGCTGGGAACAACTGCTTATTTTCTTTCTTTCGAGTTCTAACTTTTACAGAATTAAGGCTTGTCCTTTGGATTATAGTAAGTGGTTGTCTGTGGTTCATATTTAAATTTGTTTGTCAAGTTCAACATAAAGATTTTCAATTCGTAACTGGAGGGAAACTCAGTATTTTCATCAAACGTTTTATAATGATTGTGGTAAATAGAATATTCAGAACAAACATTTTTTTTTATTTGAGATTGATATTCTAATATTAAACCAACTGCTCAAGTATTAAATTTAAGTACTTTCGGTTTACCTTTATATGAAAAATAAAATAAAAATTTACATAAGTTTTCATTATAATTTTTGAATAGCAACAGCGGTATTTTGTAAAACTAAAAACACCTATTGGAATTACGATATTTACATTTAATAAGTTCATGCTTATTGCAAGGATGTTTCGTGTTCTAGACGGTTTTCCGACCAAAGCTAGTGGTTTATTTTATGTTCAAGTATAGAGAGTCGTTTGATGAAAAGTTATTATTTTGATGATAATTGTGTTGTCACTTGCGCGCGGCAGATGTACTTAGACATAAACATCGTTCCTCTTTTTTACCTAGCTCCATAAATGCATTGTCTAACTGTGCCTGTATACTCTGGTCGGTTGGCATTTATTTTGTAACATCTGTCTAACCGTGGGTAAATAGCCCGAGGGTAACTCCATAACACCGTAATGATGGCGTAGCAGCTGTCTCAAAGTTGCCATGGCAACTCCACGCAGTACCCGCAGTGAAATCATTAGTTGGAATATTAAATACATTGGTTTGTCAACACTTTCATGTCTCTAAGACATTTTAAAGCCATTCTGCATGTGATTCTTAACAGAATATTAATTGTATGAAATGTGATCGTTCAATAAGTAAAAGTAGTAATACAATATTTTTTTCATTTCAATGAAACTATTAATATTTTCTGGCCCGTTTCTAAACTCTCACAAGTTAAATACTTTTTAGACTGCACTTTCTTCACTTGATCTTAGTTTTTGGATACGCACACTGCTCTGGTAGGGAGATGTTGATGCTATCCTATGTAGTTTTAACCAGGGAAGGATAATAAATTATATTTTAACACATTGATACATAGCATGAAGGCATAC
Organism: Carcinoscorpius rotundicauda; assembly: GCA_011833715.1. Lineage (NCBI taxonomy): Eukaryota > Metazoa > Arthropoda > Merostomata > Xiphosura > Limulidae > Carcinoscorpius > Carcinoscorpius rotundicauda. The sequence continues at coordinate 37,894,155 of CM022401.1, forward strand.
AATTTCCAATAGAAAAAGAGAAAGTAATCGTATAATCTTTCTAAACAGAAATACAAAGAAAAACAAATATATAGTTTAAAAATTCATAAAAACAAAATATACGTTTGTTTTTTGGAATTTCGCATAAAGCTACTCAAGGGCTATCTGTGCTAGCTGTCCCTAATTTAACAGTGTAAGACTTGAGGGAAGGCAGCTAATCATCACCACCCCCCGCCAACTCTTAGGCTATTCTTTTACCAACGAATAGTGGGATTGACCGTCACATTATAACACCCCACGGCTGGGAGAACGAGCATGTTTGGCGCGACTCGGCCGCAAACCCGCGACCCTCAGATTACGAAGAGCACGCCTTAACGCGCTAGGCATGCCGGGCCGCGCAAAACATACGATGTAACTTATGTAAACTGTACTTTTGCACGTAACAAAAACTACAAATTTGAAATTAAAAGGGGTTTATAGCAACAGCACTAAGACAGTAAAGGTATGAAAAACGAAATTCAAAAGGTAAAATATCTCTTGAAAATAAAAAGATACCAATACCTTCAAACATAATCGATAAAACACTCACGAAGGACAATTAAAGAAGAAAAAAACGAAAACTAATTAAAACACCTAAGAAGAACCAGAAAAATAATAACTGTTAAAAACAAAATTAATTAGATGTAAATAAACATTGTAATAGATTTACTGTTGTACATTTATTTTAATATCTATATTTGTTTCAGTTGAACATATATTCAGAGATATATGTAACATGTGTTGTTAGATGTGTATCGCGAAAGTCCGGTTGCTCTCTAAATTTGTAAAAGATTCTCAAGTGTAAGAATCTACAATATACGATGTGTGTATGTAAAGTACTACTAATGCCAATATTACTGCTAAATGAATTTTCGAAAATCTTTCCTAATGAGTATAAAATATAGCCATCGCAACATGTGAGGAAACAGTTTAATATTATCAGTTTGCTAGAGTCAGTACACTATAAACCTAGGAAGCTATAACTGTGGTAAATGCTTATTAATCGGAAAACTACAGATATCTGACCAGGAATGTTTACAGATTTCGAACAGTACAAACCGTTTAACTTTAATCAGTTAACTACGGACCTTAGTATTTATATGAGGACATTAGATATCTTCGTTGGTAAAACTTCAGTTTGTAGAGGCGTGAGGCAAGCCAAGAAAAGACAACTTGTTAGCTCAAGCGAAGTATAACAATATCAATTCGGGATTAATTCGCTCATCGTGGACCTATACTGTCAATAAAATATTTTTTTTAAGTTTCAGATCAGATAGAAGTTTAAATATTACTTGAGACTTTGTAAATATTTTGTAAATAAATAATTATTTGTAATAACTATCCGTAATAACCGTTATTGTAAATTGTATTAATGTTTCTATATAAAATATATTTTTGTTAATAAAGAAAATTGCGTGTTGGCAAATATAATTAATTTGATGAATATCCAAATTCAGTTAACGTCAAATTAAAAGTTTCTGTTATTTGAACTCGTAACACTTAACGCACGTAACATGATAAATCGGAGACATGTTCGAGATAAATTATAATGTGTAACAACATATAATTGAAAAATAACAAAATAAATTTCAAAAAATTACAAACATTCCACTTACACAAAAAAGACAAAAACAAACAAAGTTTTAAAGCTCAAAATAAGTAAAATATCAGAATCACCAATATATTTCTATTAAATTATTTACTCAGAAATAGTAGGGGGTTTACATATTTTGATAAAACGTTTGATGAAAAGTGTATTGATATCTAATATCAAGTAGCTGTGTATATTAACCATGATGAAGTCGCAAAGGCAAAACGTTGGTGAAAAAAAAAATTATATATAGAGAGTATAAAGGCCGTTTTTTCTAAACTTAGTGTCGTCATCAATAATATTATTTGATTAGATATATGCGACGTAAATGTATCTGTACTTAAAAAAAATTGCACGATTTCATGATTCACTCTCGGAGACGAACAACCCTACAATTGTTTGTTTTAAGAACTTTATATAAGCAATTTAAGAAACTAGATTTTTCTGTTATACAGTAGAATTAATATAAATTTATTAGTATATTTGTTTAAGTGTTAAGTTGTGTGTGTTTTACAGATAATTAAATTAGTGCATTGAATTACTTTTCTGATAATCTTAGTCGGGAATTGGTCCATTTTTTAGAACAGTGGGGTCAAGTTCATCTTGGACCTTTTTATCGTTTGGTTAAATATCCTGTCACTTCTGAAAATTTGCTCGCAAATGTTTTCAACAGATGTAAACAAAAGGCGAAAGTATATGTGCTTTAGTAAACATTTTGTACAACATTATATTAAGACCAATCAAAGTTTTTAAAAATCTAACGTTTATTTATTGGTAATGTTTGGCCCTAACTAAACTAAAGCACACAATGTACTCTAGTTAAAGTGTTGATTTATTTGTTTATCGAATATAGGTCATACTCAATAAAGGCTTAACCAATGTTAAGCCTAAGACAAGTCGACTTTTCGATTTCAGTTTCTGCGACTAGAAATATTCCAGAATTCTTGTATTTAAGTAAGTATTTTTGTAATAAAAATATTAATTTGATTGCAAATATTTTGCAGGTCTCTGCTAGTTTAAAATATTACATTGCTGTGCTAGAAGACGAGCGATATTTACAGATATCACAATTATCTTTCAGATATTCTATTCACAACTGATGGATAATATAAGTAATTCACAGTTTGGCAATATTTCAAATTTTATTAATAAATCCGTGTATTGCCATATTCTTATTTCTGAGCAATCTAGTCAAGTCAGGCCATTGCAAAGTTGTTGTTTATTAAATAGGCTAAATTAACAAATTTGGGGTGTTACAGTGTCAGTATATTTCTAAAACAATAAAAATAGTTATTATAAAATACCACTAAACGAACAAAGTATCGCATGTCGATCATATTGTCTGTTTTATATAATAATGAAAACTGCTATGATTGGTCAACTTTACGTGTAAATCACAGAAATTTTCGACCTTTCGGATCCTTGTGAGTTTCTTAACAAATATAGCAGAAACATGCTTCGAGAGTTCAAGCATCTTTATTAAATTAGCTTTATTGCTTTCAAATAATTTTTTATTAATTTAATAATGATATAAATAAAGAAACATGCCAAGTTAATAGAATAGGATTTTCAGGTTCTGATTAAAACTTATATGAAGTGTGTGAAGGTATATATAATAAACACACACATAACTCCTCACTTCTAATTATAATGCTATTATGCATTAGCTTTTAAAAGCCTGTAAGAAGTAATGCTACAGTATGTTGAACCGTGAATTCATCTACAGGAAATATTTCATAAATTATTAATCAAAGGCATATAATCGTACCTAGATTTATGTATGGTAGAAACTTTTTTTTTGTCCAATATAGTTGATTGGGATACTGGGAAAGAAATTAAAGAAAAAACTATGACTTTTACTAAGGAAATCAGATACTTCTCAACTGTTCTTGTGGAATTAAGCACTATATGCATGAATATAAAGTTAGCACATGACCAGTCAAGGGTGGTTTTTACAGTGGACATGCATTAACTATCTTGCTATTATGTCAAGGAATTTGAACGTGGTATCTGGCGCTATTTGATTTCATGCACAACTATACATTGAGTTTATGTGCGCAGTTTTACACTTTGTCCTTACAGAAAAAAACAACCCAAAACACACTTAGTTGAAATTAAACTATGTTGTGTTTCAAGTGTGTTGTTTCATTCGTATTTGTTTTTATTCGTAATTTTCGGAAATAGGATCAAAGTCAGAGATTTTTCACAACATAAATAAGTAGGCATATTCATGCTACAAATGAATTTTAAAAAAACGTTAGTAAAAGTTGTAATAGCAAGAAATTTCCAATTTTTTTTTCTGAAGTGTTATTAATTTTTTTCTGTTGTCAAGTGTGTTTAAAACTGTATAGTGTCTTAAACAAAATATAAATATAATGGCTTACAACATAAGCAATTGGTAAAAGTCGAAGGTAGCCAGAGGTAGCTTTTAAAGTTTTTTAGATAAACCTAACACCTCGGAGAACCCAAACTTGACCCAGTGGACAGTTTTAGACAAAATATTTAAAAATACTTCTGCTGCTACATGTATAATCCGTAGTTACATGAAAGAGGAATTTAGTTTTTTGAAAACTAGAACATGTTTGTTACACGTCTTTGAATAACAAGTTGTTGTTTTGAATTAAGCACAAAGCTACACAAGGGGCTATCTGTACTCTGCCCACCACTGGTATCGAAACCCGGATTTTAGCGTGTAAGTCCGCAGACATACTGCTGAGCCACTGGGGGGCATTTTTATTACTAGTTTCTGCTCTACTCGCGAGTCGAAGTCTTGGCTTCCAATGAGAATGTAACTTCTAATTGAAAAGTACGTTTCACCAACTTAGTTCTGTTGTTTAGAGAACCATAACAAGATTTACAGACTGTATTTCTTGAAGCAAGATAAGTTATAACTAGAATACTGCCCAGCTCGGTAAGAAACATATTGTGGATTATCTATTTCTATATAACGTACATAATAAGTAGTACCTTGGGTTCTAACTAATCTATCGTAGATATCTTGTTGCTCTAGGTATAAAAAAACACATCCTAGGTGTATTTGAAGTGTTTTGGTGTGCAGGTTGACCGTAGGCACATTGGTTTTACTAGTTACACCTGTAGGAGAAGAAATACTAATAATAAAATCGATGTTCATGAGGCCCGCTTCTTGACGTCAAGGAAGCTTAAAAGCAGTTCTATAGTAGATTAGTAAAGGATTTTATAGTGTCTATCCCTTTGAATGGGTTTTGCCGATGTCGTTATGTACGCCCTACCATAAGCAGTATATAAGCCTCCACTTTAAATTGGACCCTTCACTACCGTGCTCCATGATAATTGTATTACTAATGGCGGAATTCTTGTCATTACGAAACATTTAATAAACATATTTTATGACATTATATTCGCATTTTGATTTGCAAGACAACATTTTCTCGTCACAAATTGTGAAAAATTATAGAGTCCCATTTTCAACTTTATATTTTTTTATTTGTTCATTTGAATGACATACATCTTATGCACAAAATGAGCAAACCGGATAACCATCTTTGTTTTTTGTCTCGGCCGCTTGTGAAAGTTAATCAACCGTTTCGTTTAACTTTCTGCGTGACAATCACTCTTACAACACTCCCACAGCTGAAATTTCAAACTGTTTCGAACCACTACATTTTGAACTCGAGAACCTCGGTTACTGTTCCGATATATTAACAGAGACGTAACCATGAGTGGGGCAAGGTTGAATGGCTACTGCAATATTCCTGTAAAGTCCAAATAGTTCACTTTCTTCTAAATTCTTTTAACAAACACTCGAGTTTCATATAACTCTGTGACATTATTTGTGTAGAAGGAAAGGTTCAGATTTTCTTTTGATACAACGCTTCTCTCTGTGGTGATGGCTACGCGCCCACCGTATCTACCCTCAAGTAACCCAAACTAGTTAATTATAAATGTAAAGTGCACTTTATATGAATGGTATGTATTGATATGCAAACGTATTTTTATACATTTCAACTGGGTAAATATTGAACCACAGTAAACTCTAATCTAACGATATCCTACTGTTAAGAGCTTCATACGTTTTTGTTTTAAAGATATATATTGCTTTTCATTAAATTGCACTTCTCTTAAATTACTTTTAGATTGTTACTTGTGAAAAATTACAAACTGTTAAGATGCTAGAACATATTGACTTAAGATGTAAATAGCAAACAGTCAGAATATTTTACTGTTCGTGTTTCAAACCTGCGCCACGTGATTCATCCGACAGTGATGTACGATATCTACGAATAATTCCCTGGGTTTAATATATTTATCATATAACTTCTCATAAGCTGTCTGGGAAAAAGTAAGTTACACTAAAAGGAAGCAAAAGAATAACAATTATTCGCTTCTTTTGTTTTATAAACATTTTTATCACTAAATGTAATATTTGAACATATCTATCATTTTCCACAGGTCATTCAATGAATTTGCCCGGACAACTCGTACTCAAGTTTATTTATTTATACTAAAAAACGAAGGAATTCTATGCATCAAGAATAAAATAATATTAACGTTTCAACTGTTACAGTTCATTATATGAAAAAACTAGTTAAATTTTCTCAATTTCATTTTCTGAAAATATTGAAAAATAAATATGTTAAACAGCTGTATAAACTAAGTATTTATTTCATGTATCTTCGTTCAAACAAGCAGCAGGGTTTTTAAAGGTAGAATTATAAACAAAACATACAAGTATGGTCTATCATTGTCTTACAAAGAAGTTTTGTTAAGATCATATATCAGTGTGATCTGTTTTCGTTTTGTTTAAAAACATACCAAGATGATAATTTTACATCTTATTATAAACAGGCACTGCTAACAATTATAGAGTCATGACTTGTCATCGTCTTAATGCAGAACTATACATGCATAATCTGTTCTCATCTTTAGCACAGATATTTTACAAAAAAAAAATAAGCGTGTTAAGGCGTGCGACTCGTAATCTGAGAGTCACGAGTTCGCATCCCCGTCGCGCCAAACATGCTTGCCCTTTCAGCCGTGGGGGCTTTATAATGTGATGGTCAATCCCACTATTCGTTGGTAAAAGAATAGCCCAATAGTTGGTGATGACTAGTTGCCTTCCCTCTAGTCTTACACTGCTAAATTAGAGACAGCTAGCACACATAGCCATCGAGTAGCTTTGTGCGAAATTCAAAAACAAACAAACAAACGAACCTTTATATATATATTTAAAGTGTAACGGTGTCTAACACAAGTTCTGATTGAGAAGTTACCACTGAAGAAGAGAAATGGTGAACTATTCAAAAGTACTCAAATTTTGGGTTTCATTTGAAAAAAAACCATTGTTTCTAACACAAACACATTATTGGCAGGCCATAACTAATATTTATTTAAATTGAACGTAAAGATTAAAGAATATTATTCTTGAATTTAACAACGTACAAAGTATAAAAATATTTTTACCTGTCTCCAAACATTTTTAATGGTTTGTTAGGAGTTTTAAAAAAGTTATCATTGTTTTACTACGTAATGGGCTACTTTATGCTCTGTCTTCTATGTGAAATCCAACCCCAGTTTTAACATTGAAAGTCCAGAAACGTACCACTAACTCGCCAAACTATCAATAAGAGAAAGTTTCAAAAACTAGTACGATACAGCAAAGTTATTTACCGTAGTGAAGCAATTAATTATATACTACATAAAATCAAGCTAAATTTAGAATATTCATTTGTTATTTCTATTTGTTTTAGCGATAATCTACACAGTGGTTTCACAACAGGTTACATGCTCACAGCACAATGTTCACAGTAGTGTATATCAACATCCAAGGTGCAATAGCTTCCAAGAAACATGAGATCGAAGATCTAATAGAAGAATTAAACTCCCAGATTATAATAATAAGTGAAACTCTATCATACAATAATAATAGATTTAAAATACCATATTATTCAACTATTAGAAAAGACAGAAAAAATAAAAATGATGAAAACAGAGGCATTATGCTGCTCCACAAAGTGGACTTATCTGTAGTAGAAATCAAATTAAACAGTAGCAATGAACATGTTACTGTAGATATCCTCCAATCAAATAAAACTAAAATAACCGTAGCAGGAATTTACTGCTCACCCAATAAACAATTAGATACAACTTTACTTAATAACATCTTTTCCCACAATCAAAACACCATAGTTATGGGAGACTTAAACAGTAAAAATGTTTCCTTTGGATGCCGAAGTTCTAATTCAAATGGTAGAAAATTAATACAATTTATAGATGATAATAACATAGCCTTATTGAATGATACCACCCCAACACATACATCCTATTCCACTAACACTATTGACATACTAGATCTGTGTATGTGTACATATAATTTAAGCCAGAAATTAGTAAAATTTCAAGTGGGAAAAGATGTAGATAGTGATCATTTCCCAATTTTTTGCGTCTTCGATCTCACCCCCTATAAAAATATAACATATAGGAAAGAAAAATTTAATTACAGTAAAGCAGATTGGCAATGCTATAAACAAGAATTAGATAATCTGTTACCTAATAAAACTATTAAAGAAGTTAAAACGCATGTCGAAATGGACAACTATTGTCAAACAATCACGGATTGCCTTCAGAAAGCAGCCAAGTTAACAATACCAAAACAACACCATAAAACAACAAACAACACATGGAAACCCACCACAGAAATAATCAACCTAATAAAAAAGCGCAGACAACTAAGAAGACAGTACATGATTACAAGAAACAGAGAAACTAAAACACAAATAAACAACATTAGAAATCACATCAGAACTCAAATAAAACAACAAAAACAAAATAAATGGGACAATTACTGTAATAAACTAAACGACATAACTGACCCGAAAAAATTCTGGTCACATCTTAAAAGATTCACAAATGAAAACACAAACACAAAGAAATATCCTCCACTTGAACATAACACCACTGCACACACAAATAAAGAAATAGCCGAAGCTTTCAAGGATCAACTCCAAAATACATTTAAAACTCACACAGATCCAGATATGAATACAAACTTCTACAATAAAGTCACTAATCACATAGCAAACAATAAACATCAATATGAACCAATATTTCTAGTAAACATAACTGATACAAATACAAGTTCTAACACTGATTATGAAAGCACATTACTAACAAAGGAAATATCCCTACATGAAATACTAGAAGCAATAAAAAACACCAAAAACAAAGCACCAGGAGAAGATGAAATACAAGCTATTCTCCTAAAAAAGGCACTCCGAAATTGTTTGACCACCTAAATTCACTATTTAACTTATCGCTATCCTCAGGATATATCCCAGTTTCTTGGAAGCTAGCAAATATTTTAATGTTCCATAAGGAAGGAAAACCAGCGAATAAACCAAATAGCTACCGACCAATCAGCCTGACCAGCTGTGTTGGTAAAATTCTCGAAAGAATAATAAGTAATAGACTCTCCACATTCTTGGAGATAACATCAAAATTACCAGAAGAACGGAATGGATTCAGAAAATTTAGACAAACGACAGACCATTTAATAAAATTAACCGAAACCATAATAGATAGTTTCAACAAAAAAGAATGTACAGTCGCTTGCTTCCTCGATATCGAGAAAGCATTCGACACCGTTTGGCACGACGGTCTAAGGTTCCGAATGAATGAAATGGAACTACCGCGAGGAATTATTCGCTGGTTATCTAACTTTCTGGAAAACCGAAAATGTAGAGTAAACGTAGAAGGAACTTTTTCCGAATACTTTACTCCACTAGCTGGTGTCCCACAGGGAGGGGTGGTTAGCCCTATACTCTTCATCATGTATGTAAACAATATGCCATTGAAGGGTCCAAATCATGGATTCTCATCACAGTTCGCAGATGATGTGGCAATCTGGAAAAGTGCTGCAACACCCACGATAGCAGCTACAAACATACAACCACAATTAAATAGAATTAGTGAATACTGTAAAAAATATAGAATTAAAATAAACACAGCAAAAACTCAGCTCGTACTCTTTACGAAATCGACAAAATACAAAAACCAACAGCCAGAAATATATATGAATGGCACTCTACTCCAGATTGCCCAATCAGCAAAATTTTTAGGTCTGACTTATGATTCAAAATTAACTTGGATCAATCATGTCAACGAAATTAAAAATAAAATTTGGCGAAGACCAACTATGTAAGGAGTCTAACTGGTAAACACAGTGGAGGATCTACAGATAACATTTTGAAAATATACAAAACATATATTAGACCAGTAATAGACTATGCAGCTCCAGCATGGGTAACTGTAAGTAATAAAACAATCAAAACTAAACTACAAACAATCCAAAACACACTTCTCACAACTGCATACAGAGTCCCGAGATCAGTATCATTTAAATTCATTCATAATTGCTCGAACATACCAACCATATTAGATAGACTCCTAAATATTACAATTAGGTATTTTAACAAAAATTGGATGAAAAATGATTTATTATGCGAACTAGACAGGTACCTCATACATGATGAAGAAAATCCTAAATACCTCTCCCCAACTAACATATATTTTAAATATAAAGAAAAATAAATTAAAGTAAAATATGTATGTATATAAACTTTAAATCTTATATTTATAGTTTACATATTTATGTATTAAAAATAATAATAATAATAAAATAAAATAAATAAATTGCCACCAGCTAACTTGACCTACTGTGAATAATAGACTATAAATGGACATTGCCCTGAGAAGGACCTAACATACAAACAGTTAGGGAAAATAAGTTCAGGAAGGAGGAAGAGGTCAAAGAGAACCTGACCCTCCAGGGCAAAATACCCAGATACCATTGATCCACCAACATGATGAAAGATAGTTAGCCTGATAATGATCTTACTTTTCCTCAGAGTGTATTAAATTCACATGGGATAATTCGTTTCTGCTATGTAAACTATGTCTTTATGTTATGTTTCTTTTGAGTTGTAGCTTCACTCTTAGTGGTATATTAAATGTTCAATCTAAGCTAATCTTGATTTTCTTTATTATTATGTATTACCTTGGGTGGAATTAACGTGAGATTCCTCTTTTATATATACATGTATTTTCATAAACAGATTATTTCTAATTTGTAATAATGATTTATTAATCAGAGTATGAGTTTCCAATGAAAACGCAGTTCAAAATACAACACCTTTCTGAAATGTACCTTGGTATTTATATTATTATAATTTACCATCTATACTTCATATTCATGGCATTTTGGGAAGCCCCTCCACAGTTTTCCTCAGCCCCCCCTCCAACGAAAATATCCTGGCGCCGCCACTGATTCCCTTCATCTAACATCTGCTTAACGGAAGGAAAGCAGGTTAATTATCGGGAGAATAATTATAATATTATGATAAACAGGTCCTTTCTAGTTGTTTTGCACCTCTCTTGACAAGCGGCACGTGGCTGCTGTCGCCCCATGCTTTTCACGCTGAGAAGTTCGCGTGCTTCTTTTGTGAGCAACATGTGAGCCACGCGCCGAGCACGCAGCAGATGTTAAAGCAGATCGATAGACAGTTTTAGCAGTTGAAATTCTTTATATTGCTTGGGAGAGATTGGCCTCAGAAAGCGCGCTATTCATAAGAGCCAAATCTCTCGCTTAGACCTCAGTTTTGGCTAAGCTCATTGCTTGTTTGCATGATCGTTGCCTGCGTTGCTTTTGGGATGGGTCAAAGCAGTAGTTGTATGGATGGAGAAATAGTAAGTTGAAAAACTCATTTTCAGTCAATTTGTAAAAAAATGTTTGAAGAAGTGAAACATTTCGATATCAAAACGTAGTTTGTGAATGTTTATAACAATAAGATATTACCACATATCTTGCGTCATCGGTTGTTATTTTTTAAGGTTGCCTCGAGTTTCTCGCTTTTTTCGGTCAGCAACTACTATCAGTAACAAAATGTATATTTTAATAATATAACTCAGAAACTTATTCTGAATAACTTTTAATCGAATTATTAATTAATTATACGAGACAAATTGGTTCATTTTGTGTGGAAAAAGATGGAGGTTTACGCTCTCAGAAAAGACAGCAAATTTTACGTGGAAGGTCGCACTTTTGTGATGGGTAATTTAAATATTCAGTCGTTCCAAACTAAGTCTTCATTCAATTTTCTTTTAATGCATTTTTTTGCAAAATCTCTTTGTGTTATCGTTGGTAAAGGAAATGCAATAATAAATTCAGTATACTAAAACGAAAACAAAATTACTGTTATTTAATTTTTTGTTTAGTTAGGTGAAAGAAAATGAAAAGTGTTACAGGGATACAAGTAAAAATATTTTCCAACTGGAGTTTACATATATAAAGTCAGTTAAAATTTAGCAAATGATTTATTTATTTTTTTGCTAGCCAGATCTATTGCTTGAACTCTACTTAATCGCGGCCCGGCATGGTCAGGTGGGTTAAGGTGTTCGACTCGTAGTCTGAGGGTTTGAATACCCGTCGCACCAAACATGCTCGCCCTTTCAGTCGTGAGGGCATTATAATGTGACGGTGAATCCCAATATTCGTTGGTAAAAGAGTAGCTCAAGAGTTGGCGGTGGATGGTGATGACTAGCTGCCTTCTCTCTAGTCTTACACTGCTAAATTAAGGACAGCTAGCGCAGATAGCCTTCGAGTAGCTTTGCGCGAAATTCAAAACAAACCACTTCAACGCTTGTACTTGGATTTTTCTAACTTATATTTTAAAATACTTTTCCAGTTTTACTGAATTACTCCACACATTTTAAACCAACATTGTTGTTATCAAAACTTTATGATGTAAATAGTTTTTTCAAATAAAACATTTTAGCTGTTTTAAAAATTGTTGTTCTCGACATATATAAAAGTTGTACTCCAAATGACCGTTAAGAGCGCGTCGTTTCTCTCTTTCAATAACACCCATTATAATCTAATAACAGCTGTAGAAAAACGAGGTATCAGCAGCTGCGCAGTAGTTACAGCGACATGAAAGGCAAACTCGCTGATGCAAATATAAAATTATTTCAGAATTACATAACGACTTGTTATAAAATCCTACTTGGTTTTAAAACAGAAAATCCCACTTTAAAATAATTTATTTTGTTGGTCAAAAGTTATAGAAGTAAAAATTGTTAAAACAAATTGAGTTGTTCTTTATCATTATAAGTTGTCCCCTATGGTACAGCGGTAGTTTTACGGATTTACAGCGCTAAAATCAGGGGTTCGATTCCCCTCGGTGAGCCCAGCAGATATCTCGATGTGGCTTTGCTATAAGAAAACACACGTTATTATAAGTTATTACTTTGTTTTCTTTTCCAAACTTTTACGCTTGATCTTTCTCTCAGATGTTATTTCTTAAATGTATATACTTGAGTGTAGTAGAAAGTTTAACTTAAAAAGAAGTTTTATTATTTGGTTCAAAAACAAGTCACCTCTTCAGTATGTTTTCAGTTTGATGAAAACATTGTTCTCGAATCGTGTGAATCATTAGTATTCTCATAGACTGAATGACCTGGGAAAGCTCGGACCTGGACATTCCCTTCTACATACATATAAGATGTAGGAAAAAAAAAGCGTTAAACAATTGTGCTTGGCATAGGCAGGGCTTTCCTAAGATACGTGTAAAAGAAACGGAAGTTGGTTCTCAACGGTCTTCTTCCCCGAGGTTTGAAGGGAATGCCGAACAATAACTGTTTAACGTCTGTGATGCTGTATTAAAAGTTAAAGGAAGAACCACACCTCGAACTGGGTTTAGCAGAGGTAGTATGATTGCTAGGGGTAGCTTATATTTTTTAGGCTACATTTTGAGATTTGCACATTTGATTAACGTAGCTTAGCTTGTTTTTTTTAAGCATATTTCTTTTCACATAATATACTTTGTTTTTGAGTTCTATAGTATATTCAGAGCTTGTTTCTTCAAGTCCTTGCCCTTGTAGGATGGTGAAACAAAAATCGTATCTTTCTACCTATCTATCTGTGTTCTTTAACACTCAGTATTTTGCAAATAATTTTTTAGAAATATAATTTATTTCCTTCTTTCGTTCTTTTTTAGTATTTTTTATGTGGTAATAACAGTTTTTATGGTTGCTACAGTTCTAGAACGTTTGTCTGACACGTTTGTGACTAAGATTTTATACGATTTGTTTGTTTTTGAATTTCGCACAAAGCTACTCGAGGGCTATCTGTGCTAGCTGTCCCTAATTTAGCAGTGTAAGACCAGAGGGAAGGCAGCTAGTCATCACCACCCACCGCCAATTCTTGGGCTACTCTTTTACCAACGAATAGTGGGATTGACCGTCACTTTTATACGCCCCCACGGCTGGGAGGGCGAGCATGTTTAGCGTGACGCGGGCGCGAACCCGCGACCCTCGGATTACGAGTCGCACGCCTTACGCGCTTGGCCATGCCGGGCCGATTTGATACGAACCAAAGGTTTTAGATTTGAGTCTTAAATTTTCTTCTGTTCTTTTAGGAGGCGTGGCTCGGAAGGCAGCAACATGGCGCTCGCTTGTTGGCTTTGCCTCTAAACAACGGAACTATCGAAGAACGCGGTAAGAAACAAAAACTCGGGCCATTACGCAGAAAGTTGAATCGTCGATTTGGTTTTGAAACGGACAGCATTCCTTATGACTGCATAAGAAAGCCAGTTGTTGGGCCAGATCACATACCATTTTACTATCACGTAACACCGTCTGCCCAATCACGTGACTGTTACACAGAGGACCCTCTTGTTTTTGATTCTGTGAACCATCGGATTTACAGAAGTGAATCCTTCTTACGGTCCCTGGACAAAGCGTGTGGTCCTCTATACAAGGATATCAACTATGCTGTCGTGAATATGTCTCAGCTGTCATGTGATCCAAACCAACTTAATGACATGTTTCTAAAAACGCCTGTAAAAAGTGATTTCTCTTTTCGTCGGATGCCAAGCCGAATGTATTATGATTCAATTGGCACATTCTCCAGGCAAGAACAAAATGACTCTCAGTATATGGGCCATATAAGTTCACCCACGACCAATTGTGACCAATCTATGAATCATTTAGTTAAAGTTAGCCATTGTAGTGAAACAAGTACACTTCAAAACAACGGTATCACAAGTGGGCAGTGCGCCTACCTGCTAGCGACCACAGATACATCTCAACAGGGCCTTACCTTACCTAATGCAGAGCGTCGAACTGTTGTATGCACTGACTGTGGGGAGTGGCTTCCTGAAAAAACATTGTCCAAATACACATTTCCGAGCCGAACATCACTCTTACAGAAACAGCTTCATTCAAGCCCAGTCACTGGTACTCTGGAAACCAAATCTTTAGAAATTCAGAAAACCAGACTTTCCACACCACGATACATTACCCATGATATGCTAAATAAACTTCCAAATACAAGTACACCTAAGAAAGGTGCCCTGGTAAGAAGTAACAGTGGAACCTGCACAAGTGGAAGTCCTTCTAAATCTGTTCACTTCTCCCCCTCCAGTGAAGACGTTTTAATAAATGAAGAAACTCCCTTAAGGAAAAGTCACGGTATTACCAACAGACATGATTCATTGGCCAGAAATCTCTTTCCAGATATGATAAAAATCCCACCACGACCGACACAACTTCCTGAACTCCCTTCCGTTGGTGTCGAATCACTTTGCAGCCATCACAGTATAAATGACCAAACTCCTCTATACTCCAAGTTCAATTCAGACATACACATACCTGTGTACAATGAAGAGTCCTCTCAGCTTTCAACTAGCAAAATTTGTTGTGAAATCCAAATAAAAAATCATAACAAATGGGATACTCACCTTCCTAATAACCTGAACAAAAAAACCAGTAACGATATGTTTTGTAGCTACAGTGAAGAACTTATTAATGCATTTTCTCAAAAAGATCTGAATCTGGCTGTTCCACGAAGCAGAAGTGGATTTGTCGAGAGAACTCAGCAGTTAGTGAGGTGTGATATTTCAAGCATGAAGACTACTGAGGAAAAACCTTCCAATGCAAGCACGACTGAATATCTTGAAAAATCTGCCAATGAAATAAATAATAATGTATCTACACCAAAAGTTGAATCCATAAGTGAAAAAAAACATAAAACTACATCTAACGATAACATTCAACTCACCAATAACTTTCAAATTCAAAAAAATTTTAATAAAGAGATACCATGGGTATTTCGTGATCCAGGAATCCTTCCAGAGAACAGTTTACTACGGCATCACCTTTCTTCTTCTATAGAAAGGTAATTTGATATAGATGATTTAAACCATTATGGTAAATGAATAAGATATGATAGTTGTGGTGACTTAAATATTAGAACATAAACTATTTTTTTCATTGAATTACAAATTATTGAAAAATACTTTGTGCTATTAATTTCGGTATTGTTTATTTTCTTACGTGTTTTATCTTAAATAATATCGAAAAACGAATTAAATCTGTAGCAACAATCAAGTGAGTTTACCATTTCCATTTCAGTGAATAGAAAAGTTATGTCATGAAGAATTAATTTTTTATTTTAAAATGCATGTTTATTGTATCAATACATTTTTTGTGATTAATTTATTTCTTAGTAGTTTAAAGCTCACTGATATCACTAGTGTACAGCGATGGCTTCAGGACATCCGAGTGCTAACGGAAACGGAGTGTTTGAGTACTCTTCAAAGTAAATGTCTAACAAGCGATCCTGAACTGCTGGCAGCATTAGCTATTTGTAACGCTTTAGGTAAGTTACTGTGCATCACAGATTTTACATCCAATTAAAATATTACAATATATAACTTACTTCACATTGGTAAGAAACATAACGTACGTTTTGGTCTTTTTTATTTTTGAAATGAAAACATAAGACGTGATGTGAATTTGAGATTGTTATTAAGTGCTAAATTTGGTAAACCAACAGATTGTATCACCACGCTGAAATATAGAAATGACATAATAATGGGAGACTTTGCATACATTCTGAAAAAAGCTGACAAGAACCAGTGGGAAAAGTTCATTACTAACGCGTGCCAGTTGAGTGCTGACCTTCGTGATTTACTTCATGATTATAGCACCTTTCTACCAAATATGGAACCAGAATTCCTTAAGGTTAGTCTATTTCGAGAAAATGACTCGTTCAGAATTATGCTTAAGTAGCTATGACTTTTTTAATTTTAAAAGAAATGGACAGTGTTATTTTATCTTACTCTTTCTTTTTTTCAAAATATTCCAACATAATTTTTTTTTTCTGTTTGTTCATAGTTAGCTGAAAACTGAGATGTAGTTAATCTGTGGAGATTAATGATCTCTTCTCCAGCGAAGGTCCCAGATATAACAATGTCATTGGATTTCATTTACATGTTTGCATAAAATGTCAATTAAATGACAGTATAAGATATTTACTCTAATTTGAAATTACAACTATATTAGTTTTCGTAGTTGTAATTGTTATTATGATTATAAATGATTACGAAACGTTAATTTTATGTTAGTTAAAGCGTTGTTTAAGCTTGTCGTCATGGCGACGCGTGTAATTCAATCTTCGTTAAAGATCAAGTAAGAAACAGCGACTTTTAGAAAGATTAATTCGTCCAAGTACTTTTTGAAATCTCCTCCACAACAAGCGTGTAACTTATATTGATATGAAACATTTGTTATGTTAAAACCAGTTAACTTAATTTAATTGAAATTTATTGTACTCATTAGAAATATTAAACAATTTTAAAGAAAGAATGAAATAGCTGCACATAAAAGAGCACTTCAAAATTATAATAATCATTACCTCTTTCACGATGGATAAAATTTAAAAAGTAATCGTGGCTAAAAATATACAGATTTATGTAGGAAATAAGATATATATTAAGATTTTAGGTAACCTTAATCAAACCTCTTCAGTAATTTCTAATATTTTTATAAAGCGCTGTCAATTGCAAGTAAATGAAAGCCCAAACTTTATCTCAAACTGAGCCACTGGGGAACATCTGCTTAGGACTAATATAACTCCCCTAAAAGATTAATAATTTATCAGATTTGCTAAACTCGAGAGAACCAATTGATGAGTCAAAGCATTTGAATCATTAATTTTAGTTTTGTGATTTCTTTCCTAATTACAACAGTAACTTAACTGGATTACTTGCTATGTTAAATTTTAATACTGATCTGATCTGAAATTAATGATAATGGCTTATTTTAAATATAATTGATTGATTGTTTGTTTGGAATTAAGTACAAAGCTACACAATGGGTTATCTGTGCTCTGCCCACTACAGGTATCGAAATCCAGTTTCTAGTGGTGTGCCAACAAGGGACTTTATTATAATTGGGTTTCCAGAAAGTCATGGTTTGAGATTAAAAATGAGTATACTTAACTGACCTTTATAATTATAAAGTTATACTTTATTCATATTTGATTTTTATTTAGTGTGTGTGATGATTTTGCATAATAAAAGTGAATATTGCATCGCTATTTAAATTAATAATGTGAGAAGTTTGAAACGACTGGAATAAGAAATAAACATAATATTGTTACTCTAGCAGCTCAGTGGAAAGTTTAAGAGTTTATGACGCAAAAACTCTTGTTTTAATACCCGATATAGGCAGCCAACAAATAGCCCATTGTGAATCTTTGTACTCGGCAACAGCAAAACTAAATATATTTATATCTAAGGAAATATAACCACTACATATACATATTAACATACATGTTTTGCACCTTTAGGTTTGTAATCAACTACAAGAGACTTGTAATCAACTTGAGAGTCATAGCAATAGGTAAGGACAGAATATTGTATCTATTTCTGAAGGAGGGTAAAATTACTGTCATAAGATACTGTTTTATGTCATTTGATAAGGACAGTTTTCAAGTGAATTACAATTACAGCAATGGTTCTTAAACTGTTTTGAGTCAGGATCCATTTGCTAACATCAGTGGTCAGTTGCAATCCAGTAAATAGCACTAGTTCAAAAACATCTGGCTTAACTACAATTCGTAAAAAAATATATAAACTACTGTCTTTTTTTTAAATATTTTCACACAATTTCTGATAATTCGTGAATTGAAGAACGCCGAACTATAATTGGCTCTTAAAGATACACAATTCGGTATTTTGATTTTACTTTTCGTCTGATAATTACTTTTAGTTTGAAACTTTTCCTATTGAATGGAAGTTGGAAATATTAGTTTTAGTTTTCGGTAAGTGTGTAGTGAGAACTTTGAAATGTGTATGCCACTAAATGTCTATGTTTTAATGTTAAGTTTTAATCTTCTATGTAGTGACTTCGAAATAGATGAGAAGAATCTTAAGAAAGAAATCTTTGGGCGTCTGAAAAAGATTGGAGAATGTTTCCAACAGCTGACAGACGAACTTTATTTGCGACAGTTAGCGGTAATGAAAGATCTTTGATTAAGTGTTGTATTTTATGTTACACGTGTTTAATCACCCACTCTTGAGTACGTTGTTTGAGTTGTTTTACTTTATATACATACACACAAATAGCATATTTGTACGAACATCAATAATAAAGTTATAGGTGTGTATGCATATGTTATATATGTACGTGAACAGTTACAGGTGTTTTTACATTATATGCAATTTTATATACTTTAGTGAATTTTTATTCAATGACAGTAAACTTTCATCATATGAATATATGGTTTGAGATTGTATAACTTCATTTAAATTTTTTATACAACGTGAAACATTGTTTTAGTTCAGATGGTTAAAAGTACAGACAACAGTATACAATAAACATTATTTACTCTCGCGTATAAACGATGAATAAGTTTTATGTAAATGTGACATTTCTATTGTATTGCTGTTAAATCTGATGGAGGACGCCAGAATAAAATACTTTCACTTGTGGATGTTTGAATTAAAATAGTTGTTATTATACGATGGAATATTTTTGCACGTTCTACAATTTGTCCTTGGTTGATGTAGGAATAGTACTCACATCCCAGTGGCACAGCATATGTCTGCGGACTCATACCGCAAGAAGTCGGGTTTCGATACTCGTTGTGGGCAGAACACAAAGAGTCCATTGTTTAGCTTTGTGCTTGATTTCAATCAAGCAATCAGTAATAGGAATAGCATATGTGTGTGTGTGTTGAAATTATGTCATTAATTATCGCAAGGAACAGTAACGAGGATATTTTTTCTTTTGTTTTAGATCATTGTAGAGGGTGTTGAAGAAAACAAGAAAAATCTTTGTGTGAAGAGGTCAATAGCAGCTCTTAACAGTTTAGGTCAAACTGGAGAACACATAAGTGAGCTAATCGCCAAGGTGAGTATCTGTTGATAGTGACTCTTGGACTGTTTTCAAATTTATATTATTATTTTTTTTCTTTACTAATAATATCAGTTGAAAAAGGTTTCATGTTTAATAACACTCATAATTTATTTAGAGCGATACTTTATTATTAGTGAGCTTCTTTAGTCTAATGAACTACAATACAAGAGATATTTTGTTTTTATGTTTGATTTTATAACTTAATTGATAACTGAAACTCAAATGTAATCTCCCATTCTCGTGTTCCCATTCAATCTCCAGGCTGGTGGTGTTCGAGCTTTATTAGCACTTTGTGTGGAGCGAAAGTGGAGACATCTACAGGCAAGAATTATTCGTGCCCTGACTGTAATATGTTCTGTTCCTTCCGCTGTCCAACAATTAGAAGAGGTACGATGTGCAACTGGTGATCTTCATTATAGTTACAGATGAGATTCATACATAATTCTCGCACAATCTACTAATTAGAAGTGATTATAATCTGTTAGAACAAATAATTTTATTAGAAATATTTAGTGGGATTTTGATTGTATTAAAAACTCTCTTGACAGTGTTTGATGGAGAATGATATCAACCAGTAAAAACAGGATTAGTTGAGTGTTCATAAAATATCTATGTTCCCATCGTTTGATGAAAACGGTTAACAATTTTTTACCATTTTTGTTATTTTAATATATCATCATTATGTAGGTACGTTTATGTTGTTACTTGTGTAAAAATTGTTATAACTGATAGGACTTTTGTATTAACGAACTATTTTACTACTAATTTTTGGTACCAATTCACTAAAAACCAAGTAAATAACTTGACTAGGTCATGGTAGCAATTTCGTAAGTCAATGAATACAATATAGTAGAATCAGTTTTATATCTAATGTTTGGGAATTGGAGACACAAATCTATTTATACAAATGCCATTTGTTCATATTACTTTTATTTCACTGAAAAGATGATGACCATCTCCGATATAGTGAATATTTAGAATGTAAAATATTTATAATATTTTTTTACAAATTCACAAATTTTAAATAATTTATCTTATTTAGGCTGGCGGAATGGACATTATTACTGACATCCTCTGCGAGGAGTCTTTAAGTATTCAACTTCGAAGTGAAGCAGCAGGACTAGTTGCTCAGGTTACCGCTCCCTGGATGGACAGCAGTGGTGCTACTTTACGTGGACTAACTGCAAATACAGAGAAGCTTGTACATTCTTTAACAGGTTTGTTTTAAAGACGTTATCAGTTTTTTTGGATCTCCTTACATGCATAAACTAACCACTCTTATTTAGAACACGAAGTTTAGTAAATTGTTGTGATTTAGAAACTGATTAAACTTTTATTTTTCATAGATTTAGCCTCCTCTGCAAAGACTAGCGAAGTTTTCCTGCTAGCTACAGCAGCACTTGCAAATTTATCTTTTCTTGACACGTCAACATGTGACTGGTTGAAAAAGTATCATTCAGCTCGAGTCCTTGTTTCAGCTTGTCGTCATGGCGACGTGTGTAATTCAATCTTCGTTAAAGATCAAGTAAGAAACAGCGACTTTTAGAAAGATTAATTCGTCCAAGTACTTTTTGAAATCTCCTCCACAACAAGCGTGTAACTTATATTGATATGAAACATTTGTTATGTTAAAACCAGTTAACTTAATTTAATTGAAATTTATTGTACTCATTAGAAATATTAAACAATTTTAAAGAAAGAATGAAATAGCTGCACATAAAAGAGCACTTCAAAATTATAATAATCATTACCTCTTTCACGATGGATAAAATTTAAAAAGTAATCGTGGCTAAAAATATACAGATTTATGTAGGAAATAAGATATATATTAAGATTTTAGGTAACCTTAATCAAACCTCTTCAGTAATTTCTAATATTTTTATCTTAGCAACATAGTCTGTCAAAAAGTAATAAAAAAGGATAAAGAGTTTTTTTATTATTTGCTATAATTTGAATTAAAAAATGCGTTCTTATTAAAACAAGTTATTGTGTTAATTCTTCAGGTAGCAACAGTGATGGTTAATATGGCGGGTTCTAGTAAGAATCGTGAAGAAGTAGTTAACAGTGGAGCTCTTATATTACTTCTTTGTTTCCTCCAAGCTCGATCGTCCAAATTTCACAGTCAGGCTGAAATAGCAGCTTGCGAACGAGTACAGCAGAAATCTGCTATAGCTCTTTCTCGCTTATGTACAGACATTGAAACTTCTGCTAAAGTTATTCAGATGCAAGGTTAGCTGTTTTTCCAAAGTTAAAGTTTTATTTCTTTTAATATTTTCGTATTTATAATTGTTGTTATTGCTTCCGATAACTGTTTTTGAGACTAATTTGAAGTAATATAAAATCTTGTACTGTTCGATTCGACAATGCCGTTTTATTCCAGCTCACGTGGTGTAGAATCATTTTACATTTGATTAAATGATTAAAACTTTAAATAATTAAAATACAAAGTAAAAAAAGAAAGAAGAGCCAAATGTGTTAACGGTGAGTGTCTTTTTTCTGTATTAAATGTTGAAATGTCTTTTCTATCTATTTTAGATAAGACGGTTTTTAAAATAATGTAGCCTAGTGTCAGGAAACAACTGGGTTTTGTAGATAACGTGACAGGAAATCGTTCTAGCTTTCATTTGGAATGTTTGATTTTACAGGACGCAAATGTGCAATCTAGTTAGTTATTTAGAAATCATTTTAAAGGAATATTTTCGCGACTTCATCAGAATAATTTTTTTCAATCATTAGGGGTTCAACGACTAGTTCGTCTTTGTAAAGAAGAAAAAGAAAGAAATAATAGTGACTCAGTTTTGGTTGCTTGCTTGGTAAGCGCTTATACACTTTTTTCCCAACAAGAATTTCTTTAGACTCAAATTTAGGTACACAAAATTAAAATAATTCTTATATGTTTCAAACATTTTTTCTTGTTTTCTGCTCATTATCACTGATACTGGTGTTCAGCACTTCATGAAAAAATTCTTTTTCATTTTGAAATTTGTAAACAAATTTTGTTTTGTATGTATATATTTAGAATTACTTTATTAAAAATTTATAAGTGATACTAAAATGTAATTAATGCAGTCTGGGTAATAATTATGTCACGTAAAAAGGTCTCAACAAAACTTGGAAGGCTTAAGCTTTGTAATGTATTGAGTGAAACAAAAAGATCTATGAAAGAACTGTGTCTTTTTGATATTGTAGACAAGGTTTCAACGAATTATGAAGTTTAAACGCGACTTAAAAACACGTAGAAAAGAAAAAATACAATATTGGTAAATGAAAGCATCATAAATTATAGTATAAAAGTTTAGGTGGTACAAATCCAAGCATGTTAATGCAAGATCTAGGTAGAGACTAAAATAAGCAAATTTGTTCTTTAACTTCATGTCTATTTTTTGCAGGCAGCTCTGAAAAAAATCGCCACATCCTCTGAAAGGGAAGAGTTCATTAAGTTAGAAGCGACAGAACTTCTTGAAGAGAAACTGTGGGACTCGTTTCAGAGATATTCTTCCAAACACGAGAGTTTCGTCTAATCATCAAATGTTTGTACTCCAGATGCACTCGTCAAGATAGAAGCAGCAGAACAAGATGAACATTTGTGGGAATTATTTAAAACTTATTCAAATAGGAGTGTTTTTGCTTTTTAGAAAAATAAATTTTGATATTCATATACCAAAATAATCTTCCAGCTGAAAACACATATTTTTCGAAGATAAAGTGGAGATAATAAAATAGTTAATTATAAATGTTTGTTTAATTTTGATATTTGTGTTTCAAAAGCTCGTTAAACCAGGAAGAGTGGATAAATTAAATAAATATTACGTGATATATTCCAGAACTAGGTACCGATATGAATTTTTTTCCATTAGATCAACAATTCTAAAAACGCCAAAACTTCTGCGTCATTTAGTGTTCTAAATCACTGAGACGTTATGTCATAGTTAAAAAGTGTTGTTGCTTCGAAGTCATTTATCACCAAGTCATGTTAAGAAATAAAAATATTTTGCAATTAGAGCGTTTTATAAGAATTGCGTTTCTTTACTGTAAAAATGCTAAAGTTGCGCTCTTACATTTTGGTTATATTATTGTTAAGATACAAAATGTATTTTAAATGCAACAGTTAGTGAAATACTTTAATTATTTTTATGGGACATGATTCAGACTATGAGAATCTTTTGCAGTTTGGAGACGAGCACAATGTTTTATTAATCATATATATATATATATATATATATATCGTCTTTGTAAAGATGAAAAAGAAAGAAATAATAGTGACTCAGTTTTGGTTGCTTGCTTGGTAAGCGCTTATACACTTTTTTCCCAACAAGAATTTCTTTAGACCCAAATTTAGTTACACAAAATTATATATATAAAATAAATTATTATTTGTTTTTTATGTGTATACATATAATATAAAATTATATTGATATTCATCGAAGCAATTTTATCAGTTTTATTCAAACTGACAATGCCAGTTTTTAGTGCCTACGAATCTCTCGGCTGTCTCTTAAAAAAGGTAAAATGTGAAATTACCATTAGTTTTGATTCCGCGACAGAAGTTTTCTTTCATTTATCTCCTTTATATTCCAACCATAGTCATTCAGTGTATTATTCGATATATTAGGTGTATTCTATTCATTAGATGCATAATTGGCCCGGCATGGCCAGGTGGTTAAGGCACTATACTCGTAATCTGAGGGTTGCGGGTTTGAATCCCTGTCAAACAAAACATGTTCGCCCATTCAGCTGTGGGGGCTTTATAATGTGACAATCAATCCCAGTATTCGTTGGTAAAAGAGTAGCCCAAGCGTTAGTGGTGGGTGGTGATGACTAGCTGCGTTCCCACTAGTCTTACACCGCTAAATTAGAGATGGCTAGCGCAGATAACCCTCATGTAGCTTTGTGCGAAATTTAAAACAAAAAATGCATAACCTGTTATTCATGAGGTATATTAATTGTGTTTTTTTAATGTTGTAGTTGAGTAATTGCGTGTATTGTGGAAATAATTCATTAGGTGTAATACATTCTTCGTTTGTCTTAGTCCTATTCAACATTGCAATGACAGATTTTAAAGTCATGCACTTCTCGTTGTTAGTTATGCATCAATAACGTCTTTATCCCCTTGCCCCCCAGTGGCTCAGCTGTATGTCTGCGGACTTACACGCTAAAATCCGAGTTTCGATACCCGTGGTGGGCAGAGCACAGATAGCCCATTGTGTAGCGTTGTGCTTAATTCAAAACAACAAACAACAATAATCTTTATTCCCCCCGGTCTGGACTGACTATGAGTGCAAGGTAAATAAGACTATTGGAAGTAGACGACTGTCTGTTTTGATATAAGCAAAGTTTTCAGACTAGTAACTCCGTTTATTTTAAAACTGATTTTCAGTAATATGAATATAAACAAATCCATAAATAAAATCCGATTAATAAAACTAAGTATTCGTAACTTTTCTTGTATTATAAAAAGAAAATATCTTTGAAATAACTTAAGTTTATTAAAAGTTTTTTATTAGCTTACTTTTAAGTTTGTAAGGGTAACAAGAAACTTTATATTATTTATTTTTCTGAGCGTGTAATGTACTTCTTCAGGAGTTTAAAAGCTTTTGAAAAGTTGTAATTATATTAACTATGTGCTTTTACAAATATAATTCTTGTATTTTGATTGAGAAAAACCGGTATAGAAGATATCGATAATCTCTAAAGATGTGAATTACTTATTTTTATGCACAACTGTACAGAATTTTGCAATATTGAATATTTTGTATATTACAAAATGTCAAATAAATGCATTATACTAAATATACGTAACAACGTATATAGCTTATTTTGTTTTCTTGGTGCGAAGCTAGACAACAGACTACTCGCATTCTATCTACTGTTGGAAATCAAACCCCATTTTTTTCAAAGTCTGTATCCTTACCGGTGACCCGCAAGAGAAGAAAATTTAGTAAAAGAAGTTCCATGAAGTTTTCTAATCGTTTTGCTCCCAGTGGTATGCCTAAAATCAGAGTTTCAGTACCCTCTGGTAGGGAGAGCACAGACAGCTCGTTGTGGAGCTTATACTTAACTACAAATAAATATACTAGTCGTCGGGGTGTTCTTTTAAGACCAAAAATATACTACAAATTTTAGGAAAAGTGTTTGTTATGTGTTCAGTGCAGCCAATTTTCTTGTCGGTAACTTTACTTCAAGAATCGAAATTATGTTAATTTTAACCTAAAGAATAATATATAGAATAAAATAAATAGTAATATTTAAGCGTAATGTATGTATTTTTAGTTCCAAAATTATACTTATTAAAGAAAAGACATAATGAGCATTAGGTAGTGTTGCTTATTTAATATATTAAGCTTTGTTATTTTGTAGCAATAGTCTTCATTGGAAGGAGCTGTACCAAAAATCTCCTGTCGAAAATGAATAACCGTGCCAGCACTGCTTTGTCAACTTCGCTATGAATCAGATACATCTGTGCTAAAATGTTACCATCTGTATCAACGATGACGTGCTACACTATAAATAAACCGGCGTAACTCTTTCTAAATACATTAAGGAGATCTGTCGTGATATTAGACTAAAAAGTTCACGCATAAGTTTTGAGTGTGAATAAGAATATTATAACCAATCCAAATGCCCGTTGAAACCTCTTGTGTGGAATATGTAACTGATTTTTTTCTAAATACTTTTCATTAGCTTATTGAAAAACTGGCTGATATTTGACACATAGGTTCGTGTTGATTAAATGCACAAGAAAACATCTTGGTATTATTAAGTAACCTCAGAAACAGCCACCATGAAGATGAACATATGCAGTTAGATGGTAAAAGCTGTGTAATGTGTACATATTTTTTACAGTTATGAGCTTACCTTGAAAAAAGTCACATGTAGTTCCTTGATAGAAAATGTTATGAGCTGCAAAAATGACGAGTACAAGACTGTGTTGAAAACTAATCTTTCAAAACAGATTTTCGTTCTACAAAACCTTGTCCAGTTCATTTAAGACTTTATGTGGTCATACCTGTGAAGATAATATAATTATTTTAAAAGTAAACGCAGATAAGAGCTTAATTTTTCAACGATAAAATATACTAAATTATAAATATGCAGTTAAACAACAACAAAATATCGGTATCTAATTCGACTTGAGTTATTTAAATTACAGTGTTATTATTAATTCCAAAAATATATTGTGAAAGTACTTGTTTATCTTACGTGAATATGAACTAGTAGCTAGTTTTGATCCTTTAAGAGACGGATCATAGTAAATTGATGTCATCAATAATAAAAAAATGTTATTTGCAAAAGTTCTTCAGTTTGTTTTACCACACACAAAATTCAAAGAAAAACAAATGAAATATTGCCCAAGATCGACAAAATTATACTTATTTTCATATTTTTTAATAATTTTATTACATCTTTTAACAACAAATACCGAGAGAGAATAGATTATCAGTAGAATTAAAGAAATTTACAACTGTATCCAATTTTCAGTTTTTGTCAATGAATTTATTCGACATATTTCACTAACAAATTAGCCCAAAGACAAACAGATGCGAAAAAAAGCTATTACAACAACAATATTAACAACTTATATATATAGACGGAAGAAACCTGAAATATTTCTAACCACTTTCTGTTTTGAAAAGAAATGTACGACAGCAATAATAGCTGTTATTTCCTTTATTTTTCTCAGAGTGCTCTCTTTCGTACTTTAAAGATAGTTCACTCTTCCATTTTTTTAACGTTATAAGGATTATCGTTCTTATTTATTTTCTTAAAGCACCAAATAACTGACAGTGTGAATGGGGCTTATATGACACATAAATTTTGATAAAGCACTAACATAGAAGTGTACACAAAAGTGACATAATGAAAGATTACTTTTAATGAATATATGATTGTAAACTTGCAGACTGTACAATATAAAGGACGTACAAGTCAAGGAACAAAAAGCCAACAGCAGGAGAACTGAAAACTACTGTAAGGTATGTAACATACACAGTTAAAACCATCACGTTCTGCTCGTCAATCTGTCACCGAGTCCTTAGTTTTTGTTCACAAACGTCATCGTTCTGGGCCTCACATAAAATATGGATACAAATCATGTTGTAAAGCTTAATTATTATTGTCTTTTATAACTTGTACTCAACCTCGAACAAATTGATACTTGTTAGGTTGTGAATAGTTCTGTATATGTACACGGATCGCAAAATAAAACTGTGATACAACAACTTAGTAACGTGCAAAACTTGAGTACGATCTGTATTACAATATATGTAAGAGCAATTACGTAGAAAATGTACAAATATTACACAGATTGTATTTATAACAACCTTAAAGATAAACTATTGCCAATTCTTCTGGAAGTTTTGAATATAAAATATACAAAATGCATTTAGGTAACATATTTCACGTCTCCTTCAATTGTGTTTGTTATCCTATTCACTTCATAATTATCTTCGGATAATTTTTTCTTCGTTCTTAAATTGTAGCCAAAATTGCGGGTAACACAAAATTCAGTACTGTTTGTATATCAACAAGTTAAATAATTACAACTGTGACGGCCGCTCAACGTGAGACTTTACTTTACAAAAAAATAAAGAAAATATTTTTTCTTTTTCTCATATTAATGATGCCAACATTACCTTCCATGTCTCGGACACTGATTCGTCGAAATTATCTTTGAATTAATTGGCTCATAACGTTTTATAAGAAATCTGAAGCACAATTAAATGTAAGAGAAGACTAGTAGATTATAAAATTTGTGATTTCCAACATCATGTTTACCAGTTTAATGCAAATACTTGTGTCATATAGGGTTCAATAAATAAACTACAAATATACAAAAAGAGAGGCATATAGATTAAACTTCTTAGTATTTATTTGAACCAAAATAATAAAATGAAAATCGTCAAAAGATTATAAAGTAACAGCAGAATAAAGAAGCAAGTTACCAAAATGTTTTTGTATCGGTTCAAATGTGATATCTAAAAACTGTACAAAGTAACGTTCATTTTCCTCCCACACAAGGTTTGTACAAACATTCAAGTGTGACCCAAAATAAAGAAATCTATAAATTAAAAAATTATAATGTTTGTATTTTAAATACTAGGCCCGGCATGGCCAGGTGGGTTAAGGCGTTCGACTCGTAATCTGAGGGTCGCGGGTTCGAATCCCCGTCGCACCAAACATGCTTGCCCTTTCATCGTAGGAGCGTTATAATGTGACGGTCAACCCCACTATTCGTTGACAAAAGAGTATCCCAAGAGTTTGCGGTGGGTGAAGATGACTAGCTGCCTTCCTTCTGGTCTTACACTGCTAAATTAGGGACGGCTAGCGCAGATAGCCCTTGAGTAACTTTGCGCGAAATTCAAAAACAAACCATTTTGAATGTTACTTATGTTGAAAGAACTACTCGTAATTTAAATATCACAACCATCCCAGATATTGTTATTTTTCACGAAATTTCTTTTCAAATTATCAATTATATTACATGGTGCCAGCTTCCTTAAGACCTTTGATCCAGTTTCGTAACAAAGCATTCAATTCAATTCCTTTAGATGTCTAGATAAAAATTTTAAACAATATTGGTTGTTATTTCCCACTTAAAAGTAATGTTTTAAATCCATTGCACAATGCCCTTTATTTTGAAAGAAAACTTCCATCGTAAATTCAAAGTCCACCTGTTAATATTTCAGTGGGGGTTTACCTCAATGCCAAAACTGTTATATCATTGTTAATTATCTTCATACGTTTAACAACACAAAACAATTTCTTTATGATGCCTTACTTCAAACAGTACACTAATTCACTTATTGTGTGTAGATGTGCACAAAAATACCGATACACACAAGTTTAACTTTTGACATCTCATCAGACGTAACACTTTCATTTCAAAAATACTGATATGCAGAAGTATACCTTGTGATTCTCATCAGATGTAACTGTTTTGATCAAGCAATAAACTGTCTCTACCATTAGAAACACATATCTTGTAAGATTAGTATAAACTATAACTGTTTTTCTCGATTTTCAAGAAAGAGAAAACTGATCGTTCATGGTGTTTCTCATACTGCTATATAAATTAGTTCGTATATCTTCACCAAATTCAATAAAAATCACGCCATGTAACATTACACCGTAATAACATATTTAAAAAAGAGAAACTCTTGGGAGACTAAGCTTTCACCTGACGTTTGGAGAAGCTACTGCAAAGTTAATAGAACTTCAATTAATATCATTATTTTTATAATAATGAAAATGATGTGATCGAACTTTGTCAAACGTTACACACTTTCATATGAGAGAAACTATAACCAACTGTGTCAAAAATATGACACTTACGGTTATCCCAAGTATTAAAAATCTGAACAATCACTTTAAAACCAATGTTTTCAAGGAGACACCATACTTATGGTTATAGAGGTCAATTGATAATTTTTTATCAGATGCACTTTGTAATATCTATTATAAATGCAGCAAACACATGTGAACTAGCTCAAGACAATAAAATGATATTTTTTATGGTTAAATTTTACAAGATGCCTGAAACGGAGTAATTCTGAACTAAAGTTTTATGAATTAAAGCCACATATTAGCCAACAGACTTTTTTCCTGTAGAAAATGCCACCTTTCAAGTTTTCTTCCTTAAAATAACTCAAGCATCACAAACTCAGTAACACTAACATTACTTCCATCACCTAATATTAATTTTAGTTTCTATACGCCTTATATTACATTGAAACCCGTTTAGTCGAAACAGAGACTTTCTATATCACAGTCTCAGATTTGAAATAACAACGTGTTACGTGTTTCTCAACCAATTAAAATTGATGTAAGTTGTGCCCAACACTTCTTTTCAACCTTATTCTTCTTACAGAGTTAGGCGATCGTAAAGGTAGGGAGTTTAACATTTGGAACAACACAGTTACAAACAGAGAAGAAATTGTAACAATTCTTCATCGGTGGACAAATGGCTTTTACCAACCGTGGTGTTTCAAAAATAACATGTTTCCTGATACAACCGTGTGGTTGGATATCAGCAGGCTGTACTCTGGAGAAAGAAGAATATCATAACAGATACTTTGAATATAATACTAATAATATAAAATAATACTAGATGAAAATGTAAAAGTAAATAAGAAAAAGAAATACCAATTGCTATTCCATTACAAAACCTAACTTGTACTAGTTACTTAATAATATAGTCTAAAACTCAATAAACAAGGACCCACAGATTAGGGCTTATTGCATAAAAATGAGAGAAACAACATTATCCGTCTTCTTAACTATACACAAAAAAGATAAAAAGGATATCTTCCTTAATTGTTACAATATAAAAACTAGTTATAAAATAATTTCATAGAAGGTTTAGGTAAAGTATTCATGATGAAATTTAGTTGAATTGATAGTAACTGTGTGTTGTAGAAACAAATGTACAAGACGACGTTTAGAAAGTCTTCTGTCTTTCATATTCAAGTTAGTGTGTGTATCATTCTTTATGGAAATCTGATCAGGAAATGTGTATGATTGGTTTGTTTATCACTATTTTTAATTGATGAAAAGATTTACTGTAGATTTAACACATGATAACCACAGATTACTCATTTTAAATACAGAATCCCTGTTTATTGAACATTTTATTGCGTGTGTAGATGTTTCTTGTGTTTTCCTAATTTATTTTGGTCCACTTGACATGATGTGCGTTGCAATGACAGAGTTTTATGTTTTTATAAGTCTTGTTCTGTTTTTTGACCTTTTGTTCTTGTTGCGAGTCTTTTTCCCGTTTCTCCATTAGATGTTTTGTTGTAGAAGATACTGAAACATTCGCAGGGAGAAATTCAGAAGGCTTGTAAAATGACGTCACTGAAAGCACGTCCTACTATCTATGCTACATTGCTTTGTATAATATGGTGTTGTCAGTCATCATAGTATTGTGATAGATTGTGGAGGCTATATTATAATTGGTTTGTTAATTCATGTTTCTGATTGATGGGGAGACTTCCAGAAAATATAATAAATGTTAATAGCCGTAGGTTACCCACCTCTAATCAAGAATCTCTGTTTAATGAAAGTTTTATTGTGTTAATGTAAAATGATTCTTTAATTTTTCTTGTCTTCCAAAGTATGTTTATGTCGACGATTCTATTGTTTTCTAGTTTATTTTGTATCCAACTGACATGTTGTGTTTTGCAATGACTGGATTGTATTTTGTCATGAATTTTATACTGTTTTATGTTATTCTATTGTTATCTGGTAACACACATCAATTCATGAAGGTCATCACACAACCCAAATCAACAGCGTATCTTATCCTCAATTACGGGTACTATTTACAATATTATTAATTTAAAGTCGAAAATCTTTGAATAAGATAATCATCAACAAGCCTCGCCACTTACAGCCCTTACATTAAATAATAGAAAATTTCTCAACCAAAGTGCAACTACACTCTACTTTGCCCTCTGCTGATCAACTTACCCAGACAAGCCGAGAAACTTTCACCACTGATTAACAACCTTCTTCAACGAAACCGACCCTACACACCTGTATACCCATCGACGATTACGGTTGTGTCTTTCCAGTTTACAGTGTCCCGAATCCAACTATCTTCCAAACACTAGCCCTCGCTTTCTCAATCACGGAATATTTTTCCGTCCAGGGTTTTTCTCTGCCACGGTTTCTGCATACTGCGCCTGGCGCGTGAAAGTGGGTTTTCTCGGGGCACTATCATTTCCCCCACAACAAAACTTTCCGACTTTGAATTTATAGATTCCTACCACTCGTTTAGTTTGTGAAGGAATCTCCCTTATCCATAGCTCCCAGGACTCCTGAAATTTTGAAGCATCTTCAAATCTGTCATGAACACAATCATCTTTAGGTAAGCTTAAAACCTGAAACAGTCCAAACCATCATCACGAGAGAGACGAATAAAAGCTAAGGTTTTTAAGCACCGCGATAACACTCCGAAGTTGGATCTGATACCACATATTGTTATTGTTTAAAAAGTAGTTATGTTTTTTAAAATGTATTATGGACGTTCCGAACCAAGGTTGTCTCAAATCAGTTACATCTCGTACCAATCAGACTTGCCAATATCAACCCAGTTTTAATAATTCTAAGCCCAATAGCTCAATAAAAAAATCGATTGGCTTCACTTTTATCACCTCTAACAAGTTTGAAAGGTTTTTAAACCTAAATTCCTGCCTCGTATGTTGTTTTATTTTGTTAGATAGCGAGATAAAGACGAAAGTCTTCCGCCTTTTAATACCTCGTCTTCTATTTTTGTGTTTCTACAACAGGAAATTACCATCCATTCAATTAAACTACATCAATTATAATGTCTTTCTTAATAACTACAAGCAACCAAAGAAACAAAAACTGTGATATCTGCCTTAATAACTACAAGAGAAACATTAGTGAATGTAAGAAAACAAAGTAATAATTATATAATAATAAATGATTTATTGACAACAACTGAAAGATTAATCGTTATATTTGCCTAATATTTGCTTTTGTATTTATAAAGAATCTAATAAGAATATCCGCTATTTTCATCCACGACCAAAGAATGCACTCACAATATATATCTTATTAACTGTAATGATGATGGCTTCATGCTATCAAGTACTATGCTTGTTTAAATAATTGTTACATACGAAGGTAAACAACCCTATACAATTGGTTAAAAGTACCATATAATAGTAAAATTATCCACAGAAAAATAATTCAATACCAATTTTAGTTTAAATTGTTCCTTTTTGAACTTGTAGATGAAATGATGCTTTTACAACTAAAGTTATCAGCAATAAAAGTCCAATCACTTTCGGCCGAAAGATAGTGTTAGAAGATATGCGAGTAAATAGAGTAACGCATTATTATTGTTACTTACATGCCAGATCGATTACGAGTTTCTTCACACAAGCATATTTATATTCTGAAAACAACACTATTCATTTTGATAAAATATCATTTATTTGTGTTCTTAAGTCTTTATTTTTCACAGAACATAAAGTTAAAATTTTCTTTAGTTATACATTATCAAAGTAGGTTAAGTTTAATTCTACTTGAAAAGAAACAATGACCTTCACTGAAAAACTTTTCACACAAATTTCTTAATAAAGATTGTGTATAAGTTTTATATTTCTGGTCATTCTTCAATGTAAAATAATAAACCACACTTTATCAAACTTCACTGTTCAGAAATGTGCATAAATACGCAGCGCTTTCTGTATGTTACAATGTTGATACTATACACACTTTCCGAGTTTTTACATCACATTACAACTGATTATTTCACCTAAAATATACTTCGTTTGAAAACATAAATACTTTTAACAAATAAGATAAGTTAATATACCTTATAAACTATCAAATTCAAAATTAGACGAAATCAGAGCAATAAATGTTGCTAATGTGTATTCTTCATTATAACAGTTTACAAACTTTGGATAAATAATAAATTTTAACAGAATAACATCGCTTGGAACACCTCCTTTCGAGAGCTGCCTGTAGCATTTACTGAACATCACTGAAGATGGCCCGGCATGGCAAAGCGCGTTAAGGAGTGCGACTCGTAATCTGAGGGTCGCTGGTTTGCATCCCCGTCGCCCCAAACATGCTCGCCCTCCCAGCGTTATAATATGATGTTCAATCCCACTATTCGTTGGTAAAAGAGTAGCCCAAGAGTTGGCGGTGGGTGTGATGACTAGCTGCCTTCCATCTAGTCTTATACTGCTAAATTAGGGACGGCTAGCACAGATAGCCCTCGAGTAGCTGTGCGCGAAATTCAAAAACAAACAAACATTACTGA
The DNA here is from genome assembly GCA_011833715.1 of Carcinoscorpius rotundicauda. Classification (NCBI taxonomy): domain Eukaryota; kingdom Metazoa; phylum Arthropoda; class Merostomata; order Xiphosura; family Limulidae; genus Carcinoscorpius; species Carcinoscorpius rotundicauda. The sequence continues at coordinate 37,928,804 of CM022401.1, forward strand.
AGACAGGCTGAATTATCCATTAATTCACACAATTTGTATTTTTTTTAATCCTCCTGGTAATGTTTTAAGGAAATTAATGAAATTTAATTTTCATGTTTTATTTGGATACTCTTCCTGTTTGTAGAATCTCAACCGAATTATGATGAATCATTTGGACGTAAACAAGATGTTTATGGTGCCATTGTGTTGTTACTATTGCCATCTGATAGAAGTGAACTGAAACGATTGTTACAGATAGATATAATACTGAAACTGTCGAACCAAACATGCTCGCCCTTTCAGCCGTGGGGGCGTAAAAGGTGACGATCAATCCCACTATTTGTTGGTAAAAGAGTAGCCCAAGAGTTGGCGGCGGGTGCTGATGAGTAGCTACCTTCCTTCTAGTCTTACACTGATAAATTAGGGAAAGCTAGTGCAGATAGCCCTCATGTAGCTTTGCGCAAAATAAAACAAAACAAAACAAAAGGAATACTAAAACTGATTTTTAATTCATCTTTTCGAAGTAAAGACGTACTTTCGAGCAGCGCCTTTCACTTACATTTTGACATTATTATTAACAAAGTTCATGTAAAAATGGTCTTGAATATTTTGTTAGGAGAATCGAACGAGGTCTAACAACCTTCCTGTTATTACTGGAAATGTTTCACTTAATTTAATATTTGAAATATGTAGACTCGAAGAATTCTGATGTTTTAATACTATATCGTTTGGTAACACCAAATTTATTATATTGATCATAATTGTCAAACTTATTGGAAATTCCTTAATTTCCTATAGAATTCAGCTTTTAAATATTTTCATTAAAAAGAAATAAGACAATGGACCCTACAATGTCTTTTAGGTTGTCTTAAATTCGGTGTTGCCCTTAGACGTTTAGAGTCCTTTCTGTACGCCCTCTTAGTATTACATTAGTATCGTGTTCGATATTTATTATATTCAGTAGATGATAATTTTTTTACCCTGGGCATTGAGTTGGAAGTTGTCTGACGAACTTCTTCGTGAATAGTTTCCATTTTATCCGAAAGAGAACATTCTTCTGCAGTGGAAGAATCGTCTTCTTCATCTTTCTTGACTGTAACAGATTCTGCATCTTCTGTACAACGATTCTCTTCTTCTTTTAGAATATTCACCCAGTGTTCATAGTTCTCTTGTAAATGAATGGTTTGGAGGCAGTTCACTATTTTAGGCTTTAACTGAGGAACATGATGGCGCTCAGTGGAGGTACCTATGCAGGGAAGAAATAAGTCTAGAAAAATTTCAAACGGTCTGTTGTGTTTCGTCAAGATGTAAAAATAATAATAATAATTTGCCATTTATTGCTATGAAAATTTAACTTATCATTACTGAAGGTCTTATATTTTTTATAACAATATATATTACTGTGCTAAGAGCCGAGTATAAATATTTATTTATTCTTACTAGTTCGACCGCCCCTATCAATCACTTTGTCACTGATATTTTTACATTCGGACTCTTCTATACGGTCAACGTCTTCAGATACAACTATTGAATATATAAAATTGAATGAAAGATTTTTAGTCTATTTTTTTTATAAAAAAGAACTACAAGTGTTTGTTATCATAAAGTTTCATGTAAAGTTACACTAGGATTATGATGAACTAACAGAATAGAAGGAAGGAAGACAAGTAATCAATAGCAGTAACCAACTTTTGTCAAACCAGATACTGGGATTTATTTGTCAATCTTATGGCGCACCCACGACTTCAATGTTCGGAGAGCGTTACTTTTTTCAGCAATAAAACGTGAATTTGAACTTTCGGATTCACAGTCCGAAAACACTGACTACTAAGCCACATTTGACTTAAATAGAAGTAAACATATAACTATCGTTTATACTAATAATATAATGTAGTAGAATTGAGCTATATTCTAATTAATTTTAATTGTGTTACTCAACATCAAACAAAAGCAGTTTATATAAAAACAATAACAATCAAAATGTTTTTAAAAGTATCCAGCTTTTCAAAAACGTTGTACTATCGACTGTAGGACAAAAAGACAGGACAAGTCCAAATTTTCAACACAATGATTCAATCAAATTAAACGAGTTTGTACACAACTCTTTACTGATATACAATAGTTTCGGTGTGAGTTAATAAATAAAAAACTTGTAATATTTACCTTTATTAGTAAATCGCATAATACACAAAGATCGTACAGTCTAATAAAATGTTAAACGACTCGAAAATAAAATGTGTACAGTAGAGGATTTCCTGTATAATAAATATTTTGTGACATTTCTCCGCCCCCCAGTGGCTCAGCGGTATGTCTGCGGACTTACACGCTAAAATCCGGGTTTCGATACCCGTGGTGGGCAGAGCACAGATAGCCCATTGTGTAGCTTTGTGCTTAATTCAAAACAAACAAACAAACAAAACAAACAGACATTTCTCCAACGTGATCCCCACTAGCCCAGCGGTATGTCTGCGGACTTACGCTACAAGAAACCGTTAGTTTCCTTATTATCTGGGCTCTGTTCACCACGAATAGCCAATTGTGCAGCTTTGTGCTTAATTACAAATAATTATCAATCAATGCACCGTTTTCCACAAGCATAAATATTGCTCAGTAAAACTGAAACTAGCATAAAAATCAAATTTAAGTTATACAGCAGTTTTGTACATTTTGGTCAGCTCATTCAGCTCAATAATTTGGAATATATTAGTTCTCTTACTTGGTAACAATGGTTCTGTGTGAGAACTGTCCTCAGTGTGGAATTGTTCAATAAAAATTCAGAACAATATAAGCATGCGTTAGCTATTTCTCCAGAAAATAAATCTTGGCACGCAGATAATAAAGAAATGGAAGTAAATGAGTAATAACTTACACGAAGTATATAGAATAATAAGTATCTTTAGTATCTTTATCATCCGGTAACCACTATGGAGCTGGGGTTGTACAGCGTGCCAAGGAAGGAAGAGTCTAAAGTTTAAGCCGAAATATACATCTGAATACAATTTGCTAGTTCAGATATGAGCGTGTTGATAATGATATTCAGTTGTGCTAATTTAAGAGTTAACCGTGTATGTGACGAATGTTTATCGATTGCTGCTCTAAATTAGAACATGTTATGTATTAATTTTGGGGCATCTGATCAGATATAGTAACCCATGTGTAGATAAATACTAATATGGATCACATTAATTACCTGCCTTACATATGCTATCACAATAAAATATTTTATAAGTGAAACGTATAATATTTACTACGAAATAAAATAAGAGCAAACTCATCACGTCTTTCACTTTCTTTTTTTTGAGGGGGGTATGAGGGGGTAATGTCAAATATATTTTGCCATTTTGTTAGCAGAATGGTCGAAGTAAGTATAACTGGTGAAATAAGAGAGCAGTCCAGAAGTAGTAGGTTATTAGATCCAAGCAACATACATATTCTGACTGTAGTCAACCAAAATAACCTGTTACGTATTTTTCATGTTTTATGTTCTTCGTAGACTAAACGCAACAGAAAAACGCAGATAACAGCTTGTATAATTTATTACACTAAACTATTAACAAATATAACAGATATAACATAAATTATATAATAACAGTGACAGATATTAAGTTACAACATTCGAAATTAATTACAAAACAAAATAAAACTAGTTTCAAACTTCAAAATTAATCACAATACAAAATGGTACTGGCCTGTATCTAATATAATGATCTAAAATGAAAGTTTCAAATTCCAGTCTAGGGTGTGAATTTGGTCCCACGAAGAAATTCCGAAGCTTAAATGAAGAAGTTCAGAAACAGTTCACAGTTCAATAAATTCGCCGACTCTCAGCACAAGCAGTAATTCAGATGAATCGTAGAGATTGACGAAATAAAATCACAGCTTCCGTAGATCTAACTTTAGTCACAAATCCAAGTTGAATAATCACAGCAAACACTTAATCTTTCTCAAATAACTGACTCTCTTCTGTTGAAATAAAACTAATGTCTGACTCCTTTTTCTCTCTCGCATCTTCGTATGTATATATATTGTAGGCCTAGACCCCTCGAATAACCGCGAAATTTCTACAGATCTCCAGAGCAATCCGCGCATGTCCGTTTTTAATAGTTTAAAAAATTATACACGTTTGTATTTAAAACAATACATACCAAAAAAATAAAAAGAATTACAACGTTCTGAAAACTGTATCTAACAAACTCAAGAATTATTACAATGATCAACCGTAGGATACCATAAACTGTTCTCGTTATATAATCAAATTATTTTTCTGTTAATAATCAAATATATTAAAAACCAGTAAGTCAATTGAACATAGTGTATGATAAACCAATGATGTATTTCATGTATGTTAAGATAACACAGTTTATGTCGTTGTGTTAAAATATTTAATAGTCTTTTTCTAACAGCCAGGATTTGTATAGTTTTTTTTTCAAATGAAACCAAGAATTTTATGCAAAACATACTTTGGCATTGAACTCCGCTAAAATCTCGAAATGTCTCTTCAAATCGGTGGCAAGAATATTTTCTATTACAAGAAAACGGAACCTTTTGAACTCGGCCTTATCTAAATGGCACAGCCAGGTCTGGACAGGAACAGACTCCATGCGGCTGCAGCATGATGGTTTTCAAGCACTGAATGATCATTATAGAGCACCTCCTGGTGAGGAAGAAAAGAAACTTTGTACATTAATATTTGTTATTATTGTTGAATAAGAGCAATCTTTAAATTAATTTATAATCAAATTTTCATTTTTGATACTTATTTATTCAGACATATATATATTTACTGATATATTCAAACCCAATTTAAAGAACACTATTTATTTGCATAAAGAGGCACTGCGTGTTGTTTAATGTGCTTGCTTCAGAGATACAGTTAAGTTTGAATGGTTTCTCAACTATTATTGTACCTTTGGACTTATACTTTTAATAACAAGAGTTTACTAAAGTAAATAAAAATAAAACAAGGAAAAAAAGATAAGTGAAAAATCTATGGCCAGTACTCAGTCTTGCAGGGTAGCTTCTCGTTATCATCAATGTATAAACTCGATAGCCAGTCAGTTATCGTAGGCTTTATTTGGAAGAGTTTATTGAGCCATTGATAATTCTAAACCGCCTGAAAATTGGTACAAAACTTTACCTATATGTATGTAATATGTAAATGTTGGACATTACCAGTGAAGGTCGATCTGATAAGCTCATCCCCCCAACATAGTGAAATGGCCAAGAATGGAGAAAAAACTAGTTGGTAGATATGACAAACGAGAAATGAGCAAGTTGTTTGTGAATATTGGCGAGAGAACTGAGTAAATGATTACAGAGCCTTCCACGAACTGAGTTCAGTATGCGTAGAAGAATTAGTGTACCACTTATGTCGCATACGATCCTGAACAAGTAACATTACATACACTCAGTAGCGAATACCAATCCGTAGAATTCAGAAAATCCTACAGATTCAGTTGATCTTGAGCAAATCAAATATGGAAGGAAGGTTTTAAGTGCGTTCAGTAAACAGAAGTGAACACGTCCTATTTGGAGTACCACACTTATTCAAGTTACTGAGAGAAAGATCTGTATAAGATAGTTTAACCTTATTTCTAAGCCCCATCTACTACAATTTGTAACAGTCAGAGTGTGCATGAGAGTAATATGAAAAACATGTCGGTGTGGTAGGAATGATAAGTAAGCTGTACTGACAACATTATCTGCCACTGTTTCCACAAAACAAATAACAGATAGCATAAGGTAGGTTTAGGCTCTGAGAGAGAGGGAGAAATGAAGGTGGATGGCCTTCTACAGCTTCAATCTTGATATATCAGTTGGGTAGAGTTAATTATGATAAAAATCTCTTTGAGAATGATGGGAATATGATCATTATTCACTACTTAAGAAAAAAAAATGAAAAAGACAAGACGGACAGATTTATGGCAGTGCACGTCTGACTCTGACATGAAAGTAATTATACATGCCATTGTTGAAATGAGAGAAAGATTCGTGAGCAGACGCTCTGTAAATATACCTTTCCCAGAAACACTATCATTATCCTAGAGTAGGTATTACTTATTTAAGCCTCCTAAACAAAGAAATGGATATGACAACTGTGTAAACAGGTTGCCATTGACAGATTTATCGATTTTTTTCTTCTAATGAGTTAGCCAATGGAAACAGCCTCCACCAATAGACTGTCCGTAAAGGAAGACTGAGTCTTAATATAAGATAAAAGATTCTGTTTGTATGCATATTATAAATGCGTGTACAAAAAAAACTGCTTCAGTGCCAGCACGACAAGTTAGCACATTTTACTTGAATTGATATTATTTATGGTCATACGATATTGCATATACTTCTATCCTCCAACATTGAACAAGATAGCAAGTCAAAGACATGTGATTACTTTTAGATAATACAGCAAAATTTAGACGTATAGAAGGCATTATCGCGATCCTTACTATCGCAGCAGGTACATTTATAAGAATCACGACAAACCTATTACTTTACATTTGCAGGTAGGCGAGGAAAAGTAAAACTACGATAAGGACAAGGATCCTGATTGGATGATGTTTAATTTTATTTCTTCAAACATAAATTTGTTGGAAAATTGTGAGGCTCTGATATTTCCTGTGAGAAAGAGTTTTCTCCACCGTGGTGTCGTAAAGAATGGTCACAGCAAACATTCTTCTGGAGGAGTTTAGGATGTTATGGTAGTTGCATGGGCGAAAAAAATCAGTTTACTACAGTCTTTTCTAGATATTTCAGTAAAAATATTTTGCTTGAAACTTTAAACTGGTCCAGAAAGGCCAGCAAAAATTTCTAAGAAAAGTAACATTTCACCAAAACTTTTGTAAACAGAAAGTGAAGCTTAACATGAAAATTGATTTGTGAAAAATGAAGCAGTATGGTCAATGCAAGACCTTTTCCAGGTCTAAATAGAAATTTTAATGCTTGAAATATGAATAAAAAGTTACAATTTAAAATCAACCAACTATACTCACCAAATAGTCCTATAAGAGACGTAAAACTCTGTCAAAAGAAGAATTTTAAAGCTACTTTAAAGATTCCTGAGTACTCTAGCCAATAATCAGTTTACAGATTGAATACGTCCGAGGTTATTGACCAGTTAAACAAACGCTAAAGAAGTCAGTCATCCCATAGCCACCAATTTACAATCATTAGTAAGTTAAGTCCAACGATGTGTTTTTTGTCGTGAATCAAACACAACACATCAGAAGTCTGTCTTTTCACTGGTAACCACGCACGGTAAACATATGGAAAATATTCACTGCACAAGCAAATTCCTATCTGAGATGTTCAATCACCATGCCAAATAATCCCCATTCATGGGTGAAAATTAATTGTTATTGAATACGGTAGTTTCATAAAATGTTGACAATGACGAACTACTAATAAGTTAGAACATTGCAACAGTTTTTTTTGTTTTAAGTTCATTCAATCTGTGGTGATAGCTAATAAATATCTTACGGTTCTAATGTGTATAAAAGAACATTTTTCTTATTATAAATATTCAGTTGTATAATATACAGAGCTTATAGTCATTCCACCTCATACTACCTTATGCCAAGTATCACATACTGTAAATCATGTGTAGGTCCGTTCTGAAATTATAATGGAAGTTTTATACAAATATCTCTTGAAATACTGTGCGCGTGACAGCTGGTGTATAACATTTTAATATTACTTGTGTTACAATGAAATCTCGTAGTTATTTACTTTTGATTACTGCCTTAAAAAGAACCCAACTACATTCGATGCATACAGGATAACTTCACATTTTTTCTAAATCTATTTCTTGCGACACATTCGATTTTATTGTGACTGTAGTTGTGTTTGCACTTCATGGAAAGATAAAGTATATCAATATATATATAAATTTAATAGAGTTCCACTTGGAATGAAAGTTTTGATGGAAAGAAAGATCATACAAGATATACTTATGTTTGATCTGAATGTTAGCTTATCATAACAACAACGGTTTAGAAAAATAAAATATAGAGTAGCAATATTTTACCCTGAATCACAACTTAGCTTTCTGATGTCATGTTTGGAGAATGTTAATATTCTAATATTAACAATGAAATCAACAAAATAAAACAACACTTCATCAACATCAACAAATTTCCTCGAAAAATCGTGGAAAAAATTATAGCACATACATAAACCAACAACGAACAAACAACAATAAATCCCAAGATACAACAAACTACAAAACCTTATACTACTGCATACCAAATGTTCCGGACATCAGCGGAAAAAAACAACATTTTGAAAAAAAAACTTATGACAAAACACAATATTCCAGTAAACACAAAATTAATTCAAAAACCGTGTACAAAACTAAAGTCCATACTTTGTTAAAACTACACTGATAAACACAACACCAACATATTTTATAAAATACGATGCAACAACTGCCACGACTTCTATATTGGAGAAACAAGTAGAAAAATGGAAACTAGACTTAAAGAACAGAAAAAAACACATTCACACGTTTTTGAACACTGCAAATCAAATAATCACAACATAGCCAAAGAAAACATCCAGATATTAAGTGTGGAAAAAATATAAACAAACGCAAAATCAAAGATGTCCTACTTATACAACAACTAAAACCAAAACTAAACCAATATAAAAAACACCTTTATACCTATACTAAATAATAACCTAATATCCAACTGCAACGCTTCTGCAATCCCGTACCCATTTATACTCTATTCCCTAAGATATGTCTCCGGCAACGGTCAGTTGCATTCTCTTTGTTAACCTGAATATCGCCTAGAAAGGTCGAAACGTTATTTTCTCCTCATGAATAAAAGTGTTAATATCAATATTATCCGTACTGAGATGCATATTCTAATATTAGCACCCAGTCAACAAAAGAAGTTGTAATTTAATGAAAGCAAAAAAGATTTACCATAAAATAACATTAAAGGTGTATTATGTTGTAAGTAATGCCACAAAAATATAATATACCATGCTAATGGTTTGTAGCTATGAAATGGGGTCGTTAAATTTTATTCAATAATGAGATTTACATGACCTTAACAATTTTATTAAATGTTTAAAAAAATAAAACTGGTATTTATTTTGTTAACCATAATTTATAACCAAACGGATCACCGTTTTTCATTACGATTTTGATACAATGGTGTTGAAGTGCTCAAATATTCCTTTTTTCTGATATACTGCTATCTTCAGTCAAAATGAACAACTTTTAGAAAACCGTCAGAACTTCAAATATATTTTTTAAAAGTTGTTAGTACATTTGACCATTATTTTTGTAAAATTCACATTTGTTTGTATGGTAAGGTCGACACTAAATATGATTATACAGATACAAAGGAAGTGCGAGCTGTTAAGCTTCTAATTAAATTAACTCTGGATTGTTCTCTGGGATGAATGGTCATAAGACTGTTTTTATTAATAATTCACATCACCCTACACAACCAGTTTATTACGTTTTATTAAGCTTTAGGATGTTACTTACAATATACATGTTTTACATATCTTTGTTCACTATTATAATGGCTTTGAAGCCTTTTATGCATATCGTATCATATATATATATAAGAGTAAAAACAAAATAAGTTTAAATTGCACAGTCTAATACAAAAGAAGTAAAAGCGAAAAATATATAAGGCAGCTATCAAAGATATAACCTTGATCTTGGCAAAAGTTAAATGCAGCAGGAGCCCCCAGAAAGCATTGGGAGTTTCTGTACTGAGAATTAAAGTGAAAAAGATAAGTACTGGCTGGTGCTTCAGTGACATGTATCCCATGCCTATCTATGATTTACGACTAGTTGTGAGTACAGTAGCAATTCTAATAAAAAAACAAATAAAAACTAAAAACAGAATTATACATCTTGTCCACATTTATAATTTAAATTAGAACAGACACCTTACCTTAATTCTAAAGATAAAATGAACATTGCAGTGATGTAATTACACAGCCTTCCTATAAATGTATTTGTATATTAGAGTATCTCAACCTCCACTCTTAGAAATGAAGTAAATTCAAATCACATATAAGAAAATAAAAATTTAGAACTAATTTGCAATAAACCAGCTCAGTCACTCCCCATCTTCATGTGTTTAATATATGTTGGAGTGACTGGGAAAAACACAACTAATTGATGATAGTTTCTTCGGGCTCATTTGTTTCTATCATCAAAATGTGTTCATTGATAGTAAATGTTAAAACCCGGTATTGCTATTATAAAAAATATGACATTGATCTACCATCGCTAAATTAAAGGAATAAATTTATTTTATGAAAGACGTGAATAAATCTTGATATTTTTCTAATAAAATATGATATTCATCTTTAAGAATCTAGAAAATTCGATACTTTATCTAACCTAAAAACCATTAAAGTATATCTCTGTCCCTAATTAAATATTTACTTAAGAAAATGAAAACTATTATCGAAAAAAAATATATTTGTGATCCAATCATTCTTTAAATAGGTGGAATGTCAATAACACAAAAGCTATGTTCACGTCTTTTATCAAATATGGACACTTAGACATTTTCATTAGTAAAGCAATATTTAAATCTTGATCATGTTAAGCATATTCAGTGTTATTATTGCGTCGTGTACTCTGTTCTGGATGATAAATTGAAGAAGAAGTCTGAACAATAATTAAATTATTAATATATTGTTGTTGTTTTTGAATTAAGCACAAAGCTACACAATGGGCTATCTGTGCTCTGCCCACCACGGGTATCGAAACGCGTATTTTAGCGTGTAAGTCCACAGACATACCGCTGAGCCACTGGGGGGCTATTAATATATACAAAATCACCAATATAATGTAAACTAAATTTGTACTTTTTAGAAGTACAGCGCTGTTTTAAGAAACGGTTCGTGAAAGAATAAATTTATTTTATCAAAATTAGTTGAACTTAACTTCCATTAACATGTCAATTTAATTTTTATTTATTTGTATGTTGAAAATAATAAAATTATTAAAATGAAAAAATATCTGAAAATATTTTGATATCAATGTAATATAATTTAAAAATAAATTAATTAGTACTTTAAATCTTTAAGTCAAATAAGACGAGTTTGATAAATAAAGTAGTGATGTCAAACATAAATATAAAAGAAACTGAAATAAATTCATATAGAGCCTGAGTAGTTCGTTCATTTGTTTTGAATTATGCATAAAGTTACACAATGTCTGCCCACCACAGGTATCGAAACCCAGTTCTTAGCATACCGCTGTGCCACTGGGGGGGGGGCATAAATGGCCATTACTGATAATCCTTCAATATTTAGCTAAGTGATTAAGTGGCTCGACTCCTAATCTTGGGGTGTCAGGTTCGAATTCCTGTCGCACCAAACATGCTCACCCTTTCAGCTATGTGGGCGTTATAACATGATAGTAAATCTTACTATTATTTGGTGAAAGAGTAGCCCAAGAGTTGGCTGTAGGTGGTGATGACTAGTTGTATTTCCTTTAGTCTAGTCTAATTTACACTGCTAAATTAGGGACGGATAGCATAGCGTAGATAACTCTTGTGTAGCTTTGCGCAAAATTCAAAACAAACCAATAATACGTGATGACGAGAAAACCCACTTGTAGAAAAAAATATATATTTTAAAACGTTTTTCTCTATCCATACCAGCCGTTTTTAAATATATAATTTTCAAAACAAACCAAGCTGCCACTCTCCGATTATTTCACTAAAAGTTGAATGCATTATCTCTTAAAAGTCGTCAATTCAAAAACGTGGTATTATGAATTACATGAGAAAAAAAGCGATAGAGCTATCTATATGTTTGAAAACTTTCCATAGCAAATTAATTATTGTATGTAATAAGCTCAGATACGCCGCCATATTGTACATTTGTATTTCACAATGTTTTTTTTATATATATTTTATCTTATGAACAACGGGTTTTCATTGATGTGCATAAAAAACAAAAGAAGTAAAGACGTTATATCAGTATTTCTCAGTCAACATGTGATGACGACTAGTTCAGGTGTTTGTGTAGTAATCGGAGAGCGGCGGGATAAAACGAGAGGATCATTTGGGTAAAGCTTAAACCTTGTATGAGAAGAGCACTAGAGAGAGTTACGATTTTTTTGTGAAGTTAAACCTTTTCATTTAGTAACTACATGCTCGAAAATATTCAGTAAACTACTACGTATCAGTAACTTTTACTGCAGACGTCATATATAAAGTGTTGAGCTATATACGAAGTACTAACAAGAAGTTTATTCTTAGTTTTATTTTTGCTTTTATATAAAATGTATTAATTACTTGTATGTATATCATGCTAAGAAATTTGTTCTACTTGTGAAACATAAACCAATATCTAGGTTGTTATGAAGCAAGCAAGTAACACAGAAATTCAGCATTAGCTATCATTTAGATATTAAAGTAAGTAGTTATTTCGAAGGTTAATCCAACTTCACTGCCATACATTAGGAATGGAGGGACAATTTCACTCTGAAATCCAAACTAAAACAGTCATAAATATTGCTAAACAAACCACAGTATCTCCACTACGCTGTAATAACTTAAAAATCCATCTAAATATAGATAGTTTTATAACAAAACCAAAACTAATTCAATCATAACCACCATTAAGCATAATGTTGAATAACGCAAAAGTTATGTTCAATGTCTCTTGGATTTATTATACATCGGACAATTATATTGACAATAGATGTAAATGTAAGAGACACTAGCAATGTTATTTACTCTAAATACTAGATGCATTTCTCATCTACGAAAATCAAGTGCCATGAAACGCTCGAACAATACAAAGAACTCTTCTAATACCAACCTGTGGTGCAAAAGTTGATACTAAGAATGCATTCGTCCTGCCTGGATGGTTATAATCGTGCATGGCAGCTGCTGTATAAAGCGCCATCAATTCCAGTGCGGGAAAATTAGCTCCAACTATGCCATAAGTGTCATCTGCTACAAAACGGGTGCTGTAGTTAGACGTTCCACAAAGTTCACTGGGATCTTTTGCGAAAAATACAAGCATAAAACATTGGCGAAAATGTGACCATGTGAAAGAAATTTAACAAGATAATACTTAATACTTTCTGAAAGTAGGATAAAATATTATCTTTAATTTCTTCTGTAAATGTTTTTGATTAAATCTAATTAAGATTTAGTTCATTTTAGTTTAATAGGCTGGAGAATTATAGGTATTTCTAAAAGTTGTGGATGTTCCAGTGATTTAATATAACTTATACCCAAAACTTAGGAATTCTGGCAATATGGTAAAGATGTAATCACCTACTGTGTTGCATGTGTACATTAAAAAATGGAGGTTAGAAATACAAGCAATTTCTGGTTTCACAATAAAAAAGTCACGTGTGTTTATTGATTGAAAAAGCCATACTTAGAGGATGTTTTACATGAAATTAAATGTCTCATAATAGTTCTGAGCAAGAAACTGTAAATTTGATATTTTGTTACTATATTTATCATTGTGACCATTTTTGTTTCGGTCTGATGAAGTAAAGAGTGTCTCTTTTTTGTCTTATGTTTCAGGAAGTTTAATATACAACGACAAAAGATGCTTTTATATTTATTTTTTTGGAAGATGTAGTACTGAAGAACATTCCAACCAAAGACTAAACGATATTTTTCTTTATTTCATTATGATAATAACATGATAAATTTGACTTTGAAACGCTCGGCGAAATATTTAAACACACATTTAAAAGTGAAAGGATTAAAAATGAAGGCCATTGAAAATAAACTCCAATGCAAAGTCTCATGATGTGAGTAAAGGCAGTCTAGCAGTCACATGTGATTTCATAGATGAAACAAAAATGGGATCCATTACTGAAGGCTATAATTAGATATGTTAATTAAAAGTAAAAAACTGTGGAATTACAGAGAATAAAAATTTTAACTTGTATTAAAAGTGATACAAAACTGAAGTGAGCTCATCTAAATATGTCAAGCTAAATATAATTTATTTAATGTAGAAGTTACTTAGGAGAATTATTGAAAAACACTAACACAAAAACAAGAAACGACTTTGATATAGATAGTGAATGTAATTATAAATTATCAAAAAATCTGTTATAAAACTGGTTTTACTGGTCCAAGTTTAAATGCAATACGACAACATGGTATTAGCCTTGTACTGTTTTATGCAAGATGACTCAAGAGGATTTCAAAGCAAAGAAGCAACATTTAACTGAATTTACTCCACTGAAATGCCACGGACAAAGTAGAATCATTATCTCTAACATTCTGGTTTTCTTTGTTTATTTTACGAAATAAACGAACTTGAAGAGCAGTCTTATCAATGTATACTTCACAGTTTAGCGTTAGATTAGCAAAATTAATTTAATAATGAAATTCCTGCGATGAAGTAATTCGTGATGACGAGAAACCCACTTGAATTAAAAAATGTATCTCATGATGGTTCTTATGGGTATTAAAACTTTTATTAAAATAAAGTAAAGAAAGTGTTTCGACCTTCTTAGGTCATCTTTAGGTTAACAAAGAGTATACAACTGACCATTGCCGGGTGCATGTCTTAGGGACAAAAGTGTAAACGGGTACAGGATTGTAAGAGACGTTGCAGTATATTTTACGTTATTGATTACTATAGACATAAAGGTGTTATGACTTACACCAACCACTATATTGGTACAGAATAGTTGACGATACAATTGTTGGATTCACATCTACAGAACACACACTTAGTTTTTTCAACCACGTTAACTCTATACACGTCAACATTAAGTTCACCTGTGAACAGGAAAAGCTTACCAAATAGCATTTCTCAATATCAAGATCACAAGAACTGATACACGATTCAAAACGGAAATCCACAGAAAAATCATCCGTACTGGATTATACACTCCCAGGGACTCAGCACATGAAACAAAACAAAAACTCAACATATTAAGAAGCCAAGTAAACACAGCTACAAAACTATGCTCACTCGATACAATTAACAATAAAATCAACAAAATAAAACAACACTTCATAACATCAACAAATTTTCTCAAAAAGAAACGTAGAAAATATCATACGCTTGTTTGTTTGTTTTTTGAATTTCGCACAAAGCTACTCGAGAGCTATCTGTACTAGCTGTCCCTAATATAGTAGTGTAAGACTAGAGGGAAGGCAGCTAGTCATCACCACCCACAGCCAACTCTTGGTCTACCCTTTCACCAACGAATAGTGGGATTGACCGTCACAGTATAACGCCCCCACGGCTGAAAGTGCGAGCATATTTGGCGTGACGAGGATGTGAACCCGCGACCCTCAGATTACGAGTCGCACGCCTTAACACGCTTGGCTATGCCGGGCCTATATCATACGCACATACCAAAACCAACAACATAAGAAACCAATAAATCCCAAAATACAACAAACTACAAAACCTTATACTGCTGCATACCATATTAACCATGCGAATCAAATAAACACAACATAGCCATAGAAAACATCCAGATATTAAGTAGGGAAAGAAATATAAACAAACGCAAAATCAAAGAAGCCCTACTTATACAACAAATAAAATCAAAATTAAATCAATATAAAGGAACACCTTTATACCTTTACTAATTAATATCCTAGCATCCAACTGCAACGCCCTCTATAATGTCATACCCTAAAACATGTTCGGCAACGGTCACTTTTAAACTCTATCTTTCTTAACCTGAAGATCACCTAGGAAGGTTGAAACATTGTTCTCTCTTTATCAATAAAAGTGTTAATTCCCATACAGTGATTCTGAGATACATAATTCTAGTTTATTGATATACAGACAAGGAGAAATGGTTTTGTTAATTGTGAAGTTAAAAGTAAGAAATTTTTTATGCAATTTTCAGTGGCAAATAAACTTTTGGAATACAAGTGGTCACAAAGAGATTTCGTGTATCTTTGGATTTTGGCCTGAAGCTAGACACTAGAATTATAGTTAAATCAAACCTGTAGCAAGGTCTCCGATTTGTGAGACACAAAATGAAAATGTCTGATTTTCGAAGAAAGATGGATACAAACGTTTATTATTACTCAATTCTAAATTCCTAAAAATAAAATATTATAAAAATGAGATGGTTGTAGGAAGAAATTCGACGATTCCAAAGTTGAGAAGGCTGACTGTATACGATACCAGTGTTGATTATACAATGCTGAAAGAAAAGCTGCTGATGTTGCTTTAATACTATATTTTCTTCATGCCAAGATATGAAGTTCTGATATTAAAAAGCATCTGGTTTGTCTTCAATTTTTTTTTAGCAAGGGATAAAATATCTGTACGTCTTATGACTCAGACAAAACAAAGGCATAAAATTCGAACATGGTATCTGATCTGCCACAGTCATTTTAAGGTGGATTTTTTAAACTGGTGAGTACAAGAAATGAGAACAAAGAACCTTTATAAAGTGTGTTCTCAAAGAGAGTTTGGCACTCTCTAGCAAACCTAAAGATGACTTAAAGAGATCGAAACGTTGTTATGCACTTCATTTTAATTAAAGATTTAACACCCATACCAGCCGTCTTGAGAATACATTTTTATCTCAAGTGGGTTTCTTGTGATCATGAACCTTTGGAAAAACTATGTGTATGGTGATGTATGTCTTTTACTTACAATAGTGAGCCTGTATTTAATATGAGATGAAGAAATTTAATCATTTATGCCACTAATTTATTCTCCTGACAAATTTCCTCTAGATTTCAGGAAAATTCAGAGGTCATACTTTCTTCGAGTTCTTTTTATATTGGATTGCCATGGCTATGATATATTTATATTTGTTCCATCTCAGTTAATAAATTCAACTTCTAAAAAACTGAGAGTTATAATGAAAAACAAGTTGTATTGTGATTTAACATAAACTGTGTTAATCAAAGATAAAATTACCTGAAATTAATATATAATTTTTTCTGTTTGTTTGTTGTTACTGAAAAGATTGTTATGTATATGTATAAATATTTTGTAAACGACAACATGTCGTATTGTGTTTGAATTTTCATTTGTATTATTCATTTTTCCATATCGATATTATTGTTTAGAAGTTTAAACTAAAATATGTTATTTATTTAGGGTAACATTTTTAGAACTTTCTCGAATTGAGTAGACCAATCACATGTTTGTAAATGAGTGCTGGTGACTTCCTGTCTAGAAGTGTAGTCTCGTGCAAGAACGGATATGCGTGTATAGCTCTGGAGTTGTATGGAAATTACAAGATTGTTCGAGAAGTAGGCCTATCGGTATAAAATACGGTGACGCGAGATAGTGATGAGTCATCAGTTTTATTCGAGGGAGAGAGATTCAGTCATTAGTTTTATTCGAAGACAAAGAGTGAGATTCAAACACCAGTTTCATTTCAAAAGAAGAAAGTTAGTTATTTGAGAAAGATTAAGTGTTTGCTGTGAATATTCAACTTGGATTTGTGATTGAAATTAGATCTACGGAAGCCGTGATTTTATTTCGTCAATCTCTACGATACTTCTGAATTACCGCTTGTGCTGAGAGACGGCGATTTCATTGAACTGTGAACTGTTTCGGAATCTCTTCGTGGGACCAAATTCACACCCTAGACTGGAATTTGAGACTTTAATTTTAGATCATTACATTAGATACAGGCCAGTACCGTTTTGTATTGTGATTTATTTTGAAGTTTGAAACTAATATTATTTTGTTTTGTAATTAATTTCGAATGTTGTAACTTAATATCTGTCACTGTTATCATATAATTTGTGTTATATCTGTTATATTTGTTAGTAGTTTAGTGTAATAAATTATACAAGCTGTTATCTGCGTTTTTCTGTTGCGTTTAGTCTACGAAGAACTTAAAACATCAAAAAATACGTAACAGAAAATTGGGGGCCCGTCCGGGATATCGAACAAACAATTTAATTTTATTATAAAATAAGATTTATATTCTATACAGATAGACAGCTTGTATATTTAAAATGGCATTCGAATTTGAAGATTTTATAAACGAATTTAATCGGAATCCCTCTTTCGAATTAATCAGTGAATTAAAAAAATCTGAATTGGTTGATGTTGGTAAACATTTTAATTTAGAAGTGAAGCAATCAATGAAGAAAGCAGATATTAAACAAATTATTGTTGAACATTTGGTCAGCCAAAAAGTTTTACCTCAAACAGTTGCACAACAATTGCCTGTCGCTCATTTTGACCCAGATTTCGAATTAAAAAAAATGGAAATGGAGATGAAATTTCGTTTAGAAATTGAAAGCAAACGACTTGAGGCAGAACAAAAACGTATTGAAGCAGAACAAGAAAATAAACGTATTGAGGCAGAACAAAAACGTATTGAAGCAGAACAAGAAAACAAACGCCTTGTTCTTGATGCCGAAATACAAATAGAACGCATTAAAGCTGATAAAGAAATCAGTATGAGAAAGGCACAGACAGAAGAAAAGGTTGTCCGAATGCAGTTGGATAATTTTGATGCTTCCAAACAGATTCGTTTAGTACCTCCATTCAATGAAAAAGCTGTAGATACATATTTTCAGGAATTTGAAAAATTGGCCCTTAGGCTAAAATGGCCTACCGAATATTGGACAGTACTACTTCAGAGTGTTCTCAAGGGTAAAGCTCGGGAAGTATTTTCCAAGCTCACAGCCGAGCAAAGTTGTGATTACGAGCACGTCAAAAAATGCATTTTGAATGCATATGAATTGGTACCAGAGGCATACAGACAAAAATTTCGTGGTTACAAAAAGTTTGACAGCCAAACTTATGTCGAATTTGCTCGTGAAAAAGAAACTCTGTTCGACAGGTGGTGTGATTCCAGAGAAATTAAAGATGATTATGCGAAACTCAGAGAACTCATGTTAGTCGAAGAGTTTAAAAGATGTATTCCCGTAGAGCTAAAAACGTATATTGATGAACAAAAAGCTTCCAAAATACATGATGCTGCTGTCTTGGCAGACGAGTATGCTTTGACTCACAAAGATTTCTCATACAAAAGCAAAATAAATCACACAGCAAAGAAACCCAATAACTCATTCAAATATTATGCAAATATCGTCAGAGACAAAAAAGAGCAAACTTCTAATTCTCAAATGAAGACTCCATCTTATTCTCAAAGCTCGTCATCTACCCAAAACGTGTCATTCTCATCCAAAACATGTGCTTATTGTAGGAAACCTGGCCATCTGATTTCTGAGTGCTATAAGCTCAAAAACAAGCCATCACCCAATAGTTTCATTTCGCCCTTGTTTGATATATCATTGGTTCCCAATGATTTTGACCCTGTTCAGTCCACTGTGGATTCCAAGTCCAATGTTATTGATGTACCTGAAGATATTGTTGAGGACAAATTTAAGCCTTTCATGACTCAAGGTTTTGTTTCTTTTGTTGGCGATTCACATCTACAACCAATTAAAATCCTGCGGGATACTGGAGCTTTTCAGAGTTTGATTTTGGAAAGTGTACTTCCGTTTTCTGAAAAGTCATCCGTTGGGGCCAGTGTGCTCATTTCTGGTGTAGAAGGTGGCGTCGTTTCTATTCCTCTTCATAGATTATATTTACATTCGGACTTAGTCTCAGGCCCAGTGACTGTGGGTATTAAAGCTTCATTGCCTGTTGAAGGTGTGTCTATGCTTTTGGGGAATGATTTGGCTGGTAGTAAGGTGGTACCAGAGGTTCGTGTTGTTGAAGCACCTGTTATTAGCCCCAGTACAGAGCAACTCGTTGAAGAGTTTCCTGATGTTTTTCCCGCCTGTGCTGTTACTCGTTCTCAGGAGTCCAAAGAGGATTTCTCTTTATCTGATACATTCATGTCTCACATCGATGAGATTTCTGACTCAACTTTAAGTTCTACTGATGACTCTAAGACATTTTTCGACTCTCTTCATCGAAACAAACTTGTTGAGGAACAGGACAATGATCCTGAAACTCGTTCTCTTCTACAACTGGCTGTTGATGAAAAGGAAATAGGAACTGTCCCTATTTGTTACTACAAGAAGTCAGGTGTGCTAATGAGAAAATACAGACCTCCTGACGTTGCTGCTGATGAAGAGTGGAATGTTATTCACCAAATCGTCATTCCAAAATACTATCGGAATGATATTCCTAGTCTTGCTCATGACAATGCATTGTCGGGATACTTAGGTGTAAGAAAGACCTTAGATCGTATTCGACGACATTTCTATTGGCCCAAGACGCGCCAAGATGATGTTGATTATTGTAAGACATGCCATTATTGCCAAATGACAGAAAATCCAAACCAGGGGATTCCAAAAGCACTACTGCAGCCTATTCCTGCCTTTGAAGATTCGTTCTCAAGAGTCATTATCGACTGTGTTGGCCAGATGCCAAAAAGCAAAGCAGGAAATGAATACCTCTTGACCATTATCTGTGCTTCTACACGTTTCCCGGAGGCAATCCCTTTGAGAAAAATCACTGCTCTTGTCAAATCCTTTACCATGTTCGGAATTCCAAAAGTTGTGCAATCAGATCAAGACACAAATTTTATGTCCAAACTATTTGAACAAGCCATACATGAATTAAACGTCCACCAAATTTCATCCAGTGCGTACCATCCTGAGTCAGAAGGTATTTTTGATCTTTTCCACCAAATTACTGCCACAAACACTCAAAGAACTAGGTTGAGGTTCCCTTGTTATTGTTTGAAGTTCGCGAGGTTATTTCAGAATCTACTGGATTTAACCCTTTTAAGTTGGTTTAAAAAGACAAATAAGCAAAACAAAAAAAAAGTTTTCACATGTTCAAACTTTTTTTTTTACTTTTAAGGGGGAGAGTGTTATGTATATGTATAAATATTTTGTAAACGACAACATGTCGTATTGTGTTTGAATTTTCATTTGTATTATTCATTTTTCCATATCGATATTATTGTTTAGAAGTTTAAACTAAAATATGTTATTTATTTAGGGTAACATTTTTAGAACTTTCTCGAATTGAGTAGACCAATCACATGTTTGTAAATGAGTGCTGGTGACTTCCTGTCTAGAAGTGTAGTCTCGTGCAAGAACGGATATGCGTGTATAGCTCTGGAGTTGTATGGAAATTACAAGATTGTTCGAGAAGTAGGCCTATCGGTATAAAATACGGTGACGCGAGATAGTGATGAGTCATCAGTTTTATTCGAGGGAGAGAGATTCAGTCATTAGTTTTATTCGAAGACAAAGAGTGAGATTCAAACACCAGTTTCATTTCAAAAGAAGAAAGTTAGTTATTTGAGAAAGATTAAGTGTTTGCTGTGAATATTCAACTTGGATTTGTGATTGAAATTAGATCTACGGAAGCCGTGATTTTATTTCGTCAATCTCTACGATACTTCTGAATTACCGCTTGTGCTGAGAGACGGCGATTTCATTGAACTGTGAACTGTTTCGGAATCTCTTCGTGGGACCAAATTCACACCCTAGACTGGAATTTGAGACTTTAATTTTAGATCATTACATTAGATACAGGCCAGTACCGTTTTGTATTGTGATTTATTTTGAAGTTTGAAACTAATATTATTTTGTTTTGTAATTAATTTCGAATGTTGTAACTTAATATCTGTCACTGTTATCATATAATTTGTGTTATATCTGTTATATTTGTTAGTAGTTTAGTGTAATAAATTATACAAGCTGTTATCTGCGTTTTTCTGTTGCGTTTAGTCTACGAAGAACTTAAAACATCAAAAAATACGTAACAAAGATACATAATGGGCTCTCTGTGTTGTGCCAACCATGGTATCAAAACACGATCTTTAGTGTTATAATCCTTCAGAGGTACCGCTGAGCTATCAGTGTAATAAATATTGAGGTCATAGCTCTGACTTGATAATTTGGTTTGGTTAAAATTTCGCGCAAGGGTACAGTGAGAGGCGAGAGGAAAAGCAACTAATCATCACAATCTACAGCCAATTCTTGGCTTTACCAAGAAATAGTGAGATTGGACATCATATTATAATGCCCCGAAAGATGAAAGGGCAAACATGTTTGGTGAGGTGGGGATTCTAGTATTCATATTGTGAGTCAAGTGCCCATCTGGTCATGTTGAGCCAATGGAGTAGTAAAAGTTTTGTTATCTCTCCCAGAAATTTCAACAAACCTAAAGTCTCTTTGCGTAGATTTCATATACTGTATGATAAAAAAACAAAACATATGAATATTTTGTTTTCAGTACTTTACATTTAATTCACTTACATTTTCTTCTTTTAGTTAAATAATTTTTTTACTTTTTTATAAACAGAAAAGTATTTTAATAATTTCTAACTGTAATTAGTTTCACTGCAGCAAAAAATAATAATAAAAAAATCGTAGTGTGTACAGAAACTGAGATCAATGGGACAGTTGGTTTTCGTATTTTTGCCTACCTAACTTTTCAAACTTATAACATCAAATCAAATATTTTGCAAATCTTCACACATACATAGAATAGAATATTGTTCAATTAAAAAAATACTTGAATAAGCTTGTTTTATTTTCCATATAAAATACATTTTTCAGATTGAAATGATAAACTTACAACATCGTGGTAGTGCATTCCAGGATGTTACGTAGGAATAAAAATCAAAATATAGCATGTTAACCTGAAATAAGTATACTTACTTAAAGTTTTGTGTAAAGGTGAATCTGTGAATTCTGATGGAATTTGTACGAAACCAGGAACAGGCTGTGAAGTGAGGTAGTAAACACCATGTAATACATCAGCTGCATGCATGGAATTGTGATCTAAACAATGGTTAAATATGACTATTAGTACTTATTATCAGTTATTTAGCTACTATAAGAAACGTATAAAAACAGTGCAGTAAACAATACAATCACGGAAGTAGCTTCTAATAAATTTATTTTTAACATAAATATATATATATATATACTTTAACGTAATAACATGCTTAATACTTTGTATTCTGTATTGAGACCTTACGATCCACAACATAACAATTAGGAAATTCAAACAATAGGAAACATGGGCATTCTAGGTCGAAATGTCGAAATTCTACTGTGGGAAGTAAATTAATATATTTTAAAGTAATTGTTTCACACTTGCAAAACACGTGAGGTTGATTTTTAACTACGGTTTCCCGTGGCACAAGCGGATAAAAACGGTCAAACAGGTACATTGGTTGTTAACTCTTAGCTACCCATTGCTATACACATTAAAAGCAACATTGTGAAGCAACTGGAGCAAAGTTTATTGCCTAAGGAAACGCCAACAATTAGCAAGCAAGCTTTGAAATCACACACATTCCGCATTCCAATATAAAATGCATATATAATAGCCAAATGTTTCTCCATATGTAACGTTCTGTGCCACCTGAACAAATAACCGTAAAAAATAATATATATATTTATCAAAATACTTCTTTTAAAGAGTGCACTAGAGGAAAGTTATTACATTTCTTGCTATTGTTAAAACATCAACATTCATCAAAAAAATTAGTAAGAAAAAATTTTTGTAGGATGATTTCATGAAAAATAATGGTACTTCTTCCGACGACTCATTGTAATAAATATCTTAATGACAGAAATACGAACAAAAAAGAAACGCATAAAAGAGGAACGTGAATAAGTATATACTTGTTATTGTTCGGCTTATAAATATACAGGGTGTCCCAGAAGTCGCGCACCATATAAATTTTTATGTTAATACATATGAATAACAATTTTATTGATAATAATCATAACAGATGCTCAAACTGTTCACCCTCTGCTTTGATACATTCATCAATTCTCTTTATAAAACTGTCTTTTACTTTGTTGAGGGTTGCAGTGCTAATCCTTTGACATTATTATATGTACGTATGGTGCGCGACTTCTGGGACACCCTGTATTTATATTTTCATGTCAGTAGCATATATATATATGGAATTAGATATATTCCCTTTATCACTACTTATAAAAGTAATAATTCTTAAAAAGCGCTCATTTCGATATCAGTCTTTTCTTATGATCAGAAAATGATAAGGAAAGGTGGCATCAATTGGACGACATCCTCGCGACTACTTTGCGAACTTAAACGATCTATTGTGCTGGATGCATTCATTGTATCAAAACTCAATTATTGTTGCCAAAAATGCATTGCAGTGAGTGCTCATTTAAAAATACAATAAACACAATTGTCCTTTGTGAGAAAATACATGATGACAAAAGATCGTTAGTTGTAAACGGACCACTAAACAACCTTATTGCATATATGCTCTAATCCAAGAGATTAGAGTAATTGCATATTTTGTAATTATTTTTCACAATTTTTAGAAAAAAAAAGTGTTCTTAAATTGTTTAAGAGGCATCTGTTGTTATTATATGAAGCATAGTCGATTTATAGTGATTCAACCACAATAAATGAAACCTATATTTCCCCTACTTATTTTATATCCAAACTATATTTTGGTTATATAAATTTTCCAAAGCAGTTAACAACGGGATTTTAAAACATGAATTATGAAAAAAACGTACTGGCTACTGGTTATCATTTCGTTAGTTGCATTTTTGTATGTTTGTTTATTTCAATATTGGCATCCACTTGTCTGTGATTGCATGAAAAAGAAAAACACTTATTTTTGAAGTCGGTTTTATTCTTTGCTTTAGCAACATATTTTTACCACTCTCTCTTTGAAGTTTATTCAAAAACGTTATCACTCAATGAGTATAAATAATAATTGTTTTTAAGACGTCGTTATGGGATAAACTAAAATTATCATAACAGCTTAACATTTTTACAGATATTTTCTTCACAGTTTTATTTTTTGTGGTTTAAAAAATATGTTTTACACTAAAAACTAGAAAGAGAGAGTAAGGGACTTCCTTAACACAAAACAGTTTCAACGTGGACACCATAACATGCAATATGAGGATACGTAATGAAATAGGTAATGAATTATCGGTTTCGACTACTACGCAGAAACAACTTAACTTCGCTTCAATACATTATGTTTTTGTTTGATTTGTTTTGAACTAGCCGTCCCTTATTTAGCTGCGAACTACTAGAGGGAAAGCATCTAGTCATCACCACCTGAATCCAACTCGTGGGCTATTATTTTATCAACCTATAGAGGAATTAACCGTAATGTTATAATGCCTACACAGCTGAGAAGGCAAGCATATTTGGTGGAATGAGGACTTGAACTTGTGACATACATATTGCGAACTAAGCACTCTAAACACCAAGCCTTGTTAGCTCACGATATAGTGAGAATCGGTCACATCTGATTTCATAGTGTTAACTAATACTCATGACCCATACATTTCTCCCGGCTCGCAAAAGGAAGGGCTATGATTAAATCTACCATGAAAATTAACAAAGGTAAATCGTCATTAATGATGTCACATGACTCGAGCAATTCCAATTTTACTCATAAATGTTCATAAACATTTGTTAAAAAATAGTAAAAACGGACACAAAGAAAGATATCGCTAGTGTACACAAGTCGGGTATGATTACTTGTTTGTTTGTTTGATGCTAATCACAAAGCTACAGAAGGGTCTATCTGTGCTCTGCTCACCATGGTATCGAAACTCGGCTTTTAACGGTGTGAGTACGCAGATGTATCGCTGTGTCACTAAGGGCAGGAGGATTACATTGTATACAATGTTACCAGTAAAAATAAATACATGAGTCTTTGATATGGTTGCTCTTAACTGAAAGGTGAGCACATTCGTATTGAAATTTAAGGATACGTGGTTCATAAGTTGTTTCTAAAAACGCAATAAATATACTGTTTGGAACCATTGGTGCAGTGATGGTCAAATCCCATTATTAAATTAAAGGCTGACAGCGGGCGGTGGCGTAAAGTGATTACTCTATAGTGTCAAGCGATTAAAAACCAAGATCGGATGTATGTTTGTTTATGAATTGTTAAGATAGTAAAACTAAAAATAAACATAGAAACATACATACATAGAGAGAGTAACATGAGAACCATACTTACATGGCTTGTCTTTTTAGCCAATTTCCAAAGCTCGAAAATAATTAAGAAACTCTTCCATGGGGATACGAAAAGCTTGAAATAATCCAGCTACCAAGAAAACTTTGTAACACATCTAAAGAGTTAGAAAAGAGCCAGTTGAAATAAATCACCACTGTACAGCTGACCAGATAAAACAGTCAGAAACCGTCATTTTAATTAATTAGAATAACTCCTGCTTTCCTTATCGACTGTAAGTTTGAAAATAAAACTGCATGAAATAATATCTAAGGAATAAAAACACTATTGTTTGGAAAAAGCTAGAATTTTAACTTTATATATATATGTGTGTGTGTGTATGTGTAGATTACTTTCATTAACAGTTAAGCTTTCATTTTCTTGACATAAAGGTGTAAAAGTTCATGATGTTATTCGATTCTAAAATTACTTTATTGTAATAACGCCTAGTGTGTGAGATTCACGCAGATCACGAGAAAAAACAACTAAAATGTAATAAGGGCGATCATATGAAAATTCCCGGTGGAACAAATAAAATATTTTATTCTATTTTGAGACAGGGGAAAGTCTCACTTTAACATCATTTTTTAGTGCTGAAAGTTGAATTTATTTTTCTGATACTTCTGGGTAAAAACTTGCACAAATTTCGTCCTTATCTTAAAACATTATCATTTCACAAAATATATTGTTTTTCTTGTACATTTGTGTTACACAAGAGGAAAATACAACTTTTATATTATTCTAATTATAGTTGTTTATAATCAATTTTTATTCGATTTTTTCTCTCTTTTTATTGGTCACATTAAGTTTCAATGAGCTTTCTCTTGAAACTCAAAATGGCACTATGCACGCAAGGAAAACTGTTCACAAATCTAAATCATTTTCTATAAGGAATTTCTGAAAGACTCCTCGTCTTCTCGCTAATATATAATATACAGATATGGTGTCTGGAAAAGTTCATTGGCAAAAAAAAAGAAGTAAACCTATACCAATACAATGTGGAATGTGGAAATTTTATTACTCGTACCATGTACAGGCCAAAGTTAGGTTGCTATGGCGACAGCAAAGAAGAAGTAAAGGACGAATAACAAATCCAAAGAAGAATTAACTTCAGTCCTGCATTAAATTATTTTGTGGTTGTAAACAATTCTTCTGGGCAATTTTAACTTTAAAACACTTTGCTATTAGTGGTGTTTCTTAATACTGCTTTTGCTCTTTCCACGATGTCAATATATTCAGACTAAAATAAAAACATTAATTTAATTTGCAAAATCCGAAAGAAAGGAGACCCGTTACTCCGATACGTCTTCCTTCTTGTAGTAGTTATATTTTGATATATAAATTTAACTTTTATTTAAAACATCTTATAGGCGATGGAACACACACGTACCTAAAGGGGGAATATATGTATTCTTATTTATAAGTATCGACAATGTTTTTACTTTGGATTCTCTGTAGGAGAGACATTAACTAAAATCTGAAAAAGCAGTTAGAAAATGACAAATATGTAATAAGTGAACATGTAACAATTACCTGTTACTGAGTTCCATGTCAGGTTATACACTCTGTATTCTACGTGTTAGAAGCTTGTTATTCAGAGTTGCTGATTAGTAAGATGTAATTGACAGTAGATTCAGAAGCAGATTGAGTCTCACGAAGTCCTAACTTATGATAATAATATAAGCAAATTACAGTACTTAATGTTAAGAAACTATGTAGTTTCCCAGCTTCCGAATCTGAACCATAACGCAAAGTTTTAAAGGTTTTCAGTAACGTATCTTTCAATCAAACGAACGGATGTCTTATTTTGTTATATGCACGCTACTTTCTGCGTGCATAATCATCTTTATACAGTTGAAGCAAAGGAACCTCGAATATTGTACTTTTCTCCGGAATTCCGTCACATTACAGATATGTGGTACACAACTATCATAAGGCGTCTGAAATCTTGCTTCAAAACACCGTTTCTAGGCTTCTCTTAAAGCTGAAAAAGAAATTATTTGATTCTTTAACGCAACGTACAATCCTTGTCAAAGAATTTTTCTTTCTGAGTGAGGTCATTTGTCAACATGTTATTTTTTTGCATTTAGAAAAAAAACACAATGCTTACGTGGTTCCCGTAAAAAAATAAATCTTAACACAAAAAAAATTATTTAAGAATATTTTGAAGGAAAAGTCTAACATGACCAGAACACAAAGGTGAAAAATAATTTATTGGCTAAGGAGAAACCAAAAACCTCATGATATTTAACCCCTTCTTCTCTCTATCCCTCTATCTATACGTATGAAGGAATCTTGGACTATATTTTTATTTTTCTTTGCAATTTTTGTATTTGTTCCAGTAACACCTTTCTTTTTACCAATTTAGTAAACATTTATGTTCTTAGTTTGAAAACGATGTTCATATAAGGTCAGATTCAAAGTAAGTGATAATTGTAGTTCTAACACATCACTAAAACTATATATCTTTGATACATATTAGAAAGAAAGAATCAGGTAATATTGGAATAAACACAAATGAAATGGTAATATTGGAAGAAACACAAACAGAACTGTAATATTGAAATAAAAACAAACACAACTGTAATGTTGGAATAAACACAAGTAAAACAGTAATATTGAAAGAAACACGAACACAACTGTAATGTTGGAATAAATACCAATAGATTTGTAATATTGGAAGAAACACGACAGAACTGTAATGTTGGAATGAAAACAAACAACACGGTAATATTAGAAGAAACACGAACACAATTGTAAAATTGGAAGAAACACAAACAGAACTGTAATGTTGGAATAAATACCAACAGACTGTAATATTGTAAGAAAAACAAACGGAACTGTAATGTTGAAATGAAAATAAGCAAAACGGTAATAGTAGAAGAAACACAAACAGAACTGTACAATTGGAAGAAACACAAATAGAACTGTAATGTTGGAATAAAAACAAGTAAAAGCGTAATATTGGAAGAGACACGAACGCAACTGCGTTGTTAGAATAAATACGAGTAAAACGGTAATATGCGAAGAAACACGAAGAAAATTGTAATACTGGAATAAGTACGAGTATGAACAAAACTCACTTGATGAAAAGTTCCATTTAATTTAGTACCAGGGCTTTCAGAACGAATTTAACGACGTGAGTTAATCGAAAAGCACATAGCAGCGTCTCTACATTATAATAATTTGGTGAAGTTACAAGAATATATATTATCTGATCGAATTCTTGAAATACTGACGAATCTTCATCGTCATTTCTACAAACTTGACCTTTCTCAACCATTTCTCTAAACTTGAGACTTTCTCTAATTGGACGAGCAGAAACTTCTACCAATAATCATTCTTCTTCCTCTATCAGAACCAGAACGTCTTCTTATGGTACAATATTCACCGACAAGTGTCAGCATTTGCTTTCTGTTGTTTGGAACACTATATTTCGTGTCTTTTCCAATTTTTCACCAATATCTTTAATTTTGTATGTCAATACTTCTGTATATCTTCCATTACTTTTCTATCATAGCTTTTGCTTACTTTACTTTTGCATTTTATGTCTTCATAACACGTGATTTTCCAGTTTATCAACTTTTCCCAGTTTCTTCTCCTATTTTTATGCTTTATTCTATTCACTTTATAATGTCACATGCGAAAGTAAGTTACCTTTAATCAACAATTTTCCTTCAACTAATTTATTATTACAAGTTATTTTCACCCGTGTTCGAATCATTCTTGCTTTTCATACATTTTTAAACAGTCTTGCTCCACAAAATAGTTCCTTTCCTTCACGGAAAAAGAAATATTCAGTTGCTTCCATGTTTCTTTCTTTACTTTGTTTCTTTTGTTGATTCAGCGAAGTAAAATAACAATATCAGTAATTATCAAAACATTTAAGTGAAACCACATAATAGTTGTTCTTAATTGTTTTGGAGACTCTTATGGTTTGCGCCCCGGTGGCTCAGCGGTATCTCTCCGGACTTACACGCTAAAATCCGGGTTTCGATACCCGTGGTGGGTAGAGCACAGATAGCCTATTGTGTAGCTTTGTGCTTAATTCAAAAAACAAACAAACTCTTATGGTTTTTCTTTTTTTACGTATATTTTGAATTTGTACAATGCACTTTCATTCCAAAACTAATGAAATACTGTTCTTGCGTGCCAAAACATAATTATAGGTAACAGAATTAAAATTATCAATAATACTTTTGTTTTTCTCTTGGTTTTCGTGACAGACAAGTCGCAACAATTGCTTTTAGACAGATTTGTCATAAAACTGTAATAGAATTCTAGTCGCAAAGATGACTAACCTATTCAATTGTTTCAACTACCTGTTCTTTCTGGCTTAATTCCTAAAGACATAAACAACTACCTATCACACTGTTAAGGGCATGAGAAATCATTTACCGCATCATATCAACAACCGATTACTTCTCAAAGTTATAATAACGTGATTATAATCCGTTACTCAGATAAGTAAAAGACAAAATTCTATGTCAGTGCTGCATATTTCTTTATGTATAAATATAGGTGACTCTTACATCACAATAATTGTAATCTGCGAGTACGAAAATGTGTTCTATAGCTTGCACTACTACAATTCCCCACTACCCCACACAAGTTGCACTACTAATTGAAAACAAGTCTTAGCCTTTGTTGCCCCGAGTTGGCGCAGTGCGGGTAGCAACTTATTATACTAAAATAAATCTGACAGAAATGTACCTCATTCGAAACCATTATATTTGACTTTTGCACATAACAGTAACTATGAAAGTGATAATTTACAAAAACAACTTTAAGGCTTAAAATAGGAACCCTTCATGTTTAATTGACCCAAAACAGATATTCACCTCAAACAGTTTGGAAATATATTTTAACAATACTTTTTAATTGTAGCAACAGCCAGGCAAGTTGTCAGTTCAGTGTGAACCTGAACACAGAAGATTAGAATATTATTCAAAACTTTATTCAAAGTAACCGTATAAGTGATGTCAGGTTATATTATCTTATAAAAGAGTAATTAGAAAGCCTTTTAATAATATTTTAGTTATTTTATTAATACAAAACTACACAGTTGGGTAGTTGCACTTTCATCACTACGGGGAATCCAACTCCTTAGTTTTGCAGAATGCATGTCCACAGACTTACTCCTCACACCCTATAGAACTGAAAATAGTAAATACTTTCTTATGTGCACACAGTATCAATGTTTTATTCATATGTAATTTCATTATTCTTATAGAAACAACCTCTGGATATCTAGATTTCAACCTACGATTCTTGAAAACAGGGAGTGGCGATTTTTTTCTTGGCATTGGAATGGATATTTGAAAGGGAAAGACTATTTTCTTTTTTTATTCTATTAAGGTTGCTTACGAGATAACTGTAGTCCATGTATCCCCCAGTGTGGCAGCGGTAAGTCTTTGAATTTACAACGCTAAACTCAATGGACATAGCAGACGGCCCGATGTGGCTTTACGACAAGAAAACATACACACACTTCCTACCTAAAAATCGATTACCTAACTGTCATTTCTTCTTGATTCTAAATAGGTACAATAGTAACCGCTTTGATAAAACAATGAATTTTTAAGATATCAGACTAACTTAAATTGGCCATTTGACATCTACATGAAAATATTAAATATCAACAACAAAACTATATTAATTAATAAATAGGTCCGTATAAACGATTGGATATCTGTACAACAACATCATATACCAGCAATAAAACATCAAATAAAAGTTATCTTTTTTGAGTTATGTTCAAAACTCGTAGACTTGGCGAAGTATTAAAAAGAAACTAATAAAACTAAATGTGTAATAAAACATCACGTAAACAGAAGATGGTTTCTCAATGTTTCTTCTGTCAATATCGTTTTCAAAATCTGTTGAGCTGAACAATGAAAGAAAAAAGTTCTTTGACATCAGAAATCAATAAGTCTAAGTTTAAAAGGGAAAATCATGTAAATCACATATTTTTTTTCATCACATTCTTCTTACCTTTTCCATTTCGTCCAACCCCTAACTCGAATTCTGGTAGTAACTTGATGCAAACAAAAAGACAGATATGAGATGCCATTTTTACACAGCACTTATTTTGAAATGAAAAATGATAAATTAAGAGAGATGAGGGGGGAGACCCCATTTTTCGTGATTTTTATCAAAAAGTTTAGGCTTATCAGTTTCTAATGCTGCACCACTTTTCAAATAGTAAGCCGTAGCTTTTAAAATACTGTTACTACGTATACAGTTCAGAGAATAACCTTTTTTTCCATTCTGATTCTTTTACTTCCTGTTTCTGATTTCTTCTGTCTTGAAAAACAAATGTATGTCTTTAACAAATCGCAACTTCATTCAAACGTCAAGTTTGATTACTTTCCGTACATTATAAGTCAACAGTCATCATGTATCTTGGTCGAAGAGAGAGCACAGTCTTTTGATGACACTCCAGTCTGTCAGGCTGGAATGAAATTGCAAGAAAAAAGAAAAGGAACAAAGGAATGTTTCGAGTTTTTTACAGTTTGAATTGGTCTCGAGTTTCCTAACTAGAACTGGAATGAAATCATAAAAAAAATAATATTTTATTTTTCATCATTCAACTAATAAGCTCTGGTATTGAGGAAATGCCTCTGTTGGAAGTGACTTTTGGAACACAAAAGATAGTTCCGAAATGTTATTCATATACCTCTGTGATTATGAATCCAAAATAAATCAATTAACAAAGCTTTAAAAACAAATACATGTTCTATCTTTATCGACTTCTGGATATATTTACAAGAATAAAAGTTTCGACAACTAAACTTAGTAAACTACCAAGAAACCTCTAGGATATGACAGAAGTCTTGTAGGACTGTAAGTACTTTTTTATCTCTGTTTTCTTGGAGCATTGCAGATTTTAGTTAATTTTATATATATATATACACAAAATTGGACTTTGGAATGTGTTTTAGATACCAAGTAAAAAATATGTTGCGACTATAAACAGTCGCAGATGATGTTTATATGTTTAAGCATGCAAGAGTTTTTTTCAGTGATGTCGAGAAACCCACTTGTTGAGAACTTTTATATGCAAAAACGGCTCTTCTGGGCCCAGAAAACACTTCAAATAGAAGAGCGAACAACGTTTCGACCTTCTTCGGTCATCGTCAGGTTCACAAAGAAAGGGTTACTGGTCGGAAGCTGACCACATGTTTGGGAGGGGTTGTATAATTGAGTGTTGCAATGTAGAGGGCGCGGTTTGAATATATAATTTTGTCTATAATATTAATATAGGTATAATGGTGTTCCTTTATATTGGTTTATTTTGGGTTTAAGTTGTTGTATAAGTAAGGCTTCTTTAATTTTTCGTTTGTTTATGTTTGTTTCTTTATTTAGTATTTTAGTGTTTTCTATGGTAATGTTGTGTCCATTTGACTTGCAGTGTTCGAAAACGTGTGAAGGTGACTTTTTATGTTCTTTGAATCTGGTTTCCATTTTTCTACTTGTTTCTCCTATATAGAAGTCGTGGCAGTTATCACATTGTATTTTATAAATAATGTTGGTGTGGTGTTTGTCAGTGTAGTTCTTACATAGTATAGACCTTAGTTTTGTGCCTGGTTTTTGAATAAATTTAGTGTTAACTGGAATGTTATATTTTGTTACTAGTTTTTGCCAAATGTTGGTTATTTGTTTGCTGATGTCAGGAATATATGGTATACAGCAGTATATGGTTTCGTGATTTTTTGATTCGTGAGATATATTTACTTTTGTTGGTTGATTTTGCTTTCTGTCTAGGTGTGTGCGTATAATGTTTTCTACGGTTTGTGGAGGAAACTTATTAATGTTGATGAAGTGTTGTTTTATTTTATCTAATTCATCGTTAATTTCATCTGGTGAGCATAGTTTTATGGCTGTGTTTATCTGGTTTCTTAGTATGTTGAGTTTTTCTTTTGTTTCATGTGCTGAGTCCCAAGGAATGTATAGTCCAGTATGGGTGATTTTTCGGTGGATTTCTGTTTTGAATTGTGTGTCGGTTCTTATAATTTTGAGGTTAAGAAATGATATTTGATTGCTTTCTTCCTGTTCACATGTGAAGTTCAATTCAAAACAGAAATCCACCGAAAAATCACCCATACTGGACTATACATTCCTTGGGACTCAGCACATGAAACAAAAGAAAAACTCAACATACTAAGAAACCAGATAAACACAGCCATAAAACTATGCTCACCAGATAAAATTAACGATGAATTAGATAAAATAAAACAACACTTCATCAACATTAATAAGTTTCCTCCACAAACCGTAGAAAACATTATACGCACACACCTAGACAGAAAGCAAAATCAACCAACAAAAGTAAATATATCTCACGAATCAAAAAATCACGAAACCATATACTGCTGTATACCATATATTCCTGACATCAGCAAACAAATAACCAACATTTGGCAAAAACTAGTAACAAAATATAACATTCCAGTTAACACTAAATTTATTCAAAAACCAGGCACAAAACTAAGGTCTATACTATGTAAGAACTACACTGACAAACACCACACCAACATTATTTATAAAATACAATGTGATAACTGCCACGACTTCTATATAGGAGAAACAAGTAGAAAAATGGAAACCAGATTCAAAGAACATAAAAAGTCACCTTCACACGTTTTCGAACACTGCAAGTCAAATGGACACAACATAACCATAGAAAACACTAAAATACTAAATAAAGAAACAAACATAAACAAACGAAAAATTAAAGAAGCCTTACTTATACAACAACTTAAACCCAAAATAAACCAATATAAAGGAACACCATTATACCTATATTAATATTATAGACAAAATTATATATTCAAACCGCGCCCTCTACATTGCAACACTCAATTATACAACCCCTCCCAAACATGTGGTCAGCTTCCGACCAGTAACCCTTTCTTTGTGAACCTGACGATGACCGAAGAAGGTCGAAACGTTGTTCGCTCTTCTATTTGAAGTGTTTTCTGGGCCCAGAAGAGCCGTTTTTGCATATAAAAGAGTTTTTTGTTTAGCAAGACTGTGTTATCTAACTTTATTGAATAATTATTATACATACGATTTCGGATAAGATCTGATAATTGACATAACTACACCAACGCTGAGAGGAACTTACGGATTCATTTATGCCACACACACATTGTTCAAAATACATGGATAAACACAATAATCAAGTAGTTTGCGGGGAGTTGCTAATACTAACCACAAAAAGGTAATTTAGAAAGGTAATACGTTTATTAAAAGTTACCTGAAAAAGTTTTGTATATGAAATTTGGTTTTCATGAAATGATTCTTAGCTTTGTCGACATGCTAAATAAAATTATGTCATGGTTGAATTACTAAAGTGCTGTAAAGTGTTCTCCAACAATTAACCTCTGTTATTGTATTTTCTCTAAATTATTAAGTTAGCCTTCACTAAAATAACACTAATTACCACGAAACTACTGAGGTAAATTTCCATTCTAGAAGTATTTGAATAATCTATTTTATATATACAAGCTTAAAATCTGAAGCAGAAACTGGTAAACGTATTATTAAGAGTGATTCATTGTATCAAGGGAAATATAAACGTAATGACACTTACCGGCCCCATCTCAAAGAAATCTATATTTAAGTTAGTTAAGTTGCTGGTTATAATGTAGTTTCCCTGTTTTATGTTAAAAACAACTAGTTCTTAAAAAATAATTCAAAAACTCATTGCCTCCTAATAGCACAACGTTGTGTCTACGGATTTACAATGTCAGAAAAAGGGATAGCCCATTGTGCAGCCTTGTGCATAACTACAAAAAGTACAATTTACATATTGGGATTTGTTTCTGTTGTTTATGTGTAATTTTTATTTACTTGGATTTTAAAAACTTTAAACAAATAGATTTTTTTAAAATTTACTTTAATGTATTCTTGAAATATGAAGTTAAGAATATCGAAAACGACTGTGAACAAATTATATCACACAAATGTTCTTTATACATATCCTGATCGTGATGGTGTTTTTTGTTGTCTAAGAATAAACAAGTAATTGTTAATGTGTTGTTGTTTAAAATACACAAAGTGACAAAACTGGTAGCATTACTTTATTTTGCTTTTGTTCGAAAATGGGAGGTATCACTATGAGTTATTGACATTCTTGAGCTAGACCAATTTCCCTGTAAACTTAGGGTTAATTAGAAGTGGCATATGATTAATGACAACAAAATAGGAATGGGTGGCTATGTGGGCTTATGTAATTTGCTGAGTACCTGATGCGGGTAGACGCTTATCAGTGGTGTTATGGACAGCGACTAGAACTGCACAATGGGCGCCCCTTTGATAAATTTGTAGTTACAGATTTTGCCACATGATAGAACAGACTACACTCAGGCTTTTGATGAGATCGTGAGCTTACACATATAATGGGTCGCAGACTTAATAACAAAGTATGAGGTTTTTATATATTATTGAAAGGTTAATTTGCATATTTTTACAACTACAAAAAATAAATTAATTTGTAAATATAGTAGTCACTTTCAGGGCCGCCCTCA
The DNA here is from genome assembly GCA_011833715.1 of Carcinoscorpius rotundicauda. Lineage (NCBI taxonomy): Eukaryota > Metazoa > Arthropoda > Merostomata > Xiphosura > Limulidae > Carcinoscorpius > Carcinoscorpius rotundicauda. Next base: position 37,965,197 of record CM022401.1, read on the forward strand.
GTGGCTCAGCGGTATGTTTGCAGGCTTACAACGCTAAAATCCAGGTTTCGATACCCGTGGTTGCCCACAGATAGCCCATTGTGTAACTTTTTGCTTAATTCAAAACGATAACAAATTTTAGCGCCTTTCGCACTTCATAATGACACTCAAATGCCGTATTCACTTCAAAGAGAAAAAAGTCCTTAGTGCGGCAGGTTCTGGTGATTTCTTGTCCTCCTTCTTGACGGATATAGTCCAATGTTTAAGAATTTTTAACCTGACTAGTTACCTGCTCGTAAGTTGCCGTTCAGGTTGAAACTTTTTTTATGTTGCGCTTTAGATGAAAAAGTCAAAAGAAATAGACAGTTATTGTCATTAATCAAATGTTTACAATACAATGTAAATAAAGTATTTTTTACATTTATAACAATAACATGTGAAGTGTAAAACACCCATTATGAAAATTGTTGTTTGTTGTTAAGCACAAAGTATCTCAAAGTAGGTTCACCAGAGATAAAGAAATAATACCATATATCTTATAAACTTGATTTAAAATATTTAGAAAATTATTATTATTAGTTATATAGTAAAGGAGTTATTTAGTGACAAGAGTATTTCAAAATATACATAGTGTTAATAATGAAATAACTATTTGATGTTCGTGTTATTGTTTTGGTTGCAGCAGCTAAATCAACACAAAACACTAAAATTGGATTTAGTGGTTCGCTTTAGGTAACACTGGTGAAATCCATTTAAATGTTGGTTTTTAGCATAATGGCCAAGCGTGTTAAGGCGTTCGACTTGTAATATGAGGGTCGCTGGTTCGAATCCCGGTCGCACCAAACATGCTCGCCCTTTCATCAGTGGGGTGTTATAATGTTCGGTCAATCCTACTATTTGTTGTTAAAAGAGTAGCCTAAGAGTTGGCGGTCTTCTCTATAGTTTCATACTGCTAAATTAGGGACGGCTAGCACAGATAGCCTTCGAGTAAATTTGTGAAAAATTGAAAAAAAAACCAACAAAAATAACCAATTATTCAAACTACAATTCGTATCTGAAAATCAATTTCTTAAAATTCACTTTCAACTTCGGAGCAGAATGATGTAAAACTAGACAGGATTACTTAAATAAACTTATGTTTTTAGATAATATTAAGCTTGCTTGGGAGTTCTTCATTTTGACATTATCTAAGATATGTGAAACGTTGACTTAAACGATTCTCAATCTAAAGTTTTGAAAGCGAATATACCCTCTGGTAAAATTGAAACATTATTTTAATTATACATATCATCTGGTGTGATAGTAAAAAGGCATGATATTGTAGCGCTGATGTTTCTGTTATATCTACTGTGTAACTTTTCTAAAGTAGTACTATTTTAAATACCTTATCTATTTAAATACTTTAAATACCTTATACCTTATTTGATAACTTATGTTATCAAATGAAAAACTTCTTTAAATGCTTTGTACACAGGTATTTAATTCTCCAAAATAAGTACTGTGATAATCTGGCATATAGAAATCAAGATTTTTCAAGATATATTTTTAATATATAATATACAAGTACAAGAACAAAAAATATCTCTAATAAATATAACGAAGTTTTGAAATTGTTTTGTGAAGATTTCCTGCTGTTAGTAAACAGGATGTGATTAGTAAAATTTGCTTCAGGTAATAATATCTCAGTATCATTGAAACTGAGGTTAAATATCTATATATCCAAAATGATACAAAAATACACAGGCTTTCATAGGGTGTCCTAACTTTTTCACATAACTGTATATTCACATTCTGATATATATAGTCACACTGATTCTGATATACAGCCACACACTGATTCTGGTATATAGTCGCACTAATTCTATTATATAGTCATACTGATTCTGATATATAGTCACACTGATTCTGATATATACTTATACTGTATCTGATACACAGCAACACTGATTCTGATATTTAGCTACGCAGATTCTGATATAGAGCCACGTTAATTCTCAAATATATGATCACACTGATTCTGATACATAGTCGCACTGATTCTAATACACAGTCGCACTGATTATGATTCACAGCTATGCTGATTCTGTTATACAGTCACACTGATTCTGATATACGACCACATTGATTCTGATATACAGTCGCACTGATTCCAATATACAGCCACACTGAAACTGATTCATATAGTAACACTGATTCTGATATATATAGTCAAACTGATTCCGATATATAGTCACACTGATTCTGATATATTGTCGTACCGATTCTGACATACAGTCACATTGATTCTGGCATATAGTCACACACTAATTCTGATATATAGTCCCACTGATTCTGATATACAGCCACACTGATTATGATTTATAGTGACACTGATTCTAATATACAGTCACACTAAATAATCAATGTAATAAACATATTCATCAGTGATTAGTTATCTAAGACACTTGCTCAAGATTAAAAAGAAAAGGAAACCGTATGGTTAGTTAGAACACAATCCATGTTTAAAGTTTTAGTGTGCAATGTGCAAAACGAACATATAAGACGAACTCTCTGATTATCGATAAATCATCTGTTCGGTGGGATAGCTTGAACTGAATTAACATTGTACGCGTGGGAAAGTCTTCCACTGTATATTCTTTGTAAACAGAGAACGTTACTCTTTGATATATATAAGCTTGAAACGATTTACATAGGCAACTGTTTTAACAGAAGTCAGTTGTTAAAGAACCAAAATAACTTCTGTTAGTTATTTTTTAAAACTGTTATTGTTACCTTAAATCTTTCATTAAACTTGTCCTACAGATCACAACTACATAACCCTACTTGAGTGTGATATTATACTGTAAGTGTACTTAGCTAAAGGTGTAAGTTGTAAATGCATTTGTTTGTAACTGTAAACTATACGCATATTTTAGCTATTACTGTTAGTAATAAGTGAATTAAGTTGAAACTATAAAAAATAAGCGTAATTGGCCGTTCTCAACTACAAAAGTAAATGGTTGTGATTTTACATTGTAAGAGAACTTCTGTTATGACAAGCTGTAAGAGCACTCGTCAGTCATTGTAAGCTGTAAGTATATTGTGCTGTGACCGTAATCGATAAGTGTACTTCGTCTTTACTGTATGTTACAAGTGTATTTGGCTGTGACAGTAGGCTATATGTAAACTTAATCAATTAATGAATTTTTATTAATATAACATAATATGTTCAAATAACATTCCATGAAACGTAGTCTCCGGCTGTGACAACGGTAAGATTATACATGTACAACGCTAAAATTAGGGATTTGTTCCCTTCGGTGGATACAGCAGATAGTCTGAAGTCGCTTTGCTGCAAGTAAAAACACACACACCTTTAAATCTTATACTCAGGAAATTTACCGTTCGTAATTAAATGAATTTAAATTTGATCATACAATGCTCATACAATCTGTTTATCTGTGAACCATAGAAAGCGGTTTTCGATACCCGTGGTGCTTAAAAGCATATAAAAGCAATTCTTTTTAACCTTAGTATGTGTTTAAATTTCTTGGAATAGTTTTCAATAAACTTGGTTACTTCATAATTTGTAATAGCCTAACTTTTCTTATCTTTGTATTTTCATTATGATCTATTCTAATTTTAAAAGGTGATAATATGCAGTGTTTTGTTATAATTGTGTACTGGTATAATTTACACACGTTTATTATATTCAAAGTTATATATCTTTCATAAGTAAACATATTACTTATTAATATTATTGATAAAATATTTTTAGTATGATATTTTGTTTTCAAAAATACAATTAGTCAAACAAAATCCACTATAAGCAATCAAAACAGAATGCAATGTAACTATTTTTTACGGAGTATGAATACATATCCATTTAGTTTTGTCACTATTTAAATATATAATTAAATTAAACAATTTCAAGATATTACTAAATCCAATTTACATATATACATTGCCAAAGTAATATTATAATCATTTATTAATGATGTAATGTTATCTAAGTACATATAAATAGAGCATATTAAAAGAAAACTTACTTTATCATTTGCAAATATATTAAAAAATAGAATAGAGCCCAGAACAGAATTTTATGGTACACTAGAAATTACTTTTCTATAATTACTATAAATATTTCTAACTTTAGTACTAACTAATCTGCCAGTTATATAATTTTAAGCCGGTATAATATCTTACCTTTCATTCTTATATTTTGCAACTTATAAATTAACAACTTATGGTCTACTGTATCAAACGCTTTAGACAAATCCATAAATAATACATTAACAATATTGCCTTTATCTATAGTTTGTAAACTTCTGAAAAAATTTCCAATAGCGTTATTGTACTGTTATGTAAATGTCATGCAAATGTTATGTAAACGACAACATGTCGTGTTGTGTTTGAATTTCCATATCTATTATTTATAATTTCCATATTTATATTATTGTTTCGAAGTTCAAAACAATAAAATACGTTGTTATTCATTTAAAATAACATTTAGAAATTTCTAGAATTAGGTAGATCAATCATATGTTTGTAAATAGAACGTGTATGTCGGCCTTGGTGTCTAGACAACGAGTCTCGTGCAAAAACAGACATGCGCGGATTGCTCTGGAATTCTGTGAAAGTTACGCGATTCTTCGAAAAACGGTAGGCCTACTAGTATATAAATAGACGGCGATAAGAAAAAGAAGAGTCAGTCATTCGTTTTTACTTTCGATTCAAGAGATATTGTCTCCGTTTGAGAAATTTTCAACGTTTGCTGTGTGTTTATTCAACTTGGATTTGTGACTAGAGCTAGATCTACAGAAGCTGTGATTTTATTTCGTCAATCTTTACGATTCATTCGAATTACTGGTTATACTGAAGGTCAACACGTACAGAACTGTTTAGAGGAGACCGGAAAAGTGGGAGAGCGACAAATTTGAGACATTCATCGAAAACATCGTAAAAAGAACTTCGTCAAATTTATTGAACTGTGAATTGTTTCTGGACTTCTCCATTCAAATTTCGGAATTTCTTCGTAGGACCAAATTCACACCCTAGACTGGAATTTTGGATTTCTGATCTAGACTTTTGGACTTTCATTCTGAATCATTATATTGGACACAGGCCATACCATTTTGTATTGTAATTAACTTTGAAGATTGAAACCGAATATCTGTCACTGTTATTATATAATTTATGTTATATCTGTTACATATATAATAGTTTATTGTAATAAATTATATAAGCTGTTATCTGTGTCTTTATGTTGCGTTCAGTCCACATAGAAAACATAAAAAAAAACGTAACGGTACTTTTATCTTTTTTGCTTACCACATTGTTTTGGTCACATAGTTTTGTATTTGGATAAACTTTTTGCAGAATATTAACAAAATATGTTTCCGTGATGCTTTTTATTACTGGTAAAATAGTAATCGGTCGATAATTTGAAAACAAATTTTTCATCGTTTGCATAGATAGGCCTTACTACAGATATTTTTAACTGATGGGCTGTAATCGATGTTTCATAAATTATTTTAAAAGGTTAATAGTGTATCAAATATAACTATTACAATCTCTATGTGACATATATTACATATTCAACCTCACACACAAAATAAATGTATCCAGAATTAGAATGTCGTGTATGGAAAAGCAAACAGTATGAGTAGCCTATAAAATAAAATTATGCTATTTTCAATAAAACAGACCAAGACACTACGGGAATTATTTTTTTTTAGAAAACCCAGCCAATGCCGGATGCCGCCGCTAGTATTTTATATGCTTTAAAGATATGCAATCTAAACCATAAGTCTTTCTAATGCCCATTATATTTGGAAAATTAAAAGAATTAAAAACAATTGTCTGAAAACATATTTCTGGTATTTAATGTTTGTATACATTGTTCTTGTTGTTTTGAATTCAGCACAAAGCTACATAATGGGCTATCTGTGCTCTGCCCACCACGGGTATCGAAACCCGGATTTTAGCGTGTAAGTCCGCAGACATACCGCTGAGCCAATAATTGACTCACTGGGACTGTTCTTGCATTTAAAACAATATCAGAAGTGTTTTACATATTGTATACACAAAATATAATTTTTTTCTCCTAAAATTGTGACTATTTATAAATGGAATTACTCCATTCCCTGCTCAATGTTTCTGAAATGCTTTCATTACATAACATTTCAAAATACTTTAAATACTTAAATAATTTCAACAAAATATCTAAATAATTTATTTAGTGACTGTGAAACAATACTTCCCTCCGTCAGTCAGATATTACTGTACACAAGCTCAAACTTTACTTTTGATTATGGAGAATTTCACTTCTCACAATCAATGTAAAAACAAAAAGGCTTTAAATAATGGTTTCATTTATAACAAACATGAAAAACACGGTAATATCAAAACACATTTTTGCTACGGACGTTTTGAAATTTCCTTAAATTCCATCATCACCGTTAATAGCCGAAAAATTGTCATAATATTCCAACTTCAAAAGAAACAATGATTCTCTCCCGTAAGACACCAGTATGTATTTACAATGATAAAATCAGAGTTTCGATTCTCCATCGATAAACGCGGATAGCCAGATATGATTTTGATATAATAAAATACACAAAAAACAACAAAGAGGAATATTAGTATTGAGCGAGTTTTCGTGTTCAATCAGAAGTTTAGAAATAATGGATTTAAACGGCAACAATATAATAGAATGATAAAAAGTACGGCGCATGTGCTCAATAGATAGCATCGTTATGATAAATTATAATAGAGAAAGGTTCAAATGTAAATATAAATACTGTACCTTAAAAAAATAATAAATACCAAATAACAATTCTGAGAATCTAGAACTGATCACATTCGTGACAGCAAAGAGGACTTGATGTTATTTTTAAGTGTTGGGTAATCATTTAAAATGGGGAGGCTTTCTTTAACAAAGAGTTGAAGAGACGAGCATTTTGAAGTTTTCTAGAAAACGATGATAGTTATTTTCGCTGTGCAACCGGATACAATGAGATCCACTCGGTTGGATAAGTTGACACTAAACATGCTCGCCCTTTTAGGCTTGGGTTCGTTATAATGTTACGGTTAATCCCACTATTCGTTGGTAAAATAATATCCCAAGAATTGACGGTAGGTAGTGATGACTAACTGCCTTCGTCTAGTCTTACACTGCTAAATTAGGGACAGCTGGCGCAGATAGCCCTAGCGTAGCTTTGCGCGAAATTCAAAACTAACAAACATATTGGGTATATCAGTTTTTCATTTTTCATACCTACTTCAAGCTTAAATTCCCACTAGCTCGTGTGCACGTAAGTAACATGAAGTTTCATCAATTAATGTAGCTTTAAAGCCAACACATGTGTATCTATATACAACCCGTATTTTATCACAACAGTCGTTTTTCACTGCTAACAATGAAGATGCAACTGAAGCTACTTTGAGAGTAGCTTATTTGTTAGCTAAGAAAGGAAAAACCATTTATTGACGGTGAATTAGTTAAATCTTCTATAATAGCAACAGCTGAAGAAGTACGTCCAGAAAAAATATATTTATTCTGTTAAAATAGTAACTTGGAGAGTCGAAGACATAAGAGACAATATTCTGTGACAACTAAACAACAAAGCACAAGATTTCCAGTGGTTTTCTCTGACTCTTGATGAATCAACAGATGTGTCTGACAGTTCGGTGTTGCTGTTACTCATTCGGGGAATTAATGCTAACTTTGAAGTGACGGAAGAACTAGCTTCAGTGAACAGCATGCATGGAAGAACTGCAGTTTCAACAGCGTTTTTCAGATCTCGATTAAAATGCGAAAGCATTAAAATCTTTCAAAATCCATTTGATTACATTATCGAGGAACTTCAGTCAAATCTTCAACTGGAAGTTACTGACCTGCAGTCAAATGGCATGTTAAAAGACAAGTACAAAAAGGAAAACTTGATTGACTTTTATAAGTGCCTCCCAGACGAAGAGTATAGTTCATTAAAATCCTTTCCACGGGGATGGGTTTCAGCATTGGCACAACCAATTTATGTGAAAAAAACCCTTTTTGAAAGATGAAATATATTAAATATGTTTAAAGATCAGTGTTAACTGATCGCCACTTGCAGTCAGTTTGATTATAAGAATCACAAAATTTGAACCACAATTTGACAATATTTTGTCCCAAAAAAAATAATTTCATAGTTCTAATTGTTTGATAGTACATGTAAGTTTATGAAAAACATTAAAGTAATCAAAAAACAGGGTTTTTCAAAGCCTTGTATGATCATGGTTTCATTTTTCATTCGCTTTGGCCCGCAAGACATGAAGACATTTCTGTTCTGGCCCGCCTCCAAAAATGTTTGCAAACCCATGCTCTAGAGAGCCAAACATAATTTATAGACATTATTTCTTGAAGCAAGATAAGTTATAACCAGAATACTGCCCAGCTCGGTAAGAAATATTTTGTGGATTATCTATTTCTATATAACATACATAATAATTAGTCCTTTGGGTTTTAACTAATCTATCGTAGATATCTTGTTGCTCTAGGTATAAAAAAAGCACATCCTAGGTGTATTTGAAGTGCAGGTTAACCGTATGCACATTGTGGTTACAGCTGACAGAGAAGAAAAAAAAAAAAAGACTAATATTCATGTTTTTGCGAACCCAAACTCTAGAAGCAGTTTTGTACTTGATTAGTGGAAAACCTTTTCTGTGTATCCCTTTGACTGAGTTTTGCTGACCTCCTGGCGCATGCGCTATCATACCAATTGCACAGGCTGCCATTTTTAACCGAATTCATCCCAATGTAGGGATGGCTATAGCTCTCCTTGATGAAGCTACTTTCTGCTTAACTATTTTATGTAGCCACATATAACATTCTTGTTGGTCGTGGTCAAAATGGTAAAACACATATTTAAGTATTTGTTTGCTCACATGATTAGTATGGCTTTCGAATGTTTTTTTAACAGACACACGTTTAAGCTTTTATTCTCAACTTTTGCTGTAGAAGGAGCTATAGGATTTTGTGAACTTATCTTTCCATTGTTTTATTGTGAGTACTTGTGAAACGTCTTGATAAAAATCTCTTTATCATTATCTGTTTTGTTTCTAAACAAGAATACGTTTAGCCTTGATAAAATAAACATGTAATGAAGTGTAGGTGTAATAAAGCTTAATGATAGAATTGTCTCGCACTAATGAAACCTTGTTTTATGTACTCACTTATTATGACGCAATATTCCTCAAAATTTCGTCATATATACCCCCCAAAAAAAGATCGACCGTACTGCAAAACGCAGCTAATGACGCCGTGTTGAAAATATTGTAAAATGACCATTTGTTTCAATTAATTTGTACAAGGGTGTATATTTTAACAACAGCCCAATAGTTACTTTGTTTATATTTCAAAAACCCCGATTGTAAGACTGCTATGCCAAAACCACACCATAGTTCATTTCAAAGGTTCAGTATAACATAAATCCAAAATTATTTCGTCTGACAATGTGCACTGGTAGACTTTCACATGAGCTCATATGAATATCAGTTTTATGCCCCAACTAATTAAGGTACGCAACAGTTGATCACATATAGCACAGAAGCAACTTTCATACGCATGGCTTGTGTCGCTTTTCCAAACAGAAATTATTCTTGATTATGTTGGTGCTGTTACCGGGACCCCGTACACGTCTTTTTTCTCTTTGATATCCATGGTCATGGATTTTATTTTTTATTAAAAAACACCACAATTTGCTTAACAATAGTGTTTGATTTGTTGAAGGTCTCTTTCTGATTGGTCCTGGTGTTGAAATTGATTCATATTCCTTTGTATTCGAATGTCACTAAGTAAAAGGAACATCTCTTCTTGTAAACTTTAAATCTCTGATTTGAACGCATCTAAGTTTATGAATATTTAACGTGGAAAAGGACTGTCACATCCCCTTCCAAAAAGCTACACCATAAAGCTACACAAAAAGCTATCTGTGCTCTGCACACCACGAGTATCGAACTCTGGTTTCTAGTGTTGTAGCTCCACATACATACCGCTGTGCCTTTGAGAGGCAGTAAAAATGGAATAACGGTACGTTCATTTCTACCACAACTTTACATTGTTTATTATTTTAAGTGCCTTGTTGATTTGCATATTAAAAATCGTTTTAACATAATGTATTCAACTACATTGGTGGCAAAGATAAGTCAATTAACAAATTTTAACTGTATTAAAGGGATATCCCTTTACAGGATACAGGAAGCAGAGGTGTTTTCAGCTTTAAAGTTACAAATAAACTGTAGGTTTTTATCATACCTATGCAATAATATGTTCATAAATATAAAATACAAGCATCACTGAATCATAATTACAGTTTGTTAGTGAATTCAAAATAATAGACATTGATACAAGTATACTAACGATGTATCAGTACATATATAATAATTCGTGATGACGAGAAAACCAACTTGTGAAGTTTGTTTGTTTGTTTTGGAATTTCGCACAAAGCTACTCGATGGCTATCTGTGCTAGCCGTCCCTAATTTAGCAGTGTAAGACTAGAGGGAAGGCAGCTAGTCATCACCATCCACCGTCAACTCTTGGGCTACTCTTTTACCAACGAATAGTGGGATTGACCGTCACATTATAACGCGCTTGGCCATACTAGGCCCAACTGATAAAAGAGAACAGCTTTAGTGCTGACAATCCACATAGGAAACTGTTATATGTGGTAACTAACTTTCGTATGAAGTAATGGTCCACGCATCACTGTAAACCTCATATATTTTACACATATGATCTTTCTTTCAGCAGAGCTTTTTAAGTTTTATTTCCCGTCCTTTAAATTGAATAAATAAACAATTTATTAACAAATTAATTTAAAAAATCCTTGCTAATTGACATCAAAATAGAAACGTGTTATTTATTACACATGTTTTACACATAAATTTATACACAACTTTTCTTTTATAAATGCGTGCACAACGGCAGACACCCTATTAGTTTGAATATTTTCTGTTCTGTTCTTTGTTTGAAACGTTTTCTGTGCTACATTTTAATCTAATAGCATTTTCTGTGGTTTATCAGAAATTCTTTTTAGCTCAGATATAGGTGCACTGGTGATCTGTAATTTACTAGAAATTCTCCTTAGCTCAGTCATATGTACAGTAGCGATCTGCGTTTCGTTAGAAATGCTCTTTAAACTCAATTTTTTATTCAACAATATTATATAATTATGATTCATTACAAATAATATTTATTTTAATACAGATTAATCCGTGATGACGAGAAAACACAACAACGTTTCGACCTTCTTCTGTCATTATTAGGGTCGCTCCTCTACATAGTGCTTTCTCTACTCATACCAGCCGTTTTCACATATATAATTTAATATAGATTTTCAACGATGATCTAACCATCATTCTTTACATTTTAAGTGTACAACAATAACCAATACGTTATCCAAACATTTCATACATGCGCGGCAGTTACGTACTTTTAATGCGCTTTCTGTTTGTTACAAATACACAATTAGAAGCTCTTCATGCCTAAAGAAAAAAAAACATACAGAGTACTTTAGTGTACAGCTTCAAGGGTTAATATTCGTCTTTGGAGTTGGTCACTATAATTGTAGAATTAATAATAATTACTCCACAAAGACCTCCCAACATGTCACTACTAATAACCTGGAAACATTTAATAGTTATTAGCAACTTGTGTTCTCAAGTGATGTGTATCTACTAAAACAGATATATAACATAATGAATACCCCAAATGTTGTCTTTATGTTCTATGTAATGTTTTCTCCAGTTTCTTTCGAAAGTTCCAGCGTGTTTGGTGGATGAGATATACGTGAAATATCTCACGAAATTGGTTCTATATGTGTTCTACAGGATTCAAGTCAGAAGGAAATGTTGACGAATTAAAAATCAAAGCATTCTGTTCAAGATAGGCAGCAACCATAAATGCCTTGTGGGGATGATCTTACTCATTCGCAAGAATTAAATAAAGTCTAAGAGAACTAGCACAAAGTGTGACATTGGGTGCAGGATCTACTTTCTATAATGGACAAAGGCGATGGTCCCATAGCCCTTATATAGCTTTGCGCGAAATTAAAAAATAAACAAACAAAGAAACAATGCCCGAAAAATATCAACAATATAGAAGTAAAACATAAAGAAAATGTTAAAGTATAGAATTAGTATGAAGGAAGTTTTGAAGTATATAATTAGTAACGAAATAAACTTCATTATGTGTATTAACTTGATAATGCAAAAGCATGTTATGAACATCGCTGTTTGTTGTATATTCTGATTAGATACCACATTATTCACCCACAATATTTTAAATAAAGGTATATATGCAGGGTAATTGTTTTTTTTATCAATGTTGTTACTTTATTACCAAATTTATTTAGTACTTCTGATGTGTTTATAAACGACGCTGTAAATAATGGTACTCAGAGATACCTAAATTTGATAAAAGGAATATTCTCGTCTGATCTGTCAAATTTAATTTTTTCTTAAATTTTCGTGATGGGTTACGAAGAAATAATGAACGATAATTTACACACCTTTGCGTAAATTACAGAGTAAATAGAACTGTCTCCATAAATACGATAACAATAAACATTTATAATAATTGTTTATGGATCAAAATACGTTTTATACTCCATGAGTAATTTTTTGTTCTGCAGGTTTGGCCTGTTTTGAATTTCGCGCAAAGCTACACGAGGGTTATCTGCGCTGGTCCAACGTAATTTAGTAATGTTCTGGACTGAAGTTGAAATTTTAGTTTAATTTTTCGTTGAGTCCTCTTAATTTCCACAATTAATCACAATATACAAGTTTTAGCATTCCACAATCACTTATTGACATTGATTTTTTTATCTGCGTATTTCACAAAATTTAGTAATTTAGGCCATGATAGTTAAACATTTATTTATATATCGTACTAATTCATATTGCTTTGCGAATAACTTTTTAATGTTTATATTTAAGAAATATAACTCCTTTTATCTATTTTCTTTTTCAATTAACAGCTCTTGAACGAATTAAGACAAATAACACCTCATTTTCTTTCAATATGTTATTCAGATGACAAATATATCAAGTATAGAAATATTTATTTCTTATTTTCAATGTCATCGTTGCATTTACATTTTTAATTTTTTTTGTTCTATGTTTTCCAACTGGTTAGAATATTTAGTAGCAATATATCTGCAATGCTTCATCACAATAAGAATGATAATAATTTAAATTGTATCATTCTTTATTGGCCATTACAAGTTTCCACAGACATATTACCACTGTTTAAAGTATTATGGTGTGTCTGATGTAGTAATAAATAATAATAACAAAAATAGTCGAATTCATATTTGTCGACTCTCTTGTCATGATCATTTAAGTTACATTTACAGAAATGTATATTCACTCGTAAAAAGTATGCGTACTTATAAAGACAGATTGATAACTTAATATATATTATTTGTATATCGATACTGTTGTAGGCTATATTTTTTATCTTTCTTGTAATAACGTTAGTCAAGAGTTTGTGACATCGTTTGAAAAGAGTACAGTTCAAGTTCTACATTAAAAAATATAGAATTATCTGGACCAAATAAAACATGAATTAGTCAGTGAACTTACTAATTATTAAATTGTAAGTTTGTCAGGCTGATGCAATCGACTAGATTGATTACAATGTTAGAAAGTTTTCTTTAGTTAATTGACTGATACGTTTGTTATGTGAATATTGAGTTTGTTGCATCTAATCTTAAAAAAATATTAATTTGAGAAAGTTCTGTACGTGTAAGAGAAATTAAAAAACAAGCAATTTTGTATTAGAGCCTCTTCTGAACTTAAGTCTATCTTGTAGAAAGAAAAACTATAGAAATAAAACTGTTTCATTATCATTAAATTAATGTTATAGGTAGGAAGCACCCATCACAGCAATTGTGAATTAACATTGCTATATAATTTTCTGCGGTATGTTGTGTTACTAAAAATTTAAGAAACACTGAAGTAAACCATTAGTTTTCAGTTGCAATTCAAAAGTGCATATTGCTAGGAACGAAAGCAAAATCTTTCAGAAATAGAAACTATTTTCAAGTT